>JAYKKT010000074.1:14702500-15902500 GCA_036023115.1 Brasenia schreberi | reverse complement strand
TAGGGCTAGAGATAAGAAAACTAAAGAACTTAATTTTGTTAGATGCATCAAAAGCGAGGATGAAAAAATTCTAGTGGCAAATGATGATATAAGACATAGATGGAAAAACTATTTTTATAAACTTTTTAATTAGCTTAGGAGAGTTAGCCAAGTCATGAAAGTATATAAACCATAATTTCTACCTACGTATTCAAAAGAATGAAGTCAAAGAGGCTCTTAAACATATGAAGGGTGGTAAATCGGTAGGACCAAATAATATTCTTATAGAAGTTTGGAAAATACTAGGAGAAATAGGAATCACTTGGCTCATAAGACTATTTAATGAAATATGGAGAAACCAAAAGATGCCCGAGGAATGGAGAGTGAGTACACTTATACCCATATATAAGAACAAGGAAGACATTCAAAATTGTACGAATTATCGAGGTATCAAGTTAATGAGCCATACTATGAAATTGTGGGAAAGAATTATCGAACGTAGGTTAAGACAAGTATCGAGTACAACAGAGAACCAATTTGGATTCATGCAAGGCACATCTATTGTTGAAGTGATTCACCTTTTGAGACGTCTTATGGAACATTTTAGAGCAAAAAAAAAGACCTTCACATGATATTTATTTATCTAGAAAAAACCTACAATAAGTTATCAAGGGAGGTTCTTTGGAGAACCTTGGAAAAAAGAGGTATCCCATTGACATACATAAACCTTATAAGAGACATGTACAATGGTGCAAAAACATGTGTGAGGACTCATGAAGGAATGACAGACTTCTTTGAAGTTAATATTGGATTACATGAAGGATCAACTTTAAGTCCATACTTATTTATAATGGTGATTGATGAGTTAACAAAACATATTCAAGATGAAGTACCTTGGTCTATGTTATTTGCAGATGAATGATGGACTTCTTTGAAGTTAATATTGGGTTACATCAAGGATCAACTTTAAGTCCATACTTATTTATAATGGTGATTGATGAGTAACAAAACATATTCAAGATGAAGTACCTTGGTCTATGTTATTTGCAGATGATATTGTGTTAGTGGAGGAGTCTAGGGAAAAAGTTAATAGAAAATTGGAACTATGAGAGAGACATTAGAAAGTAAAGGCTTCCAACTTAGTAGAACAAATCCAGAATATATAGAATGTAAGTTTGATCATTTGGTTACTTCAGAGGACATAAAAACTAAAATTGACACACATTGCATCCCTCAAAAGAAAAGTTTTAAATACCTAAGGTCAATTTTTCAGAGTGATGGAAGAATTGATGGAGATGTTACGCATGGAATTAATGTTGGTTGGTTAAAATAGAAAGGAGTATCAAGTATTCTTTATGATAAGAAGATACCATTAAAGTTAAAAGGTAAATATTATAGAGCAACAATTAGACCTACCATGTTTTATGGTTCTAAGTGTTGGGCAGTTAATCATCATCATATACAAAAGATATATGTGACAGAAATGAAGATGTTGAGATGGATGAGTGGTCATACAAGAAAAAACCGTATACATAATGAGGTTATTAGAAATAAATTATGTGTGGCACAAATAGAGGATAATATGAGAGAATATCGTTTAAGGTGGTTTAGACATATAGAAAGAAGATCAAAAGAAGAACCTGTAAGAAGGTATGAAAAACTAGATTTTGAAAGTATTAAAAGAGGTAGAGGACGACCACAAAAGTGTTGGAAAGAAACAATAAAGAATGATCTAGCTTATTGTGAGTTAATTGCTAACATGGCACATGATAGGGCTCTGTGGAAACAAAGAATCCATGTAGCCGACCCCATCTAGTATGGGCAAAGGCTTAGTTGTTGTTGTTGCTTGTTATTTTCAAATATCTTCATGGAAATAAACAATAACATTGCTTCTGTTCTCAAAAGACAGAACAATAAGTATGAAAAACTAAAAGCTTCAAAAGAAACTCCGATGGCATGTTACAAGTTACCAAGAAAGTTTAAAAGTGTTACGTGCTACCAAAAGAACGAATAAAATTATTTCAGTCTGAAGGTAGAAGAATACATACCAAGAACCTAGGTTGTGTGATCCTGTGTCTTCATACAGAAATCCAGGGAATATAGATAACGTTAGTACATATATAAGATACAAATCAGCAGCGTAATCTATGTTTTGCAGAAGCAGCTCCTTGTTGCTCAAACGTTCAAATTTCTTTGGATCCTCTTCATCCTATAGAAGTTATCGACAATTAAAATCACTAAAAGATATCAAGCTTCCAAAAAGGTGAATTGCACGCTATATCAGTCAGTCTGTATTTGTATGTGTGTGCACGTAGACACACAATGGATATGTTCCCAAGACAGGAGATTTTGGCATTTTACCTTTTGATCAAGTTGTAGCTGGACGCCCCCTGCTGCAAGATCAGCTGAGACAGTTTTTGAGCCCTCGGAAGCCGCCTTGGAACGGTAGTACTTCACAACTTCGAGTTTGGGGAAGACGAATGCATAGAGGAGCACACATACCAACTCGAATAATGAACAAATAGAGAAAAAAAGAAGTGCACCCACAATCATCAGTGTCAAACCAGGGGAACAGGGTACAATTTCCATTTGCAGGAAACATTACATGATTGAGTTGTGATTAAGCTCAAGATTTTTTGTGTATTCAATCCAGGAAGAAACTTTCACATCCTCATTTAATGTTAATATTTCTGGTATAATTTTCTCCATTAAATAGTTACAGTGGAACAAACTCAGGAAGTAGAGCACAATTGACAGTTTTCTCCTTTTATAATAGCTAAATTAGGAATATTCACATAGTTGAACTTGAAATAACTGGCATAGAGTAATAATCAGAAATACCAAATTATCACTTACGGTAGAGAAATTGCATAACATACTTGCATACCATAACAACTTCAAATCTATCAAATTTTTATTCATTTGAAGTACCTGTCCAAGGAGGTCTTCATCCTTCAACAGACCACACAAATTTACCATGCTTTAGCCACGCTCAAGACTTACAGTTCCGAGAATATGAAAAACAAATGAAGGTTTTCTAACTGCAGCACGGAAAAGCTGACCTGCACTTTAAAATATATTAACCAGGCATTCGTTCTTGCATTCTCATCTTTCAAAGTTCAGTAAAATAGTGCAGAGGTAGCAAGACATCACAAAACAGGAGCCAAGAAATTCAATTGGACTTTTTCAATGCAAAACACTATAAGATAGACTTTCCTGCTCAAGTGGGAACCAATCTTGCCTCTACCAATGCTACCGAATTCAGTGATAAAACAAAAGAACAAAACAAAATAAAGTCTTGCAGCTTGAATTGACTTGAAGAATATCACTCACTAGCTCCGTTGCGGAGGCCATTTTTTGAATTTTCAAATGCTGCTTTGGTGATGAACCTCAAAACAGATGTTAAAGCACCAGAAGCAGCAAGACCAGCCATGAATGACTGCGCTCAATCACATCAGGAAGAAATGTCAGCAATGCAACAATCAACTATGTTGAAGAGGAAGTAGCACTGACATCTTCTTCACCTGTATGAAATCTGGACGCATCAAAGACAGGTCTCCTAGCATTCCTCCTTGGACATGACCATCTGCAATTCCAAATGCTCCGCTAATGGCACAAATGCCAATATAGGTTCCAATTCCTCCTCTCCCTGATGTAGCCAAATCCAACTACAAAGAAAATGAAGCATTGAACTTTTCAATGTTCTGAATCCTGACACTATGTCAGTTTAGAAGAATCAAAATAAATTTTATCAACTACCACAATCTTATTGGTTACCATATTCAATGTAAAAGGGCATGGTATGGATAAATAAAAAAATCGGAAGCCGCTTAGTTGTAATTTAAACAACAACTAAGCTTTTTCCCATACTAGATAGGGTTTGCCTATGTTGCACAGGTACGCCTAAAATATCATCGTACCGGTACCCGGTCGTGGCTGGATCGGATTCCCGTTTGGATATGGATCAACTCACCCAATCCGATCCAAACCAAATTAAAAACCCTAACTCGTCGATTCTTCTCCTCTCTGGCTCTCTCCTTTGTCTCTCTCTACGTCATTCTCAGTTGCTCTCCTTCGTCTCAGGCCGACCGCCGACCTCCTGATCAGCTGCCTGATTTTCTTTGTCTCAGGCCGACCGCCAACCGCCGCATTCTCAGGTGATTTCCGCCGACCTCTCCAAAAAGAACTCTTAACCAGTCCAAATCCCACACGGACAGATGAACTCCTTTTCAAGCTATGCTCTTTCGTAGAATCATTAAACCCACCGTCACGATCATGAACGCTAGGAGGAAAATTTCCTTCCTTATCATCTACTGAAGATTCAACCTGAGTATATTTATTGGCAACGGATTTTGGGACTCTACTTTCTGTAAGTTCATAGTCTCCATATCTTTACACTATCTTCTCCTTCGTTGTCTCCATATCTCACTCCTTGATGTTCCCGATTCAGCTTTTATTGTCATGTGTTTCTTTGTTGACTTCCTATATGGGTTATCGAGGATCGTCTGCTCATAGATGGACTCATTGATAGCGTCGTTGTGTTCTTCTTTTTGAGATTGTACAACAATTTAGTACATCAGGAGGTATGGATGTTTTGGAGTTGCGTGCTTTCCATTGGGCTTATTCTTAGCTTCTCTTTGTTGTTTACTGTATAATGTGGATATAGTTTCAGTCGTCAAGGCTCGATACGTTATCGTTGGTACTGTAACAAAATAAACTCCCTCTCTAGTGTTTCCACTTCCACATGATTGTGTATCAGTGATTCAGTGCTAGTGTTATCGACAGAGCTCGATCCAACTTGAATTAAACTCCCAATCATTAAAAATCTTTGTGTTCTCATCTCCATTACTGAAATTCTTAGCTTTCTTCACAGAACTGAACCCTGGCTTACACTGCTTTATTTCGCTTCCATTGGAAAGATTACTGCATTTAAAGAAGGCATAAACCTTCATTTCCCAGCCGAATATATAACTAATTAGACTTTTCCGAAACCATAATTTGGATTCTAATTTCTAACACAAAAATGACTAGTCAGTTGCAATGTTGAAAATTCTCCAGAATCTGCTCCATGCATACTTTTGGCTCTGCTGGGCCTCGCTAAGTCACTCACTTGACTCACTTCGATGATTCATGAATCATGTTACATTTTATTTTGGCAATGCTTTCTTTATGATTTACATTTTACAAGTGTTTTGCGTAGATATGTTTCATTGTTGCAGGTCCTCAAGTGATTTCCTTCGAGAAATTGTACTCTCTAGTCCTACTGGGCCTGGCTAAGTCACTTGACTCACTTGATTGTGAATTTGTGACTGTCGAACTTGCAATCTTTTCTTGCTAAACTTGCAATATTTTTTTGAATCCACCTAGTTAGGAATCATGTAATATTTTTTTGCTTCATAGTTAATACTTATAAATATATTTTTGTTTATTGATAGTTAAATATTGTTTATTTTCATATGTTTAATATGTCAGCTATTGGTAGTACTTTGTCTGCTTCAATCAGTAGTAAATTTGTATTTAGAAAACCCGAAAAGGGTTGTCCTCTTTGGGCATATGTATCCTTGTTACAAGACAAAAAGACAAGAGGTAGAAATGCAAGTTGGTGGTGTAACCAGTGTTGTCTGACGCGTATCGTATCGCATATCGCTGGGCTCCACGATACGGGCGTATCGTATCGTATCATACTTTAATATTAAAAAACTATAAAAATTATTTAAAAAATTAATAAAATTAGTAAAAATCCGAAAAAAATCAAGAAAATTCTGGAAAATTTTGAAAAAATCTGGTAATTGCTTTAAATTCATATAATGCAAAGTTTAGCACAAATTAAACATTTAATATTGAACAATTGCATCCAAAATTATATATTTTGAATCAAAAAATGAAATACATTTATATTTTACATATTGTACATTTGTATCAGGAATCAGGATTATTAACTAAATAATCTTCATCTTCTCCTTGATGATGTTGTTGCACTTCAAATTAATTCATGCAATGTCTTCTTCAGTTAGGACTTAGGAGTGCATTTTCTTCGTTATCTTCCATAATCCACTTATGTAATATATCAAAATTAACAAACTGCTATCTTTGTACATGTAGTTGTCATATTTGCTAATTTTCATATGTGAGCAAAACAAAGAGCTCCATTTCTTTGATTATTGAGTCTATGACACCTCAATGATGTGATATTATTACTTGATGATGTCCCCTTTTTCTCTTATTGGAGACTAGCTTTTTAACTAATGCATGAGCTTTTCTCACTTCACAGACTGAGTTAAGCCTCACACACATTGATCATGTTCAACTCAATGGAAGTCATGTAACGTGAACCCTAAAATAGTGAAGTTGTGAAATCCCTACTCAATGAACCGAGAGAACTAAATGTTTTTAATTGTTTACGATCTTATGAAATTAGAAACTGTTAGCAAAAATATACCTAAAAGTTGTAACAGAAAGGAAAATGATTTTGTCATAATTTTTTTTATACATTATTCTTATTAAATAAATAAAATTATAAACCCAAATTATAAGCATATTGGAGGATGCCTTAAAGGGAAGTGAAGAGAGGGGAAGAGAGGGCAGAAACATGAAAAAAAAAATTGAAAAAAAAAATTGAAAAACAAATTTTGAAAAAAAAAAAATTTTGGGCGTATCGCCCATATCGTACGATACAGGCCGTATCGTACGATACAGTATCGTATCGTGGCTTCTCACGATACGATACGATACGATACGGTGCGATACGGATAACACTGGGTGTAACTACTGTAGTTTAACTTATAAAGGTTTATATTTTAGAGTGAAGTGTCACTTATTAAAGAAAAAAGGAAATGGCATAGTTGTTTGTTCTGGTGTTACTAATCAATATCTTTCAGAGATGAGACAAATTGAGAAAGAAGCACATGAAAAAGTTAGATAATTGCAAGTTTCCTTACCTACTGGAACTATAAGTTTGAATCCACCTACATTTGAATCGTTTGATGGGAGTAAGAGAAAAAGAGTAGGGGAAAGCCAATTGGCAAAAGCAAACAATGAAGCAAGGGATCACTTGACAAGTGAAATAGCAAGATTATTTTACTATGCAGGTTTGCCTTTTAATGTAGCTAGAAACCCCTACTATGTTAGTGCATTCAAATATGCTTCTAACACCTTAATTTCGGGTTTTACTCCACCTAGTTACAATGCTATTAGGACTACACTATTGCAAAAATAAAAAGCTTATTTAATGAAATTGCTTCAACCTATCAAAGATACTTGGCCAGAAAAGGGAGCAAGCATAGTTACGGATAGATGGACTGATATACAAAGAAGACCTTTGATTAACTTTATGGCTATTTCATATGCAGATCCTATATTTTTAAGGTCTATTGATTGCTCTGGTGAGGTGAACATGTTACTATGAAATCAGTTTACCCTAATGTTTTTTGGACACCATGTGTAGTGTATACTATGAACCTTTTTGAAAAATATTTGTCAACCTAAGAACTCTATAAATAATGAAGTTCCTTATAACGAGTGCTATTGGATAACAAATGTTGTTGATGATGTCATTGCTATTAAAAACTTTATCATGAATCATTCTATGAGGTTAGCAATGTATAACCAGTTTGTGCATCTAAAGTTACTTGTTGTTGTTGAAACAAGATTTGCTTCGACGATTATTATGTTAAAAAGGATAAGAACCATCAAGCATGATCTTCAAAGAATGGTTATCAGTGACCAGTGGTCTCATTATAGAGATGATGATGTTTCAAAGGCTACAGTTGTGAAAGATATGATCTTGAATGACATTTGGTGGGATAAGATTGATTATATTTTAAACTTTACAAAGCCTATTTATGATATGCTTCGACTATGTGATACTGATAAGTCAGTCCTTCATTTGGTTTATGAGAAATGGGACTCTATGATTGAGCAAGTAAAGGCAACTATTTATCAACATGAAGGCAAAGAGTTGAATGAATATTCCACCTTCTACAAAGTAGTATATGATATTCTCATTGATAGATGGACCAAAAGTTACACACCACTTCATTGTTTGGCGCATTCTCTAAATCCGAGGTAAACTCTTTTAAGTTTTACGATTTAAATAACTTTATTTTTGTTTGATTATTATGTTGATACTTGATATTTTTGTTTTCTATTTTGTAGGTATTATACAAGGCAATGGATTGAAGAAGTTCCTAATAGAATTCCCCCACACAAAGATAATGAAATTTGTGAAGGAAGGAATAAATGTCTGCGAGGTTCTTTCAAGATCCAAAAGAAAGGCTAAAAGTTACAAAAGAATTTGTGAAATTCTCAAGCAATGAAGAAGAACTTGGACAATTTGATTGTTTGGAAAATATATGGAGTTTATCTCCAAATGAATGGTGGGTTATTCATGGGTCATCAATTCTTAAGCTTCAAACGATTAAAGCTTCTTTTGCAACCATGCTCATCTTCATATTGTGAAAGAAATTGGAGCACATATTCCTTCATCCATTCTTATAGAAGAAATAAGTTAAAGCCTCAAAGAAGTGAAGATTTGGTTTTTGTTCATACAAACCTTCGTCTTCTTTCAAGAAAGAGTAAGGATTACGTGCAAGGTGAAACAAAAATATGAGATGTTGGTGGAGATGATTGGGATCCATTTGAGGGAGCCGGAATTCTTGAGGTTGCATCATTGTCTCTTGATGAACCAAATATGGATGCAGTCCTTTTTATAGATGATAGTGAAGAAAATACTGAGATCGAGACTATTGGAGTTTGAAACAAAATGTATTTAGATTCAAAATATTATGCTTAAAATATGAATTTTGATGCAAACTTGTAACTTTTTTGTGTTGATATGAATATGTAATATTCTATTCGAAATTGGAATGATATTGTTTCAAATTCATTGTATCCAAGTTTGTGTTTGCCTGTTTGTTCATGAACTATTTAATACGAGTTTGTTGTGAGTTTATGTAATATATAGGAAGACTGCACAGCGAAGTATGTATTGGTCAACTATGTAATACAAGTTTAAAACAGGTGCATATCATAATCACTTTCATTTTATTACACCTTTTTCATTGATTTTGAGCTAACTTCATTAAAATCGTTCATATATTAAGATGGATGTGCGAGATATGCATAGCTTTAAATCTGCTTCATTTGATGTTGTGATTGACAAAGGTCTATCTATCTCTTCATTAATTCTTTTTGCATATGTTGGTCTTGCTTATATGTTGTTGACTTCATTATTCTGATTTATGATATTCTTGAAATGATGCTTCTTAAGGAACTCTTGATTCTCTTATGGTAAGCACTGCAACTGCAATGATGGGGATCGCCTTTTATGCTCGTTTCAGATCTTTCCTTGCAAATTCAATTGACGACTTCTGGTATGTGTTTGTTGTTTAATTGTTCTTACTTTGAAGAAGAATATAAATGACATTCTCATAGTCATAGTTAGAATAAAATTATTCTCAAACACTAGAATGCTCTTTAAAATATAGAATGCTCTATATAATTGTTCTTACTATAATTGTGTGAGTACAATATAGTATATATATAATTTTTTTAATTTTTTTAATTTTTTAATAGTGGCATACCCGTACTTTAGTTTTTTATAAAATTGCGTATCCCATACCCATACCAAGTACCGGTACTGTACCCGTATCCATGCAACATAGGGGTTGGCACATGGATTCTTTGTTTTCACAAAGCCCTATCATAATTTGTAGAATCCATGATAAATAAGTTCGACAAAGTTTTACGCTGGTTGTCGGAAGCTTAATGCAACCCTCTTCCTTTATCCGGGATTGGGACAGGCCATGCAAGGGTGATCCCTTACATGAGCGGAGTTTGTGTGAAGATATAATTTAAGAAAACTCATTTCAAAATAACAGACTATGTTATCTCATTAGCTATGTCTCGTAGACACTTATACTGAGTGTTTGCACATGTGTCAGACATTTCGACACCCAACCTTTATACTTCTGCCATGTCATACTCAGTACTACCTATCTTGAACCTTTTTCAGTGTTGTCATAAAGACATTTCATCGATATCAGTCATTAACCAATTACTACCTCGATAGTTAACTTATGAAAACGGTATTCTGGATTGATCGACATATTGTTCTTCAATAGCTTCATGAGATATTATCAATTATACAGAATAACTCATACAAACTACACTTATGTATAGTTGTATTGTAACAGGGATTACTTTTTAACATTATCATCTCATGTGCCTGCACCTGCACCCAAACCCATCTGACATAGACCAAAAGTAGTTCCCAAGTATTAACTCTAGTTTTTCTAAAATTCAAACCACCACCTAGAGATTCTCGCTTTTGCTCTTTCTAGCAACAAACTCAATTTCAGTGGCAAATTAATTCTAATAGCAGACTAACCACCAGCAAAAATTCTGATGAAAGTTCCTTTTCAGAAATACAGATTATTAAAAAGACATTTTGCAAGAAAGAACTTACAACTATTACTAGCAGAGAACTTATGAAGAAAACCGTGTAACCGTTCAAGTTCCGACGCCGGGTATTCAGTTTTGCTTCATTATATGTCAGCAGAGCTATGGTCCCTAACGCGAATGGTTGATAGACCAAAGTAAGAACTCTTGAAGGATGGTATTTCTGCATCCAACAAAGAAACAACCATGCTCATCAAGCATATCAATCAAAGACATCGCAATCATTTGCGGTCCACATCAAATTCCTGTGAGATACAGTTTACAAAGACATATGTATAGAGGAAGGACTCACGGGAAATAAATAACCATAATAATCTTGAATAGTGAGCATGCTGTTCCAAGAAATGAGTGACCCATTTCCCAGCATCCAACATACAACAAGTGCTGCATATCTTCCCTGTAAGTTTAGGTGAGGTTTTCATTAATTGCCAAAATAACTCATCAAGTTCAAGAAGGCAGCAACGTTGCCAAAGTAACACAAAAATGTACTGCAATCAGCAGACCTTAACGGCGGCAGCAACTCCATTTGCATCCGTTGTCGCCATGAAAAGTTCCCTGGTCGGAGAATTTAGAACTGAAAAACGGCAGTGAACATGAGGCAACCCGTTACCAAATCTAATCTCCTCAATCTTGCCATTTAACACCAAGAGAAAGAAACATAAAGCTTCTGAATGATCCCCATTTGTCACCTTCTTTTCTCCCTAGCGGCAGAAAGAAGTGGTTGGTTAGGAACCGCTTACCTGGATTCCTTTCCGATGATTCTTGCCCTCAACTCCTCTTGAATATCCCCTTTTTGGGTGCTCCCTCACTTGGCAATCTTTCCCTTTTGTAGGCCAAATTGAAAACAAATCCCCAAACTATTTACGTTATAAGCCTCAAAGAGATGAATGCAGTTGTAATAGAATTAATGTAAATCAATAATGAGCCAAATGATACCTCAGACTCACTATCGTCACGCCACTAGTTCTCAATGGATGACAAGAATTTAATAATAAGAAACACAATTAAGAATTAACATAAGAATCCCTTATTAACCAGCACCATCGTCGCATTTCTAAATTGGAGAACAACAATCGGCACAGTCGTAGTTATCAAAAGATTATAAAGCATAAAAATCTTTAATCAACACAGTTTTTAGAGTTATAAAGGTGTCCTTTTCCTGGCCTACGTCTTTTACTTAAAGCATATTTCCCGGCATTCCCCACCGAGAAACGCTCAACTTTAAACGAACACGGCACTCCCTTTAAATGGTAACATATTTTCGTTTCGTCTCCATTTAAAAGCCATGTGACGTCGATGCTTTCTCTGATGCTTCGACAGAGAGCGTGTATGTATGTGTGTCTCTGTTCGCATGAGAGAGAGAGAGAGAGAGACGCCTAGGATTCCGAATCTTTGGCTTTTAATTTGGACGAGTGAGAGATGGGGAGGAGCAGGTTGCTTGGTTTGGACCGCTTAGCAAAAGTCCCGAAATGAAAACAAGGAGAGTTGGAGGCTCCAACTTAAAACCATTGGAGAAAGCTCTCACATACAAGCAGGGAGTTGCTAGACACCGTGACAGGTGCAGGTGGTACTATATATCTTATACTTTTTTTACCTTGTTTATGCTGATATATAATATCATACTTTCTCTCCTTTTGTTTGGTATATTGATTATCTCTAATTAATCACAAGAAATCATAAGGACATAGCAATCACGATTATATACGATAACATAAGTATGTAATTAGCATTGAACTATGATCGCATATATTTCCCAAATAAACAATTTCTGAAAGAGATATCTAGGATATCTATATGAATGAATACATTTACCACTATCGATGACAGTGGTGATGGTTGCACAAAAATGATGAAAAAGGAAATTATCAGGCGTATTGAATACTATGAGTGCGAATTAGAAATAGCAGTAGCACTACAATTATTGGAGAGAAACCCTTGCATATACTACTGTTTCTGACTGGTGGTAGGTGGCACCCGAAAACATACTCGAACAACCTCGCTCGCTAATAAGTGCGAACATTCGTCGTGGACGAAGGGCACGAAAAACAGGGCACTGAAGTTTTTGAGCGCCCCAAAGTATTTGTTAAAAGAAATGGCTCCCATGGATTCCTGGCTCTTTTGTTTACTGAAAACGATTGGAAGGGAGAGAAAGTGCTTGTGAAAAGACAAGGCGCTATCTGACGAATAATTGAAGGTCAGCCAATGGCGTACGTGGTTCATCTTCTTTACTTTTGTTTGGCTTTTCCTTTTTAAGGTTGATGGTGGTCGTCATCTTTCATTCCGGTGACTCTTAAAGGGCCCCCCACCTGTTTTAATATGGCTTTAGATTCTTGTTTATTCTCTAACTTCTCGTAAATTGTTTAGAGAATTTATGGTTGCTCGCAAGAAAAGTCATCACACGCCCCAAGAAGAATATACGTAAGGTAGGGGGTTCAAGGAACCTGTGGAACTCTAATAATGCAAAAAGCAGCAGCCGTTTATGATGGATGACTTTAATGTATTGCGCAAGGAATGCGATGAAGGATGTCTTGAACACTTTAAAAGCTATTGAAAGGGCATCGAATATCAGTCTTTTGACTAAGATCTAGGATTTGTTCTTATCAATTTAATATTTGTCTAATATCTCATATGTGGTGGTCATTGACTACGTGATGTTAAATTAATTTTTTTTAGAAGAGGGTGCCTGCCATGTTCGGTGGCTTGCTACCCAACCCCTTGATACTTGCTCTTACGTTAAATAGCCTACCTATAGTTTGCTTTGCTCAGAAATCGAAGGGAGTGTCAGTCGGCCGCACCCACTGTTTGATTGATCCCGGAACAGTGATTCAGAACCGAATTGAAACCGTTGGTTCAGTTCGACTCGGTTTTGATCATGTCACTGTTTAACTCGGTTCTTAAAATAGAAAAAGCTGTGAATAACAGTTTGATTTGAAGTTGAAGCTAGAACTGAACCAAATCAAACTCTGAACAATCTTAACATATGTGAGAAATGTGTGTAGTTCCCAAGATTACAAGTAACTGAACCGAGCAACCGGTAGTTCAGCTGGGGTTGGCTCGTTCGTGTTCGATTCATTAAGCCATCTGACTCTCTATGGGGTAGGCACGAGTGCGCATATCTGTTGGGAAGTCTGCCAACCCCAGCTTGTCTATCGAAAGGAAAACTCTTGCTCCAAAACAACTCCCATGTTCAGTAGCTAGCTAAACCAAACGGAGAAGAAGTTGGGACAAAACAAACAGCTACAGCGAAAGCATAAACACCTTGTGTCGTTACACAGCGCTCTTTTTCTCTTGAAAAGAAAAACAAAGATGGAAAACAAGAAGACTCACCTGACAAATAATAGTTTATGTAGATCCAGTGGAACTTCTTTAGCACCGATGGAAAGAAAAACAAAGATGGAAAGCATAAGCACCGAAGGATTAACTGCCGTTAAGTTTAAAGCATGATTCCTGATCGGCTTTCCTTCATCATCATCGGTGCTGTCGTCTCGCTCTTCTATCTTTCTTCTTTTTGTAGTTCTGAATTCCTGGTGCATTCGTTAGTGGAAAGAACCGAGAGGGGGCGCTTTTAGATAGAGAAACGGATGTGAAAGGAAGAACCGCCTTCTTAGGCAAATAATAGTTTATGTCAGTCAATGATGTGGTCTAGATCCAGTGGAACTTCTTTAGTTTCTTCTGTTTTTCAGGTAAAGTTGCTTGCTAATCATGTATAAGCCGAAGGCGCAGTCAGTATCTTCTTTTCCAATGTTTAAAACTAGACGTGCACGGTTCTTAACTCAATCGATCCAACTGCAATCGAATCAGATTAAGAACCGGCTGAATCTGGAACCAAAATTAGGTCTGAAATCGGGAACCATTTGGAAACTGGTGGTTTTAAACCATGGGCTCCGTTTTGTCTAACTTTTATTATTTTTAAATTTGTTAATAAAATTATAAGTTCCAAACAGTTTCAGACTCAAATAAAAAGAGCCATAACTAAAACCAGCCTCAAGCCAGTTCGGTTATGGTTATAGGTTCTGGGCCAACTAAAACCGATGGTTTAGAACCAAAACCTGGATCCGAACCATCACAAAACCAGATCCAAAACCATGTCAGAACTAGTGAAACGGAAACTGGGTGGGTTCCGGATCGGTTACCGTTGAGGGGAACGAAAAGAAAAACAAAACATGCGTGCCATTGTCGTATACACAATAATTTTGAATAAAGAAAATTTGTTGCGATGATGGAACTAATTATCCAATAATGTAGGCAATATCTGAAAGGTTTGGCAGTAAATTCACTAGCTTTAGGGGGTGAAGCTTGAATTCCATTCCCAAACGTTAAAGATCAAGAAAACGGCCGCCGATTTTTCCATCAGTGAACGTCTCGACCGGGACAAGAGAGATCAAAGTTTAGTAAAATTTTCTTTCACAGTTGACAGATAGATACGACACGAGGACGGTTGAAGCTCTACAATACTCTCAAGGGAGACATGAGGAGAAAAGGAGAAGCTAAAGGGATCCTTCACCATGGATATGTAATAGTCAATAATCTTGTACAATACTGATTGATCGAGATCTTGCACGTGTTAGAGCGATCTGTTTGGTGTTTTTGAGCTCTGGATTCCGTTTTATTTACCTTTAAAATATGTGATCCCTGTAGAACAAGATCTAAGCCGTGGTGAATTCTTCTTTGTTAAATAAGATTCTTCTGCACAAGGAGCTAAGGCTCAAATTAGCTAGAGGGCCAACTCAAAAAAGAGCCTCCGAATTGAAAGTTTTGAATTTGATACTATTTTGTAGGTGTGTGTATAGAAAATTGAAGGATGCAAATCACCTGTATATAAACTAATTTTAATCATGTGATATTAATGATTGAGATTGAAAATAAAAAAGTGAAAAGAATACGTACTTTTTTACAAGGTAATCAATAGCCTTTCGATTTATTTTTTGCTTTTTGTTTTTCAAAAGCATATATGTTTGTGTCGCTTTTCTGTTTCGTGCAACATAGATTATGGCTATAAGTTGATGACGGTTATCTAATTAGAGCCCAGTCTAATGGTCGCCATGTATAATTAACAATATATGCTATAGCCATATGTTATATTCAGTACTGGAATCCGAGGGATTCTTGGTGGTTTCTCTCATTAACGGTTTCTACAATCTTTTGTTTAATTAAATTTTACATAGCTACAATAGTACGAGCGATTGGATTATATCCACCGCTTATGTTGTTTACTCATGTTCAACTATTATTTTTTAGTATAATTGTAATAATATTATCTTTTATTTATTTAAAAATTTTAATTTATACTCTGCCACCGAAAAGCAAGAATTTAATGAGACATGTCAGAAAGTGGACAGGATCCAGTTTTCCATGATAATATTTATATTAACCTTATAAAACCTACTTAAGTGGGTTCGACATTTTATTCTCAAGTGCTTGCCTTGAGATTGTAAGATATAATATTTTTATTACAATAGTGGGTTAAATTGATCCTACAAAGCATGAGCTTCACTCAAGCCAAGTTTGGAAGAATACTGAGATTAACTTCCTCGAAAGATTTTGCGAGAATGTAGGATCAGAACTTCCCAATTGATGCTAATTGCATTCATGACACTCGTAAAAGGATTTCCAGACGCTTTTTTGTCACGTAAAAGAGAAAAGATAAATTCTGACGGACAGTTCAAATTTACTGTGGAAAGAGTTAGCTTCGGGCATTCCCACCAACTTAATATGATCACTGATTTCTAAAAAATTTTCAACCAAAACCTTCATATCTTTAACTGATGTGTTCTACAGACTGGTGACACTTGAAATTAGGGGTGTGCTTTGGTCCGTTCAGTTCAATAACCAGATTGAATTAATTGAAAACTGAATTATTTCTAAGTTAGCAAATTGAAAGTGAACCGAATTGTATACGTAATTGAATCGAATTGTTTCGGTAGGTAGCTGAATTCTAAGATACATACACACACACACACACACACACACACACATATATATATATATATATATATATATATGTGTGTGTGTGTGTGTGTGTGTGTGTGTGTGTGTGTGTGTGTGTGTGTATAACTATATTGACAATTGCAGTAGGCATCAACATATTGAGTGCCGGAAATATTAGGTATAATTTTCTAACCACAAAAATCATTGAAGCACATCCAATAATAAGGATTAACATCATTGTAGTGGACTTGTTTGATAACCGTGTGATTCATTATCTCTTGATTCATGTGGAGTCCCTAAATATAAGTAGATCACACAAGAGCCTTATAACCACCACACTTGTTCATATTATGAATTTGGTTATTCGGTTTATTTGGTTTTGGACCCTTGAAAACCAAACCAAACCAATAAACGGAATTCTCATGCAATTATAACATGAAACCGAACCAATTTTCAATAAAACTAAACGAAATCAAAAACTTTGATTTGGTTCATATTCGTAATTCGGTTTTAACCGACTAATGCTCACCCTTAGTCCAACAAACCAAGCAAGAACAAGGGTGCTACAGTGGGCAAAAGTGAAGTGCAGTGAGAGAGAGAGAGAGAGAAGGTTATTCTTCTCTCATTTGCACTTGATAAACAGAACGCTGGTGGTGAAAATCCTCTTATCGTACTACTACTTAAGAAGGATGTCTCATACAGGAACCCTAAAGGCCAGCTGATTTGGTGGTTTTGTTTTCCACCAAACCGATTTGGTAACAAAGTTAAACGTATATGATAGCAATTACGTTGCGATGTTCAACTTTTAAAATCATATTTCTAGAACTAACCATGAACTAGAGCAACTAGATTTCCTTAATTTTGACTTGAGGGATCCGACTCAGTCAAATGGATGGAGTTTGGCTTTAACCAATTGAACGATGCTCCTTCACTTAGCACAGCACAAGCTCTTCGCGATCGACTGGGATGAACCCAGGGTCAAGCAATAGCTTGGCTGTACCGGTTTTTTTTGTTTTCCTTTTTCTCAGAGGAGACTTCTTTCGATACTCGGGGGTGCATCTGGCTTCACCCTTCTCATTCTACCAAAACAAGTCCTGCCAAGTTTGCATTAATGATGCGATTAGTTGTTAAACCTTATCAATTCCAATAATTGATAAGCTTAAATTAATCACTAGAACAAAATATTAGTCTAGTGACGCTCTCTTGATAAACGTTGAACATACTGGTCTTTTAATTGAGTTGTATAAACGAAGTTGAATGACGCAACGGCAGAAAATGTTTGTCGGTGATTCTACCGGCATCATTCAAAACCTTGAATTGGCACCACCAAGATGACGAAATGTTGAAAAACCTACTTTTACATAGTATTATGTAGTTGATGTTGGAATCAATACTAGGATTACATGCATAAATAACTAATATATAATAATAAAAAACATGCCCAAATCACATGCAGTCATGAATCCAAAGATTTTCATAAACATACCATATATAAAACACAAGCAAACAATAATCAAAACAAAGAACTTATACATGCAAGTCGCTTTTGCAGACTTGTCTTAAAGAAATCAATGCCCGCTACAGAGTGTGTATGTGTACCTGCACTATTTCTACAAGATAAAATACACACAACTAGAAGCACATACCTTGCTTTGAGTCATCCTTGACCATGCTTGAGTCACCATGGCTAGAGAAGAAGGGAAGAATGCGCAGTAATCATGCAGGTGCTGAGAGAAACCACAGAGAGTAGTGTGCAGTTCTCACGTAAGATCCATATGAGTATTAGATCAAAACTTTTCCATACAAAAAGATAGACGAAAGGCAATTCTCAAACCCAAGCTGAAACCCGACTCGTTTCGACGTGCATATGTAGTCTAGCATGTCCTCCCCAAGCTCTTATTCATGAGCTACCAACTATATAAATGGATATATGGGTTTGTTTCATCCTTTAATATGGTACTAAACTTTGTCTATGGGTTTTCACATGCAAAGTCCCTCACATGCGACTTTTACACTTTATGACTTTCACATATATCAATGATACATCAATTTAATATTAAGAGATACTAAACATGAATTAAATATTATTAATACATATGGATTTAATTAACTCAATCTTAATTAATATTAAATCCAACAATCCCTCACAAAGTCCTAAAGGATAAAGTATCCTACCAAACCAGTCAACATATTATGCTTTCAATAATGGTACCTTCAGGTTTGAACCATTTTCTAAGTTATCCAATATTACCTTTATAGGAACTAGATAAACATACACCTTGAACTTAAACCTTGGGTGTAAATGTGTCTATTGATAACATATAATAAAGGTTATTGCGTGATCTTTAGGGGTGATACATTAAAAGACTATGCATTCATATCCTATATCATGATTGATTTCATGGAACAACCAAATTCTCCTATTGCAGCCTCACAATATAATTACTTAGTTGGGCATCTCTAAGGATGTACTGTTATTATTTTATCCTACGACTCGATCCCATTTAGAGAATAATTTCTTGCTACTATAACACTTTAGGTTTACAAGAGATAGACACATAGATATAAAAGTATAACATAAAAATAAGTGTTAACCTATTCACCCAATAATTTGTTGATGTAAATAAAATTTTTCATCTATGGATCGACTTAAAATCTCATTTGTAAAAATAATACATGAGCTTGCGAGCAAGTTTGCTCAAACTTGGAAAGATGATTTTCTGACTTTTTGGTATTTGTGAATTCTTATTATCATAGACCTTCTTGAACCGATATTCAAGAGTCAATCGAAATACTTAGAAAAGTAATTTGTGATCTAGTAATTGTCGAAACAAATTTTTAATCAAAACGGATTTTTCAAAACCATTTTATCATTTTTGTTTCCAGTTTCAGTTCTGAAAAAACAAAATGGGTTTTGTTTCCAGTAGCAGATGTTTGGAAGTTTTTTGGTACTTTATGGGGATCCAAAAATCCTGAAACATTTACCTACGCTAGTCCTAGGTATGGAGTTTATTGAACTATTTTTATTTGGATTTTTTATTCTGATGATGATCCGAATTAAATATGAAAAGTTTCCAACCTTCAAACTTGGAACTGACTTTGTGATAGAAATGCAGAGCCTCACCAAAATGCCTGTATATTCGTATGTAGACTTCAAATTTTGATAAAATTGACAAGTTAAAAAGCTATAGAAATCAACTTTCTAACAAAACCATTTGCATAATTTTTGGGTTTCTGTGAACATAGTTGTGGGAGTTTTACTTAGGGTCTCCAGTGGGATTTGCAGCAAAATGCCTGTATATCTGTACGTAGACTTCAAATTTTGATAAAATTGACAAGTTAGAAAGCTATAGAAATCAACTTTCTAACAAAACCATTTGCATAATTTTTGTGTTTCTACGAACATAGTTGTGGGAGTTTTACTTAGGGTCTGTCGTGGGATTTGCAGCATAGACAGGTTTTGTCTCAAATTAAGTTTGGCCTTCTACACTTTGCTGGAATTTCTCGCTTGATTTTTCCTCCTTCTCAAACCGAGTCCAAGGGCTAAATTTATAGAGTGCCTGGAAAGTCTCTAGAGAAGAAATATGCTTTAGCATCTTCTTAGAAACTTTCATGGATTGGGTTGGCCTTTTGTAGGTTCAAATCAGGCCCAATTCAACCCATTTGTTGGTCCTATAGGTGTCACATGGGGCACATGGGGGATCCACATTTTTTATAATCCTTGGTGCAGCCGGCCCCTACTTGGTGCGGTTTTTGGCTAGGAGCATCCCGCCTCTTGCAACTTGATGCAGCCCTTGATTTGGGCTTGATGTCGGGCCACCTTGTTTGGTTGCAGATCTTGGCTCCTTTGGTACCAACCTTATCTAGCTTGATGTAGCCCTTGGCTACTTTGGTTCAATTTGAATTGGGCCCCTTTGGTGCAGTCCTTTCTTGACTTGTATTCAGGCCTCTGGCCATGTGTCCAATATAAATTGGTATGGGATAGTTGTGCATGCAGTCCGGCTTGAAGTCGTCTTGAGTTGAGCTTACTTTGTAGCATGTCTTGAACTTGCATTTGGGGTTGCTGCATATCCTGGACGTGCATCTCTATCCTTCTAAGTGAATCGCTTCTTTCTTATTCTGGAAGATCTCCCGGTAAATGTTTATTTTGACTCTTTAAAAAGCAGTTTAAAAACAACGATCAAATCATACTCATGAATGAAGTTGCCAATTCGAATTGGCAATTTCATCATGAGTAAGATCGATCAAATCATACTAGTGAAATGGGAATGCAAAATCGTGCTGAACAAGGTGCATTTGCATGTCCCAGCTGAGCTGTATGGTTTTCTTTTATTGGCTTACATACGTATTCTTTTTCTTGGTCGATCTTACTCATGATGAAGTTGCCAATTCGAATTGGATTCTGTCCAATTAAAATTTGGATTATTTTACCCTAGTATCCAAGTTACGTAGAAGCAGATATCGAGTTTTCTGCCTAGATACCTTCGTCTGCAATCCAGCTTTCATTGCTTTTATGCTTTCGTTTCAAAGAGAAGCTGGGGTTCTGCTGAGGCTTACTTGTATGTTAAATATTAATGAGATGCCAAACAAGCAAAACTCTAGCCAACGCGATTGGAGTAAAACCGTAAGGCGGCTCAATTCATGACGATTTCCAATTGTTTGCTTGTCGACTAGATGCAGTTTTCCATGGCCCTATTGCTCGTTTGTGTCCCTTCTTGAGGCTTTTCGAAGATAGTATTTGAACAGTAAGAGGAAGCAGGATTTCAACCCAAGAGCAATCGTCTCGGCCATGTAAATGTATTGCAGCACATATCCAATCCACATGTTTAGAAAGAGGCAGGATTAGCACGCATTGTATGTATGGCCTGTTCTCTGGAATTTGCTTTAGAATATTGATGGACTGTAAGGAGGTAGATCTTGTCCATCCATGAAGACTTCGCTATCAACGAGTATGAAGGTGATGTCCAAGTATTGCATTTAAGAGATATAGGTGGTAAAATAATGCATGATCAATCCGATGCAGCTTTTTGTGGGAAGCCGAAAGAAATATTGTAAATCTCTCTCACCAATGGTAATTTTGTTGAGCAAGTCTGTTCTAAGAGCACAAACCTTCTTTGTACTTAAGGAGATGGCAGATTAAGCCGAAGTGGGCCATATTCCCCGCACGAGAACTGGAAATGAACAAAAAAAATAAAACCCATGGTCGAATCCATGGGCTGCGATGCATAGTTTGCTCACTTTAAGAAGTCCCATGGGCTAATATCAGGCTCCGTCACTTGGGGATGGAATCTACCAATTCATGAGCATGCATAATGTTGTCTGTAATTAGCCAGAAACAGAGTCTCTTTGGTCTGATGATAGAATTATGTAGAAGATAAGTTCCATTCTTGAATTTAGAAGTCAATAGGCTGATTAAGTTGGTCCGAGGATGAACATTCAAGAATTAGCATAGGAGGGACATCAATTTGTTTGCTTAGCCTTTTCAAAATCCATTTTGTGTATTTCATCGTTTGTTTGATTCTCTTGTTCAACTATAACATGGAAAGCTTGTTAAACTTCCGTTACTGCTTTCTCTACATTTCTGTAACAAAGAGTTTTCATCTACACAGAGATCTGCATATCCTTGAAAGGGGTTTGCTCAAGACTTGCAACACAAGATACCACACGAAGAGCCCAACACATGCAACGCCCCGGGAACCCGATGCATCACAATAAAAAAAAGTCATTGTGTCCACCCAAAGTACAATGAGAAAGCACCGAGAGTGTTAGCTCAACGGGGAAGGGTGCTCTAGCACCTTGCTGCTGGTGGGGAGTTAGGCACTCAGATGGTGGATGTGTGAGTATGTTGTGGTGTGTCAGGGTTCGGCCTCCTCTTGTAACAAAAAAAAAAAAACAGAAAGAGTACAATGAGAAAAACTGTAGAGATGTCAAAATGGGCTTGGTTTGGGTTATATGGAAAAATGGATCGGGTCAGAGAATTTTGGTCCATATTTGAAGCAGAGCCAAATGGCTCGGCTCATGTGGCCTTGGGGGTCAATACGGGTTGGATCGGGTTGGCCTGAAGGATCATAGGTCTGTTGGATATTAGATTGGGTTTATAAGATTCGATCTAAATCTGTTTGAAAACCAAATCCAACCACAACACACACACATATATGTGTGTGTGTGGATCGGGCCAACACTTTAGAGGCCCATATAAAATATGGCCTGGCAATATAACATTCAACACGAGCACATGCATAACCAGAATAAGTTGGTGCTATTGCCGGAAGTAACAAAAATGGTTGTGTTTTGGATTGACCTGTTTCTAACACATACAAAAAATGGCATGACACGATATGACCCGGAATACAAAAATGGCACTCCTAGTTAGCTTAATCCCAGCTTGCCGATAAACAATATCTACACATGCAGTCACGGATCAATTTTATGTGCTCTATCTTCCCACAAAGGAACGTGCATTATACGCCCTGGTTTCGTTATTCTAAACTGGGAGTTTCATACTAGCTGTGTGTGTGCGCATGCGCGTGAGCGTGAGCACATGCAGGTATGCCTTACTTCAAAATGGACGAGGAGAAAATGTAAGCAAGTAATTGGTCGGTTCCTCGTTGAAACCTTTCTCATCCCATTATTGCCCGATGAAATGTCAGGAGATTTTTCGCTGTTAGTCTCCAAAGGAGTATTGATCTTCAATGATGGCCTAGAAAATAACCTAATCTAATTGATAGCGACTTACTGGACGATCAAACGAAAAAATCCGGTCAAAGATTTTGGGAACTTGGTCATTTGAAAAGGATGTGTTTGGATCTTATATATAATTAGCTCATTAAAGCTCAAAATGGTTCCCTTGTCTGAAAAAGATAAAGTCGTCCATACTCAATGACTCGTTTTGCATGATTTTACAGTTTCAATCATTATTTTTCCACTATTGAAATTATTTTTCACGGGTCAAAACCGTTGCCGCTACCATCAAAACCATTCAAAAATTTTAAATAAATTTAAATAAAATCACAAAACTATTTATAAATATTTAAGTTTCTTAGATGATTCTAATAGTGGTAGTGGTTTAAACGGGTGGAAGATAGTTTGAGATAGTGGAGGAGTAGTTAAAGGTGACGAGTAGCTCATTTGTTCTCAAAATGGTCTACTTTTGCCTACCATTCTTTCCCACCTTCATGCATTCAATTCATAATATAGGTTCCTAAAATCTAGTACCCTTTTGTGATTTGTATGGATCCGTTTGGGCCAGCTTTTGTAGGCTTGACCCTAGCAGTTGAAATCAGTGTTGGATCGTCTCTCAAACTCACAACCAACAGTGGGGGATCTGCACCAAGGAAAGGAAAGTCATATGTGTTGCCTCGATCATGGAAAACAAAGTATAGTTCATGGTATAATCCAGGGGCTATGCTCAGTCAAAAACGTCTGGAAAACAAACCAACTTCCCAAGTGCAACGGCATCGATGTTCAAGAGTTAGACTCGTGTCTGGATCTTATTGAGATCAGAATGAACCAATCCAAAAGATGAAAATTAATCAAAAAGCAGCAGTGAAATCCAAGCTCAGATTTTGGTTCGTTAATCCAAGTTTAAACCTGAACTACAGAAAACAAGACGAGGATGAATTTAAAAAAAGTGCCTTTCATTCACATGAGTATTTTCTCTCAAATCTAAACCACTGAATGGCTTCCATCAAATGGTTGAGATTAAAGAATTAAACATTTACCGTAATTGCAGGATTCATTTAAAAAACATTTTATCAACTACAATTTTGCTTTTTATTCAAATTATCAATTTACAATTAGGATTGATACGCACTTAGCGCTTATCCCTTTTACAATATACACACCCTTTTTTGCTGCTTTCTCCAAAATGTCCCTAGTCATTTTTAAAAATTACAAAAACATCATTCCAGCTAAAAATTGGACTCTATCTCTCCTCCTGCGTGAAGCAACTTTCAACTCTCATTTTTTTGGTCATTTGTTATTTTTTGCTTCATTTTAACCACGTATTAAGAGATCTATAGCTATTTCTACCAAGAAAACAGATTAAAATAAATTTAAATGATCAATTTAGGAAGAACTAATAAGAGAAAGGAGAGGAAGAAGGGTTTTCTGATTTCTTGAGTCAATTTGAAGTTGGATTTATCGAGGTATGTTATATCAATTTACATTCGGTTTTTAGCATTTTTAACGTTCTTTGATGTTATTTGGTGCCCCAAAAAAACCAAATTTTCCTAGCGTCACAAGCATTAGAGATGCGCCCAAGGCACGTCTTCCACTTTGAGCAAGGCATTATTAATCTCGTAATTAAATATTTTTTTAATACAGATATGTTTGATAGGACATGAGTACGAGGGCATAACGTCACTGCTTCATTTATAAGATGTAATATAGTATCATATGGAGGACACTCCCATAGATGACAATGAGGAGAAGAGTAAGTCGACCCTTCACATTACGAGGAGGATACATCAACCTCAAATATTGTAAACAGTGAGGATGAGGAATGCCTTGATATGACAAGATTACTCCACAATTTTGAAGGTCACATTTATAAGATCTAGGAGCAGTGTAAATTTATGTAAATACTCTCTATACATGTACTGATATTAATACTCTCTTTTCTAATATATTATATAATGTATATTTATAGGCAATACGAAAAGTAAAAACAACTCATACACATTACATTGTGGGTAGAGCTTGAACAGTTAAGAGGTTGGATGTTAGGCCTGAAAATTGGGTTGAGCTTACATATTGCAGTAGACTAATTAGATATGCCGACTTAGTATACGAGGTGATAGATCATGCATTCTTGACTGCTTTTATCATGTATTAGCAACCAAACACAAATAACTTTCATATGCCATGTGGTGAGATGACTATCACACTTCATGATGTTCATGAGATATTTGGTCTTCTAATAGAGGGTCAACTTGTTGCCTTTACAAAGGAAATGATGGTTACAAGTAGGTAATATGTTAGGAATGGGCATCGATGAAGTCGTATGTGAGATTAAGTCTAGGGTTGTTAAGTTTGAAGCGCTCTAAACTAATTTTTCAAGGAGGAGAGCGAGTAATGAAAGGCCTTATATTATTTGTTGTATCAGTTAGGGTTTAGGTTGTATCAAGATAAGTCTAGAGATAGGGTGTTGATAACGCCTATAAATATGTTGGCACACAATTGTAGGAGGGTTGGTAGTTAAGTGTGAGGTACATCTATATTAGTGTATTTATATAGACAACTAGGGAATGCATCCCGGTAGAAACACAACTTAGTAGACATACTTCTTTGCTTCAGGCAATAATGTTTATTATTATTGCTTACATTATGTTTATTTCAACTTTTTTGTTTAGAAATTAACAAGCTATATATTTTAATTATAGGCATTGATTAATAAGTATTTCCCAACTTTCAAAATTGTTATGCGACCAGAATGGCAAGATGGAGAACCACAAGTAGGCTCATGGTTGACTAGTGTATGTAACAAGCAATTTTTGTTTATCGGCTAACTCAATATCGTAAGCAATTGGAATTGATCATGGCAGATAAGGTATTTTGAATTTTATATATTTGTATGTTATATATTCTTAAGTGTTATTTTGTGTAATGCAGGTTTATTGACAACCACATAGTTTTTGTAAAATACATAGATTGTAATACTAACAAGTTATCACGATATCACAGATACATTCGATACGTAGATGTTGTGGAGACTTGTATACCAAATCACGTAGTTCATCAGTTTGGTTGGTGCCAAGGCATCTGAATGACAACGATAAGACTCTCCAATGCAAAGAGACATACAAAGCCATATACTAATAAGGTAGAGTATGAGTCACGTTATGCGACCTAAGAAGCTCAAGTCTCGTATTATTTTAAGCTTGAGCATTTTTTAGTTCTAGCATTGTACCCACACTATAAGATATATATAGAGTGGTACATTTAAAAGATCCATCGATTTATTTTGCAAGATTTTAGTAGTTAATTATGTCTTACTCGGCATACTCCAGTTAGGCAACGTGATACATCATTCTACATACAAGCAAACAAATCATTGTATTTTTATTAAAGGTTTTTTTTTTCATATGTACTTTCTTCTACTTAATGAGTACGATAAGTGAGATACTTTCATCTGCTTCAATACATTCAGAGCTTGTGTCACGATTCTTGACAGGTGATCATATGTTGTTGGGTCTCATTCAAATGTATGAGGAATGATATGAATGAATCCATTGATTGATACTTGATGGTGACAAGTAGTGATATTTTTTGTTTGGGTTGTATATAGGGCGTTATTTTACAAATTTGAAACATTGTATATATAAATGACGATTATAATGAAAGAAATTTGAATTTTTTGTTACATACACGATTACAATTAAATGTCATAGTATATCAATGAACATAATACATGATGTCCATTTAATCCCGAAATCATGCAATGACATATACAAATGAACAATAGTTGATAGTTAGTCATCAATCTCAATATCATGTATAATATCATATCCTGGTCCTCTCAATTGTATATACAAGTTTATACGTTCGTCAAACATAGTTAGCCAACTCCCAATACTTTCAACTCGATAATCTTGCCATGATAGAATGATAAGAGGCATTGAATAGCATATGTATCAATGTGCATCTACGAAAAAGTATAAATAAAATAGAGCATTAATATCTATAAATGTTATGCTCACCATTAGAAAATATCATGCAGCATGATGATAGCATATGTATCACACATCTCTCACAACATACTACTGAGTGTCTGACACTAGCGACAAAAATATCGTTGACTCTATAGTAGAGAGAAGTATCAATGTTATATTCTACCGAGTAGCGATAACTGGACTCATATATGGCATTGCCATCCAATACCAACTAGGGCATGGCTCATCTTCTATGTATGCAATATGTCGAATAGGACCATCAACACCGCCATCCTATAGAAAACTTGTGTGTGTGTGTATATATATATATATATAACGCTTACGTGTCACCTCTTCCAAGCACTTTTTCTTCATACCACCACTAATCTCCTTATCCTTCAAGTGCACCAATAGCTATGTACTCGCAATTTTCATCTCCAATAACATTTACCCAAGCATTTATAAAGATTCTCATAAATCATGGCATTATTGTCTTATAAGTAGGTTCGAAGTCAAGTTGCCTAAAAATATTTTTCTTAACAGTAAAGATAGGATCACAGCTCCGTTAAGAGGATCGCACCATTACTGGAGAAGCATCGCAATCCTCGACCACGTGTATGCCCATGCATTCCTATGCACGAGTCAGCACTACCGACATACTCCCAAGTTGACAAGTCTCACCTGATAGATTGGTTAGATGGTTTCCCTTTAGGATGACAAATTGGTAATTCTTGTATGATAGTATACTCATAACTCAATTGTTCATCTAATATCTTAACAAATTTCTTATATTATAGATGATTTCATAACTTCTTCCAAATGGTCTCCATAGATTTTCTTGCATCCTCTCCTACTTTATTGACACTAAATATGGTATCCTCCAACATGTCTAGCTTCTTCTAAAATGGATTAAGAGTTGACAATTCATATGAAGAACCACATTTAAGCAAAAGGTTGAGTTGGTGTGCACAAAGTAGACCATATTAATGTCACAAGTTATAACGACATGTTAGTATATCTAGCTCTATCATTTTCATACGATTGTACTACTTTACAATAAGATCAAGAGCATGTTGTAATACTCTTCTATGAAGGTTCACAATAAGCTCTTTCATTATGTCAATGTAACACATGGTTAGAGTTCTGGATTTTTCAAATGACTTCTTTAATTTTGTAATATTCAATTCTATGAAAGAATTAATTGTTTTTAAATTATATAAAATTTATTAGTTGAGATACCAATGAATCCTTTCAATCTTGCATGAGCACTTTTAATCTTGAGAAATATAAATGTATAATCATTATATCTTTAAAGACTAGTAAGTGATATAAATGCATTGAAAACTAAATTCATACACCTATTAGTCGTATGAGTATCATAATGAGTGACCCTATCTATTCATGGTAAGATAATTTTCTCCTTATATGAGTCTAACCACCGCTCTTTAACGTACGAGAGTAAAGTGAGAAAGTTTTTTCACTTTAATTCTATTACCTCTACTGTACTCGTCATATCTTTATTTCTTGTTAACTTTACAATAAAAGATTCAATGTTTTTAGCTATATGTTGTCTACACAAAAAAAATTTTCATTTATAAAAATTATTTGAATTACGTTCACCAACATCGGATCACAATTATTATAGATAATACATGGCATTTTGTTTGAAATACATAACTCTCTCACACACCTCAATAAACAAACATAATTTTCTTTCTTTTTTGCACCGATAAAAACAAAAGCTATAGAGAAGACCTTATAGATTGAAATGAACCCAAAAACCTTAAGAAAAAGGCATCTTATAACTGTAAAAGCTATTTAAAATATATAAACGTTAATGACAATAATATATGATAGACATTACTATACAACAATAAGACACTTACATGTTTGCCTTATATGTGCTATCAAATTTCGTTACTCATGAAAATACATAAAGTAAGTGAACAAAACGAGGATGCACAAATACAATGTCACTGACAACATCCATATTAGGGACTTTACGATGCCATGTATGATAATGATTAATGTCTATATTGTGTAGTAGTTGTAAACCACTTCGAAAACCACGATCTTCCTTCTTGATTTTCATTCTTGTATTATAAATATGTCTTGTCGTACTCATATTTTTCACATTCATCCTCTTCAAATACGTAAGAATATGCTTTATATTATAATAGTTTTGTTTAAGGTCTTTTGTTACACTATACTCAGATCTACTTAATCTCCCTACAAAAGCATGTCCTTTGAGATATAACCTTAAAAGATGGTTATGTATTCCATCCACTAAATGTAACTTCTAATATCCATCCACTTCACCCTCTCCTCTTAATAAGAAGGGGCAGTAGTCCACCTTCTTAGTGTTCGTCCACCTTGTACGTTCAACATCAATACCATGGCTTTGCCTATACTTGCTACTCCTTTTGTAAGTCATACATTGCTTATTGTACATTTGCTCTTTAAATGACTAATAACCATGCTTCTTTCTAATTAGTCTTACATATTCAACAAGTTCGGTACAACTCTACACTTTCAGTTTCACTCAAAATCGAAATTTATGTTCAGATGTTTAGAAAATCAAAAGATTTAAAGCAAAACAATGAAAATGCAATTATTTTAATAAAAAGCAACCTTTCAAATCAAAGAAAAATCGAGAAAATAGTTGGATCAATTATTTTTTTATTTTTTACTATTTTTCTTGTTTCTTTGTTCGTTTGATTCCAACTAGTTTCGTAAGTAACTAATCGATGATTGTTGGTTGTAAATAATCATATAAAACTTATCAATGAATAAAAATCAAACGAAAAAAGATCATCAAAAGAAGCGAGAAAAATCACGGAATTTTACTTTGGAGAGAGAAATTCATGTTCGCTTGTGGCTTCGGCCAAACCGATACTCTCAATATAAAAGAAATCAAATTTTGGGTACATATCCAATCAAGTAAAACCAAATGTCTAGGATCCAATCTTTTTTGAATCCCGTCTCCCCGATTATGGCCCGCTAATATCAATGGTCAACCTAATCGTAGGTGATTTTGTAAGTTTGTAACTTTGTGAGTGCAATGGCGTAAAATGTGTGGGGAGAGAGAGAGAGAGAGAGGTGACGGATCCACCGTGCAGGGTCTGAGGATCCATAATGTCCGCCCCGAATGGGAAAAGGAAACAAAACGACTGGCCTCGCACGTGTCGTTGCTGCTTCTGACACGCGACACGTCGTTATTACCAGCCGCCACTCCCGCCGTACCCGAAAGCATCGCCCTCGTTCGGGCCCACTCACCACGCGTCGCTCGTGTCGTACCGTATGAGCAGCATCTTGATACGGAGCGCATCTAGGCCTAGAATATATCTTTTTCTTAATTACTAAAAGCTACTAAACTTCTTCCGTTTTCCAAAAACACCCTAATCTTCCATACTATTACGTCTAAACAATCTCTTTCTCATTACGGCAGGTAGAACGAACCGAGCCTCCAGTGGTTCGGTTCGGTTAGACGCATGATCTCATTAGTGTCACGTTCGTGGTTCCAACCAAACAGAGATGATCTGGTTTATTAAATACGAATTTAACTAATGATGAAAAATGGATGTTTGGAATGGTTCGACTATTATTAGCTAATTAAGTATATGGGAATGGGATTATTATGTACATATAAGCTATGAAACCATGCTAATGCAAAAAAAGCGTGAACATAATATCACTGAATAATCAAACTTTTAATTTTACAAAAGAGTTTAAAAGAAAATAACTTCTTGACTTGATCTATAATCAAGAAATTTCAAAATTGACAATTTAAACTAAATGTGAAATTCAGCTTGTCTAACTCGGTTCGTGTTTATTTCATGTTAGGTTCGTCAAAGACAACAGAACAAGATGGTGTAGAATGCAGCTAAGGCAGTTCATATTATTGAAGCATTCAGCTCATTGGTGGACAGTGATAGGTCTGCATTGAGCTGAGGTAGGACATCCAGTCCACCCAAAATTCAAAAGTTCAAAAGACAAACTAAAGCTTTACATCTGAAACCGTGATTTTCAAACATACTTTGCCCCACCCTAAACTGCTCGGTGATCTATTTCCCCTCATTGTACAGGACTTTCTAGATCCGCCACTACTGGTGGATCTAGAAAAAATGTAGGGCCAGATGAAGTCAATAGCGGATCTAGGAACCCTTCAGGATGGGGCAAATAACCACTTGAATGGTTTCTGGTGGGACGAACTATGTATTATAGCCCATGGGTTCCACCATGAGCTATAGACTTTAAGTTGATTTTCAAAATTTTGTGTGGGGCGAACACTCCACATCTGCTGAATGTAGATCCGCCACTGGGTGAAGTTTAGCCGTGTGAAATGCAGCTAAGGCGGTCCATGTATACTTTCAAATAATTCAAACTGGTGATCAGTGCCTTGGCCATTGCTTCAACTTTTACTATATCTTTGACAAGATAAATAAATTAGAAACAATTCTAAGGATAAGAACATATCAAGAGTATGAAAAATTTTAATCCAAACCGCATTCTTAATTTGGAATAAAAGAGAAAAAGGGAATGCCGCTTTTCTTCAACGGACTGATGATTTATGCGGGTTTTCGAAATTTACCAATCCTTGGGGAGCACTTTGGAAAAGAAACGAACCATTAGAGAAGGGGGGAAAGCAAAAACTAGATATGCTATCCTTGTAGTGGATACGTGGCTCAAACTGATTGGATAAAAATTTTCTGAAGCGCCTCCAGTCTCGTTGGTCCGTTACGCGGAGCGGATCTTCCAGCCAGCGACTGGGTCCGGATGTACGAACCAGCCCTCCCTTGTGAGAGGACTCTCTCTCTCTCTCTCTCTCTCTCTCGGGCTTCTGGAATATGAATGCCATTCAAAAATGCCTGTCATACCCCTGCTTTATGAATGTGATGAACTATGAAGTAACCACTCTCAAATAGATTTGGATCCTCTGGACCCGGATTGTGATCGATACGGTAGTTTTGGTCCAGTTCACGATCGGATTAGGTGGAGCACAATAAATGTGCATCTTATATGAAGTATCACTCTCAACTACTTAGACATCATTTCTCCGAGTAGATTTTGCCATAAGACTCGCGGTTTCTAGGACCCCGTCTCAAACTCATTTGCTAGAGCCCAAGATGATTCTTTCATGGAATAACCTGCAAGTTTTACATCAGCTCCCACAGAGCAAGATAGTGTTCCAAAATTGCAGGCTCATTTGGACTTCTCGTTTGTATTAGAGTTCTAAAGATCACCATGCTGATTTTGTTCCCATCTTAGAAGATCAGTCATGCAAAAGGGGCAAATCTCAATTTGTTACTGAAACGATGGTTAGAGTACCAAAAGAGTGTGTGAGTATTCCAACCGGAACCCGAAAACCTTACACATTCTGAATTCAACTGCACTGTTTACATATAAAATGCATGGGACTAGTTTCGGGGTCCTATGAAGCATTCCGAATTGTCACCCGAATCCAAGCCCAACTTGAATACAGCCATATTAAGTATCAAAATTTATACGTGAACCAACAACAGGGAGGGATGGTTAGTACTCTATTAGAATTATCTAAAACCCGACCCGATTAGGAGTGTGAAGTTGTCACGGATCTGGTCCGGTCCGATTCACAATTCTACTCATCCCCACAGTGAGATGAGGCTTATTGTTTGTCCCCTTGAGAAAAAAGATAAAGACATCGGGGAGAGGTGACCAAAAGAGAGGGACACGTAAGGAGAACAATGTGGGACCCACGAGAAGCACCTGATCAAACCTGGCTCCACCTCGTGGTCCCCATACGTAGACAGTATACCTTTGCTTCTTGGACCTGTCAGGGTGCGACTCTCTCTCTCTCTCTCTCTCTCTCTCTCTCTTGAAAAGCGACACAACCAGAGAGGGAGAGAGAGAATGGTGGGAAGGGGAAACTGGGAGATAAATACCGCCGCATTCAGCCGAATCTCTCTGAATCTCTCTAATCACTACCACCACTGACCACCATCTGTAGTCACAGGCATAGCATTCCTCAAAATCCACCTAAAACCTTCAGAGCGAACGAAACATCCTTCTTTGTTCCCTTTCCATATTCTCATTCCTCTTCACAATCTCGGGAGAGAGAGAGAGATCAGAAAGAGACAAGGAGAGCGTGGGGAATCGCTGTCAATATGGCAACGACATTGCTGCTATGGCCGGACAAGTCTGTTGAGGACCAAGAGTCTGGCGATAAGGAAAGGCTGGATGCTGCTGCCGGCACTCCAGTGAGGCCGAAGACTCGTAAAGGCGGGAAGCAGGCGGGTAACGCGCCGAAGAAGCAGCCACAACGCGGCCTCGGGGTGGCACAGCTGGAGCGGCTGCGTGTGCAGGAGCTGCGCCGCAAAATGCTCGCGGACGCTGGGCTCCCTTACGGTCAGCTCGGCCCCGCGCCCATGCTGCCACCGGGCATTGGGCCGCTGCAATATGCTTTTCCATTCGGCGCAGATAGCCGGAGTGGATGTGCTGGTGGCGCTGCTTTCACGGCGCCAAGACTCGCCGCAAACTCACAGCACCCTGCTGGGGCCGGATTCTGCGAATTTCCTTCGGCTGCAGCTGGAATGCAGCGCTACCGGATTGTCGGGGGTGGCGGGCGGGTTCCGGTATTATTGGAAGGGTCGGATCGTATCTTCACGGACCCGAGGTATCAGAACGCCTTCCCTGCGGGAACGCCGGAAAAGGCGAAAGAGCTTCCTTCAAACCAAAATGTTCTTTGTTGGTCAGATCAATGCGACACCTGCAACAAGGTATCATTCCAGAAGCTTCTCTAAAACATTCCAAAACTCTCCAGAGTTCATTTTTTGATGATTTCCCCCTTTCTGAACAAATTTCGGAATGTCGGTGATGGCGATGGATGTGAAGAGGACGAGACCGCAGTGCAGCCAGAACTACGGGTTCTTCGGGGGAGGCCGGCAGCAGGGTGATAGTCGGGCTGACTGCTGTGATTTGCTGAGGCTGGGACTCTGGAACCCTGGAGCCGCTGATGTCGAGAGGGATGGCCTAGAAACGACGATGGTGAAATGCGGCGAGAGGCATGGAGATTTCTCCATGCTATCCGATGAGGTGATCTTATGCTTTCGACGAGAAAAAGAGAAAATTGCATGAACTAATAAATCAAGAAATGTTTATTGTTGCCTTTATTCTTGCTGCTCACAGCTTAACCACTATTTTCAGCTAAGAAATGACCACAAAATCGAGAGAGAGGGAGAGGGGTGTTGTTTATTAATGGTTATTGTCTGTGGTGTTTGTTTGCAGGGAATAATGGAGAGGAAGGGGAAGGACGTAGTGAGGGAGTACGAATTCTTCCCGGCAAAGGTAGGTGTGATTTCAGTGGAGGATAGTGAGATGGCGATGGCCGAACTGCCGTCTGCTTCTGTGCCTATTGCTTCTTCATCTCGCCACGACTCCTTAGATTTGTCCCTCAGTCTCTCCAGCTACTCCTGTTAAGACACAAACCGGAGATTCTCTTGTTTGTTTATCTGTTTTGTTTCCTCGGTTTCTTGAGATTGTGTTGTTAGGAGCGTCTTTCTTCGTATTATAGAGCAGTATAGAAACATTCTCTTTCTTCGCTTTGCACAAAAACATGGCTCTCTCTCTCTCTGTATCATTTTTCTGGCAAAGAGAAGAGGCGTTTGTTCCTTTGCTGTTGCAGCATTCCCCTTTTATTGACGAGTATCTTTCCGTCTCCTTTTTAATGGATTTGGAATTGTCCTCACTGTTACAAATGGTGTACTTAGTCCTTTTGCAACTCTGCTGCCTGTGCTAGCACACTCTGTTTTTTTTTTAGAATCTGAAATTGTTTTAATTTATTTCTCAACGTGCAATGACGACTATGCCCTTAATTTTGTAAAGGGGGCTTGGATTTCTTTTTTCCTTTTTTTTTATGGTGGTTGGTTGCTTTTGGTCTTCTCTCTGCTTCTCTTTCTGGGGTGCTTCCCCCCTGAGCGTGGTATTTCCCTTGGACAGGTAAAACTATCCGTAAAGACCGAAAGAATGGTTGGTTTCATTTTGTTAGGAGCATAGATGAATTAGCTCTCTTATATAAAGAAGCAATCTATCAATTCCCATATCTGCTTGTTAGACATAAACCCATTTTGTGGAGTTGGTTGTTAAAGGGATTGCTATTAGCCGAAGTTAATATGAGAGAGGAAGCGAGGGGGTTGCAGCACATGGTGTGTTCTTAGCTGGAAAGATGACCCAAACCAATTTAGATTATCGATACAAGTAAGCTCAGTATATCTATATTTGGCATGCTTTGTTTGTACTAGATAGCAAAATCTTATCTTGTTAATGAGGTATGCTCTCTAATATATATATATATTATATAACCAGATCTTGCAACCACTGATCATGTTCACTCATGTCGGACTACTAGGAGTACAAAGGTAATTTTGAAGATTTTAGAATATTTAAAAAATCATATTGGATAACGGTATTATACGTTCCTACAATGGTTAGCGGCTCATGACATAGGCATCTATGAAGTTTTCATGTATTAGAGTGTGTTGAAATACTACCATAGAAGTGTAACATTAATTTGTCATCCCACATTTGTTGGGGAGTTCTTACTTTTTCCAACAAAATATATACAAGAAAACTTTTAATTTAATAATCATTTAGAATGCCGTCATTAGGATCACTAAAATTACATATCCGACATGATATCGCACTCTATTTGTTATTGGGATTTCAATGATTTTTATAGTTATATCATTGATTTGGTATATCTTTTGTTGATTTGATGTATTTATTTTGTTTTTCACTAAAATATAAAAAAAAATCAAACCGGTTCGAGATGCAAGTGCATCACTAGGACGAGAAATATATATGTGAGATGTGATTGAGTCGCATTTCTTTGAACGACGTTTATAAAAGTACACCCATGTGTTTCTTAACTTTTTCTCTCTTTTTTCTTAATTCTTATTCTTTCTTTTCTTCTTTTTTATTATTGATTTTATTTTTGTTCTTATTCAATTTTCTTTTTTTCGGTAAAGTATTTTTTATGAGATTTGTAAAAGTACATGTTGTCAGGAAACAATGACAAAAATAAAGGAGGTTTTTGGAATAAAAAAATAACAGAATTTAGCATAGAGGAGCGGAAAATGTGAAAGGATAATTTTGGTATTTAAAAAAAACGTGGATAACAAAAAAGGTATCAAAAATATTAATCTCCTTTAGTCTCTTGGCTGCTGATAGTTGGGATCTTTGAATCCCGTGGCTCAGATCCAACTAATTTTGTGTGATCAGGTACTGAATTTGATGTAGGGTTAATTTAGCGCTAACTGGGAGGATCAGAGATGTTCTACTTGAACTTGGAGTAAGATTTGGTCTGGCAGATTTGGACCCGTAGTGAAATGGATATGCATTTAACTCAGATCTGCAACTTGCCTGCCCATTTCTCAATTGTTCACTTGCAAATCAATAGATTGCAATACTTTAAGTTCAACTGCATCTTGCATTCACTGATCCAAAACAAATCTCCATTACAAGCTCGAGTAAACTCCACCCTATGTAAGAGATCAACCTTGCATGGTTGGTCCCAAACACGAATAAAAGAAAAATATTTCATTAAACTTTCGACGGTAAGCATAAAACTTTATCAGATTTATCTATTTATTGAATTCTTAGGTGTTTTACAAGTTCCGAGTAAACCACGATCACTTATGACATCCCTTCTCACATGACATACCCTACCCCTCTCAAAAGCCTATGGTTTCTTTTCGTGTCAAAGGTAGAATGAAGAAGAAGATACAAGAAGTGGCATACAATAAAAGATGGGTCAATGTGAAAGCCATAGAAGAAAAAAAATTGCACTAGAGCAAGCTGCTTAATGATTTTATGAAAAGCCCAAGATCCCCATAGTTTTTTTTTTTTTTTTGCAATAGGAGGCCGAAGATATGCACCTTCCGAGAGTTGAACTCCCAACAGCATCAAGGGCGTCTGAGTGCCGTGCCAATGAGCTACCGTTCTGGGTTCATTACTACTTAATGATTTGATAAATAAAAAATAAACATGTTTTCTTGTAATTATTAGAGGTTCTAAATATGAGTCCGTGCGGTGCCCTGTTCATCTACTTTAGCCCACGGTCATCCACCTGACAATCCGTTAATGCAAGTGTCTTAGATCTGATGCATTCATCATCCACATAAAACGCTTTATCACGCTTCTTATCAATGTGAATAATGCATGGTTTGAACCGTGGACTATTTCTTTTTTGTTTTTGGTTACAAGAAACAGCGGCGCTAGAGCGTCCGGCTGTTGAGTTAATGCTATGGGTGCACACCATGTACTCATCTTGGAGCCGATGACTTCAACTACAGATTTTTACGTCCAAAACAGGGCGAGAGATCGCCTTTATACAGATTCGCCCTGGTGAAATTGAAATTAGTGATCATATAATTCGAATTCGCAACTCTAAATATCAGATGCCAAAATCCGGAAATTGCAAAATCAAGAGGATATCGTGCATTAACATTGACTGTGGGGCATCATCGCCCACCCCCCCATGGTCGGCCTCCTGCCTACCTCCAATCGGCGTCTGCCATGTAAGAATGTTACTTCTCTTTCCTAAAGTTAAAAACTAAATGCATTGTGAACGTTAGCTCAACAGCAGGGTGCTCTAGCTCCATTGCTGCTGGTAGGAGTTCAATTTTCAAAGCGTATACATGTTGATGTGCGTTAGGCTTCTGCTTCCTCTTGTAAAAATAGTTCCAAAGTACAGTGATGATCTGTAGTCATCACTCTAAAGCCATTCCATGCATAATTCGTGCTATGTGGCGAACACTTATTGGAGGTCCCGCAAGGGTGACCATCAGGTGGTCACTGTAGAATTGTTGTGGGATATGGAGAATTGTGTGAAAATTAAGAAGAGAATGTGGACAGTTTTGACGAGCGGTGGTGCTGTTTAATGATTGTGATGGTTCAGAAATCTCAACCGTTTGGATCTTCTTCAGCTACAATTGTCTTGTTATAGTTTCACAAATCACCAGACTAGGGTTGATTAATTAGGTAAGTGGAGATCCAGATTTTAATGTCAGATACTCCCATTTGGTTTGTTGATGAATGCCCCTCCATCCCCAACACCTACAAATAGAGGGGTGGGACTTGCACCCACACACACACTTTCAACCAGACTCAAACCGGAACATTCTGAAAAGATGGACCTAGAACCATAGCAGAACCGCTAATAAAGCACTTGATGAAAGTAGATTATCAGGACTATTTGGCTCTGGATGAGGTTCCACGTTCTGAAAATGGAACTAGAAGTGGCGTTTCAAATTAACCGTGCTGCGGTATCATATTTGGTTCCAGTATCAAGATCTCAGCCTTGGTGCATGTCATTTTTAGTGAAATAGAAACTAAATGGGACTTGATTGGGAATGAAACCATTGTAGACAATGTTATCATGTCAATTCATATAATATGACACATGTATCGTGCTTATCGGTACCTGAATCGAAGAAAATGACTTATCGTACCATATCAAGGTGTATTGCACGACAGGGTGTTAGTTTTTGAAAGGTGTGTTCTTTTGAAATCAAGGTCATCCCCTTGTAGACCAGCTTCATTACCTTCTCTATCTCTTTCTTCTTCTATGGCTAAGCTTCTTTACCTTCTCTATCTCTTTCTTCTTCTATGGCTAATCTCTTTCTTACTCAAAATCTCAAATATGGGACCCAAGTGGCGTTCCATGCATGTGATTCGGTTTGTTTAGATGTTGAATTGGTACGTGTCATAGAAAATTTTCATAATTTTTTATAATTTTTTCAAAATAATCATAAAATTACTGTGATGGAGGCGTATTAGTATCCCATATGGTAACGGGTCTAGTACAATATTTACAACATTGGTTGTAGAACTAGGCATGAAACAAGCATAACGAAAACTAGAACAAGAACCTGAGGAGGTTGGTTCGGTTTTGACTCCAACTTTCGGTGGAAAGGAACCGACAATTCAAAGCTCTTGTCTCAATTTAATTGGGCGCATCTACGTCTACCTACAATATCAAGTGGAACTTTATACATCTCGGACTTTTAGTTCCACCTCTATCATGTAAGTTAAGAGTCCTACCATGTGAGCTAATGCTACGAGTGCACCTTATCACAATACTTGGGGGACTATACCTTTTCTTTTGTAGGATTGATATGTAACAAGCCCCTTTTACTATTCGCACATCCCATTTTTGCTACTTTTCTCGAAATATCCCTAGTTATTTTCAAAAATTATAAAAATATCATTCATACTAAAATAGACTCTCTCTCCTCCTGTGTGAACCAACTTCTAGCTCCTATTTTCTTCCGTTTTTCTAACATTTTTTTGCTTCTTGCTTCATTTTGGTTATGTATTAGGAGATCTATAGCTATTTCTATGAAAAAAATTATTGAAATCCATCAAAACGGTCTATTTGAGATGAAATGATAAAAGAAAAGGGAGTAAGAAGGGTTTTCCAATTTTTTGAGCCAATTCGAAGTTGGATTCGTCAATTTATTGTGGTATGTTGTTGATTTTGTATTGTTTTATCAATTTCTATTTGTTTTTCAATATTTTTTGACGTTATTGGGCAGCAGAGTTTTTTGGCATCAAGTGGATTAGAGATGCATCTCAAGCACGTCTCTCACTTTAAGCGAGATGTTTTTAACCTCATAAAGAATTTTTTTTATACAAATATGGTTGATACGGTACGAGTATGAGCCCATAACATCACCACTTCATCTAAGAGATGCAAAACAGTGTCATATGAAGGATGCTCCTGTAGAAGACAATGAGGAGAAGAGGAAGTTGGTTATTCACATTATGAAGAGGATACATTAACCTCATATACTAAAATAGATATTACAAACAGTGAGGATGAGGGATGTCCTGATATGTCAAGATTACTTCTGAGCTTTGAAAGTCATACTATATATAAGATCTAGGAGGAAAAAGTACTTTAAAACTTTGGTATAAATTTATGTAAATACTCTTTATAAACATACTGATTTTAATACTCTCTATTCTAATCTAATGAATTATGTAAATATATATTTATAGACAATACAAAAAATGATAGCAGTTCATACACGTTATTCTATGAGTAGAGTTTGGCCAATGAAGAGGATGGATGTTAGGCCCGAAAATTTAGTTGAGCTTGCATATCACAGTGGGTTGATTGGACATGTGGACTTACTATGCAAGATGATAGATCATGCATTGTGGACTTTTATCGAAAGTTAACAATACAAACAACTTTCATATGTCATGGGGTGAGATGAGTAGAGCTTGGCCGATGAAGAGGACTGATGTTAGGCTCAAAAATTTGGTTGAGCTTCCATATCACTATCGATTAATCAGAGAGACAAACTTACTATACAAGGTGACAGATCATGCAATGTGGACTTTTATTGAAAGTTGACAATAAAATATAAACAACTTTCTATGCTATTGGGTGAGATGACTATCACACTTCATGATGTCCATAGATACTTGGTCTTCCAATGTAGGGTCAACTTGTTGCTTTGACTCAAGAGATGATAGCCAAAGGCATGAAACAAATTTTAGGTGATATATTGAGAATAGACATCGATGAAGTTGTATGTGAGATTAAGTATGAGGTTGTTAAGTTTGAAGTGTTCCGAACTAATTTTTCAAGGAGAAGAATGAATAATAAAAATAAGACCTTATATTATTTGTTATATCAGTTAGGGTGCATGATATATCAGGGTAAGTATAGAGATAAGGTGTTAATAATGTTTGTAAATTTGTTGGCAAATGATTGTAGGAGAGTTGACAGTTACGCGTGGGTGCAATTATATTAACGTATTTGTATAGACAACTAGGGAATGCATCTTAGCTATAAGCACAACAACTTAATAGACATACTTCTTTGCTTTAAGTAATAATGTTTACTATTATTGTTTATATTATATTTATTTAAAAAATAAAAATTAATAAGCTATATGTTTTAATTATAGATAGATTTATGAGTACTTTCCAACTTTCAGAGTTGCTATGCGATTAGAATGGTAAGATGGAGAACGACGAGGAGGCCGATGGATGGGTAGTGTGTGTCATAGGTAATCTTTGCAATGGAGAACGATGAGTAGGTTGATGGATGGGTAGTGTATGATTTGTTATATATTCATATGTATATATTCTTACGTGTTATTTTATGTAATCTAGGTTGACCGACAATCATATAGTTCTCCAAAATACATGGATTATAATGCTTAAAAGTTATCACGATATCATGTATGCATTCAATGCGTAGATGTTGTGGAGTCTTATATGCTAAATCGTGTAGTTCACTACTTTGGCCGGCATTAAGGTATTCTAGTAGCAGCAATAAGACCCTCCATTGCAGAGAGACTTGTGAATCCACACGCTTATAAGATATAATATGAGCTACGTGATGCGACCTGTGAAGCTCAACGTTCATATTGTTTTGAGCTTAAGTATTTTGAACATTTGACTCAACTGCTTATCTTATATCTTAACAAATTTCTTAGGTTATGGATGATTTCATAACTTTCTCCGAACAGTCTCCATAAATATCCATGCATCCACTCCTACTTGATCGATAGTAAATGTAGTATCTTTTTCTATGTCTAGCTTCTTTTAAAATGGATCAATATATGATAATTTTCTCAAAGAACCACATTTAAGTAAAATGTTGAGCTCGTGGGCACAATGTAGTCCATGTGAATGTCATAAGTTATAATGACATATTTGTATATCTCACCCAACTATCTCCACACAATTATACTCTTTTAACATAAGATCAAGAGTGTGTCATGATACTCTTCTTTGAAGGTTTGCAATAAGTTTTTTTGTCATGTCAACATAACGTATGACTAGAGTTCTTGATTTGTCAAATGTCTTCTTCAATTTTATAATATATAATTCTATGAAGAAATATAACTATTTTCAAATTATATCAATCTTACAATAGCTTTGTTTAAGGGTTTTTGTTACACTATACTCGGAAGTACTCAATCTACCTGCAAAAGCATGCTCACTCCACCCTCTCCTCTTAGTAAGAAGGGGCAACCAACCTTCTTAGTGTTCGTCCACCTTATACTTTCAACATCAACACCACAATTTTCTCTATACTTGTTACTCCTTTTGCACGCAAGTCGTTCCTTGTTTATTACAACTTTGCTATTCGAACGACTAATAGCCATAACAATATTATGCTTCCTCTCGACTAATCTTACATAATTAATAAGCTCAATATGACTCCCAACAAATTCATCCTATACCTCTTATGACAACCAATTAACAAATCCAATATTGAGTGTAATGAAATCGTTGTCATAATCTTTAGTCAATGTATGATAAGTATGGTGATTCATCCGAGTTTTCTCTGAATCACTTTCATTGTAAGTGCTTTCATTCGAGTTGTTTGTTATTCTACAATAAAAATATAGATATCAAATACCAAGACAAAAACTATTCGATTAAAAAAAATGCAAGATCCTTCTTCAAGGGAGAAATGGTTTCGTTGTATCTCTCTTAAGAAAGAAGATGCGGCCCAGCCATGTCTCACTTAAGGAAGGAGACCCAACATAACCACATCTCCCTCTTATGGAGACACGGTCTAGGCGGGTCTTGCCGTGAAGAGAGACGTGCTTGTACCGTGTTTTCCTCTGCAATTTTGATCATCCCTCTAATTTCTCCAAAAAATGAAGTCATGTTAAAATGTTTGAAAAATTGAAAGATTTGAAGCAAAGCAACGAAAATATAATGATGTCATTAAAAACCAACATCAAATTCAAGGAAAACCGAGGAAATGGGCAGATTGATCATCTCTTTGTTTTTCTTTTTATGTTCTCCTTGTTTCTTTGTTCGTTTGATTTCAACTAAATTCATAAGTAACTAATCGAAGATGGTTGGTTGCAAATAATCATTTAGAACTTATCAATGAATGAATCAGACATAAAAAAAAGTTGTTGAAAGAAGAAGAAAAAATTGTTGAATTTTACTGTGCAAAGGAGAGAGAAAATCCTATGAGGTATTTTGGGTATTTACAAAACTTGAGATGTGTGTATAGTAAAATGGATGTGCATATAGTAATAAGTTTTTTTTAAAGTGTTCTCTATCTGAGTTTTCTAGGAAGTCCAACCAGCAATTTCTTCAACCGGCCACACAGTGTTAAATGTGTCAATAATTGGGTCATGCTTATCTTTTTCTTTTTTCCGCACAATGTGGATGCCAAAAACGCATGCACGCCATGTCGTACTTGTGACCTTCAACTTGCATGTTGACCCTCTAGCCAGGTGAGCTACTGCTAATTGTGTGGGTCACACGAAAACTGCAGTGTGCATGCTTGGCTGCGGGTAGAGATGACACCAGAAAATGCACTGCACCCAATCAAGGACCTTGCATTATCAGAAAATTTGGAACCATGCACAAGCAACAGCTCACCAGCTGGCTAGTAGGTCGACTCACAACCAGTCAGTCATGAGTTCGGTACCTGGAGTATGCATCTGGCTTCATCCTCCCCGTTGTACCCAAAAGAAATTTGAAGCCACGCGTGTGAAATTCATTAAGCTTGAACACCGGCGATTGGGCAAATGAACAAACATGGGATTGCTCGTTGAAATTTAAACCTACATTTTTATTATATAATTTCACTATAAAATTAAAATTCTTGTTCATGCAATGTTGCCGTGTTTTTTCCCATTTTTTTATTGTAAAATTCAAAATCTCGATAATTTGGCGGATGAGCAAATTGACAAACATGGGCTTGCTCATTGAAGTTTAACCCACAATTTAGCATATAATTTCATTATAAGAGTAAAAATCTTCATTCAAAGTCACCGTGCTCTTTTTTAAAAAATTTATTGTAAATTAGAAAATCTCAACCATTTAACTAGTGGTCAATGTTTTCCCATATATCTATACAAAGCAACAACTAAGCCTTATATGGATTCTTTGTTTCCATGTAGCTCGATGTTACGGCATGCTAACAGTTCACTCAACAAAAGCTAGATTGTTTTTTATTATTTTCTTCCAACGTTTATGTTTTCTCACATATCCATACATTAAAATCAAATAAACTCATGCTAACTGATCCAAGTTGTGCACAACTTGTTCAAAGTTTGTTCCTTGAGCTGCGTCGAAACGACCAAGTTCAGCTATCATAGACATGATTAATATGAATTAGACATGTCCAGTTCTGAGCTGCCTGGAACCGGAACCGAACGGCTTCAGGGGCGGTTCTTTTTTCTGTGGGTCACACTAATTTTTTCACTAATTTGTTCTGATAAAAGCATCAGTTGTAAATCGATATCATTGGATTTCAAACTTGTTCCTAACAAATTGACAATTCTAAAGACATTTGTCAGAGTGGAACTGACCAAGAGATCTGAATCCAAATTGAATTAGGATTCGAACCTGCGCGGGCAGAGCCCACATGATTTCTAGTCATGCCCGATAACCACTCCGGCACGTCCACCTAACGATATGAATTCCCAAATTATGACTATTGTCTAAAATAAAACCTGCTCAGTTTAGAATAAAAGCAGAGATTAAAAAAAGAAAGAAAGAAAATGAATAATCTAAGAAGAGGCGTGGCCAGTAGGTTTAGATCCTGCGCGGGTAGACCATATGATTTCTCGTCACACCCGCTAACCACTCCGGCACGACCACTTAACGATACATAACCCCAGCAGTTGTTTATAACAGTGTTCTGCTCGCTTTCTTCTTTCCTACACTTAGCCATGTAGACTATAGATATGCGTGGTTATAAATGAGTTCATCGTAACTAAATAGCGGTAATCCGCCCTCTTCTTTTATATGATTTTCGACTTTGGGCATTTAATCTTTTAACAAACGAAGGCATCTTCATAGGTATATGACCTGTTTACGACACAACCAACACTCTTAATGGAGACACCGGAGACAACATGCATTGAAGAAATGATCCCCGACTGAACTTACCCATAACATCTCTCTGTCTCTCTCTCACGCACGCGCGCACACACAGATGGACATGCATATCGCTAATCGGATTAACCACCTCAAACGGCACAAGGACGGAGCAATATCATGCCATGTAACAGATCATCCACTCCCTAAAAGAGATCCAAAGATTCATCTCTTTCTGGTTTAAAGCTGCAAATTGAGAATTTCTTAGGACAGACTGCAGATATAGCTCAATGAGCAGCTTCAATACATCTCTCGTGTTATGTACAAAGCAATACTTGGTAACAAGAGAATCTCACCAAAAGTGTGAATGGTTCAGCAATTTTACCGTTCTTGCGTCTACGCTTTCCAGATTGATTACTCACCCTAGTGATCAAGGTAGATCAACTTTAGGAATCAAGATGAGAAACCTTCACGCCCCGCATTTTCCTTCTTATTTTGCTTATAACGCTCTTCTGAACACCTAAGATTTTCGGGGTCGCGGGCCTCACTTTACTTTCCTTAATCTCTTCGTGTGCCTTGATTTGTTGGTCAGTTTCTCTGGACTCTTTCCGTTCTGAGATGAATCCTGTCTTCATGGGTGAAGATGAGAACAGTTTTCCTCTTGCATCCTTCCATGAACGTTTGGGTATCTGGCCTTCCGTGCAAAGATGAGCCAGGTATTGCCCTGGGTTGATACAACAGAAGGACGACGACACAATGCCACTTATTCTGGAAGGATTTACATGCTTAACAAACTCTACAATCTCACTAAAGCATGAATGGTCCGAGTAAGAAACTGAGAAAATATGCTGATGCAACCGTCTTGGGTATTTGTACACTTCACTTGGGCCACTGTTCACAAGAGGAATGTCACTGCATTTCTGGTTCGACGATGTGCCTGAATCGATGGAAAACTGTGTCTGTTTCAAGGATTTTGCAAACAATGGACGACCGGTAGGCAATATCCCGATAGTCGGTCTAACCGTGTTTAATGACTCGACAGTGTCAACTGTGAAGCTGTAACGAGGGACAGCTCGCACTCGAGTAAGGCATGCTTTCGTGGTGAAGGCATCACCAAAACCTAGAAGGTCCATTATTTGCAGACGCTCCGGCCACACCCATATCTGTGAATCGTTAAAATGGACAAAGGTGCTTGTTTGGTTAGTCTCAAGGCAGAAAAAGAGGAATCTAACCACTAAAACTAGCCGTTATTATAGTTACTATCGTCAATGCACATTCAAGCTCAAACCATACCAGCTACAAGGCACTATGCACGTGTATATATATATATATATATATATATATATATATATATATATATATATATATATATATATAGTTATAGTTATAGTTATGAATACTATTGAACCAAGTCATCTGGTTCTAGTAATAAACAGACAAACTAGTAGTAAACAAAAAAGTCGGTAGAAGGAAACAACTCCAACATAAATTAAGCTCATGGTAATGGAACCCCGCCCAAGTATACCAGTTTTTCAAGTTGTTTGCATGTCCTTTTGTCAATATTGTCAGACGAATAGCTGCAAGTATCACAATCTAAAATATGATGGATTTTGAAGCCGAAGCCTTCAATCGGAAGCTTGGAGAAGAAGGCGGAAAATGATTTCCTTTCAGAAAGGATTTCACGTAGGGGATGTTCCGTGTGTATTTTTCTTTTTTAGAGATCTTACAGGTATTCAATCTCTATCTTCCCCTTTTGTACTTTCACTTTCTAGGTTTTTCGTTTTATTTTTATGGCTCCGTTTATTTTGCAAACGTAAGACAATTTGTAAATAACTTTTGTTTAAATGAGAACACTGCATCCCCGAAATCAAGTTAGGGGTACAGTCTTGAAGCTGGTCAATTAGTTTATGAAGGATAAATACTACAGAGAAAATAGCACGTCCAAGTGAAATAGATATAGCAAGGAGGAAACTAACTTTTGTTTTCAGCACGGTAGAGATATGAAGCAGCAGATCTTCTTTCCCCAGGGTATCAATACCAATGATGATATCATGATTGGGGTGAGCCATAATAATATCAACAATCTGTTGACCATAAAAGCACCGTTTAGATCTCAAGTGAAATTTGAAGGCAACTTGTTACTAGCAGAGAGTGTCTGTTTGTACAAACACTTTAAATTAAGTGGAATACATGTTGGCAGATGAACCAAAACTATCTGCAACTTGCAAAGGTTATGCATCTTAAGCTTGAACAATGATCTTCAGACTAGAAAGCAAGATATCAATACGATATTCCAAAAGAATCAGGAAGATAAAAATGTGATGAAATTCTAGAGGAATTAATTCTAGCAAGTATACGTTAGTGACAACAACAGTGCCTGTGTGGCACATGAGAACATATTAACCATGAATAGATATATGTTAGCAGCAGCAAAATATGCACCTGCTGGGCTGCAACTTGGCGGGGAGGAAATGAAAACAATGGATTGCAGTAGGTATTGTCTAAATAGAGAACATCCAATTTATCGCCACCAAGAGCATTGAACAACATTTCCTTTGCAGAAATGGCCTTGATATCTGTAACCTCCCAACGAAAATCCCCTGTGTACAACATAGAACCAAATTCACCACGAAACAAATACATGACAGCACCTGCACAACATGAAAGCATTCCGAAATAAGATATACAAAAACAAGTACGGTCACCACACAAAACACATACACACATTTACTGCATCTGTATGCCATTTCGTATACTCCTCTGGAGAAACCTTTTACACAATAAAAGCAACACGACTTTAAAACCTATTAGACACAGTAAAATGGGGCAAAAATTTCAGGAACTTTTCAATATATTAACACAAAATTCAGGAAGTCATAAATATATTAAAGAAACAAGCAGACATGCATGCATGCACAACACACAAACACACACATTTACTGCATCTTTACAAAACACGCACATACATGCATATGTCTTTACCCCACACATACATACATACTTATGTCTTTACAACAATAAACAGATGTGCACGCACACACTAGTATTATACTTCATTAGAATACTACCATATACCATATGATAAGTCATCAGAATTGTCCACCGAGAGAACTTTCTCTCAATTGGTTGAAAGTAGTGTTTTACACAATAAAGATCCGAATGGCATAAAAAATAATTAGCTAAAGTTAAGGAATCACTCTTGCATGATTGGTCCCAAGCCCAAATAAAGCAGGAAGGTTGCGTTAGGCTTCTGTTGTCAGATTTATCTACCATGAATTCTAAATTATAAGCATTACATTCGAGTGTTCCCTCTTAGCCAGATTTATCTACCATGAATTCTAAATTATAAGCATTACATTCGAGTGTTCCCTCTTAGCGACACACTACAGAGCCCGAATACATTGAAAACTGAAAAGTGAGCAATGACCTCTAAATCTTCGCCCCGATGCAGTGAATGAGAAGGTTCTCACATCATATATGGGTGTGGGTAAAGAAGTTAGTCTCACTATATTTTTATCCGAATGTAATTAATAAATTACATAGAGGGTCTCCATATTTTAAGCATAGACGAATAAAGGAGTAAGAAAGAGAGTCCTAGATAATAAGATTCGTATTAACACTTGGAATATTAGAATATTGACCGGCAAGCTAATGGAGGTGGTAGATACTATGATTTGGAGAAAGATTCACATTTTATGTTTATAAGAGAGAATGTGGGTTGGAGGAAAAACAAAAGAGATTGAAAATAAAGGTTTTAAATTATGGTACTCAAGAAAGGAAAAGGCTTGAAATAGAGTTGGTATTATTATAAATAAAAATATAGTATAGTGGGTATACAACAATATCATGACCGAACTATGACGGTGAAATTAGTGTTAGGAATAGAGATTTTAAATATAGTTTGTACATATGTACTCCAAGTAAGACTAGAAGATAGTATAAAGAAGGCATTTTGGGAGGACTTAGATAAGGTAATTCAAAATTTAAAAGAATTCCATAGAGGGAGATGATTTGTTTGAAAGGAGACTTAAATGGATATATCGGTAAAGAGGTACTAGGATATCGAGGTATTCATGAAAACTATGGTTTTGAGAATTTAAATGAGGAAGGCAAGGTGATTTTAAATTTTTCTATGGCATATGATCTCTTTATAATCAATACAATTTTCAAAAAATGAGATGGACATTTAGTTACTTATAAGAGTGGCTTGATAGAAACAAAAATTGATTATTTTGTTTGTAGGAAAAAAGATTGTATTTAAAGACTACAAGATAATTTTAGAAGAATGCTTAACTACCCAATATCGATTTTTAGTTATGGATTTTCTGGTAAAAAGCATATAAATAAGAAAAGGGTGGATAGAGTTATTCAAACTAAATGGTGGAACCTTAAAAGTGAGAAAGAAAATGTATTTAAAGATAAAGTTCTTTTAGGAGATGCTTGGAATTACGTAGGTATACCTTCTTCCGTATGGAACAATATGGCTAGACATAAGAAAACCAAAGATTTCATTTTGTTAGATGCTTCAAAGAAAGATGAGGATGAGAATATTATAATGACAAATGCTGATATAAAAATAGATGAAAAAAATACTTCTATAAGCTTTTTAACAAAAATACAAATGTTAGTATTAGTTTAGGAGAGTTAACCAAATCAGAAAAGTATATAAATCATAATTTCTACTGACGTATTAAAAAAATAAAGTCAAAGAGGCTCTTAAACATATGAAGGTTGGTAAATATGTAAGACAAGACAATATTTCTATAGAAGCATGAAAAAATATTAAGAGAGGTGGGGATCACTTGGCTCACAAGACAAGACTATTTAATAAAACATAAAAAAACCAAAAAATGTATGAGGAATGGAGAGTGATGTTAAGTGTAATAGGTACGGGCCACTAGGGCCCGTGTTTGAAGTTGGACTGGCCCAGGCCACTAGGGCCTGGGGGGCCAGTCAACTAGTCATTGGAGGCAGCTGGCCTCCAACGGCTAGTTGAATAGCCGTTGGACTGCTGTGCAGTCCTGTGCACAGCAGCCAGCCTTCAAGGCTGGCTTTTCTTGTTTTCTTTAATTCTTTTTCTTAACATTCATGAACCTATGTAATCTCTATATATACCCCACTCACTCATAAATAAATTATGCAGTCTTGCACTGCTTCTTGACTTGTTTTGTATATGCTTCCGCTCTTGTTAATCATTCTTGAAGATAGACATTCGTGAGTGAATGTCATTTGACTCTTGGCGACTTGGTGATATTGATTTGTGCCGCATCAACCCTTGATCATCGATAATTATTTACAAGTGAGTACACTTATATATAGAAGAACAAGGGAGACATCGAGAATTGTGCAAATTATTGGGTTATCAAGCTAAAGAGTCATAATATGAAATTATAGGAAAGAATTATTAAACGTAGGGTAAGACAAGTATCGAGTGCAACAAAGAACTAATTTGAATTCATGCCACCTAGATCTATTATTGAAATGATTGACCTATTGAGACGTCTTACGAAATATTTTAGACCAAAAAAGAAAAACTTCCATATGGTATTTATTGATCTAGAGATGTTCTTTAGAGAATCTTGGAAAAAGCTTATGATAGGGTGCCAATAGATGTTCTTTAGAGAACCTTAGAAAAGAGAAATATCACATTAATATATATATATATATCTTATAAGAGATATGTTTCATGGTGCAAAAACGTGTAAGGACTCATGAAGGAATGATATACTTCTTTGAAGTTAATATTTGATTATATTGAAGATCTGCTTCAAGTCTATATTTATTTTTGTTAGTTCTCGATGAGTTAACAAAACATATTGAGATATATGTTATTTGCAAATGATATTGTATTAATGGATGAGTTTAAAAACTAAGTCACACAGACACTTCTAAGGGGTGGAGTGTCGACCCCGACACTGGTGCGACACCGACACCGACACTGTGTCGGTGAGGCATATCCAAATATATATATATATTTGTAACTCACGAATAAATGGGTCTGGATAATGAAAATTTATTTGTGTACTGTGATGAAATTAGTAGTTTTTTACCATTTATATGTTTTGCTTTAATATAAAGTTGTGTACTTACTATTATAGCTTTATACAATATAAAGCTGCTTGAATGATTTTGGGTGCAAACAATTGGACTCCATACTGCCTTTGCACAGAATAATCTCTGTCACCAAACACATTTAAAGACCAGGAACATTGCCAGATCAATAGAACAAAAGAGTATGACATCACTAGTGGATCCTAGCATAAATACTAGTATATGTTATATCCTACAAAAGATCTTAAAACTCTTTGAATTCATAACTTGGATATTTTGCAGCTCGTAAAATCACTGTAAGTTTCATATCATTATGAGGGAACTTGCTAATTGATACCTACGTGCACCCAAAATTAGCAAATACTAGTTGTATTATGATTGATTTATGTAGCTTGAATATTACATATAATATATAATATTATATACCCTAGCCGTGTCGCCGCACCCAAAATTTTTGAAATTTGCCGTATCCCGCACCCGCACCCATGTGACATACTTTAAAAAAAGTCAATATGAAATTAGAACTATGGAGAGAAACACTAGAAAGTAAAGCTTTCGACTTAATAGAACAAAGATATAATATATGGAATGCAAGTTTGATCCTTTGGTTACTTTAGAGGATACGAAAATTAAGATTGGCACAAATTGTATCTTTCGCATGAAAATTTTTAAGTACGATCAATTTTTCAAAGCAATGTGACAAGAAGTTACCACTAAAGTTGAAAGGTAAATATTATAGTCATACAAGGAAAAAATATATAGATAATGAGGTTATTAGAAACAAATTAGGAGTGACACCAAGTAGAGGATAAAATGAGAAAAAATTGTTTAAGATGGTTAAATATACAAAGATATCAAGGAAGCTCTAATAAGAAGGTATGAAAAACTAAATTGTAAAAATATTAAAAGAGAAAGATAAAGACCACAAAAGTGTTGGAAAGAAACGATAAAAAATGATCTTTCCAGCATGCTACATAATAGGAGTACGTGGAAACAAAGAATCCATCTAGCCGACTTCATCTACTATGGAAAAATTGTTGTTGTTGTTTGAAAGCTGGATAAATTTAGCAAGTTTTCAATAAATCAAAAGATGTTCAACGTTAGCAACACTATATAGCCAGAATCTATTCTCATTAATTGGTTTAGCAGTTAGAATGAATATTTATAAGTTAGTTGAACCCACTTCCATGGACACTAATTAATCTCCACAGCTTACATGCAGTTTTTCCTAAAGCTACTTGGTGATTCAACAAAACGAACATTCAAACAACATAACATGAGTATAATTCGTTCAAATTTGGTTCATTAGGAAAGGACAGACTCCAAGTCACGGGATGGGATATGGATGATGGCTATAGAAATGACCATATCCTCGGCTATATGATTCATTGATTTCCTACATAAAATCCAATGTACAGGCACGCCATTCATCTGAACGGCTAGGATTGGTGAAAACTTAGCCGTTGAGATGCAGTCGGTTGGATTGGTACGATCTGGCACAGCATGCCAGCCACAATATATCAGATAATGAGCTTCTACGCTGTGGCATGACAAGATCAGACGAAGCAATCCTAACTATAGTACTAATCTAACGAACGGTGGTATGAATCAAATCCCTAAGGAAGCTTTCCCTTGTGTACCTTTCTGTATCGATCTTAACGGGAATTTGCAAAGTTTTTCCAGTTTAAGAATGCGAAAGCATTGACGCAGAGGAAAATCTAGATACCTGGACAGTGACGAGCATCAATGGCAATGACTTCAACAAAAACCTTCTTATTGGATCCAGCAGATACAAGAGTCACGATCTGCGGTCTCTCGGAGAGGAGAATGTGGATCAACGACAGATCGAAGCCCGGAAACTTCACAGGAATCAGCCTGGCCGTGATCTCAGAGCAGTAAAGAGGCCCCTTTGTCCACTTTGAAGTCAATCCAAGGGTGTGATCAGAATGGAGGTGAGTGAGAAAGTAGATCTGACTCCGACTCGTCCATTTATCAACAGAGATCAATCCTTCTTCCATAACCTCGCCCGAGACCGGCGATGAAAAGTTCGCGATGCTGAAATATTCGATCAGAATAGATTTTCCGGCCTGGTTGTGCAGCGAAACGCCATCAGAGGAGACGGAGAGCAGAGAAGACGGTGGCTTAGGGTTTGAATTTTTAACGAGTCACTTCTGTTGTATTTCGCGGCAAAACTCTGCGTTCCCAAATTTTCTCCATCCCGCCCTTGCCAAGAGATATTGGATTTGGGTCCGTTCATTTTGTGGTTCGGGTCTTTCTAAATCCGATCTGATTTGCCTTGCCTACACGGCTACACCCTATCGTAGTCCCATTTGCACCAGTTGACCCGATCCGATACAGTTTACCAACCAGGAATTTTGTCCCGGGAGGCTGAGACTACGCAAATTGTTCATGTGTTCCTTATTTTATTAAGCCCAGATCCAACAAGGACAGAATGAAATCCAACCCGAATTTTGTGTGGGCAACACGAAAAATGCAGTGTGCATGCTGGTTGCTGGTAGAGATGACAGCAGAAAATGCACTGCACTCAATCAAGGATCTTGCAACAACAACAACTAAGCCTCTTCCCATACTAGACAGGGTCAGCTACATGGATTCTTTGTTTCCACATATCTCTATCGTGTGTCATGTTAGAAGTTAACTCTAAATAAGCTAGGTCATTCTTTATTTAGTTTTTTATACCTTCTTACAGGTTTTTCTTTTGATCTTCTTTCTATATGTCCAAACCATCTTAAACGATATTCTCTCATTTTATATTCTATTGGTGTCACTCCTAATTTGTTTCTAATAACCTCATTATGTATACGGTCTTTTCTTGTATGACCACTCATCCATCTCAACATCTTCATTTCTGTCACAATGGGTCGACTCTCATGTGACAGAAATCAAGGACCTTGCGTTATCAGAAAATTTGGAACCATGCACAAGCAACACCTCACAAGCTGACTAGTGGGTCGACTCACAACCAGTCGGTCATGAGTTCGGTACCTGAAGTATGCATCTGGCTTCATCCTCCCCGTTGTACCCAAAAGAAATTTGAAGCCACGCATGTGAAATTCAATAAGTTTGAACACTGGCGATTGAGCAAATGAACAAACATGGGATTGCTCGTTGAAATTTAAACCCATTTTTTAGCATATAATTTCACGATAAAAATTAAAATTATTGTTCATGCAATGTTGCCGTGTTTTTTTCCAACTTTTTTATTGTAAAATTCAAAATCTCGATAATTTGGCGGATGAGCAAATTAACAAACATGGGCTTGCTCATTGAAGTTTAACCCATAATTTAGAATATAATTTCATTATAAGAGTAAAAATCTTGTTCATTCAATGTCACCGTGATCTTTTTTTAAAAATTTATTGTAAATTAGAAAATCTCAACCATTTAACTAGTGGTCAATGTTTTCCCATATATATGTACAAAGCAACAACTAAGCCTTATATGGATTCTTTGTTTTCATTTAGCTCGATCTTACGTCGTGCTAACAGTTCACTAAACAAAAGCTAGATTAATTTTTATTATTTTCTTCCAATGTTTATGTTTTCTCACATATCCATACATTAAAATCAAATAAACTCGTGCTAACTGATCCAAGTTGTGCACAACTTGTTCAAAGTTTGTTCCTCGGGGTGCATGGAAACGACCAAGTTCGACTATGATAGACAATATTAATATGAATTAGACATGCCCAGTTTTGGGTTGCCTGAAACCTAGAACCAAAACCAATCCGTTTCAAGGCCAGTTCTGGTTCTAGATCCAGAACTGCTTCGAAACCACTATTTTTTTTAAAACCTCAGTCTTGACTCCCGTGGGAGTCGAACTCACGACTATCTCAATGGTTAGTCACTGTATGCCGTTGAGCTAGATTTCAACTTGTCTAATCCTGAAAAGGATGAACTCATGACTTATATATAATTTAAAAACGGTTTAAAATCGCCCGTTCCAATCCTGAAAAGGATGAACTGTAACCGAACCGGGTTACCCGGTTCTGGTTCCAAGGCCGGTTCGATCCGTTTCAATTACTTACAGTTCTGGTAACCAGCCATGTCTAATATGAATGAACCAATATTATAAGTTGTTTCTTCTTCTTTTTGTTGCACTGGGAGCCAAAACCTAACAGCAACATGCACGATGTATGAATCGAACTCATTCCCAGTGATGTGGGAGTCCAAGGAACCTACCAGATGAGCTAACGCCCCATATGTGAATTGCTCGGTTAATTTACCATCTTTAGTTCTCACTAAGCATTCTGCATTGTTTCTAGAGGAATTATAACAAGCCAATCACAACTTATTGTTATACCTTGAAAGGTTCCATGCTGCATCTGAGAAGGACCAAACAGCAAGAAGCTTGTGATGGCGTGTTTAACACCACTTTATCACCTCCTCAGATCATGCTGCATTCATTGCTCTCATGTAAGGCATAAGAATCTCTCTCTCTCCCTCCCTCTCCCTCTCTCTCTCTCTCTATATATATATATATATATATATATATATATATATATAGTATATGGTAGCATATTCAAATATATGTCAACCATCCCATTTGAAATGTAGATGATGATATTTAAATTAGTAAAAAATATACATCCTTACATAATTTCAAATGTTGTCTTTTTGAACAACAATGAATTTTAAAATCAAAAGCAAATAACGTACAATCCTGTATAACCCCGAATGTTATCTTTTGCAACAACAAGAAAATGGGATTGAGTACTATACCACACTTTGAGGTGGAAACACAAAGATGAGTTTATTGTCCTTTGTGTCTGTATCATATTTTATTAATGGGTTGGAGAGTTCATGTAGGAAGACAAAATGAAAGGCGAAAAATACCTACAAAAGGAGCAGATTCTTTGAATGATGAACAAGTATTTAATGAATTCATTTACAAAAAATGAAACCAATCCCCCATTGGCATCGGTACTTAATAGGTATAAAATAACGCTACTTCTCTTTGTTTCCATGAATAGAACGGAACTGTTCCATTATTACTATCACAAGTTACAAGTAATAAATGTGAAGCCTTTTAAGTAGATGGTTCAGTTAACTGAGTAAGGTCACTCAACCATGGTTGATTCAAGTATACTTATAAAAAGTATAAGTGTATTATCTTTTTTTAAAACTCATTGAAATTTATTTAGATATATATTATATGTAATGATCTTAACATACCAGGTTATATATATATATATATAAACTTAAGTCAGACATAAAGTTGTTTTAAGCCGTTGATATAATTGTCACCCTACCAGATCTAATGGCTCAAGTGGAGTTACCCTTTCTCTAGCACGAATTTATACCAATTATAATATATGTATTTTATATTTATATGTAAAGTGAAAATGTTATTTTTTGGATAGAGCTAGCATGTATTACCATCTAACTACAACCGCTCGATTTCCGTGAAAAGAAGAAAAGGTAGATCTCGAATGTGATTGCTTGCCTGTGTTTATATATTATTTGTATGTGTTTGCGTGCGCGTAGTGAGTTTTGTCAAAGGCAGTTCATAAACCGCGTGCGCGTAGTGAGTGTTACAGGTTATCATCGCCGTTGATCTGAGCGACGAGAGCGCTTACGCTGTCCGATGGGCCGTCCATAACTACCTCCGCCCCGGCGACGCCGTCATCCTGCTCCACGTGAGCCCCACCAGCGTCCTCTACGGCGCTGACTGGGGCTCCGACGGCGCCGCCTCGGAGGAATCGCGGCAGAAGCTGGAGGACGATTTCGACAGCTTCACGAGTAGCAAGGCCAGCGACTTGGCACAAATCCTGGTGGAAGCGCAAATCCCGTTTAAGATCCACATTGTGAAGGACCACGACATGAAGGAGCGTTTGTGCTTGGAGGTGGAGAGGTTGGGGCTCAGCGCCGTCATCATGGGGAGCCGCGGCTTCGGCGCCGCCAAGAGGGCCGCCAAGGGTAGGCTTGGAAGTGTTAGTGATTACTGTGTTCACCATTGTGTGTGCCCTGTCGTGGTTGTGAGGTACCCCGACGACAAGGATGGTAACGGTGGCACTCAGACTCAGGCTGAGGGTAGAGGGATGGTTGGGGAAGCGGTGGAGCTTCACCCTGTGCCCGAGGAGGAGCAGGAGGAGTACCATGATGCATCTGATGAGCACAAAGGTAAAAATACAGGGTTTGGTGTGTCATTACGGTTAATTTGTTTCGAAATTCATTCACTCGTCTGGTAGTTGTTTACATCGTTGTTTCTTTCATTTTGTTGGTCATTATGATGCCGTTTCAGAAATTGTCGTCTATCTGAATTTTTCCTTTTTGGTTTGTAATTCATGTTGTTGCCTTGAGGCTTTCATTGTGGAAATGTGACAGAATGTTGTGTATTGCAGCATATGTTCTCTTTGAGCGAACTTCGTCTGTCTGAAATTTCCTTTCCGGTTTGTACTTCATGTTGTTTCCTTGAGGCTTTCATTGTGGAAATGTGACAGAATGTTGTGTGAATTACAACATATATTCCCTTTGAGGCAACTCTATGATGTGGCGAAATTCATTTGTGGGGGTGAACTTCAGACTTAATTCTTGATTGGCACCTGACTGCCATCTTTTATAGTGTTGATGTGGTTGCTGCAATTTGGGTTCAATGTTTTTTTCTGAATGGATCGTATATCAGGATATTGCAATTGAGAGAATTTCATACTTTAAAAGGCTGTATTTTTCAATCAAGGCTTGTGTGGCTTCCCGTTGCATTCTTTCCCAGGTCTTCTCTGGTTGTCTTATACCAGGTTCTGGTACTTATTTGTTTTGAAACGTTTGCCGTCTGTTTCACATGGGTGAGTTCCAGATAGTGGATTCAAATTATGGATTTCATTCACCTTAAGTAAACTCTGCGTTGACAAGAATAATGAACCATTTCACGCTTTGCACATAATTCTTCGAGAAAATTAATGGAATCATGTTGGGTAAATTAAAGATTTTAGATCACTGTTTAGGAAACATAGATTTTTCTCTCTTGGCAGTTTGATTGTACTTTGAACAGGAGGCAGTTTTTAGGGTCAAGGCGTATCCCACTCAACTGCTAGGACATAAAGCGATAATCACATTCTTTTAGGAACGGAAGAAGGGGTCTCTCGTGCTATTTTATCAATTGTGGATAACGTATAGCTAGCATTTGACTCTAATATAACTTTAGTGGGGATATATCAGAGATATAGCAGATCTAGTGGGAGATAATTTTAATATCATTTAAAAGTATATAAGTCACTATCAAGAAATAACTAAAAACATATATTTAACAAACAACAACAACAACAACAACTAAGCCTTTTCCCATACTAGACGGGGTTGGCTACATGGATTCTTTATTTCCACACAGCCCTATCATGTGCCATGTTAGCACTTAACTCACAATAAGCTAGATCAATTTTTATTGTTTCTTTCTAACACTTTTGTGGTCGTCTTCTACCTCTTTTAATACTTTCAAAATCTAGTTTTTCATACCTTCTTACTCGTTCTTCTTTCTATATGTCCAAACCACCTTAAACGATATTCTTTTATTTTATCCTCAATTGGTACCACACATAATTTATTTCTAATAACCTCATTATGTATACGGTTTTTTCTCGTATGACCACTCATCCATCTCACCATCTTCGTTTTTGTCACCGACATCTTTTGTACATGTTGATGATTAACTGCCCAACACTCAGAACTATAAAACATGGCAGGTCTAATTGTTGCTCTATAGTATTTACCTTTTAACTTAAATGGTATTTTTTTATCACAAAGAATACTTGATGCTCCTCTCCATTTTAACCAACCATCATTAATTCTATGCGTAACATCTCCATCAATTCCTCCATCACTCCGAAACATTGACCCTAGGTATTTAAAACTTTCCTTTTGGGTGATGCAATGTGTGCCAATTTTAATTTGTATGTCCTCTGAAGTAACCAAATGGTCAAACTTACATTACATATATTATGTATTTATTCTACTAAGTCAGAAGCCTTTACTTTCTAATGTTTCTCTCCATAGTTCCAATTTTCTATTAACTTTTTCCTTAGACTCCTCCACTAACACAATGTTATATGCAAATAACATACACTAAGGTACTTCATCTTGAATATGTTTTGTTAACTCATCTATTACCATTATAAATAAGTATGGACTTAAAACTTGATCCTTGATGTAACCCAATATTAACTTAAAAAGAAGTCTGTCATTCCTTTATGAGTCCTCACATATGTTTTTGCACCATCGTACATGTCTCTTATAAGGTTTATGTATGTCAATGGAATGCCTCTTTTTTTCAAGATTCTCCAAAGAACCTCCTTCGGTACCCTATCATAAGCTTTTTCTAGATCAATAAATATCATGTGAAGATCTTTCTTTTTTGCTCTAAAATATTCCATAAGACGTCTCAAAAGGTTTATCGCTTCAACAATAGATCTGCCTCGTATGAATCCAAATTGGTTCTATATTTACTCGATACTTTTCTTAACCTACGTTCGATAATTCTTTTCCATAATTTCATATTATGGCTCATTAACTTGATACCCCGATAATTCGCACAATTATGAATGTCTCCCTTGTTCTTATATATGGGTATAAGTCTACTCGCTTTCCATTCCTTGGGCATCTTTTTGTTTCTTCATATTTCATTAAATAGTCTCGTGAGCCAAGTGATTCTTCTCCTAGGATTTTCCTAACTTCTATAGGAATATTGTTTGGTTCTACCGATTTGTGGTTTATAACTTTATATACTTTTTTGATTTTGCTAACTCTCCTAAGCTAATACTAACATCTTTATTTTTATTAAAAAGCTTATAAAAATAGTTTTTCCATCTATTTCTTATATCATCATTTGCCACTAGAATTTTTTAATCCTCGTCTTTGATGCATCTAACAAAATTAAGTTATTTAGTTTTCTTATATCTAGCCTTAGCTATCCTAAAAATATCTCTCACCCTCTTTTGAGTTGAGTTTTTTATATAAATCCTCCCAAATTTTAGCTTTTGTTTCACTTACAGCCTTTTTCACTTCCTTCTTTGCTTTCTTATAAGCCTCTAAAGTTTCACTAGTTTTCTTAGCATAGTGTAATTTGTAACATGCCCTCTTTGCGTTATTTTATTTTGCACTACTTCACTCCACCACCAAGCTTCTTTTTTCACCGGTACACCTCCCTTAGATTCACCTAACTCATCTTTCACCACTTTCCTAATATGTATAGCCATATTGTCCCACATATCATAAGGTGTACCAATATAATTCCAAGCATCTCCTTGAAGGACTTTATATTTAAATATATCTTCTTTCTCGCTTTTCAGGTTCCACCATTTAGTTTGAATAGTTCGATGCACTCTTTTTTTCTTTGTCCATTTTTTTATTTGTAAATCCATAACTAAAAGTATCTTTACAACACACTCTATCTTTTTTTCTACAAATAAAGTAATCAATTTGTGTTTATGATGAGCCACTCTTATAAGTAATTAAATGTTCATGTCGTTTTTTGAAGATTGTATTGACTATAAAGAGATAAAATGCCATAGCAAAATTTAAAATCTCCCTACCTTCCTCATTTATATCCCCAAAATCAAAGTTTTCATGAATACCTTGATATCCTAATGCCTCTTTACTCACATGTTCATTTAAGTCTCCTTCTAAACAAATCATCTCCCTTTGTAGAATTCTTCGAATCATGTTATGTAACTTTTCCCAAAAAACCATATTTATACTATCTTCTAGTCCTACTTGGGGTGCGTAAGCACAAACTATATTCAAAATTTTTGCTCCTAACACTAATTTCAACATCACGATTCACTCACCATATCGTTGTATGTCTACTACTGTCACACCCGCTCGAGTCGCGACCACGACCCGGCCCGAGCTGATGCCACGTGACCGTTTCTCGCGCGGGCGTGATGGTGAGCAGTAACCAAAATCTAGTACTAATTTAATTCAAACTCAAGAATATCTAACTGAAATAAATATTCATATCGAAGTTCTAAACATCATGTCCAAAATGGTGTGGGGCTCACCTAACAATAACCTCGAATAAAAGACTTTCTAAATCATTCAACACTTATCATACCATCTAGAATAAAAATACAGCTCTATTAAACTCCTACTCTGCTCCGTATACCTTCGAAGTGCTAGCTTCAGGATGAGCTGTAAAACAATAGGGTGAGCTCCAATACATAGCTCAGTAGGGAGGTTAAACATCTTTAAACATAAATTATACTAAAAGCATGTAGAGTTTCATAATCATTTCATAGCAAAGCACAGTTACCTTCAAATCATGATCTCAAATTAATACGCACACACTTACACACGCATCATTAGTTTCGATAATTACAACCCATACTATGTCTGCCCCAAAGGCCACGGGAGTCGTCCGGCCCTCCCTAACGTGACCTCGGTAACCCCGTCCATGACGGTAACTACACCGACTCTCACGGCAGAGTGCCCGGAAACACACCCTGTATTCACCCCAAGTCGGATCGCCTGAGGGACCTGCAAGTCTCTAAAGACCCCACACAAACCACACAAGTACGGCTCGTTATTTAACTATGAATGTACAACTACAACTACAACTAAGCCTTTTCCCATACTACATGGGGTCAGCTACATGGATTCTTTTTTTTTTTTAGAATCCATGTTAAGTCCGACAAAGCTTTACGCTGGCTGTCGAAAGCCTAAGACAACCCTCCTCCTTTTTCCGGGCTTGGGACCGGCCATGAAAGGGTGATTCCTTACATAGGCGGAGTTTATTTAACTATGAATATAACAAAATAAATTGTATTCGAATCGGATTCCAAACCCCAATCTGGGTCCGTTTAAGCTATCCGAGATTCAAATTGATGCCCATATTCATATCTGATCCACATGAGTGACACAATAGGTAGCTTGTGTCACTTTGTCAACACAAAACCTTTAACTACTGACATGAGTCTTGTTTCTAACCTAGAAACCCATTTTAAGACACGACCCAAACTTGAACTGTTTTCGACATAAAACTTGTTTTGACACAGAACTGGTTCTTAACATGCGGTACGAGGACACGACATGAATCAATGTCGATTCATGACATTTTAGACACGACACGCCTCGTCCGACACGGTAACGAGGGACACGCTCAAAAGAGCCAATTCCCATGGTTTTTCGGCATCGATTTCGTTGGTTTCTGACGAATCGTAACCGTTTCCTAGCCAAATCGACATCATAGACTTACCTACCCTACCAAAACACTTATTTCAACCCCAAGCCTTCAAACCAAGCCCAAAATGATGTTTTTCAACAAGTTTTCATAAAAAATCAGAAAAAAAAAACGAAAATATGAAAAATAGGTGAACTCACCAGATTCTGGCCGACTCCTCGCGTTTTTCGGCTGGTTTGAGGCTGCCCAACTCCTTGGAGAAAGTACGCCCCCCTTTTAAAGGCCTTGGTCGATGCTCTGCGTTACTACACAACCTTAGCTGTAATGCTGAAGCGTTACAACTACACTATCCTTTAAATCTTTATTTTGAGCCTTTTCCTTACCTGAGTACCATAATTTAAAACCTATATCCTCAATCTCCTTTGCTTTTTCTCCAACCCACTTTGTCTCTTGGAAACATAGAATATGAATCTTTCTTTGAATTATACCACCTCTATTAGCTTATCGGACAATGTTTCGATATTCCAAGAACCAATACGAATCTTATTATCTAGGACTAGCTTCCTTACCCCTGCATTCGTCCATTTTGAAAATGTGGAGACCCTCTCTGTAATTTATTCACTACATTCGGGCGACAATGTAGCGGGACTAACTTCTTTACCCACACCCGTACATGATGTGGGAACTCTCTCTGCAATTGATACTACATCCAAGCAAAAATGTTGTAGTGGCCCTTGCGTACTTTTCACTACATTCGGGCTCTGCAGCGTGTTGCTAGGCAGAGACGCCTTAAAGCAATGCTCATAATTTGTGTAATCCATGGTATAAAAATCCGATAATGTTTTACGCTAGCTGTCGTAAGCCTAACACAATCCTCCTCCTTTATCTGAGTTTGGGACCGGCCATGCAAGGGTGATCCCTTACATGGGCGGAGTTTAAAATAAATAAATAAATAAATAAATATATATATAACATTTTTCATAAATATAAAATGATATAAACAATACAAGTGATAAATTTTAAAATAAAGGCAATTATGAGGAATAAAATAATATTCTTCAAAGCATTTCAAAGCATTAAATGTGTATACAATAAACGTGCATATAACAATGACGCATGGTAGATTATAGTTGTAGAGTTCTAGGGAGAAATACATCATATACTAGAAATTTGAAGTCATAAAGAATATTGTTTTAGGTATAAAATAGGTTAAGAACTACACATAACACAAGCATGATATAAGATATATAGCTATATATTCATCATAAAGGTCCAGTAGAAAAATGAATTATGTGTTTTATACATTGAGAAACCAAATACAAGTTACTTAACGTGGTTGCTCTTATCTGATATTGCACAAAAGTGCATCATATTACATAAAATGTGTGTTAATAATTATATTATTTAGTATAGAAAAACTTAATAATTTTATAATATACATGACAATAGGAAATGAATATTTTTCATTTTTAGTAAATAAATATAATAATAATAATGATACAACTCATATCATAAACCTAGTGGGCATATAGCGAACTTTGTGGTCTTAGTGACCATATAGTGGAAAACTTAGCAGTCTTAATGAACACCGCTAAATGGTGGATAATATATCCTCCAAAGGGCCATTAAAACACTATAACTGCTATAGCGTGCTAATAATAAACATAGCTTTCATGTTCCCAAGAAAGTTAACAGTTTTAGCTTCACTATTTAGAAATTAGAACAATATTATATGAGCAAATGTTCGACCTAGTATGCAAATGAGAATGCAGTCGTCTGGTAGAGGCTATTGGGACCTCTCTAATGCTCTGTTGTACAAGCAGTTGTGTTGAACATGCAGATGAGGTTTTGAACATGATGCTAATACATCTGGCTTGCAAACTCGTTGACTTCATAATGGAATTGGAGACACATCTTATACATCCAAACAGAGATATCCCCTGAATTTTGCATAGGATGATACATGTTGCTTCTTCAAGTATGTTGGGTTGGGCAGCAAGACAGGTTGACTGACAAAGAGCTAATGGTTTTGCATCACCCATTGGCATTAGCTTTTATTATTATCCCAATTGTATGGATACTATCTGATCTACATGGACCCAAGTTTCATTTGGGATGTAGATTGCAATGTCGAATTTCCAACTTGATTTAATTGGTTGCCATTTTCTGTCTTGAACATGGATTTCCCGTGAATTGATTGATGGATCATCATATGCACTTCATGCCCCCTAGATGCCAAGATATACCCATTTTATCACTTGTATTTACTTTTTGAGTCAATACTTCAGTTACCTTGCTATTTAAGTCTTTCAAGGATTCCAGATTCCTTCTTTGCTGACTCTACCTAAAGTTACCTAAATACAATTGGGGATGTTTTATATGTAAAACACTATTATTTAATGTAATAAGCATCTAACTTTATGGCAGTTCTTTCGTTTGATTGAAAATAAGATTCTAGAATTAATTTTGGTCATAAAAGAAACTGATTTGTGAGCTATTTGAGGAATAGTTTTGCTTCATTTTGTTAGGGTCACCACTACCAAGAAATTTTTTTCTTCTGTTTCTGTGGCAGCTCTACTGATCTTCTACAACAACAACAACAACTAAGCCTTTTCCCATACTAGACGGGGTCGGCTACATGGATTCTTTGTTTCCACAGATCCCTATCGTGTGCCATGTTAGCAGTTAACTCCCAATAAGCTAGATCATTCTTTATTGTTTCTTTCCAACACTTTTGTGGTCGTCCTCTACCTCTTTTAATACTTTCCAAATTTAGTTTTTCTAACCTTCTTACAGGTTCTTCTTTTGATCTTCTTTCTATATGTCCAAACCATCTTAAACGATGTTCTCTCATTTTATCCTCTATTGGTGCCACTCCTAATTTGTTTCTAATAACCTCATTATGTATACGGTCTTTTCTTGTATGACCCCTCATCCATCTCAACATCTTCATTTCTGTCACAGACATCTTTTGTATGTGTTGATGATTAACTGCCCAACACTCAGAACAATAAAACATGGCAGGCCTAATTGCTGCTCTATAATATTTACCTTTTAATTTTAATGGTATCTTCTTATCACAAAGAATACCTGATGCTCCTCTCCATTTTAACCAACCAGCATTAATTCTATGTGTAACATCTCCATCAATTCTTCCATCACTTTGAAAAATTTACCCTAGGTATTTAAAACTTTCCTTTTGGGAAATGCAATGTGTGCCAATTTTAATTTCTATGTCCTCTGAAGTAGCCAAATGATCAAACTTACATTCCATATATTCTGTCTTTGTTCTACTAAGTCGGAGGCCTTTGCTTTCTAATGTTTCTCTCCATAGTTCCAATTTTCTATTAACTTTTTCCTTAGACTCCTCCACTAATACAATGTCATCTGCAAATAACATACACCAAGGTACATCTTGAATATGTTTTGTTATCTCATCCATCACCATTATAAATAAGTATGGACTTAAAAGTTGATCCTTGATGTAACCCAATATTAACTTCAAAGAAGTCTGTCGTTCTTTCATGAGTCCTCACACATGTTTTTGCACCATCATACATGTCTCTTATAAGGTTAATATATGTCAATGGGATACCTCTTTTTTCCAAAGTTCTCCAAAGAACCTCCCTCGGTACCCTATCATAAGCTTTTTCTAGATCAATAAATATCATGTGAAGGTCTTTCTTTTTGCTCTAAAATGTTCCATAAGACGTCTCAAAAGGTGAATCGCTTCAATAGTAGATCTGCCTGGCATAAATCCAAATTGGTTCTCTGTTGTACTTGATACTTGTCTTAACCTACGTTCGATAATTCTTTCGCATAATTTCATAGTATAACTCATTAACTTGATACCTCGATAATTCGCACAATTTTGAATGTCTCTCTTGTTCTTATATATATGTATAAGTGTACTTGCTCTCCATTCCTCCGGCATCTTTTGGTTTTTCCATATTTCATTAAATAGTCTTGTGAGCCAAGTGATTCCTATTTCTCCTAGTATTTTCCAAACTTCTATAGGAATATTATCTGGTCCTACCGATTTACCACCCTTCATATGTTTAAGAGCCTCTTTGACTTCATTCTTTTAAATACGTCGGTAGAAATTGTGGTTTATATACTTTTCTGACTTGGCTAAATCTCCTAAACTAATACTAACATCTTTATTTTCATTAAAAATATTATAAAAATACTTTTTCCATCTATTTCTTATATCATCATTTGCCACTATAATTTTTTCATCCTCGTCTGTTATTCATCTAATATAATTAAGATCTTTAGTTTTCTTATCTCTAGCCCTAGCTATCCTAAAAATATGTCTTTCACCCTCTTTTGAGTTGAGTTTTTTATATAACTCATCCCAAATCTTAGCTTTTGCTTCACTAACGGCCTTTTTCACTTCCTTCTTTGCTTTCTTATAAGCTTCTAAAGTTTCACTAGTTTTCTTAGCATAATGTAATTTGTAACATGCCCTCTTTGCCTTGATTTTATTTTGTACTACTTCACGCCACCACCAAGCTTCTTTTTGTGCCGGTACACCTCCCTTAGATACCCCTAACACATCTTTCGCCACTTTCCTAATATGTATAGCCATATTGTTCCACATATCACAGGGTGTGCCAACATAATTCCAAACATCTCCTTAAAGGACTTTATGTTTAAATATATCTTCTTTCTCACTTTTGAGGTTCCACTATTTAGTCCGAATAGCTCGATGCACTCTTTTCTTCTTTGTCCATTTTTTAATTTGTAAATCCATAACTAAAAGTCGATGTTGGGTGGTTAAGCTTTCTCCTGAAATTACCTTACAATCTTTACAACACGCTCTATCTTTTTTTCTACAAATAAAGTAATCAATTTGTGTTTGTGATAAGCCACTCTTATAAGTAATTAAATGTTCATCTCATTTTTTAAAGATTATATTGACTATAAAGAGATCAAATGACATAGCAAAATTTAAAATCTCCCTACCTTCCTCGTTTATATCCCCAAAACCAAAGTTTCCATAAATCCCTTGATATCCTAATGCCTCTTTACCGACATGTCCATTTAAATCTCCTCCTAAACAAATCATCTCTCTTTGTGGAATCTTTTGAAACACCTTATTTAACTCTTCCCAAAAAACTGTTTTTATACTATCTTCTAGTCCTACTTGCGGTACGTAAGCACAAACTATATTTAAAACCTCTGCTCCTAACACTAATTTCAACGTCATGATTCGGCCACCATATCGTTGTATGTCTACTACACTCTCCTTTAAATCTTTATTTATGATAATACCAACTCCGTTTCGAGCCTTTTCTTTACCTGAGTACCATAATTTAAAACCTGTATCTTCTATCTCCTTTGCTTTTTCTCCAACCCATTTTGTCTCTTGTAAACATAGAATATGAATCTTTCTCCGAATCATAGTATCTACCACCTCCATTAGCTTACCCGATAATGTTCCGATATTCCAAGAACCAATACGAATCTTATTATCTAGGACTAGCTTCCTTACCCCCTGCATCCGTCCATAATCAGGCGGCAATGTAGCAAGACTAACTTCTTTACCCACACCCGTCCGTGATGTGGGAACCCTCTGCAATTGATTAACTACATTCGGGCGAAAATGTAGTGGTGAATAACTTTTGTTTCTTTGTTTTACCATTCTTTTAGGTGCTTCAGCATTTGCTCTATCCTTTATTTCTTTCTTCAATACTTTTGTGCAGGATATCTACGTAAATATAATTTCTGTTGTGCCTGTTCATTTTATTTGGAGGCCCTTTGAACATTTATTCTAATCTACTGTATCATAGGTATGGTACAATATAATCTGTTCTCTCCCCAATAAAGGGTCTGAAACGATATTTATAGGATGCTCTTTACATCCTTTAGTTTTTTATTAACTAAAATGGATAAGTAGTTATCTTTGTTATGAACTGTTTACCACTATTTCTAGAATTAAAACAATGTTTCACCATATAGTTTGATTTATCTCGTCATTCTTGAATGAACCAAATACGTTGCACCTATTGGCAATGTTGCTGAATTGTCGTTGCTCTTTAGTACCATCTCTCTGTGAAAGTACCTTGCTGCATGTTCTTTTGTAAATAATTTTAGATACTTAGTGTTAGTGTTCCCAAAAGAAAAGAGAATTGAGTCAAAGAAAATGTTATGCATAAAGTTAATGCAGGTTGGCTTAAATTAAGAGGTATGCTCTATAAGGCAAGAAGATGCCAGTGATCCTGTACAACTTAAATTGATCACTATAGGAGAGGGAGGTGGGTGATAGCCCCATTCCAACATTGGTGATGCCGGAGTGGATACCGGTACTCTAGAACTTAAATAGCATCCCCACTAAGTCAGATACTACCTAAGAGGGATACTCTTAGGTGGGTGGTGCACCAGCCGGCCATGAGCAATGCCAGTCTGGGTCTGGGTATTCTGCAACTTAAATAGCATTCTGAAGATTAAGCAGTGCAAGAACAAGAACTGCCATTTTCTTCTTCATAGTTCATACTTCATACATTTTTTTGTGTCATACCCTACTAGTTCTCTATCTTCTGCTTCTACTTTGCCTTCATTATTTATTCCTCCTCGTTTTGTTTACCATCCATTTCGTGCTTTTCTTGCCTTCTTCCTTTCTCTTCTGTTGTCTGCTTCTCTAATTTCATATTGGTTTTTCAATACTCTTTTAGTGTTTGGTGTGTTGGCTGTTCTTAATGCTAGGTGATGAGCTTTTCCTTGTAAACATGCACAGACACAGGCAGAGACACAGACACAGACACAGACACAGACACAGACGCGTGCACACACACAAGGGGGGGGGGGGAGAGAGAGACCTAGTGAGGAAGATGTACGGAAAAATGAAGGTGGTAAGGAAAAAGGATGGGGCGATGCACGTAGCTAACCCTCAAATTTTACCAAATGACTTGAAACTTCTCTTTGATATAATATTGAATTTTGTTAAAAGGATATTTTTACTCAACCTGCTTTTGGATCTGCTTCTAGTTGGTTCAAATCATACTATGCAGCCTGCTTCTATGCTAAGTGGACATGTTATTTGTCTTTTATGGACGGAGATGTTGAGTATGGAAGCAACATTGCACGAGTATCCACAGCTTATAAAGAAATGTTTTGACTGCATATGTAATGCGTTAAATAATTTTTTTGAGAAAAGAATCGAGACTATAACATGGGATTGGTTGCCTCTGGGCCATAGACTGCTTGCTTAGTTGTCTGAGCTATGGTTTGCTTTTGGGGCTCTAGTCTCTAGTAAGAAAGAACACAGTTATGCGGTGACAGAGTTGGGTGAGGGCAAGTAATGGGCCATCTCCAAGCAACTCTCATGTAAATTCAAAACAGCAAGATAAAATGCTCACCGTAGCCTTTCTCACACTAGGTGGGGTCGGCTCGAGGGTGCAACACGAGGTCACTCATCCTAGTGTCCTCAACTGTATGCCCCTTCAAATGCCAGCATGGTGGAATTCGTTGAGGTGCTCATTGCTAAGCAAAAAATATGATATTTGCATCTGAATATTTATGTCTGTCGCTGATGTTTAACACGCTCCTCTTTGTATCTCTTGGCAGAGAAAGGGAACAACTGAAAGCCCTATTTGCAAAGTGGAGACTTGAGTCATGTGAACAACTTTATCTTGTTTGGTTTTCATGTGTGGGTCTTGAAACCTTTGCTTAAGTAGTGAGTAGTTTCTGTATTCTCGATGCATATCAATTACTGGTGGTTATTAAACCATAGGCGGCGTTGCTGTCGATGTAATTGTATTTAGAGGTTTTCATTGCACGCATTCCAGACCTGCCTGCTTCAGATGTGAGGTGATTGTATTAGAGGTTTTTATTGCACGCATTCCAGACCTGCCTGCTTCAGATGTGAGATGTGATTGTATTAGAGGTTTTTATTGCACACTTCTTCCGAGGCGATGTGTTTCTCTCTCGCTCTCGCTCTCGCTCCCTCTCTCTCTCTCTCACACACACACAGATGTTGAACGGACACTGTTGCTTGGTATTGTTATTTCTTTGGGGTTTTGTTTGGGAACCATGCTCGTTTAGGACACCAGAGGTACGTTGCATCTTCCACTACAGCCCTCATCTGTTTCTTAAAGGTGCGGAAACAGTGATGCTCTTCTGGGGATGGTGTTGGCAGGAAGTTCCATCCTAAACACCCTATTTCAACACCTCCTGAAGATGTGGTGTTTGCTGAATTGGGTTTGTCTATCAGAAAGCTTGGTGAATGCAGTGACCTATAAGGCTTAATATTTCAATTCTGGCTATGTTCTGTAAAGCTGTAAAATTTGATCCGACATTAACAAAATTACATCAAATTAGTAGTTTAAAAAAATTGCAAAATAATTTGATGTAATTTTTGAAGAGATAATATAAATGGCTATAAAAACAATGGTTACAAGCACACAAATGGAATTAGTAATACAAAATAATGCTTTTTCCTGTATGTATATCAAATTTGTAGTAAATAAGAAATGCCAAGCATATTGACGAATGTACCCAAGATCAGAGCATGCCATCTGGGATTAGTAATAGAAAATAAGGGTTTGGTTAGTACGGAGGTGGTGTTTCAGATTCCGGCCATAAAATTTCAGTATTCAGGACGAACTTCTTTTGTTTGAATACGGAGATTCGTGCACTTTGCCATACACGGTGGTTTAACATTCAATACTTCCATCATATAAGCTTGCAGTTATTGCCAGAAACAAGGAATCCGGTCCTCATTGATGCTCTTGGGCAAGAGAATTCGAGAGGAAAAGGCATTTGAAAACCGAGATGACTCTTAGGGTAGAGTTTTAGTAGCTACGCTTGCATATTCGGGACACTAAACATAGCCCAAGCACATCAGTGGGTTTTGTGTGCGCAAAAGGATTCGTGAGGGAACCTCGTGTTTCGTCTGTTTATAGCCTTACAGGTGGAAACTTTGACAAGTGAAAATATTGATCAGTCAGATTAATGCCAAGGACACCTTGCAGATGGTAAGAATCGATGCTCTCTTCAAGATTGCAGAGTGTGACAGATGCAGCTTGTGTCGATATAGAATGACATCCGCTTCAAGTTACAGAAGGGATAGCACTGGGGTCAACTGAGAATATAAGCGAAGTGTCTGAATTCGCATTTTACCTCTTATAATCTCTGCTCCCTATTGATGTTCGTCCGTAAGGCAGCTCAACAGTCGGGACTATTTTATGAAAAGAATAATCCCTAAAACTAAAGATTATCGGTAAGGTAACGTAACTCTGACAATAGCATGACGAATATACAGCGCAAGCTCTCTGACTATTAGGAGAATGTTTTTTTTTTTTTTTTTTTTAATTTTCAACTGACCACAATGAGATTCATAGAGAAGAAACCACAATAAAACACAACAGAATAACTGAACGGCCACCATGCTGATAAATAAATTAGCTACTTACTCCATAAATCAGAAAGCAATTCGAAAGGCTGCTGCGGCACAACTGCTGCAATTAAAGCACATTCATGGTTCCTTCACTCCTGGTGCGACGCATAGATGAAGCCATCAGTTGTACGCCGAGAAGTCTACTGTCGATATTCACCTGATGATGGGTCAATTTGGATCTGCTGGAGAAAATCCGCCCATGATGGTGGCCCTTGGACTGCTTAGATGAAGCAGCCGCCTGAATCAGAGCATTGCCGGAAGGCTTACTGGAACCATGGCCTCCTTTGCGAGGGATCTTGTGATCAGACCTCATCGCTCTCTCGGAGAGATGCATAGATACGGATCTTGAAGCTCGGTCGCTGGCTTCTTTGGAGGAGGTGGCTTTAACGGGCTGGCGGTTGAGGTACACAAGGTGAGGAAGAAGGCTTGTGAGCGACTTCTTTAGCTGATCGTCTCCCACATTTTTCTGGGCAGGATTGCCTTCTAAGTTGAGGACTTGCAGGGAGCTATAATTAGCTGCAAGTTGGCCTAGACACTTTGCTGTGGAGACCTTGTTGTAGCTAAGATCTAGAATATGCAGCTTAAGGAGTCTGTGAAGACCTTCTACTTCACTTATCTTGTTACCAGCCAGGTACAGCTCCTTTAGAGATGAACATGATGCCAAACCTATTTTAACGAAGAAGAGAACGATTAGAAAATTCACTTGCCTTAAACCAATTCTTTTTTTACCACTACAGGTGCAATGCTTAAGATTTGACACAGGATATTAGCAGTAAGAACCCTTATCACCGTTCTGAATAACGCCAGACAAAAGAACGGACAAACGACTGATCATTTAGTGAAAAAGATCTCTCCAAATCGAAGAATAAACCCAACGTACCATGTCCAATTCGCAAGATCCGGTTGTAGCTGAGGTCCAAGACACGCAAACGAGTCAGGTCACGAAGACCTTCAATGACAGAGATGCCATTTCTTGACAGATTCAAAACATGAAGACCTTTCGGAAGAAGTCCTGCAGTAATGCGCACTGAAGTCCAAGACAGATGGAAGTCATCACTTGAGGGATAAAATTAAACAACCATATAAAGGATATACTAATAGAGCTAAGAAATTCAACAGAAATTAAAGGTTTTGCTATTGAACACCCAGACACGTAAACATACCTATAGCATTCCCTGACAAATTTATCACACGGAGACCATGGAAAATGCAAAGTTGAGGGATAGTGGGCAAGCCGAAGTTCTCCATCTGAGCCGAAGTAGAAGACATGGTCAAAGTAGAAATATAGTTATTAGCTACATGGACTGCATGAGGGACTACACTTGTCTTGGTAGCGGCGGCGGCAGCACCAGCAGCTGCTGATAAACTGATTCCAACAGGGTCCTTGATCTCGGAGGCGGCGTTGTAGCATTCACCAAGTTCTTCCAAAGGACTGCTATTTTGAATGTCGATAGTGCTCACCCAATGCTCAATGCGCTTGGCGCTGAACGCTTTTGGAGATAGCCCATCCCACCAATGATGAGGATACTCCTCAAAAACGTCAACTTCCTCCTTACCGTTCCCAAGTTGCTCTGCATTGGCTGCATCAGTTTCCTGGATGATCGTATCACCATCGTGATTAAAAGGGGAAGACGGCATGTAAGAATCCTGTCCTTCATGTAACTGATTCTCACAACAAAAAATGTCTTCATTCGTGGTATGACTTTTTTCATGATCTATTGTTTTTGTGGAATGATCACCCCGGAGGGAGGAGGCACAATCTGCTTCTGAATTTTCCAGCGAGATAAGATGCTGATTTGTGACGGACACAGCTTCCGATACGTTAGGTAAAGACACGTTCCCCCCTTTAACAGAAGCTAGCCGAGAACGATAACCATGCTCCTCCGATAGGAGCATCTTTCCACTCGATTTCAAGGCATGCAAATCATTAAAAGATCTAGAGCGACATTCATATAGCTCATAAGCTGAAGTGTTTTTCAGGCTTCTTCCATCACCCTTGACGTGACTGAACGAGTAAGAGCGTCGAGTGAGAACATGCTCTTCAGATGCATTATTACCATTGGTGTCATTTGATAGTTGTGCAGTAACTTCATCTAGCTGTTGTTCATTGATGCCAAAACCAACGCACTCATCTTGATTCAAGTCTATATGCATTATACAAGGTTCAACAGTCACATCATCGTCGCTGAGGTAGTTGCAACCAGAAGGATTATGCAAAACATTTTCATGAACATCGCCACAAGACAAACCTTGATCTGCTTCATCTTCCCTATCTAAGAAATTAGAAACTTTTCCTTCCTTATCAAGTCCACTACACAAAGACTTACTCTTCTTAAGGCACAGAGCGCTTAGAGTTTCAGCATTCTTGGAGCCACTTATTGTCCCTTCTAATTTGCAACAACTTCCGTCCACAACCTTTGCGTGAAATGGCATAACTAGAGAGGTGGTGTGCATATCAAATGAAGATGAACGACCTAACTTTTCACCACGGTTACCAGCACGCTGATGTTTCGTTGAGCTTGCATGTATAGCATCTGAGACAGGAGAGCTCCTGGAGCCTTTCGATGAAAGATCCACAGGATCTCGAGTCTTATGCATGCATTCGGCCGAGTGTTGAAATGCTTTCTGAAATGATGGGCGGAAAGGACATTAAGCAAAGTGATGCAACAAAACAAAAAAGACAACACAAAGACAAGAAGGAACAGGTCAGCATAAATATTTTGTTAGGATACCTTTGGCTTATGACAAGAGACGTGAGCTGCGAAGCAGAAAAACTTAACCATGGTGACGAAAAGCTGGATCCTAAAACTTCATTCACATGTAACAGTACAATATTAATGCATACGCAGCACTCAGTTGTCAATCCTTAATTACCTTACAGCTAATTAGCGGAGGATCTGCTAAAACACTCTCACAGATTTCTGTTAATCTTAGCCGTAATCAACCGACAAACCTTCCAGTGTGCGACACAATCTCCAAATGTGGGATGATTCTGATCTCCACAATGAACAGAAAATAATTACCCCTTCATAGTTATCCCACACCCACTTAGAGGTGCGAGAAACGTGTTCTTTGATTATAGCGGCCAGAGTGAAAAGAAGCTCTCTCAACTACGAAGCCCTGGTTGAGAAAATACGGTGCATGTGCTTTCCTGCAACAAATGACAAAATTAGAGAATAACATCTCTTCCACTCACAACCATCAGGAAAAGCATATAGCATCTAGATGTATCTGAGTTATTTCTTCAATTTAACATCTAGGTTTAGTTATCACTAACAAATCTTGGAGAAAACACAAAGCATGAAAAGCAAAATTTCCTCTATAGTGTAGTCAGTTGAAAAATTAAAGACATAAATTCAAGGAGCTCTTTCTATTTTTGCTTTACTCCTATTCCTCGAAAGAGTTGATTGGTGAACATGTCTTTTTTTTGCCTATATAGGATGAGGAAAGAGGAAGCACGCCAAGTGATCACCACACCTAATTATAAACTAAACAACCAACTCTATAGCAGGCAAGTCTGGCAAGAGGTTCAAAACAGAAGTGACCGCTTCCATGATTTGGTCTTAGAGTGAGGAAGCCGCGTGGCTTCTGGATACCAACCCCATCCCCAATCCTTTCATTGGAATCAAAATTTGTAAGAAAAAGCTCGCTATCATCTCCTCAAAAATAGGCAGCTTAGCGGCACCTATAAAAAGTAGGGACTAAACAAGAAGAAACAGGACCATAGTCCAGCGATATGTCGCACTAAATACCAACATATGTTTAAGAACGGAACCTAGAAATCTCAATTAGAATATCAGAAAGAAGTTTCTTTCCTTTTTCTTTTCACTTCATACTCTTCAACATGTTTTCACTTCATACTCTTCAACATGAGCAATTTGGAGGTGCATAGAAAAGGCAATCCAACCAAAATATTTTAAAGAAAAATACTCCATGATAGAACACATTTACTCCACATTTATTTTGATCTGAACATTGACGGATAAAACATGAGAATTTTGCATCCACTTGGCAGGGCTTCGGACTCAGTACGAGGGCTGACTGACCACGAGTTTGACACCCGGGGTGTAAATACACGGACTCAGGGCGTTAACCCACCTGACGGAGCTCTGGGCTTTCGTATTGTATACCGGAAGCGTCCCATTGTACCCAAAAAAAAGAAGAGAATCATGAAGGTGTTTGCTTGGAGAAGAGAAGGGTAAGAAGTCCGGATGTGGTGGGGGGTTGCCATGCCAAGCCTGATGCCTTTGGGTAGGCAGCTGAGGGGCATGCTAATCCATGGCATTTGACGGAGAAGGCCCTTTTTCTTGAGGCAGAGCACTCTGCCGACTGGAGAACAGGCAAACCAAATTACAGAAGGATATCATCGTTCAAAAGCGATCAAACTACACGTGTTTGTTTATTTTGGACGCTACCATTTCCTTCCCTTTCTCTAAGTGGCGATTGGAGCACAACGATACAACATAGGAAATGCGATATGCATAAAAATTAGGAACATCACGAAACTTCTGGACCTTTCAAGAAAAGGGATACCCAAAAACAGAAAACACGTATATCCAATCAACAGAATTTGCAGAAAAGATGACGACCAACCAATAAAAAGGTGTCCGTCGATCAGCTTTTAGGCCAATTTATTCAAATGAACGATCTTTGGAAGGCGCAGATCTATTGCCAGTAAACGATGTCCCGATAACGGATGCAACACGTTTAAATTTTGAGGAGACGAGAAATTGAGCGGTGCATAGGAAAACCAACGCAATAACTAATCGCAACAAGACGTATAAAAGGGAAAAAGGATCGATGTCGCAATGAGGTTTATCATGATCTAGTTTCGGAAACAAAATAAGAATGAAAAGCGACCTAGCCGTGCTCCTCAACAGTCAATAAGAGGAAAAGTATTTAAAAGCAAAATATAAATGGAAAATACAAAAAGACAAGAGTTTTCTATCTTCATCGCTAGGGAACATAAAATGCACAACCGTCTACTCAAAGCAAATGAACAAACAAAAAGTTACGAATTTGCAAAGCGAGCTACAACGTTCATTTCCGATAGATAACATGGTTACCGGTGGAAAAGCAAGAAACCACGGAATTGAAGCAAAAGAAAACACCAGAATTCTCAAGAGAAAGAACGTAAACACAGTTAAAGAAGTAAATGATTCGCTAAATCCACATCCACTATCTCAAATGACACAAAACAACCTTAGAACACCCACACCAATGTCCCCCACGACAAAGTCAGCCTTACGAACCCAAAAGAAGACGTAGATCCCTATTTCTACTGAAGACTATCGAAAAACCATTTAGATCGAAAGAGAAGGCCGAGACTCTCACCTTTCCCCGGCCAGATTGGCACGAAAAGGAACCCGAACGGCAATGTGCGGTACTAGATGAGTCGTAATCAGATCTGATCCACCGAGAGTTTCTCCCCCACAAACTTCTACGCTCTGAGCTCTTCCTTTCTCCTCACGAGACATGTGACCGCTTTCATTTGCTGACTTCAAGGAACGTGTGGCGGTGAGCGCCGTATTTATAAGGCCAAGAGGGAAAAGAAGGAGATGGCAGGCGCGTCGGCCGGGACAGCACCATGATTCTTCACGTAACGTTTCGGAACTTCGGACTTCGGACTCTTACGAAAATAGAAACCGAAATCCACACCCGCTATCGGCATTTTTCTTATTTAAGAACCCATATTTAATTCCAAAAGACGATTTTGTCCAGCAAATGAAGACCATTTATTCATACCCTCCCAAAAATTTATTATTACATCCAACCTCTTACTTGCATGTAAAGGTAAAAATAAAATCTTACCAGTCAAAAGGTGGAAATTTTAGTCTGTCCAAAAACCAAAACATCATGTCCAAAAACGCCCCATAAAAAATTGGGTCTGTCTCTATGGACCCAGACCCAATGTGAAGATTCTTATATATATACTGTGTATTATATTTATAAAAGTATTTTTTCATGCTAACATATATATATATATAGGTTTAATCATGATATGCCATTTTTGACCAATCAAAGCAAACTAAATCGACCGCCAAATGGCAGACGATAGATTGAATCGTTTCTGTCATAACAACAACAATAACGAAGCCTTTTCTCACATTAAGTGGAATACATTATAGAACTCTATTTTTATCCTTATAATAGCTAACTCAAAAAATATTCCTATCATGGTAGATGGTTACACTACATTTATTTCTATATTTGCCAAAATTAATCGATCAGATCAAATCTTGAAAAGTAGCATTTTTCGAGGTTGTTCATACCATTTTATAGGGCCTTGATTTTTTAGGTGTTTTTCACCTTACAATTGTATTTTACACAGTTTGTTCCATTCAAAGCTTTTTTCTTTTCGAATTAGCATTAATTGAAATGTAATAATGTTGGATCAATCCTCATCCCTGTGAGATTTACCCTATGGAAAGGGCTCTAACTGATCACGTAGGTGAGTGAAGGCCTTGAACTTGGGCCTTCTTGGGTTGTTCCAACCAATTGAAAGGTGATTGAGAAGTTACTCATAACAAAGAAAGTATTTACATACTAAAGTCCTTTAAATAAAAAGCAAAATTCTGTGCATTAATGCTGGTATGATTGAAATACATAAAAAAAAATCAATCCATCTTAGGAGTTCGAGTTTTTGAATGGAGAAAACCAGTACTGAAAGAGCTCTACACTCATATTGAGCTGACCTGACTCAAACCGGATTACTAGAGGTCCTTCCGGGCTTCTCAACACCGGTGATTTAACAAAAAAACACACTGAAATCTCTCAAAAACTAAGTTGGGTTTCTAAAACCAAATTGTTTGTATCTTCGCATTTTTTTGCTAGGCTGGTTGGTTCATTCGGGTCCGAGGCGAAACCGACTGGCATGTTGTGGTGAGCCTTTTCAGGACCCTCCATGAATTGGTGAACCTAGAAGCAAGAAGGGGCATGATAAAAATTAAAGCAGCAAGTGGGTCAGTCAAGATGTTAAGAGGGATTAACTGGTGAAATAAAAGCATCAAACCTCAAGCTGTTTGTGCTCCCCCATGAATGTTTTTGATTTATTCTATTTGGTTACAAAGGGAGGCTGAGTCCTTCCAGTTGAGCCGACGCTGTGGGTGCAGCCCGCGTGAATGCTAATTGTTAATTAGTCAAGCTAAGCATAATTGATTGAAAGCTAGACTTTTATCAGAATTTTTAAATTATTTAATCACTTGATTTCCAATTTACGACAGGTTGATTAGATGGCCCGTGAAACAAAAAAAATAAATTATAAAATAAAGTCAATGTTGATTAGACTGCTTAATTGTCCAAACCCTGTAGATAATCTTGTTTTAACGACTAGGTTTACTGAGATGATGAAATTTTGGCCTACCAACAAAGTCAATATTTGTTGGCAACATGAAGCCTATTCCATCTAATGGTTTTCAATTTACAAATATATTTGTTGAAAATTACAAATACTCAAATAATTTAAAATTATCATTAACAAATAGACTAAATAAAGTCCTATTGTTTACATTAAACCAGAGACCAAGGTAGAGAGATTTGCACAAAGAAATCAAATATTTTTGCTAGTCAATATAATGAGAGTTGAACTCAGAGGTCCAATTTTTTTTTTTTGGTTAAAAGAGGACTAACACACCCACCCACACATGCATCCTTTGAGAGGAGGACACCCACCAAATTAGGTATGCACTTTTAGAGTATATGCTCTTTGTTTGATGGATAATCATGCTCATGTTACAAAGATAACACCTTGTTCATACTGTTCTTAATAGTCTCTCGAAGATTTGGTGTAATACTTTAAGAGTATCCTTTTGTCATCTTTTTTTTTTCCCCTCTCTCTCAATCCCCTATATAGACAGAGACGGGGAGGGGGGGCATCCAAATTTGATTTTCATGGGAATTGGAAAAAGTCACAAGGCTGGGAAAGAAAATCATTTTCAGGTGAAGTTGAAAAAGTCTCAAGGCGGGTAGGATGACATTAAACAACATATTAACTAATATTTGGTGTGATTCATTTAAATATTTATTAGTGGTGTCCAAGACTTCTTGCTAAAGTGAATAATATTCTTTTGGTTGCATAATTATGAGTAAGATACATGGCCCTCTTTGTGCTCTCATTTCTTACGTACACGAGCACATGTACGAACTTTGCAAATTTGTTGTGTCTATAATATTTATATGATTTATAAATATTCTATGGGATTTTTTTCCTTCGATCAAGTTTGGATATCTTATTTGTGGAACATAGTTCTTGCATTTTGATATCAGTTTGGCAATAGACCCCTCTTATCACCCAACTTTTCTTATAAACATGGCTAGTCTGGTAGAAGCCTGTATGATGTCCTTATTTTGGTGCCTCTTGGTGTCTGGTTTGATGCCCAAAGTCTTCTCTCTACTTGAACAAGGAGCAGTTTGGTAACTTCACGCTTTTATTGCCAAAACAGCGGGTGCCCTTATCTCTGCACCCTTTCTTTTTCCCTTTAGGGGTGTTTGATTGCGAGGTCGGCACTGTGGAACTGAAATACCCGTTCTAGTTAGAGTGGCTTACCCCTGGTTGTGGGCCACTGATGGGCCTCTTACAACCCCGCTTTGGCCTCCGTTTGATGACTATGGCAGCTGGAATTTTACTTCCAATTCTGGTTCTTCAGTTCAGTTCCGATGAACCTGTCGCAAGCTCAATTTCATCAAGGGCGCTGTATTTTTTAATGATTTGAGACTGATTAGCCATGTGTTAGCGTGTTGTTAGAAAGATGATCTGCAAACGTGTTGGTCTCTCTCTCTCTCTCTCTCTCACACACACACACACACACACACACACCAAATGGACCGCCCAATGGTTAGGTGGCTGCATATGTCCTCGACGGTTCAACAGGTTTACTTATACTGCAAAGATTACATTAGGCTTTTAACTTGAATGAACAAAGTGGTTTTGATGATAAGAGCGGTGATTATGACTGGTTGAAGGTGGTTTTAGAAAGTGGAATAGAGTGAAAGATTGAAGCGGCAGAATCATATAAAATGAGTAACATGGATGATGACTTAGATAAATAGATGAAGGTGACTATATAAGTGTGGTCTAAAAATTTGGAGCTTACACAATTATATGTTACAAGTTTTTAAAACTTTTGGGAAGATTGATGAAAGAGTTAAAATTGGAGGGATTAAAGAGATCCCTTGCTGGGCTTACCCATGAGCCACTCGGGAGAGACCACCTATGAAATAGACAAAGGTGTTTAAGAACGAAGATGAACTTCATGACTAAGGAGGTGTTCAAGGAACTGCCGTAGCGAACCAAACTGTCAATATCAAATGGTCTGGTTCGGTTTTAGATGTTGAACGGTTTGGTTTCAATAGGGAAAAAAACTTGTGGTTTGGCTCATGGTTTCAATGTTGAAACTGAACCAAACCAATATATAGAGAGAGAGACGTTAATCCATGCACACACTCATCCATGCTAATCTACTTAAAGATCTCACTTGTCTATCTTTGAATCAAAAAGTAAAAAACACTGTTTGTAATAAATGCATTTAGAGAAAGTATACAACAACAACTAAGCCTTTTCCCATACTAGACGGGGTCGGCTACATGGATTCTTTGTTTCCACAGATCCCTATCGTGTGACATGTTAGCACTTAACTCCCAATAAGCTAGATCATTCTTTATTGTTTCTTTCCAACACTTTTGTGGTCGTCCTCAACCTCTTTTAATACTTTTCAAATTTAGTTTTTCTAACCTTCTTATAGGTTCTTCTTTTGATCTTCTTTCTAAATGTCCAAACCATCTTAAACGATGTTCTCTCATTTTATCCTCTATTGGTGCCACTCCTAATTTGTTTCTAATAACCTCATTATGTATACGGTCTTTTCTTGTATGACTACTCATCCATCTCAACATCTTCATTTCTGTCACAGACATCTTTTGTACATGTTGATGATTAACTGCCCAACACTCAGAACCATAAAACATGGCAAGCCTAATTGCTGCTCTATAATATTTACCTTTTAACTTTAATGGTATCTTCTTATCACAAAGAATACCTGATGCTCCTCTCCATTAAAACCAACCAGCATTAATTCCATGTGTAACATCTCCCTCAATTCTTCCATCACTTTGAAAAATTGACCCTAGGTATTTAAAACTTTCCTTTTGGGGAATGCAATGTGTGCCAATTTTAATTTCCATGTCCTCTGAAGTAACCAAATGATCAAACTTACATTTCATATATTCTGTCTTTGTTCTACTAAGTCGGAGGCCTTTGCTTTCTAATGTTTCTCTCCATAGTTCCAATTTTCTATTAACTTTTTCCTTAGACTCCTCCACTAATACAATGTCATCTGCAAATAACATACACCAAGGTACTTCATCTTGAATATGTTTTGTTATCTCATCCATCACCATTATAAATAAGTATGGACTTAAAGTTGATCCTTGATGTAACCCAATATTAACTTCAAAGAAGTCTGTCGTTCTTTCATGAGTCCTCACACATGTTTTTACACCATCATACATGTCTCTTATAAGGTTAATATATGTCAATGGGATACCTCTTTTTTCCAAAGTTCTCCAAAGAACCTCCCTCGGTACCCTATCATAAGCTTTTTCTAGATCAATAAATATCATGTGAAGGTCTTTCTTTTTTGCTCTAAAATGTTCCATAAGACGTCTCAAAAGGTGAATCGCTTCAATAGTAGATCTGCCTGGCATGAATCCAAATTGGTTCTCTGTTGTACTTGATACTTGTCTTAACCTACATTCGATAATTCTTTCCCATAATTTCATAGTATGACTTATTAACTTGATACCTCGATAATTCACACAATTTTGAATGTCTCCCTTGTTCTTATATATGGGTATAAGTGTACTTGCTCTCCATTCCTCCGGCATCTTTTGGTTTTTCCATATTTCATTAAATAGTCTTGTGACTTCATATGTTTAAGAGCCTCTTTGACTTCATTCTTTTGAATACGTCGGTAGAAATTGTGGTTTATATACTTTTCTGACTTGGCTAAATCTCCTAAACTAATACTAACATTTTTATTTTCATTAAAAAGATTATAAAAATAGTTTTTCTATCTATTTCTTATATCATCATTTGCCACTAGAATTTTTTCATCCTCGTCTTTTATTCATCTAACATAATTAAGATCTTTAGTTTTTTTATCTCTAGCCCAAGCTATCCTAAAAATATCTCTTTCACCCTCTTTTGAGTTGAGTTTTTTATATAAGTCCTCCCAAATCTTAGCTTTTGCTTCACTAACAACATTTTTCGCTTCTTTCTTTGCTTTCTTATAAGCTTCTAAAGTTTCACTAGTTTTCTTTTCATAATGTAATTTGTAACATGCCATCTTTACCTTGATTTTATTTTGTACTACTTCACTCCACCACCAAGCTTCTTTTTGTGCCGGTACACATCTTTCGCCATTTAGAGAAAGTATACTTTTTAAAATTTAAATTTCAACAGTTGAAATCCTCAAATGTTTTTAAGCATATAACTATATGTGCATGTACTAATTTCTCTCTATATAGATATACATATTAAGTTTATATACTTATATAGGTATGTATTTTAAAAGTTTTATATATATATATATATATATAAAGTTTATATAAGTTTTATAATCTCATACGCATAAAATTTGGACCATAGATCCAAATAATTTGATGGTATAATACTTTTATTTTAACGAAACCCTAAAACAAGTATAACCCTGGTTCAGGACCAAACCAAAGTAGAACCATCGGTTTGGTTTGGTCCTGACAGTGACATTGTTTGGTTTGGTTTTAACGGCGCTTTGGTTCCAGGTTGAGGCTACACATTCTACTTCTGGTAGCTATACTTGTTCCTCAAAACCGGGATAGGTGGGCATCTTAACAGATTCGAAACTTTTTAAAAGATTAATCAATGAATCCAGAGATCAGTCATTGGGTTTTCGAGTCGAAAGCTTCTTTTTAAAAGATGAACTGAATCCACCCAAAAAAACTGGCAATGTAGAATTAAGAAGGAAACTTTTTAAAAAACGAAGATAGAAAAGTTAAAAATCAGTCAATGAGATCACTTCGATTTTGATCTGATTCAACTGATTCGAACACAAAACTGGGTATATTCTGGCAATTCTCTCCTTTTCAACCGTCGAGAACCCATCGATTCGATTTGATTTGGCAGATAAAGCAGAGTTCATCAAGCACTCCACTGTGTCTGTTCTGGCAATTCTTCTCTCCGGCTACCTGACACGGTAGGTTTTCCGTCAATTTTACTTGATCTAAGAAAATTTCGACTTACCGTTCATTTCTCTTCTCCTAATTAATTTTCCATCTCACAATGAAACCACCAAACAATTATGGACTTCAGTGATCGGATATCACAGCTGGAAAACAAAAAACTGAAATGAAAAAAGATGCCACTCGATGCCACTCCATGGTAGGAATCTAAGCACGTAGAACGTAGAGACTAGTTTTACTACGCTTATTAATGAGTCAATTGACTATTATCTTATTTTCCTTAGTTTGTAGGGTAATCATGTAGTTTTAGTTCGTAGGTGCTATTTTCAATTTGTTTTAATGCACGTTATTAATGCTATGTAATATCTATTTAAGCCATTGAAATGAAACAAATTAAGAAAAACTTTTTCGGTAAATACATTTTTGGTGTTTGAAATAATCTCTTTAGTTTGAGTTTAGTGGCGATTATTCCTTATCTGTTTCGATCGTAGCAGAGAATACGTGTAAGACTAAACTATTGCAATTAAAATGCCTAACAACCGTTTCGCTATCATCATTCTCAGATGAACACCCTCGACGTCAGTGTGATATCTTCAACGCAATTAAGCTTTGTTTCTTACACAAGAAGCTAAACTTGCAGTACAAATTTATATCATCTACTAGGAAAGAATCAGACACTTGTTTTTTGATTTCCATTTTTGTTGATGATAATGCAAAAGAATCATAGAATTACAACCAAAGAGAAAAAAAGGGAAGGAGACTTTGCTACTACTCTCCGTCGAAATCCAAGCTTGCTTCCAGCATTCTCCAGGCGTTGTCCATCAACTCGGGGCTCAATCTGATCATTAGGACTGAGAATTCCATCTGATTGAGAGCACCATCACCGTCCAAATCACCCTCCATTACCATACTCCTCAACTCTTCATCGCTCATTCCCTTCAATCCCATGGCCTCAGCGTTCTTCTTCAGACTCTCAAACGTTATCACTCCTTTATGTGGATCCATAAGCAGCCTGAATCCATTAGAAAGCTCTCCCATAAGAACTTCGGCCCCCAATTTCTCTGCCATCGAAGGCAAGAAATCCTCAAAACTCTCTACCATCTTCCTTGCCATCCTTCTTATCTAAGATTGAGTAAAATATATGGTGAAAATAATAGACACCAACACTCACAAAGAAAGAGAAAGAGAGGGGAGGAAGAATATCAAGAGATAATATATAATGAAAGTGATCAAAACCACACAAGCGCGAGACTTAGAAGATACAAGGGATGCGGAGATTGAGGAGGAGGATTGAGATGATAAATAAGGAGTGTGAAGGATAGGTGGATTCGAGGAAACACAACGGAATTGGATGCCAATGGGGAGGCAGATGGGATGAGCGTCAGAGAGAGAGAGAGAGAGAGAGCCTTCTATTGGCCTTCCGCTTCACATCGCCGCTTCTGCGAAGCAGACATCCGCGTTCACCCCACCAAAGGGAATCTAACAGTTGTGCTGTGGGCAAAATTGCCGACAGCGACCCCTTCTTTTTCTATAAATTATTCACTCGGCACGTTTGATTAAAAAGTATCGCTTATTAACGTGTGACCTTGCTTTATTCTAAAAAAGAAACCTCCTCTGTTTATAGCGCGATAGTTTCAAATTTCAAGATCGCTGGAAGATATGATATTATCCTCGAACCAAACCCCGGTTCCCTTTAAGAAAGCGACCCAATTCATATTATAAGGAGCCATTTGATTGTTTGATTTGCAGTGCCCGGCCCGTAGTACCCTCAAAAGTCCGAATAGTTGCCCAATAGGCCAACTCATATATAACATGATATCAAAAGATATTATTCTTTGGATAACCGTTAAAAAGAGATATTTGATTGACCCTACATCAATATCATAAAAGATGTATTATAATACACAAATATACATAAGGACTCATGAAGGAGTGATAAATTTATTTGAACTTAATATTGGATTACATCAAGAATTAACTCTAAGTCAATATTTATTTGATTTTTTTATCGACGAGTTAACAAAGCATATTCAAGATGAATCACCTTGATATATTTTATTTGCAAAATGACATTGGATTAGGGTAAGCACCTCAATAGAATATATGAAATATAAATTTGTTCATTGGATTATTATAACTTACATGAAAATTAAGATTTGCACATATTACATTCCTCAAAAAGAAAGTTTTAGACACCTATGTCAGATTTTCAGAGCAATGAAAAATTAATAAAGATGTTACATGTAGAATTAGTGCAAGTTGGTCAAGATAGAGAGATGCATTACGTGTTTTATGTGGAAGAAAGCTATCATTAAAGTTGAATAATACATATTAAAGAATAGTAATTAGACCTTTAAGTGTTGACTATTAATCTAAATATGTTTGTGACAAAAATGAAGATGGTGTGATGGATATGTAGTCATAAAAGGGAACATCATATCATTGTAACAAGATTATTAGAGATAGATTAGGAGTGATACTAGTAGATGATAAAACTGTGGCAGATCCAAAAATTTGTTTTGGGTGGGACAAATTTCAGGTTTGTGGACTAGGTATAAGCAAGAAATTTTGAAAACCTTTTAAAAAATTCAATACTTAATTCAAAAATTTCAAATTTTGGATGGAACAATCACCCCACCCGGTCACAATGTGGATTCACCATTGAGATAAAATGAGAAAATTATTTAAGATGGTTTGAGCACATAGAAACACAACAAAGAAGATATGATAAAAAGGTGTAAGAAATTGGATAGTGAATATATTAACAAAGTAAGATGAAGTCTAAAAAGTGTTGAAAAGAAAACAATAAAGAATGATCTCTACTATTAATATGGTATAGAATTGAACCAATAATAACAAAATAATTCATGTAATAGACCCTATCTAGTATGAGAAAAGACTTACTTGAATGTTATTATCGGTGAACCCATTTTTCTGGTCCGGGTTCACGTTGTCATATAGGTACATGAAAGGAACATTAGGAGGCACTGTGAAATAAATGACTAATGAGCCATTATCATTACTAATGTGAAGTAATAGCTCATCAACAAACATGAAAAGCTACCTTCTTAACTTAGCTATAAGAATTATGACCTACTATATGAGGAACTATAGAAACCAAAGGTCCATCTAGACAAGTTGAGAAGGATTTGATATTAGCCCATCCTCAGCTATAAAAGGAAGTGATTGCTCATCTTGAAGATCATGCATGGGACACATCATCAACCCATTTATTTCATTTCCTTTCATCTTCTATTCCCTTTCCTTTATTATTTTGGTCTTTTTCTATTTTATTGTACAATCAAACCCTTTCCTTTCAACCTACTAGAATCTATCCCAAATTTTGAAATTCACCAAAAATACATTTTAGGGTAGATTTATACGGTTCTTGACTTCTGAAAAGTTTGTCTCATCTACTTTCAGACAAATCAAGAATCACTCAAATCTAAATATAGACGACCGAGCTACAAGAGAAATAATTTAACACTATTAAAGGTACCCAAATTCTTAGTGAGTCAAACACACTTTCTCAAGAAATACTATATAACTGGCAGCCTCTATTCTATATTAGCTGATTTTTTAATTCTTAGAAAGGAGTTTATATAAACTTTTTGAGAATCAAGAATTGTACGAATCAATATTTCGACAAGAGAGTTGTAGCTAAAGCAAGCCAACCCAATGAAGAGGCTTGTAGGAGTCACCTGATAGGATTGAAAAACCACCAAAAAGGTGTCTAATTTCCAAAATACTAAAAGTCATATCATCTAGAGCTTTTTCTGAGAAATATTTTTAAATATGCTGGCTGGTTTAATAGATTTAAAGCTGAATATGTTCTTAGTGATTGTAATAGAGTTTCTATTGTTGTCTATGCTTCATAACATGAATCTTGAGGCTTTACTTCTCTGTTACAAACTAATATGAATGAGTGTTGAACTGCCTTTAGAGAACATCTGAAATATCTAGAATTATATCCTTCTCTAAAAGTACTCATTTCTTGAATTGAAAATCATATACAAAGAAACTAAAGGAACCCGTATAAAACCACTTGCAAGAAGAAAGATGGCCCTGCACTTAGCGAGCTTCTACAGTCGTGAGTGTGAGACCATTGACGGAATACATCTCAAGCGCCATGGACGAGGAATATTCCGGTGTCGACGATGGTTGGGACTCGCCAATATAGGATGCGGGCCGATTCGGGTAACGGATCTCGGTGGAATCGTTCTCTAATATGCTGATGGCCTCCCCTATGCAAGGCCGATCGCACGAGCACCGTTGCACGCAAAGCAAACCCACATGGATGCATCTGAGGGCTTCGGATCGGTTCTGCAATATGTCAATAGATGGATCCACCAGCTCCAAGCTTCGGCCTTCGCTCCACATCTCCCATACCTGCACAAACACAAAAAAGTTTGCTATCTCTCTCTCTCTCTATATATATCTATCTATCTATCTATCCATCTATTTATATATAGTAATTGGAGCTTGCTCATTCATGCCTAACATATAATTTAAATTATAGAGAGTGGTAGCTGCTAGGCAACTTCTCATGCTATAAATTGCTTCATATATGTCTACGGTGATGATCAATACATCCATCACACATCATATTTAATACATTTATATGCATTAAATGATATCAATCCTTATGTTAATATTGACGAGTTGTTCGATATGTATCATCCATGTGATCATACCAATGATATAAATCATCTAAAGTTTGACATGAGGAAGTATCTAACAATTCTCAATTTTTTCTCTCACACATATATATACATATGTATATACACCCCTCGTGGGCGTGTTCAAGTAATAGCGTAATCAATGCAAATAGGCAAATTAAGTTTGTAATTGGTACTTACATAGCCCAATAGGCCCAATGAGTTCTGGCTTCCCGTAAACGTGGAGTTCTTTTTGCCAGTAACGATCTCCAAGAGCAATACCCCGAAACTGTACAAATCGGTCTTCTCTGAGAACCGACCCTCCTTCGCATATTCCGGACACAGGTACCCACTTTTTTGACATGCAAAGAGCATCAGAGTTAGGAAAACAGTGCCCATCTGAAGTTAATAAATTAGGCAAACTGGAACTCTATGTCCCACATGCGCACAAGCGCACCTGCACGTGCACACACACACACACACATATAAAAATATAAACTGGATTCTGCCACCTTTTACACGTTCACTCTCAAACAATATTGTTACTCTCATTTCTTCAAAAAGAGGTGATCGAACACAAGTGATAGGCATTGTATCTGATTCATGTCAAACATATACGTGGATCTTCAAAAGCACGTTAAATGCATATACGAATTTAAGTGCATTGCTAAAACATTTATACGCACGAGCACACATACACACGAGAAGAAGAGCTCATCAAACTTACTAAGTCCCAACTATTCTTTTAGTATCAGCTTGTAGTTCATCCCCTATGAATATCTTGGCCATGCCAAAGTCCGAAATCTTCGGGTTCATCTCAGCATCGAGCAGGATATTGCTAGCTTTCAGGTCTCGGTGAACAATTCTTAGCCGCGATACACAATGAAGATGATGAATCCCGCGAGCGATCCCCATGATGATCCTGAACCGCTTGCTCCAGTCGAGGTTCACACGTTTGATCGGATCTGAACACAGTAAATCAATATAAGCTAAACTAAACGTTATCTGGCAAAAACTCCTTTAATTTGAATTTTAGCCTTCTTTTCTTTTCTTTGACAGGAAAGTTTTGGTGTGAGCATGGAATATGCTGACTCTCTCATCTAAATGTATTTTCCCATCTAATTAGTGGCCTGTCTGAACTGTGAGTGGACTCATCCATTATAGCACATGATCTCGAGGTGTGACAGTACAATACAAAAAGCAAAGAAATGCATAAATATGTAGGAAGAGGTATTCATGATACTCTCTCTCTCTCTCTCTATATATATATATATATATATAGGAAGAGGTATTCATGATACTCTCTCTCTCTCTCTCTCTCTATATATATATATATATATATATATATATAAATAAATAAATAAATAAAGAGGTTGACTTTAAGAGTTTTTATAGTGTACTTGATTCTCATGTATTTTTTTGCTTTTGAACTCAATCCTTTATGTTTTAATATAGATGGTTGAGATCTTAAAAAAAACGGTGAAGTTTATAAAAAATGGTAAGTATATTAGACACATGCATGCACATACAAACCTACACCCGTTAGAAAGGGGTTAGTAAAACCAAATGACAAAGAAGAAGAATAAAGCGAGGTTCGAATCAGACCAAAAAGATGTGTGTCCAAGCTTTTATTAGGCATGAATTCATAGAGCAGTATCTTCTCCTCTCCATTAATGCAGCATCCAACGATCTTAACAAGGTTGGGATGATGAATATCAGCAATCAAATCAAGCTCATTCGCGAATTCGTGCAATCCCTGGCAAGATTTCTTGGAAAGCCTCTTCACTGCTACCTCCTGTCCATCTCCCAACTTTCCCTGTTATAACAACAAATCCAATTTTATTACAAACTAAGCAATCTAAAATAAGGACCCATTGAAAAAGGACCCTAGACTCGCACCTTAAAGGGGTGTTTGATAACAAGCCTCAATCCTGTAATACTGGTTCAGCAGGCCCAGTTTCCGAAGGCCCATTCTTAAGCGTTGGGCCACTTTTTACATACAAAAGTAGGACCGTGGACCCTGTTTTCATAGTGGGGAGCGGGACCTGCATTTGAAAAGCAACATATACTGGGACTGCAGTCCTAGTATGGCTGGCCCTTGGCGAGCTATCAAACACCTCCTAAGGTGGTTCTGCTCAAAAGAACTTAAGTTCGATGTGGCGAGTTTGATACAGGTCAGTACACTTATCTGGCAGCGGTCTGCGTAAACTGAGATTGATCAATACTTAATGATCGAAAACAACCATTTAAGTATGGCTGGTCGATCGAGGTAGCAGTGTCTCCACAACTATTGTTACTTGATATAATTAAACTTTTAGAATAACACTTCCAAGTGACGAAGGGATCGGTTAACTAAATTGTAAAGGGATTCGAGGAGTCACTTGCAAGAGTAATTGCCACTCTACACGCCTCTAAACCGACGGTACCAAAAGGGAAAACAAAGAGAAACGAAAGATTGGTGTGTGTGTTTGCAGCCTTACCATGTAAACAACGCCGAACCCACCCTTGCCTAGCTTATTTGCTGTGGAGAACCCGTTGGTTGCTCTTACCACTTCCTCAAACTCAATATTTGGCAAGTTGGGGAGCTTCACGTGTTTCCCACACTTTCCATACTTTGCAGCATTTGCTTCTTGATGAATAATATTAACCACAAGTTTTACATTATTCCAACCAAAATCAAAACATAATTAATTAGTTCAAAGGAACTGGAAAGGTGTTCTTGTATGCTTATTTTCACCAAGAAATGAAATGAATCCATCACTCAAACAAATGTAGGAAGGGTTTCACCTTATAAATTTATGCCGAATGTACGTGCGCATGGATAGACATCAAAAGCATGCTGTGCCTTACACACACACATACATACATACAGACAAACATGCACAAAAAAACACACACATACTACGCACACAAACTCAAACACACATCACACATAGACACGCACATAAATAGTACACAGACACATAATAGATATGTGTTATATTGCGTCAATTCAAATACTTTTGTCCATGGCAACCCGTGGCGAGACCCACCTGAGCCCAACCGCGTTCTAATGTATTGAATTATGCAGCTCGCTTGATGTGTATAACTGCCTTTAGTGTTATTATATTGAGGCTTGACATCCACCCTGCTGCACTCCAGGTAATTGGAGACCGGCTTTGGTGACGATGATCAGATACGCAATCGATTCACAAAGGTTTTACGGGTAAATAAGGTTATATTATTTTGTAATAAAAAAATAGCTGTGCTTGGTTTTTAGTTTATGGAGTTGACATGTAACTTATTGTGATTAAGTTGTATGTTAACAAAGATTTGTTTATAATATATATGAAAAACAGGATCCTACCTACTTTTGGCATAATTTATTTTTTAAAAGAATTTTTAAAATATATAAAAAGCAATATGATTACACTCTTACTTTAAAAAAATGATTCGACCATGAATCAACAAAGTAAGTAATGAACAAGATCCAACCACTCATATATATATATCTTCTACGTAGCATTTTAAGTGTGAAGGAAAATAAATAAGTCACAAGAGCGACAAACGAGGCTTCATTTGTCGATATAATATTTGGTAGGTGGGGGTTGGTGAAGAGAAGGCCTTCTATACTTTGAAAATTAAATTATTGTAAAAACCAAAATGTCAACAAGAAAATTGAGTTTTAATACCTTTCTGCATTTCTTTGCGTCTCCGGAAGCAGAAAATGAAAGTCCCACATACAGCAGTCAGCAGGATGCAGCAGGCTAATGTGATCGGAAATATGAACTTGAAGTCCCTCTTTTCCTTCGTAGTTCCTAAACAAAGAAAGTTTGAATAAAACAAAGCCCAAAATGAGTTGTCCAGAACTCTTTCGTTCTTCTTCCCGGAACAAGCTAAGGAGTTGTTAAGTGAAAGGGTCCAGCACGGTGGACCTAGAAGATCTTACGGGGCGAGGCGAAGTCCATTTGGGTGAAATTCCGGCGAGGCAACCTATCTAAACATTCGAAAAATTCCAGCTATTTGTATTTTTTATGCGTTTCCCCCCTTGAATTCAGGCACCACTAACCCGAATGTTTCTGGCGGTTCTCGAAAAAAATCTTTCCAATCAATGGTCAGAACTAGCAGGAATGTCCATTACAAACATGCAGTCAACCATTAATGAAGCAAAGAAACTGAAAAGGAAGAAAAACTCAGAGGTCATGGCCTTGAACCAGTTTCACTAGTCTGAAGTTTTTCTCGTTCGTGCAGTGCAGGATGGTCTTCTTATTAAGATGACAGTTCCCAGAGAATATACAGACCAAATTAACTATCTCATGTTCCTAGAATTTAAATCTAATGTTGAAAACCAATTAGGCTATCAGACTAAATGTGTTGAGGTTCAATCAAATGACGCATGTATAGACCTAAATAAGTTGGCTCAGTAATGCATTTCACCAGCGCAGAATCCAGAAGCGATAGGACCTTCATGACCATCAAACGGAGCTCCGCCTCACACAAGAAGATGTTCTTCGTCTGCCACTTACTGGGTGGAGTTTAACTATAAATTGAAATAATGAAAATTAACTTGGAAGAAACTGTATCTACATACCAATTGTAGTCGAGTCCAGCCTCCTGAAGATGCGCAGACCACCATTAGAAGATGGATGCAGGTCCAATATCTCGAAAGTTTGATCAGAACTCTGCCATGTTACTCTGCCATCTCCATCACTCAACACCAAGTCCCCTGTATTTAAAAGTTCCGCAATCCAATTCTCCGACAAAGTTGCCGAAGACGACGAGTTGCTCGACCACAAAGTCCCGCCTATTCCATCCAAAATCACCAGATCTCCATCCTCGGAAAGCCTTAAAATTGCATCAGAATCATTTCCTGGGACTGGGTTTCCTTTGTTTGCCACCCATATGACCCTCTGTATTGAGTTCTCCACATGCCATATTCCCAAGAAAAGATTCTGTGAGCTACCACGGAAGAATCCCAAGATGAAATGCTTGTTCTCTGACACTAACGTCTGGTTTTCTCTCAATATCTGCCCCGGAATTATAGAACTCGATGCCCGACAGAGTTTGAAGACTGGGAACGATAAGAGGAAGAAGCATAACGGTATGCTTACCAAATAACTGAGGAGGTTCACTCTTGGGTTCTTCATTTTCTCTTTCGAAGCATCAGTAAGGGAGACTTCCTTATTAGATCATTGAGTTTCTTCCAAAACTGGAGAGTTTTTCTGTTGTTGACAGGAGACCTAATGAGCGCTTTATTTAAGAAGTGCGGTTTGAAGTCTCAAGTTCGTGGCTGTTCAAATTCATGCATATCCCTATCGTCGATTTGGAAGGGTCCCTTGAAAGAGATACAAGTGCACGTATTCGACTGGAGTTTCATTTCTACCATGAATCATCAGGACTTTGAAGAGTTCGGTGGGTCAGTCTCCACCAGGACTTTGAACATCTTGTTTGAAAGCTCATTTTCTAACGATTGCTGTCACTGCGGACCAGGTACCAAATTTTATATTGAATAAGAAAAGACAATGATGGGTGTAGTTTCGGGTGAGTCTTACGACCCGACCTGGTAGATTTCGTCATGTCAAAGACGACACCACCACCACCAGAGAGGTTGAAGAGATCCCACGTACCTCGAGCGGCCGTCCAAAGAAGAAGAGAGGAAGGAGATAGAGATATAGGCAGTTACCCGTAAAGGGTTTCCACCAAGGAGTTTCTTTTGTGCTTTTAAAACATGCATGAACAAACTTTGTATTCGTTTATTTATAGGTTTTTATTTTGTGTATTTTTTTATGAGCTTTTCGCTAAACCTATTATTTATTTACTGTGAAAGATTTTCGTTTCTTTAATTAAAATAAAAATATTTTTTTAAATATTTAATTTTATGAAAAAATATCTTATTAAATTCGAAAAGAGAACCTTCCTCGTCGTATTTGATGAATCAAGTTATTGAAATCGAAAGTAGCCACCTACAATTTAGACAAGTACCTCAAAACATAGTTTGTAATCGATCTCAAAAGATGAATAAGATGATAGCCACACAAAAAGAAAGAGAGATCAAACGTACTGAGAAGGCCAAAACCTAAACACACACATCATCAACTCAACAACACGACGGAATGCTCTAGCATCGTTGATGTTGGTGAGAAGTTCGACTTCTAGAGGAGGGTGTATGTAGACATGACCATGACCGGTTCGGAAACGACTCAGCAATTCAAACCGATTTTGAAATAGTCGATAATCGGATCCGACCCCAAAATCATAACCGGACCCGAGTACTCCCTGTTCAGTTATGATTCATCATTTTCAGAAACTGACCCAAAACCGAAACCGACGATTTTAAACCTCTTTTAAAATAGAATATATATTACAGATATATTTAAATAGAATATATATAGATGGGTCATTTAGATGCTTATCATCACTAAAAAAAAACTTCTTAATGGTTTCACATCCGACGCGAGTCCTTTTGTTCCATGTTAAATGGTACTCAGTCAATAAAAGATGAGCTGGGCCCAAACTCGTAGAGTCATAAGAGTGGTTCTTTATTAATGACTTTCACGTTTCCCTCCCTGTGCTATGATTCCTTCCCTGTAGGTCAAAATTCGTCGGTCTGATTTTGGTGGGAAATCATGAGAAGCCGGCGACCTTCCACCATTAAATGAAGTCAATGATGGGGGCTACTGAATTTGAAAGATTGCAAATCGTGGGTTCCTTCGAATATGCAAGTAAGAGGGCACAATGTGTTCGGGTCTGTGGATGGGACCTCTGATCCAAATCGACATGCAATTCGATTTGGAAGTCTTAATCAGATATTTTGATTTAAGATGTGCAATCTACTCGTAACTTGATGACTTTGAGAGTCAATAGCGTTGCCAATGGATAAGTATGTAAGGTTGAGCCAGTTGACGTCAAGGCGCTTGGGTTTGCCAATAGTGGGGGTGTTACCAAACAAGCCTGATAAGGACAGGCCCGTTTGTTCACACTTTACTGTCTCATTTGTATATTGACGCTCACAATTTTACTTTTTAATGTTATTAAGTTTGTTGAAAATTTTGTTGTGGTTAATTGTGTAAATAAGAATATATATATATATATATATATAATATGTATAATTTTCCACAATTTTTTTTTTGAATCATGGAATAAGGTGCAATGTCTTCCCTAATGTTTTGAATTTTTAAGAGCAACAATTTTGCCCCAACGCTAACTTCATGATTTTATTGCCCGCTCCTAGAAACCATTTTGAGCCTATTCAATCGCAATTGTAGATCCTCATAGCATGAAAAGGGGAAATATGACAAGATTGTTAACTAGCACCCAAAAAAAACAAAAAGGCAACACATAATTCAACATTCAATTTGTGCAACACCCCTTAAATAGTAAAGGGGAAATATGACAGTTTACAACTCCTATGTCGATTCATCATTTCCACATATGGTATGTTTCATCTTTAGAAATAGACATGACTGCTTTCAAACCGGCTTGAAACATAATTGGATCGGACTAGAAACAGAACCAAAACTGGACCAAAAAGTAATACCAAACCGAGGAGCCTCATTTTAAGTTATGGTTCAAAAAATTGTGGAACCTTAACTATAACACAACTAAGTCTTTTCTCATACTAGAGGGGCCAACTATATGGATTCTTTGTTTTCATAGATGCTAATACGTAACTCAATATATAAACCATATTATTCTTAATTGCTCCTTTCCAATACTTGTATGGTCTTCCTCTTCTCCTTTTAACATTTCACGATCTAATTTTAGATATCATCTTGCTAGAGTTTTTTTTTGTTAACTTTCTATATGTCCAAACCAATTTAAATGATTTTTCTCATTTTTATTGGTATCACTTTCATTTTATTTTTAGTAAGATCATTATGTATACGGTTTTTCTTTGTGTGATTATACATCCATCTCAACATTTTTATTTCGGCCACTAACATCTTTTATACATGGTGATTAATTACCCAATACTCAGAATCATAGAACATAGTGAGTCTGATTGATGCTCTATAATATTTACCTTTTGAGTTTAATGATATTTTCTCATCACATAAAATACTTGATGCATCTCCTCATTTTAATCAACTTCTATTAATTCTACACATAACATCTCCAACAATTTTTTGGTCATACTAAAAGATTGATCTTAGGTACTTAATATTTCTTTATGAGGAGTGCAATGTGTGTTTAACTTAATTTTTATGTCATCTTAAGTATTCAAATGATCAAACTTGCATTCGATGTATTATGTATTTGTTTTGCTAAGTTGGAAACCTTTTACTTCTTAATGTTGCTATCTATAGTTCTAAATTTTAGTTAACTTTTTCCTTAGCTTTATCTACTAATAAAATGCCATCTGTAATTAATATACACCAAAATACTTCATCTTTAATATGTTTTATTAACTCATCAATAACCAATATACATAAATATAAACTTAAAGTTGATCATTGATGTAATCCAATATTAACTTCAATGAAATTTATCATTCCTTCATGGACCTTTGCACATGTTTTTTACGTCAATAAAATACTTAATTTTTCCAAAGTTCACAAAGAATATCTCTTCGCACCCTATTGACAACCTTTTCTAAATGAATAAATACCATGTCAAGGTTCCTATTTTTACTCTAAAAATGTTTCATTAAGTGAGTAGCCTCAATAGTAGATCTCTCCGACATGAATCTAAATTGATTCTCTTTACTGCTTGGTACTTATTTCAATCTATATTAAATAAAATTTTCTCATAATTTCATAATAGTACTCATCAACTTGATACCTTATGTATGTTTTGGTTTCTTTATATTTCATTATATAATTTGGTAACTAAAGAAATATCTATCTCTTTAAGGATTTTTCATCATTTTATGAGAATATTACCTCATCGTACATATTTACCATCCTTCATAAGTTTAAGAGGTTCTATATTCTGAAAAAATCCTTTTACCCTTTCTTGAGTTGAGTTTTTTATATAACTCCTTCCAAGTTTTAGGTTTTATTTAAGAGACAACCATTTTAGCTTTTTTCTTTGTTTTCTTATAGCCCTCTAAATAATTCCAAGTATCTTCGTATAGAATCTTTTTTAAATATATAATTTTCTCACTTTTGGTTTTATAATTCTAAATGAATCATATAACCTTATCTAGTGCTTCTAAAACCAAGGCCAAGTCTTCGTGTCACTTTAGTACTAAAATTTATAAATTGATACAAAATCCAAATCCAAGGCATGAAGTAATTTTCAAACTGAAATTAAGGCTTTCCCATCTTTAGCCTAGCGAACGATGGGCCTTGTTGTCATTAAGAATGATGACCTGTCGAGCGTTGTTAGTAGCAAATGACCAAACTGAGCTATAATGATGAGTGAGGCTTGTCTTTAGCAAACGACACCAAAAAAGGAGGTGGCTTGCAGAACGTGTGCTTGTGCACAATCATGTGCATCGCATGCGACATTGAACACAGGGCTGCGCATTCATCGGCATCCCATTGCGCGTGCACACAACAACTGGTCCGAGAGCTTTGAGAGGGTTCTACTTAAACTATCAGCTTGCATTTTAAGTTTCTTAATTGGGTTGTAGTGACCACATGCAGCCAGATCACATTAGATCCAATTATAACATAAAGTTAGCCATTTTAGGTAAGGAATAATCCATGAAATACAAGAAGACAAGCTATTTTCTCATATTTCATGGATGCATTGCCTATTTAAAAAAGGAATTGTTTTTCTCAATGTACACGCTACATTTCTCATAGATAATGATAAGGCTTGTAATGGAAAGCCTAGAATGATAAACCAGACTTCACTAGTTTTTCCATTATAAATATTACAGTAACAAAAAAAAAGAATACAACACAAGCGAGAAACTAAAAACATCTTTCCTGATCATCCTCTCTCATCCTCTTTTTCGGTGTGCAAATATTAGTGGTATCAAAGCAGGTTGACCAAAATCTACAATCAAAAGGTATGCAATTAAGTTTACAAGGGAAAAACAAAAGGGAGAAGTAGAGAGGGAAGACACTAAAAAAATCTCTTGCGTAAGGAATTTCTCATAAAAATTTCTACAGAAACACAAAAAATAAAGGGTCGAGCACTCTTTTATTTTTTGAAACAAAGTAAGTCAGAAGAAATCCAATAATGGGGTTGGTCCGAGGAAGTTGAAGGCCAAACCCTTGCCAGAAAGCAGGACTAACGGGAAACTTTTCCCCTTAACGTTTGAAAACAACCAAAGACTGCAATAAGGAGAGGCTCCGACAGAAGAGGACAAAATCTCGCCTCCACTGGCTCCTCCGCTCTCCCACTAAACCTATGCTCTCTCTTCTCCCACTGTTCTTTCTCTTTCCCTTAGGAGTCAATTTTCTCTAAAAGAAAATCAGTCGTTCAATAGAGAACTAAAAACTCCATTCTACCCATGGCCTTTATTTAAAATAACAAAACTATCATGAGATAAAATTACCATAAGTCCAATATTTTGAAGTCAAAAGATGATTTTACCCTTAAATGGGTGAAAGGATGATTCTATCCTCTGACGCTATATTGAAATTACAAAAAATTGACTTATTCAATTACATTATTGTACTCAACACGCATGATATTCACATGTTTGTCATTGAACGAAGAGACAGTTCTGCCCACTATGTTTTGGTAGAATTACAGATTCGAACTGAAGGGTAGAATTACTAATCTGCCCCAAATTAGTCTAAAAAATCATTGAAAAATTGGACATGCAAAATTACAGATTTGCCCTGTAACCTTAGAAAAATTTCAAGAGCGATAATAAGGAGAAAATTACATATTTGTCCCTAGGTTGGTTCTAAAATAACATAATCATATTGAGGTCTATTTCAAAATGGTACCTATGCTTTATTTAAATTTGCAATTCAGTATATGGACATTAAGCAAATTTTTCTTTGATGATTGTCTATTTAACATCTTATTTGTTATGTGTTGCATGTTGAATATTTTCCTTTTAGACAATCTTATTGCTATTTTTGCCACAAACAACAAACAACAACAACTAAGCCTTTAACCATGCTAGACGGGGTCGACTACATGGATTTTTTGTTTCCACAAATCCCTATTGTGTGCCATGTTAGCAGTTAACTCCCAATAAGCTAGATCATTCTTTATTGTTTCTTTCCAATACTTTTGTGATCGTCCTCTACCTCTTTTAATACTTTCCAAATTTAGTTTTTCAAACCTTCTTATAGGTTCTTCTTATGATCTTCTTTCTATATGTCCAAACCATCTTAAACGATGTTCTTTCATTTTATCCTCTATTGGTGTCACTCCTAATTTGTTTCCAATAACCTCATTATCTATACGGTCTTTTCTTGTATGACCACTCATCCATCTCAACATCTTCATTTCTGTCACATACATCTTTTGTACATGTTGATGATTAACTGCACAACACTCAACCACAAAACATGGCAGGCCTAATTGCTGCTCTATAATATTTACATTTTAACTTTAATGGTATCTTCTTATCACAAAGAATACCTGATGCTCCTCTCCATTTTGACCAACCAGCTTTAATTCTACGCGTAACATCTCCATCAACTCTTCCATCAATCTGAAAAATTGACCCTAGGTATTTAAAACTTTCCTTTTGGGGGATGCAATGTGTACCAATTTTAATTTCTATGTCATCTTAGATAACCAAATGATCAAACTTACATTTCATATATTTTGTCTTTGTTCTACTAAGTTGGAGGCCATTGCTTTCTAATGTTTCTCTCCATAGTTCTAATTTTCTATTAACTTTTTCCTTAGACTCCTCCACTAATACAATGTCATCTACAAATAACATACACCAAGGTACTTCATCTTGAATATGTTTTGTTAACTCATCCATCACCATTATAAATAAGTATGGACTTAAAGTTGATCCTTGATGTAACCCAATATTAACTTCAAAGAAGTCTATCATAACTTCATCTCACACATGTTTTTGCACCATCATACATGTCTCTTATAAGGTTAATGTATGTCCATGGGATACCTCTTTTATCCAAAGTTCTCCAAAGAACCTCCCTCGATATCCTATTATAGGCTTTTTCTAGGTCAATAAATATCATGTGAAAGTCTTTCTTTTTTGCTTTAAAATGTTTCATAAGATGTCTCAAAAGGTGAATCGCTTCAATAGTAGATCTGCCTGGCATGAATCCAAATTGGTTCTCTGTTGTACTTGATACTTGTCTTAACCTATGTTCGATAATTTTTTCCCATTATTTCATAGTATGACTCATTAACTTTATACCTTGATAATTCACACAATTTTTAATGTCTCCCTTGTTCTTATATATGGGTGTAAGTGTACTTGCTCTTCATTCCTCGGACATCTTTTAGTTTTTTCATATTTCATGAAATAGCCTTGTGAGCCAAATGATTCCTATTTCTCCTATTATTTTCCAAACTTCTATAGGAATATTATCTAGTCCTATCGATTTACCACTTTTCATATATTTAAGAGCCTCTTTGTGGTTTCTATACTTTTCTGATTTGGATAACTCTCCTAAGCTGATACTAACATCTTTATTTTCATTAAAAAGATTATAAAAATAGTTTTTCCATCTATTTCTTATATCATCATTTGCCACTAGATTTTTTTTCATCCTCCTCTTTGATGCATCTAACATAATTAAGATCTTTAGTTTCCTTATCTCTAGCCCTTGCTATCCTAAAAATATTTCTTTCACCCTCTTTTGGGTTGAGTTTTTCATATAAATCCTCCCAAATTTTAGCTTTTGCTTCACTCACAACCTGTTTCGCTTTCTTCTTTACTTTCTTATAAGCTTCTAAAGTTTTACTAGTTTTCTTCGCTTAATGTAATCTATAACATGCCTTCTTTACCTTGATTTTATTTTGCACTACTTCACTCCACTACCAAGCTTCTTTTTGTGTCGCTACACCTCCCTTAGATACACCTAACACTTCTTTTGCTACTTTCCTAATATATATAGCCATATTGTTCCACATATCACAGGGATTACCAACATAATTCCAAACATCTCCTTGAAGGACTTTTTGTTTAAATATATCTTCTTTCTCGCTTTTGAGGTTCCATAATTTAGTCTGAATAGCTTGATGTACTCTTTTCCTCTTTGTCCATTTTTTTTTGTAAATACATAACTAAAAGTCGATGTTGGGTGGTTAATCTTTCTCCTAGAATTACCTTGTAGTCTTTACAACACACTCTATCTTTTTTTCTACAAATAAAATAATCAATTTGTGTTTGTGATAAGCCACTCTTATAAGTAATTAAATGTTCATCTCATTTTTTGAAGATTGTATTGATCAAATGCCATAGCAAAATTTAAAATCTCTCTACCTTCCTCATTTATATCTCCAAAACTGAAGTTTCCATGAATCTCTTGATATCCTAATGCCTCTTTACCGACATGTCCATTTAAGTCTCCTCCTAAACAAATCATTTTCCTTTGTAGAATCTTTTGAATCACCTTATCTAACTTTTCCTAAAAAGTTTTCTTTATACTTTCTAGTATTACTTGGGGTGCATAAGCATAAACTATATTTAAAACCTTTGCTCCTAACACTAATTTTAGTGTCATGATTTGGTCACCATATTGTTGTATGTCTACTATATTATCCTTTAAATCTTTATTTATGATAATACCAACTCCGTTTCGAGCCTTTTCTTTACCTGAGTACCATAATTTAAAACCTATATCCTCTATCTCCTTTGCTTTTTCAACAACACATTTTGTCTCTTGTAAACATAGAATATGAATCTTTCTTCGAATCATAGTATCTACCACCTCCATTAGCTTACCAGATAATGTTTCGATATTCCAAGAACCAATACGAATCTTATTATCTAGGACTAGCTTCCTTACCCTCGCATTTGTCCATAATCAAAATGTGGAGACTCTCTCTGAAAATTATTCACTACATTCGGGAGACAATGTAGCGGGACTAACTTCTTTACCCACACCCGTCCATGTTGTGACAACCCTCTCTATAATTGGTTCACTACATTTGGGCGAAAATATAGTGGCCCATGTTTACTTGTTACTGCATTCGGGCTCTACAACATGTCGCTAGGCAGGGACATCCCGAAGCTATGCACATAATTTTTGTAATTTATGTTATAAAAATCCGATGAAGTTTTACACTGGCTGTCAGAAACTTAACATAACCCTTCTCCTTTATTCGGGCTTGGGACTGGCAATGCAAGGGTGATCCCTTACATGGGCGTAGTTTTATTGTTATTTTTGCTAAATAACTAAAAATAACTTCTAGAATTTGTGTATATGAGTTGTCAAAAATAGAGAAACTAAACGGTCTAAACTTTTAAACTTGAAAAAGTTGTGTCCCACTAGCCCTTACATTGGAAGGCATGGATTATGTACTTAAGAAAACAATTTTGCCCCTACTCCCAATGCAATTGAACAAGAAAAAAAAATGTATACTACATTATTTAAAGATGACATAATAGCTACAATCATAATACTGACATAGATGGAGGATGATTTGATTAGGATCTTCGAGGAATTCAAGACCACGAAGAAACTCTTTGACTATATAACAACTAAATATGATACTATAGCCAAGTTATATATTCAACTACTATTGTAAAATACAATTCTTATAAAATGAAAGAAGGAGATAATGTAGTGGAACATATGAACCAAATGTTGGTAATGACAAGAGATTTAGCTATAACAAAGTTAGTCATCCAAAAGCCATGTAGATATCTACTAATCTAATAAGTCTTCTCTCTTTGTGGAATGTGATTGCCACTACCCTTAGGCTAGGGGCTGAAATAAATCTTTTTGAACTTCTTCTAAAACTAGCAATTAAACAAGAATATATGAATAAAAACAAGAAAGAAAAATTGCTGGTAGCTCAATATGACATAGGGTCTAGTTCAAAGTCCAATTAGAAAAATAAACAAAACAAGAAGTTTGGCAAGTATAATAAGAAAGAACTTTAAGAAACCATAGAACACTACTTTTCGAGTCAAGTGCTTCAATTGTGAAAAATCAGACATTATAAGAGAGATTATGGGAACTCCCAAAGTTGCAGTTAAATGAAGAAGTAGAACATCTGCATGATTTCATAGTACCTCCATATAGACCGCCCAGTGACTGGCTAGTAGATCGATTCAAGTGCGGCCTAGCGCATCACAAAGAGTAAAGAAGGTCCATGGACCTTAAGGAATGTAAACAGAGAAACATCATTTATATATGAGAAACAACACTTTCTCAGATGTCCTTAAGGTTGGATCATTTAGAATATATGTACAAGCACACCAGTAGTGTTGACTAATATATTGATTGTGTCTTTCATTAGGTGTAATATAGTTTCAGTCTCTACCTTAATCAAGAAAGATTTTAAAGTCAGATTTGTTCTTATCAAGGTAATCATGGGAAAGCATAGAATGATAACCTTCTCTAGACTCTTTGATGTTGAATATGAATTATTCAAATCAAACATAAATGAAAATAAAGACTTTTCTACTTATATCAATTGTGCCTTTACACCTAGAGCACATAAGTTTTGAAAAGTTAAGAAAATTAGCTAACTTCAACCTATTGTCGGAATTTAAAGAAAATACTTTTATTAAGTTTGAAGATTGTATACAAGGAAAAATGACCAAAAAATTATTTCATAAAGAAACAACTATGGCAACAACTCTACTATAATCATTCACATTGTTTTATGTGGATTCTTTAGGTTAACATCGCATCGAGGTAAGATTTATTTTATAATCTTCATTGATGAGTATTTAAGATATTGTAGACATGAAAATTTTTACTTCAAAGTTTATGTAAACTCGAAGTGAAACTTTTCTATCTACTTGCTTGTGCGAGGGTGCCAGCTAGTTTGCAAAACTAGCAAAGATTTTGAAAATTTTGACTTCTTCGGCGATTGTATGCAAGCAGACTATTTTCACTTAAACCTTCTTGAACCGATGCTCAAGGATGGTTTAAGCGCTTACGAACTTCAAGTTTAAAATAGATATGAACTCCAATTCACATGAATAATTGGTGTTTTTGAAAGAATTTGAATGTGCACTTTGATTTAAAACTTGAAATGAGCAAGTTCTGAAAAACAAAATGTTTTGTTTTTAAGGCTTGATTTTAAAATAGATCTGGATATTCTACAGGCCTTCAAAAATCACCAAAAATTTATCATACGAAGTCTGTGGTGTGAAGGACCTATAGCCTTTTACATATCTGAGATTAGAATTCTATTAAATCAGAATTAAATCTGTGAAGGAGGCTTACTCAAGTGCCCGAAACTGTCCTGTCACAGAAATATAGAGGCTCAAAGATGAGCCTGTATCTTGGTTACCTAAGTTCCAAATTTAATGATTTTGATTGTAGGAAATCTATGAATGTCAACTTTCCAATGCATTAAGAATCAATCGATTTGGACTCTTGTAGACAGAGTTATGGGATAAAAACCCAGACTCTATTACAGGAAAAACGACTATGCAGACAATGAATAATTTTTGGTTCAGATTTGTCCAATTTTACTTACATGGTTGGACAACCCTAAAATTCTTGAAAGTTTTATTTAAGGTAGGCTAGTGTGTGTAGAATAAGTGGGCAAAGTTTCAGATAAAAAGGAGTAAGCATCCAAAAATTAAAATTACCGCAATCATTAGGTGTAGAGATGCTGGAAGTTCAGATTTCTATTTTTAAGAACATAATGATGCAAACTCACACGAAATTGAAATTGCAACAACTCTAGATCCCGAATTAAACTCATATGAAGGGAAATATACATATTAGCTTAAGCATAGAGGGGTAGGAAGTATAAAATGTTTATAATATATATTGGGGTAGAATCACATAATCGAACAATTAGAGTGCATGTGTGTGTGAGTGATGATTCATCCATGAAACGAAAATTCTGCAACTCTAGGAATTATTACAATTTGGGGGGAGACAAAGCTCCATTAATACAACCCCATATCAATTCAAATGGATGAAGAAGAAGATCTTTGAATTAAAAGAGAAATGATACTTACACGTTTTTGGAACAAGTTGGCCGGAGATTTCTATATTGAAATCCGGCCAAGGATCTTTTCTCTTTGCTTGAATGCTCACTCGCACTCACCTAAGACTACCCGATTTTTCAAACCCCTCCTATCCTCACCTTGCAGCCACATGACCTTGGGATTTTCACTCCCCTTTTGCTGGAGTTTCTCTCACCTAGCTACTCTCCCCAAGATAGAATTCTCCTAAGTGATGCAAGATGGGGAACCCGCCCCCCCCTTGGCCCTTTTTATAGGCCAAGGGGCTGGCTTGTTGGCCCCTCTTTAGGGCGGGTTGGGCCAGTCATCTTGGCCTTCTTTTGATCCATCTGACCCACCTTTAAGTGGTTCCCTTGGTGGTAAATTGGACCAGCCCCATGTGGGTTTAAAATTCTTCTTTTGGGGGTTTTGAAAACATTTTTATTTTGGATGTTTACAAATGCCCCTCTTTGGCATTAATCCAAATGTATTTGGATAATGTCAAAGAAGAAAACACCCTTTGTTTTTCTTCCTAAACCTTTTCTCGAGAATATGGATCATCCCAATTTCCTTAAAACCCTTTTCTTTATGATAGGTAAGAGGAGATTCGAGCCAAAGGGGACTGGGCCTATGGTGGTTCTAGTCCTAGTTGGGATCTTGTACTCAACGACCTTGCACGCATACATGGGTATGAATGGTATGAGTGGGTGACATGAGTGATGTATTGGAATGTGACTTTCTAGAGAACTTTAAGCATACAATGACTTAACTTAGGGAGAGGCTCATGAAGGCCGGATGCCCCAAGTGAGATGATTTTATGTTGCTTGATGTTCTGGGGTTTTCAAAATTCATTTTCAAAAGGGGGAAGTCCTTTTAGCTTCAATCACAAGGATGTTCGGCTTCTTGTATTTCCCCTTACTCAAGTCTTCACACCTACTACTTAGTAGAGGTTTTATAAAAAATCTAGAAAAACATTTCAAAATTCTATTTCTTACACAACAAAGTCTAATCTTCAAACAAAATGAGATTCAAATAAGTAAATCCTATTCCTACTCTAGGATTTTCCTAGATGAATCTTTCTCCATTGAGATAAGTTGTAGGGATATGGGAAAGAGTTACTACGGTCCATTTTGAAGTGTCTCCTAGTTTAAGGCAAAGAGATGAAAAATTGCTCTTTTTGAGCTTTTGGTAAAATTTTTTTTCTTTCGTGGAGAGCCTCCCATTTTTCTTTTTGGAGGATTTTTCTTTTATTTTACCCTCTCTTTTTTTTCAATCAAAGAATAAAACTCTTTTGGAGAAACTTTTCATTTTGCCTTCTTTCTATTCATAGGGAAAAACTTTTTGAGGGATTTTCATATCCTCTTCTTTTTGCCAAATTTTTTATTTTGAGAAGAGAAGTGAAATGGGGAGGAACTTATCCCAATGGTTTACTCGATTCATCTAAGATCATCCTATTTCATAATAGCACGTACTACTTGAAAATATTTTGCTATGTTGAACAAGGCTCTATTTTGTAAGCTAGAGAATTTTGAAATGTAACCCATTAAGTTTGAAAACTCTACTTTTCATAAGGCATTAATCCCCTTGTTCAGGGTTATATGATCCACCTTGATCCTTCTTTGAAGAAGTTCAAAGGAGACCCCATTTTAACATTTTCAAAAAGGATTTAGCATAGACCCTACACATAATATTTTTTAAAATATTGAACATTTATAGGGTCTATTAAATTCCTACCCTCAACATCAATTAACCAATATGCATTGTTTGTAGTGATTCCACGTATAACATAAGGACCATCCCACTTGAGCCGCCACTTTCCAAGGGGGTGAGAGCCTCGGTGATGAATGGTCTTGAGCACAAGGTCTCCCACGTTGAAGTGGCGGGCCTTCATGTGCTTGTCATAGTGTCGGGCTATCATTTACCTATATCCATGTGCATGATCCATAGCAAGGAGCCTTTTTTCATCTGACAAATCAAGTTCCATCATTCTAGTATGCTGTAAAGTTTCTAATGGAAGATTTAGTGCAAGTGATGTATGGAATGAATGCAATTTTGTATGAATGGGGAGTATGACATTCGTACCATAGACCAACTCAAATTGGGTGGCATTTGTGGGTGTTCGGATGGAAGTTCTATAAGCCCATAAGGCTTCATTGAGCTTCTCATGCCATCTCCTACCCTTTTCTATGGTTTTCTCAATGATGCTCATGAGGGTTTTGTTCGTGGCTTCGGCTTGGCCATTGCCTTGAGGGTAGTAGGGCGATGAGAAGTGTTGAGTCATGCCATATGTAGCACATAGCTTTTTCATATTTTCATTTTTGAATGGGGTGCCATTATCAGACACTAGGTCTTTTGGAACTCCAAAACGGGCCATAATATTTTTCTTAATAAATGCCACTACATGTTGCCCTTGGACATTAGCCAGGGTGTAGCTTCAACCCACTTAGAAAAATATTCGGTGGCTGGTAAGATGAACCTATGTCTATTGGATAAATTTGGGGTTATGGGTCCTATGATGTCGAATGCCCACACGGCAAATGGCCAAGGGCTCATGATGGAATGTAGGGTGGATGATGGGATGTGTATGGCATGCCCATGCACTTGACATTGGTGACACTTTCTAACATGATCATGACAATCTTGTTTCAGGGTGGACCAAAAATACCCGATCCTAAGTTATCTTCATGGCCATCATTTTAGCATTGACATGGCCTCCACATTCTCCATTTTGGAATTCATGCATTATCGTCCTAGCCTCCTCAAGGTCTACACATCTCAACAAGATGCTTGTAAAACTCTTTTTGTAAAGTACTCCTCCCAAGATTACATATCGGGTTAAAAATTTTCTAATAAAAGCATGGTCTCTAGAAGAAACGAATTTGAGAAATCCTTCATTTTCTAAAAAGTTTTTAATGTCATAAAACCAAGGGTTTTCACTTGAATTTTGGTCATTTTGGCAAATCTCCAAATCGTGGGTGGATGGAGTGGGTGAGTGCCATATCTCTAAGGACCGGGTTCCCAAAGTGGGATCGACCTTTAGAGCTGATCCTAAAGATGAGAGGGCATCCGCTGTGGTGTTGTCCTTTCTTCTTACGTGAGTGAGTATACATGATTTGAAGGAATCAACCAGCTTGGTGGCCAATTCGTGGTATGGAATGAGTTTTTCATTTTTGACTTGCCAAATTTTCAAAACTTGGTTCATAATAAGTAAAAAATCTCCAGAGACTTCGATGCATGATACCCCTAGATTTTTCAAAATTCTTAGGCCTTGTAGGAGTGCCTCATATTCACCACATTATTGGAACATTCGAAATCTAGGCGAATGGCAATGAGGATCTCTCTCTTTTCAGGAGATATGAAGAAGACTCCCACACCTGCCCCTTGTTGGTTTCTTGCTCTATCAAAGTACATCTTCAATACTCGATTTTCATTAAAACAACTTGCTAAAACATGGTTTTGAAAATCGTTTGCAAATATGCCTTCATCGGGCATTTCATAAAGTATGGGGTATGTCTCTTCTAGGGGGAATTCGGCCACATAATCGACTAGAGGTTGACCCTTAATAGAGGTTTGATGGTAAAATTTTAAGTCATACTCTATTAAGAGGAGCTGCCATTTACCAAGCCTACCGGTTAGGATAGGTTTTTCAAATAAGTGCTTGATTGGATCAAGCTTAGACACTATCCATATCTCATGATCTAAAAAGTAGTGTCTAAACTTTTGGCAAGCCCATACCAATGCCAAGCACGTTTTCTCCATGGCTTGATAATTTCTTTCATATGCCAATAGAGTTTTTGAAATATAGTAAATGACATATTCTTTATGGCCATCATCCTCATATTGAGTTAATAAAGCACCCAATGCATTCGTAGAAATGTAAAGTAATAAAGGTTTTCCTTGCTTTGGAGGTTTTAAAATCAGAGGATTTACCAAATAGGTTTTCAATCTTTCGAAAGCCTCTTGATAATCATTGTCCCATTCAAATTTCTCTCATTTTCTCAAAAGTTTACTGAAAGGTTCGCATCTTGTTGTTAAGTTTGAAATGAACCTCCTAATTGCTTGGAGGCGACCTTGGAGGCTTCGGATTTGGGTTAAATTAGAAGGTGGAGGCATGTCTATGATGGCTCGACACTTAGAGGAGTCGACTTCAATGCCCCTTTGGCTCACCATAAAGCCTAAAAGCTTACCATATTCTACTCTAAAGACACATTTTTGAGGGTTTAGTTTCACTTTGTAAAGCCTAAGTCTTTCGAAAACCTTTTACAAAGATTCAATGTGTGTGCATCAGGTTTTTTATTTTACCAACAAATCATCCACATATATTTCCAAGAGCTCATGAATTTGATCATGAAAAATAGTAGTCATGGCTCTTTGGTACGTGACACCGATATTTTTTAAACCAAATGGCATAACTGTGTAACAGTATGTGCCCCATGGTATAGTAAAAGCAGTCTTAGCCTGATCTTTTGGTGCTAACTTAATTTGATTGTAACCCGAATAGCCATCCATAAAAGAAAACATTTCATGATTTGCAGTGCCATCTACTATCAAATAGATGTTTGGAAAAGTAAAATTATCTTTTGGAGTGACTTTGTTCAAATTTCTAAAATTGATGCAAATCCGAATTTTCCCATTGGATTTTCGAACATCTATGTTTGAAAGCCATTCAGAATACGTAATGAGTTTTATAAATCCGGCTTTTAAAAGATCATCTAAACCCTCTTTTATTTGAGAGTGGACATCAGGATGGATTTTCCTAAGCTTTTGCTTTACGGGTTTAGTATTTGGTTCTAGGGGAAGACGATGTTCCACAACTTTTGGTTGTAAACCCGGCATGTCTTCGTAGGTCCATGCAAACATATCTACATATGATTTAAGAAATACAATGAATGATGCCTTTTCATGCTCATGCAAACATGCACCTATTTTAATATGCTTTGGATTAGACTCACTCTCTAGGTTGATCTCTAGAAAATCCCCTCCTACGAAATTCGAAGGTTTTTTGAAGTCAAGAATTTTATGAAACTCAGGAAGCTCGGAGGCTTGATCCTCCTCATGGATGAGGGGATCTTCCTCCTTGCTTTGATTATTCTCGAGAATTTTGGTTTCTAGGAAAGTGCTAGGCAAATCCCGGGGTTCATAAGCACATGGTTTTGGTGTATTTACAAATTTCAAAGGACTTGGACCTTTTATAAAGACAACATTTTTGGGTTTTTCAAAAATTTCAAATTTTTTGGCTTTTTCGAAATGGACACTAAGAGATAGAATGTACAAAACCTTGTTTTGGGTATTTTCAGATTTTTCAATTTTTTTGGTTTTTTGCAAATACAAGGAAGGAACAAAAACCACATTTTTTTTGGGTTTTTCAAAATTTTCATTTTTTTTGGCTTTTTGTGAAGAAATGGAAGGAGGAGGAATGCAAATCACATTATTTTTGGGTTTTCAAAATTTTCTAATGTTTTTGGATTTTGGGGGTTTTCTAAATGTTTTTAGATTTTGTAAATATTCATTTTTTTGGGTTTTTAGATGTGGAGGGGTCTTCATCAAACCTACAAAGAAAACACCATGAATTAGGCTCTAAATAAGAAGTCTAAGTCATAGGTTTAAGTTTTAGAAGGTTCTAGGGCACCCTTGACCCAAGTGGTCATAGGTGGTGGTTTAGGGGTATGGATGGAGTGTAGCTCACCCCATACCGGTTTGGGTTAGGACTTGACACAATGGGTTCTAAACGACCCTGATTTTGGTTTCCTAAACCTTGATAGGACTTGTATCCCATGTTTAACAACATGTTCCAATGCTTCTTGAGTTTTGAAAATGTTTCATAAAGTGGATGGCCTTGGAACTTGGTGTCATCCATGTCATGCACGTACACCCGCCTGTCTTGGCTTAGGGGCTTAAGTGCTACTTGGGTTTTGGTTTTTCCTAGGATCGACACAACTTTGGGTAGATGATTTGGGCATGCCTTGGGCTGCCCTTGGATGCTCACAACAAGCTTGGATTGTCCTAGGATTTTGGAGGGTTTTGGTGGGTCGACCAAGGGTGTTGGTTCTCCTATATTTGACTCACAAGATGGGTGACTTGATAAACAAGAGAAATTTTGAATTCCCTTGAGTTGGGGGTGGTCTTCTCCTAGAATTACCATAACTTGGTTTTCATGGGGGATCTTGACACACCTATGAAATGTGGAAGGTACGGCCCAAAGGCTATAGATCCATGGTCTTCCTAGGAGTAAATTATAGTGGGGGTATATGTCTAAGACATGAAACACCCCCGTATGGCTTATTCCCCTTACTTGCATTGGTAGCTCTATGACTCTATGGGTTGGGATGCATTTCCATAATATCTTGTGATAACGATAGAGCTTGGGTTCAAAAAGGTTAGGGTGACTTCGACTTGAAAGGCCACGTGTAGCAGAAGGATGTTTAGACCTCCTCCTCCATCAACCAAGCACTTGTCTAGAGTGTGGTGATTCAATACCACCTCTATATGCAAGGCTTGGTTGTGGGTTCTATACGATCTTTCCAATTCATCCTGCGAAAACATGATGGGAGCCTTGGCACAAATATGTGAGACTAGGAAGGATAAAGACTCAGGGGTTATGGTCGAGTTAACCTTGGCTCTTTCTAAGATTTTCTCTAAGACTTGTCTATGCCTAGGGAAAGTTTGGATTAGTTCTATGATAGACATGCTTATGGGGATCTTAGAAAGATGAGTTTCAAAATCATAAGGGGTTAACACATTTTTTTCTTTGTCCATGACATGAGATGCTTTAGGAATGCATAATTTTGAAGGGTCGGGGACAACAACCACTTCCTTGCTAGCATCTTTTGCTAAATATGGGGGTTGATAGATCCTTTCGGACCTAGTCACCTCGCCCACACTTTTCGTAGAGCTCGTTTCTATGTTGGCTCTAGTTTGGTGCTTCGGAGCACCCCAAATTTTTAAGAAGGCTCAAGCCGGAGGCGGGACTTTAAGTGCTCCCCGGATCACTACTTGCTTGGCTTTTTTTATTACGAGAGGTGGTGTGTGGCAAGTAGTAAAATCCGTATGACATGCATACTCCAATCCATATGAGTGAGTTGAGAGACTACATACCTCCTTGTCCTTCTCGCTGGTGCTCGCGTGATTGGGAAAGGGTTCTTTAAGAATGGCTTGGGTAGGCTCCAGGTCCTCAATGACATGGAGTCTGTCCTGCTAGATCAAGTCCTCTATCTTGTTTAAAAGTGTGTAGCATTTATTTGTATCATGAGTCTTCAGCCTATGATACTTGCAAAACTTATTCAAAAATTTCTCTTTTAGGGGTGTCCCCTCGGGGATGTTGGGGAGTATGACCATGCTCTGGGCTAGCAGGAGGTCTAAGACTTCTGAGATAGGTTGTCCTAATGGAGTGTACTCCCTTTTTTCAAAAGTTTTTTGAACCTTTTTGTCATGTTTTGGTTCAGATTTCTTAAAAGTGTTGGCCGAGCTCGTTTCTACTCAGACATTTGCAATCTTTTGGGGTTTTGCCCCATTGTCCGCAGGAGATGGCCCATAAGTCCCGGGTTTTCCAAATCGTGCTTTTAGAAAAAAATTCTCTTTTCACAAGTCATCGTAGACCCCCTTTTTCAGGTTTGATTCGAAGAGGGAAGTCTTTTTGATTCGTTTGTGGAAGGTTGAAATTTCATGTAAAGAAAGAAGTGCTTTCAATTCGGTTTTAAAATTCTCAAGGATGAGCATTACTGTGCATCATTCAGAGATGGACTCTCTTACTTGCCCAAGAAGGGACCTCCATCGAACGATGAATGCGTGGGCATCCTCGTTCGATGCTTGTTTCGTGTCCCTAAGGGTGTTCAAAGTAGGTGTTAGTTTCACGTTGTGGGAGAACCGTTGCATAAAACAATTCGCTAACTCTTCAAAAGTCGTGAATTGGCTTAAGTCATATGATGCTAACCACTTTGATGCAACTCTCTTAAGGGAGAGGGAGAACTAGTAATTCCATTTGGTAAAGTCTTTCTTTTTCTTATATGCTCTGCGGGAAAAGAGTTGGAGATCGGATCTAGGATCCCTAGTTCCATCATACTAGTGGAAATTCGGTATGTCATCGTCACTATCCATTTGATAGTCAGATGGAAGAAAGTTGGATAGGGCATATGATTTCTTTTCCTTCACTTGACCTCTTAACAATTGTTGAAGGGCCTTTCGATCTTTCAAAGTGAAAGACTCATACTCTTTATCCCCCTCTATGATTGAGGTTTCCTTGGGCTTCTTAGACTTACTCGATTTCTTTTGAACCCTCTCTTGTTTTCCGTGAGACGAGCATGATTCAATCGCCTCGGTCTCTTGGCTAAGTGTGACGATTCTTGTTTCGAACTCTTTTCTTAAGTTTTCAAGCGACTCTTTCTTGTTTTTAAAACCCACTTTTCAAAATCTTTTGGAAAGAGGACTTGACGAGGACGAAGCCTAGCTCGACACTTCATAGGAATTGTTTGAACTTGACATGATTTATAGACTTTGAAAACCCAACCTTTGCACAAGTTTAGTAAAGTTAAACACATTTTTGAAAGGTTTTTCGAGTTCACTTATTTGAAATGAAAGTTCCTTAAGACCCGAGTCCCACCGGGCATGCGAATTCTGTAGACATGAAAATTTTCACTTCAAAGTTTATGTAACACTTGAAGCGAAACTTTTCTATCTACTTGCTTGCATGAGCGTGCAAGCTAGTTTGCAAAACTAGTAAAGATTTTGAAAATTTTGACTTCTTCGGCGATTGTCGGCAAGCGGACTCTTTTCACTTAAACCTTCTTGAACCGATGCTCAAGGGTCAGTTTAAGCGCTTAGGAACTTCAAGTTTAAAATAGATATGAACTCAAATTCACGTGAATAACTGGTGTTTTTTAAAGAATTTGAATGTGCACTTTGATTAAAAACTTGAAATGAGCAAGTACTAAAAAACACAATGTTTTGTTTTTAGGGCTTGTTTTCAAAATAGATCTGGACATTCTATAGGCCTCCAAAAATCACCAAAAATTAGACCAAGTTTGTGGTGTGGAGGACCTGTATCCTTTTACAGATATGAGATTGGAGTTTTATTGAATCAGAATTAAATCCGTGAAGGAGGTTTAATCAAGTGCCCAAAACTGTCTTGTCACAGGAATACACAGGCCCAAAGATGAGCCTGTATCTCGGTGACCTGAGTCCAAATTTAATGATTTTGATGTTGTTAGAAATCTATGGATGTCAGCTTTCCAATGCATCAAGAATCAATCAATTTAGACTCCTGTAGAAAGAGTTATGGGATAAAAACCCAGACTCTGTTAAAGGGAAAACGACTATGCACATAATGAACAGTTTTTGGTTCGGTTTTACCCAATTTTACTTACATAATTAGACGGCCCTAAAATTCTTGAAAATTTTATTTAAGGTGGGCTAATGTGTGTAGAATACGTGGGCAAAGTTTTAGTCCAAAAGGAGTAAGCATCCAGAAATTAAAATTGTTGCAATCATCAGGTGCAAAGATACTAGAAATTCAGATTTCGGTTTTTAAGAACATAATAATGTAAACTCACACGAAATTGAAATTGCAACAACTCTACATCCTAAATTAAAGTCACACGAAGGGAAATTGCAACAACTCTACATCCCGAATTAAACTCACACGAAGGAAAATATACATATTAGCTTAAACATAGAGGGGTAAGAAGTATAAAATGTTTATAACATATATTGAGGTAGAATCACATAATCGAACAATTAGAGTGCATGTGTGTGAGTGACGATTCATCCATGAAACAAAAATTCTGCAACTCTAGGAATTATTACAATTTGGGGGGAGACAAAGCTCCATTAATACAACCCCATATCAATTCAAATGGATGAAGAAGAAGAGCTTTGAATTAAAAGAGAAATGATACTTACACGCTTTTGGAACAAGCTCGCCGGAGATTTCAAGATTGAAATCCGGCCAAGGATCTTTTCTCCTTGCTTGAATGCTTACTCACACTCACCTAAGACTACCCAATTTTTCAAACTCCTCCTATCCTCACCTTGCAACCACACGACCTTGGGATTTTCACTCCCCTTTTGCTGGAGTTTCTCTCACCTAGCTACTCTCCCCAAGATAGAATTCTCCTAAGTGATGCAAGATGGGGAACCCGCCCCCCCCCTTGGCCCTTTTTATAGGCCAAGGGGCTGGCTTGTAGGCCCCTCTTTGGGGAAGGTTGGGCCAGCCATCTTGGCCTTCGTTTGATTCATCCGACCCACCTTTGAGTGGTCCCCTTGGTGGTGAATTGGACCAGCCCCATGTGGGCTGGTCTTGAGTGTAGTCAGCCTTGACTAGGTTCCTTCCTTGGTTTTTGCTTCAACCGGCTAGAGTGTCATGGATTTGGCTAAGGTCGATGCACTTTAGCTTAATCATTCCACTTGATGAACCTGGTTCCTTCCATGGTGACTTGGACCAGCCCCATGGGGGCTGGTTTAGGGTGCCACGGCTTGAGTTTGAATGTGGCCAATTGGTACAACCGGTCTTAGCTTTCCTTGGCATTTCTTTACAACTTGATTCAATACTCTTGGTCGGACCTAACTAGGTTTTTCTCATTCAGCCATGCTTGATCTTGCCTCTTGAATGGTTCACGTTCCACTTTGATTTTGACTCCACCCATATTGATCTTTAGCTCCCTTCTTGATTTGCTAGTCTCGAGTTTTTCTTTTGATCCCTGACTGTCTTTGGACGAGTTGGTCTTGAATAAGCTTGCTCTTTTTGCCTAATCTTGATCTTGGTTTGGGCCTTGGTTGGGTTCAAACTTGGATCAAATTGTTTTTTTGTTAAATTGAATTTAAAACTCTTAAAACCTTTGAAAATCTTTTAAAAGCTGGTTTTTCAACTTTGTAAAGTTATAAAGGTTTAAAATTCTTCTTTTGGGGGTTTTGAAAACATTTTTATTTTGGTTGTTTACAGATATGCATATATATCTTAATACATAAATCTAAGGTACCTGAGGTATTCAAAGAATATAAGCAACAAATTAAGAACAAGTAAGACATACTATCAAATTCTTAAGGTTTGATCGAGGAGGAGAATATACTAATATAGGATTTTAGAATAATGTAAAGACATCGGTATTTCAAAACAAAATATAATGTCAAACACACCTCAATAAAATGATGTAACAGAAAGATATAACATGACCTTACTAAATATGACAAGATCTATGTTAATAGATTCTTCTCTTACTAAGGTATTTTGGAGAGAATCAGTTGGTACAACCATGTATATTCTAAATAAAATATTATATAAGATTGTATTCTCTACACTATATAAGATGTGAATTGGAAAAAAACTAAACCTTAGTTATCTCAAGAGATAGGGATCTATCACACATGTACAGTTCCTTAATCAATATAAACACAAGCTATATAATAGATCTTTGAAATATGTTTTCATTAGATATTCAAAATGTTCTAAAGGATATCAATTTTATTACAAGGATCATGAATTAATAGAAAGTCAAGATATTGAATTCTTCAAAAAACTAAAAATGACATCCTTGAAAACAATGATGAATGTAGGGATGATCTAGTAGACCTAGATTCATTATCATTTGAACCCATGAATTATGATCCAAATGATCTTTTTGAACAAACTAAAACTTTAAATGGAATAAAAGACCTAGGGTCATACCGTCTTACTTAAAGGATTATCATACTTATCTTACAAAAGAAGTATATAATCTAGTAGATTTAGATGAGTTGTTTGATAACTTTACATATCATCATGCTATTAATTCATCTACTTATTGGGATTGCGAAAAAGGCTATGGATGAAGAAATTGAATTTATTGAGAGAAACTAGGTCTGTAAATTTACTGATTTCCAAAAGGAAGGAAAGTCATTGGCTACAAGTTAATTCTTAAAAGGAAATATAGAGTCGATGGATCTATTGACAAGGTAAAGAAAAGATTGGTTGCAAATTGATTCTCATAAAAGGAGGGGTTAAATTATGTTGAAACATATTCACCTATTGCAAAATTTACATCCATCAGGATAATTATGGCAATTTCAGCATGTTATAATTTGGATTTACATTAGTTACATGTAAAAACTACTTTTTAAATAATGATTTAGATGAAATCATATATATGCAACAAGAAGGTATATTATTAAAGGCTAAGAAGATAAAATATATAGGTTGAAAAAATTCTTACATGACCTTAAACAATCACTTTGTTAATGGTATTTGACTTTTCAAAATGTTATAATTGAACTTGAGTTTGTTACTAATGAGTTTGACGATTGTGTATATGTTTGGAAAAGTGAGAAGTACTTTGTCATTTATCATTGTATATAGTTGACATATGGTTGACTGAGAATGTAATAATATGGTTGTCAAAACCAAGTCAAGGTTAAACTCAAGATTCGAAGTGAAGGATATGAGAGAGGCACCCTATATTATGTGAATAAAGATTTCTCATGATAGAGAATCTAAACTCCTATACTTAAGTCAAAAGAGATATATAGAATGTATCCTCAAGAAATTTAAAATGGATGAGTATAATCCTTTAACTACACCCATTACAAAAGAAGTCTAACTTAATAAGGTTGATTGTCTCAGTGAAGGAGATAACAAGGTTAATGTTTCTTATGTAGAAGCTGTCGGCAACTTAATATATGCTATGTTGTGTATGAGGCCTGATATTAGTTTTGTTGTTGGTCTTCAGAGTAAATATCAAAGTAATCCTATTTGATAATATTGAATAGTTATAAAAAGGATTCTAAGATATCTTAAAAGAACAAAAGACCTAAAATTGTATTTTCAAACAAATGAACTAAAAGTGACATGATATTAAGATGCTGAGTTTGCTAGAGGCAAAGATGATAGTAAATCAACCTCCGAACAAATACTTTTATTTAGAGGCGGTGTTGTTTCTTCAACTTACAAGAAGCATGGTTGTGTAATATTGTATATAGAAAAAGATGAATATGTTTCTTGCAGTATGACTACAACAAATACCGTTTGAATTTAAAGTTGGATATAACCAACGAGCTTATTGTCATTTATTGTGATAATAATATAATAATTACTTTAATTAAAAGTGGAGTTGATAGCTCCAGAAGTAAGCATATAGTGGTTAAATACCATTATGTTCATGATATGGTTAAAAGAAATGAGATATCTATATCTTATATGCCGACTAATGATATGTTGGTTGATCCCTTGACTAAAGGCTTAATAGAAAATCTTTTCTCAAAACATGTTATGAACATGGGTTTGAGATTTATTTAGAGTTTACTTAGTGTATTAAATTTCACTATGATGATTGTTGTGTAAGGAAGGACGTATTAAATATGAAAAACGACACATGTGTAGATTATAATTACACTTGCAATCTTAGAGAGCTCAACTTCGGAAAACCTACAAAAAGTGGAAGGTAAAACTAGTGTGTGTCATAATAGTTTGGATCAAGTCGCCAAGTGGAAGACGTAACATAAAACTGGCCATTTTTGCTAAGGAATCTTTGAAATACAAAAGATAAGCTATCTTCTCAGATTCTATGGATGTGTTGCCTATCTCAAAAAGGGTTAATCATTTTTCTTAATGCATACATTACATTTCTCAGGGATAATAATAAGGCTTATAACGGAAAACCCAAAATGATAAGACATGAAAGATAAGCCGGACTCTAAATGAAAATTTTCGATTATAAATATTACAGTAACAAGAAAAAGAATACAACACAAATGAAAAACTAAAAACATCTTCCTTGAGAAAACCTTTTGTGAGAAACCATAGATATCATCCTCTTTCCTCCTCTTTCTTTCCGCTATGCAACTGCACAAAGAGGCCATCACCAATAAGGAATATTATTCTAGGCTATTTAGATTAGGAGGTTAATTAGGACTGGATTAGGATCTACTCCACATTAGGGTTCATGTATCGGTTTTCATATGCTTTATAAGAAAACCAAATAGATTAAATTGGAGGTTTGAACAGAGAGAGCTCGTGAGGAAAGCAGGTCTAGGAGAAGGGAGAGAATAAGGTGGAGTTCGATACTCCTTTATCAGTCGACTTCATCATCTACTCTTTGAGGATAGATATAGGTATCAACGTATTTGAATTTTTCTTTCCAGGAAAACTTATATTTTGCAAGCAGTGCATACAAATGAATGGCTTCAAAGTTATTCCACAATGCTATGCTTGTTTGGTTAAATATATATTCACGCTGTACATAATGCAACTCAATATTCCACATTTGAAAAGCTCATGTGAAATTACCATCTCTCTTTCAGAGAGAAAACAATAGAATTGCAAAGCTACTACGCTCATGGTAATCTTTCTTCCACGTTTCAAGTAGCTTAGTTTGTTCAAGATTAATTTGTCGGATTAAGAAAATCATGACTCAAGCTTGCGAGATGGGAGTCACGAGCCAAGTTCAAGCTTCTTACTGAAGTTGAGTTTGAACCTGAGCTGATGCAGCGGACCTCGAGTTTTAGTTAACTTCAGTTGGTGTTTTACTTAAATTAAGTCATATTCAGGGTTTAAGTTTTGCAATGAGCCACGTTCATGCATTGATTGAGTTCAACCTACACAATCAAGCTTCCTCATTTATTAAAGCAATAAGTTCGACTGAAAATCATGTCAGCTTGTCACCTCGATGAACATAATTAGTTGTGATGCAAACTACTCGCTGTTATATATCTGCTCAAATTTATAGCTTTAAGCCGCTTGTTTTGTTTGGGCATGGACCCGGCCATTAAGTCTCCCATGTGATACGTGGGCATATTGAAGACCACGATTGAAGACAATAGAAGGAAACGTACCCACTGCTACTACGCCCTTACATTTTTCACCAAGAGTTTGCATGTCCTTATAAGATCATGATATATATGTCTGTGTGTGTGTGTGCGTGTTCGTCATCTTAGCATTTAATATGAATTATCCGGTAGGTGATCGATGAAGTGCTTGAAATAGACAAGTATATTGCGAGAAGAGACTTAAATTTCCGATCTTGATCTTGTTCAGCCTTCGCTGGAGACCAAAATGCCATGCTTCTCCCTCTTTTCCGCAGTCATGTTAACCCTGAATAGTTGAATTATTTCCCATGATTACACCAAGTCGATGAACGAAGACAACTAAAATGTTAGAATTAATGTTAATTAATGATGATTGGGTTAATTAAATTCCATGTATATTAATTATATTTAGTTCATGTTAAGTGATGCATCTTTGACAACTTTGAAAGTCTTAAACTATAAAAGTCACATGTAAGAGAGGATATGTGAAAACCATGAGACAAAAGATAAGTCCCATATTGATAGGTGAAAGAATCCCACATGTTCTTTTATGTAGATGATAGTTCATCAACCTTAGTTCAAAGAACTTGGTCATGACATGCATGACCACACATATGCTGGCACACGTAAGTTGGACTAAGTTTGAGAATTATCTTCAGTCTATCTTTTTGTATGAATGTTTATCTAACAATTAAATGTTTCTATGTAGGAATGATTATGAGACGAAGTGGTATGTCGATTTGACTGGATCTGGGATATGATATTGGTCATTTTATCTATAAAATGAGATTAGGATTTCTCTAATCAACATTTTTCAAAACTACACTCTCTCATCTCTCTTTGCTCCTTGTGTTTTTCCCTCAACATTGACTACTTCTCTATCGATTACGAGGCAACTGAGGTGTAGTCGAAGGCGACTTGGGTATAGGTACATGATCCTATTGTAGTGATTATTTTATCCTGAGAGAAAGGTGTTGGTACCAGGTGACTCGAGTTCAGATAGTGCTCCCATCCTACTTAATAGTAAGGCATTGATTTCTCTAAGGCAAGTCCATAGGGATGACTTGATAATATAAGTTTTATTGATTATTGTTTTTGCTTTGATATTTTCTTACACTATTTGTAATAGAATTTTTTGGATATGTTGTTGTTCTTAATTTGGACATGTTTATGATTGTTGACTATTATTTTTTATTCATATAATGCTATGATATTTTTTAACAATCTTAGAGAAATCAATAACTATAGAAAAGATATCTTCATCTACTACTTGACCTTGATGTCAAAAATTTAGTTTTGATCCTTCTTTTAAACACTGACAACAATATATAAAAATATGGTTGACAATGTTAAGTTTGCATACATTCATTGAGTTAGATTATGCCTTACCTGATGATACCGACCTAGGAAGCTCAGATAAAATTATCGAGTGGATGGAGAATGATACCTTATATCATTGTTATATTTTATTGACACTATTGACATATATAGTTCTTTCCTTTCTATGATAGTGAAAGATTTGTCGGTTATCTTGGATAATAAATACATTACTAAAGACCTTGATCTTGAAATATATTTCATAGCCATGTTTTTAAAGTATCAAATGGTAGAAGAAAAATTTATGACTCAATAGATACATGAGTTTCAGTTTTTGGGTTATGTCTTGAGGAAAAATCTATGACCTAATAAGTTTATTGTTGTGTATTATTAAGAACTTCCTTAAGTCTTAGGAGGGTTTTAGTTGAGGTCTCAAGTATAAAAGGATAAGGTGATTTTATATGATATCATGGTAGACATATCAATAGAGAAAGAGCATAGAAGCTAAAAATTGATTATCTTATTGATAGCACCCCTAAGCTCAATTTGATGATCGAAAAGAGACAACCTAGTGATTCTACGGGAAAATAAGTAAGGTACCAAATGTAAGATCTAAAAGAACCCAAAAACAAATCATGTTGAATTTATGGTGACCACTACACCTTCATCTATTACAAATTAAGAACAACAACATATATCCAAAAATTCTTTTTTATTTTTTATTTCTCTAAGGTAAGTCCATAGGGATGACTTGATAATATAAGTTTTATTGATTATTGTTTTTGCTTTGATATTTTCTTACACTATTTGTAATAGAATAACAATTGGGGATAATAAAAGATATTTCAAATTTTGAATCTGTAAATTTAATTGCTTAAAAGTAAAGAATAAGTCTTAGAAAATTTTGAATCTTTAAATTGAAGCACAAATACAAAGTGGTATGATGCTTAAATGATCAAGATAGAGTAGGACTCTAGCTAGAGTGGAGTCTCATGAGAACATTCCATGAAAAAGGGTAACAAAGGAGTCTTTGATGAATGGGTCAAAAAGAATAAATAAATCATAGGACTCTAGCTAGAGTGGAGTCCAGCGAATAATATGAACAGGACAAACAAGTCTCAAGAGAATGGTTTGGAGAAGACAAATGATCTTTGGAGAATGTTTGAGATGAGAAGGGAAGACAACATTGAGTAAGAAGGGAAGACAACATTGAGTATTATCTGGAGATCTTAGAGAGATATATATAGAATAGTTTAGAGACATAAATAGATATCCTATAGTTGGTGGTAAAGGTATAAGTTTTAGAGAGCACTTAGGAGATATAGGTGTGAAGATACTTTGATAGGTGTATACAAAAGGTACTTCACTTTGGGTGAAGAGAGTTAGACTCCAAAATATGAGTGTGCAAAGGAATCCATAGAAGTGTTAACCTATATGAGTGACTTAGGGAACATGACATGTCACAAGAGTTTTAAAAGTTAACCTCATGCAAATGAGATACCTTACGGATGAGTAGAATGGAGGATGCTAGCTGTGACAACAAAAACTTAGGTAACAAAAAAAATTGAAAGTGTGACTATAGAAGATATCTTTGTTGGTTCACCTATAAGAGTTTGACTTCTTTCTAGTTCAATTCGGCTTGTTTTTGGGTTTGAATCATGAGTGACTAATATGGTCTTTATATAGATTATCAGTGGAGTTGAAGGAGGGGGACAACAAATAACCACTAGAGTAAAAGATTGATTTCTAGGTCTTTCCTTGATGACCAATGGTAAAAGGTTTATCCTTAAGCTTGCCATAATGACCTTTAGAGTATAATGTTCATTATTTGTTTTTATTATTGGAGTAAAAGGTCAATCCCTTGGTTTATCCCACTAAAGAAGTTATCGGATTTTTCTATAATGAGATTTGAGCCAAACTCTAAAGTTGTAGGTGAACCTATGCCTTTTGAGCTAGACGAATGGGATATTGTCTCAATTTTGCTTTTGACCCTATTGAGTCAAGATCGAAGTCCACCAATGCTTTAAGGGTTACGCAATCTCTAATACATTTTTTATCTTTTTCTTATAAATTGATACTTTATCCAAAACAACACCCTTTTCCTTGTACTCTAGACTATTCAAACATTTCAAATCATTGTGATCAAATTTTTCTCTAAACTACATATTATATTGGTCACATGAACCCATATTTAATTCACATGAATTGCAAGCAAATTCTTCAACAAAACCTCAGAATCATAAGTATTGGTGTTTGTGAATAATATAAAGTATACATACAAAATTTGTGATGTCTGTGGAACAAGTATGTGTATTCTATACTAAATGCACCATATGTTAAGTGTTTCAACCAATTTTCTCACAATACAATAAAATTATAGAAACCTAAGATAGCCAAATGAATCAGTAAACCTCTAGGTCCTGTTGAGGTTATCAATTCCTTGGATGACTCTCTTGAATTTTTGGATCTTTTTTATGATAGAAGAGGAGCTATTTTTTATAGGAGAGGGTTGGGGTACACGAAATTAAGAATTATAATTATTTTCTAATAAAGTTTTAGTAACTACAACCTTCTATTTTCATTTCCAATGAATAGGAAAGTCTCTCGAGACAATGGCAAGTCTTCTTATACAGGGTTGCTTGTTGCCTTTATAAAAACAATATTTTAACAAGGATTGGTATCTTCTAGGGTCTATTTAAATGATATTGGAGTCCCTCTTACTGCACCATAGGCTGGTTGACCCCTCTTGACATAAATCTTGATCAAACAACTTCAATTTTGCTTCGTCTAGGTTGGTCAATTCCAACTTGACATAAACTTTAACTGACTAAAATTAATTGCGTGGCACTTAGGTTGTTGGTGATTCTTGATATGGACCATAGACATCCTTGTCGTTATGTAGGTTAACCAAGTAGGGTTCAAGGTCATTAATTTGGTAAACCTATTGACTTTCCAAAATTAATTAACTTTTATATAAGTATATCTTATATAGGGTCATACTTTAGATTTTTATGCAAGCTAAATGAATGAATTACAATGCACAAATAAATTTTTCTAAAGTTCATATATATGCTATAAATTTTCAAATGCAACTTTCCAAATTCATTGAATATGTCATCAGATTTATAGCTTTCCAAAAGTTCAAATTCATAATTCAGATTTGTACCTTTTCAAATCCATGAATAAAATATAGATATGTAACTTTCCAAATCCATGAAGATATAATTCAGACTTATGACTTTTCAAATCCATGAACATATAATTCAGATTTATGGGTTTTCGAATCCACAAATAAGATTTTTAACTTTCTAAATCCCTAAATCAGGTTTTTAACTTTCAAAACTCATAAATCAGGATTCTTTTAAAATCGTTGAACATAGTCAAGTTTTTGAAATTTAGAAACCATGAACATATAATTCATATTTGTGCATTTTTTAAATCTAAAAATGAGGTTTTAACTTCCAAATACTTAAATTATAATTCAATTTTTTGAAATTTCGAAGCCATGAACATATACAATTAAATTTTTGAATTTAGAAATCATGAATATATAATCAAAAATTTGAATTTTAGAAACCATCAATATATAATCAAATTTTTGAATTTTAGAAACCATCAATATATAATCAAAATTTTGAATTTTAGAAACCATGAATATATAATCATGGTTTTAGAAATTTCATAAATACATTTCAGATTTTTGAAAACCCGTCGTATACAAGGAGTCCTTTTCAAAATATATTTTCAACCAAATTTATATATCTAGCCCATAAGGCATATGGATTTGAGCTTATATACATACCCTATATTCATCGAGCCCAAGAATATATACTCGTAAATCTGTCTATATATACACATCTCATTTGTATTTTATGTATATATATATATATATATTTATGTAGCGGTAGGTTTCCTAACATTCAACTTGATGAGAATAGAACAAACATTTAGGTCAACCTTAATGATGTTTAATAATGGATATGCTAAGGAAATCAAATTTGGTTTTATGAAAATGACAAGACTTAGGAAGAAAACCCATAAATAACTCACAAAAGGGTCTCAACTCAACCTTAGATGACTCATCCTAAGCTCATGCTAGGTCGCGAGCACATTGATGACATCATGTTATGTTGGTATCTCCTTAACTTGATAAAAAACACCTTTAGAGTTGCTTTTTGCTCAAACATTCAAGTTTTTTAGAATCATTTCACATATTTTTAAAAATAAATATTTAAAATAAGTTCTATAAACCAAATATAGATTTCTCCATCCTATTAGTTTGTAACATGTACTCTTCATCTTATTTTTATCTTAAACTAATTCACTATATTATTAAGCTTTCATTTGCGTCGGTATGCCTCTTTTAAATTCACCTAACATAGCTTTTACTACTTTCTTAATATGTTTAGCCATATTGTTCCGTATACCATAAATTGTATGAATATAATTCTATGAATTTTCTTGAAAAAATTTTAAAAATGTATTTTCTTTTTCAATTTTGAGGTTTTCCGATTCCAAAAAATTGTGGAACCTTAATTAACAGTTCTAAAATTAGCCCATCCTTGACCACATTTCCCTCGGCCCATCAAGGTCAGCTCATATTGACATCTCTAGTAGCTTGCATAGTGTGTTTGTGTGATCAATCATGCATGGAAGGCACTGGATGCGGCAGTGCGTACAGACACTAACATTTTTATTAACCACGTTATGTATATAATCTTTCCTTGTATGACTACACATTTACCTCAACATTTTCATTTCAGCCATTAACATCTTTTGTACATGATGACTAATTGCTGAACACTCTTAACCATAAAATATGGTGAGTTTGATTACTGCTATATAATATTTATCTTTTGACTTTAATGATATTTTCTTATCATATAAGATACTTAATGCACCTCTTTATTTTAACCAACTTTCATTAATTCTATCTCACAAATTTTCTGTCATACTAGAAGATTGATCCTAGGTACCAAATTTTTTTATGAGGAATGTAATGTATGTCAATTTTAATTTCTATATCATCTAAAGTAGCCAAACGGTCAAACTTGCATTCCATGTATTATGTCTTTGCTCTTCCAAGTCAGAACATTTACCTCCTAATGTTATTATCTATAATTCCAAATTTCAGTTAACTTTTTCCTTAGTCTCATCTACTAATAAAATGTCAATTGTAAATGTACACCAAAATATTTCATCTTAAATATGCTTTATTAACTCGTAAATAACCAATATAAATAAATATGAACTTAAAGTTGATCATTGATGTAACCTAATATTAACTTCAATGAGATTTTATCATTCTTTCATGGGCCTTTATAAATATTTTTTTGTTAATAAGATACTTCATTTTTTCAAAGTTCTCCAAAGAATATCTCTTCGCAACCTATTCATAACCTTTTCTAAATAAATAAATACCATGCCAAGGTTCTTATTTTTATTGTAAAAATTTTTCATAAGATATCTCATTAAATGAGTAGCCTCAATAGTAGATCTCTCTAGTATGAATTTTAATTGATTCTCTTTACTATTCGATACTAGTCTCAACATGCATTAAACAATTCTTTTTTATAATTTTATAATATTACTCATCAACTTGATACCTTGTTAATTTTAGAATCTTCTCATCATCATATTTGATACATCTAACAAAAGTAAGATCCTTTGTTTTATTACTTTTGGCCTTAGTTATTCTAAAAATATCTTTTTATCCTTTCTTAAGTTCAAATTTTTGTGTAACTCCTTCAAGTTTTAAGTTTTGCTTCACTTACAATCATATGGCCCCAGGGGTGGATGTGGGTCGGGGTAGGTTGGCTCACAGGTTCACAAGTTTGTCGGATATTAGATAAGGTCTATAAAACCCAATCCAAGTCTACTTGAAATCCAAATCCATCCACAAAGTTTTAGGCTTCAACAAGCCAATACACATACATATGTAAATACAAAATTATATATGTGTATATGTATACATACATATACATATATATATATATATATATATATATATATATATATACATACATATATATATATATATATACATACATATATATATATATATATATGTATGTATATATATATATATGTATGTATATATATATATATATGTGTGTATATATATATGTATATATATATATATATATGTATATGTATATGTATATATGCACGCACATACATATAATAAATATATATATATATATACACATGTAATTGAAAAAATATATACATGTAATTAAAAAAATTATAGATATACATGTCCTAAAAAACTATACATCTATACATGTAATTGTAGCCGATGGGATGCATGTTCCAGGGCCCGCTCTTATGTGTGCTTGCATCACACTGTAGATGACTGCTGGCGTAAAAGAGAGGTGTAATCTTTCTACATCATCTCCCATCAAGATGAGATGCCGGTTTTCATCGTCAATTGGACTGCTTCCAACTTCATTCATAATTAATGAATAGATAGAGCAATATGATTCCTATTACAGGGAAAAATCAGACTCATTTTCATCTTCAAATCAACAAATTAAACGCAGAAAAATTATTTTACTTCCTGATATGGGAAGGTATATATATCTCCTACAAGCACATCCTCGATTTGTTAACAAAAATCCTAATTAACGTAATTAACCATATCTTAATTAAAGTTGTTTGGCCTGGTTTGAAAAAGGAAAACTTAAGGGTGTTTGGTGGAGAATAACGCTAGGATGGGTGACCACAAAGACGGTCGTTGGAAACATCAGTATATTAAGGACGATCAACGTATTTGAAATTTTCTTTCAAGGAAAACTTATATTTTGCAAGCAGTGCATACAAATGAATGGCTTCAAAGTTATTCCATAATGATATGTTTGTTTGGTTAAATATGTATTCACGCTGTTTGAAATGCTCATGTGAAATTACCATCTCTCTCTCAGAGAAAAAACAATAGAAATGCAAAGCTACTACGTTCATGGTAATCCTTCTTCCACATTTCAAGTAGCTTGGTTTGTTCAAGCTTAATTTGTCGGATTAAGGAAATCATCTCTCAAGCTTGCGTGATGGGAGTCACGAGCCAAGTTCAAGCTTCTTACTGAAGTCAAGTTCGAGGCTGAGCTGAAGCAGCTGAGCTCGAGTTTTAGTTAACTTCAGTTGGTTTTTTACTTGAGTCATATTCAAGGTTTAAGTTTTGCAACGAGCCACGTTCATGTTTTGATTGAGGTCAACCTACACAATCAAGCTTTCTCATTTATTAGAGAAATAAGTTCGACTGAAAATTATGTCAGCTTGTTACCTCGATAAACATAATTAGTTTAATGCAAACTCGCTGTTATATATCTGCTCAATTTTATAGCTTTAAACCGCTTGTTCTAGGCGATAACATCAAAGGCTGTTTGGATTAAGTCACCCATGTGATACATGGGGCATATTTAAGACCACGATTGAAGACAATAGCAGGAAACGTACCCACTGGCACATGACTGTCCGCCCTTAGATTTTTCACCAAGAGTTTCCCTGTCTTTATAAGATCATGATATATATATATATATGTGTGTGTGTGTGTGTGTGTGTGTGTGTGTGTGTGTGTGTGTGTGTCATTTAGCATTTAACATGAGTGATCCGGTAGGTGATCGATGAAGTGTTTGAAATAGACAAGTGTATTGCGAGAAGAAACTTAAATTTCTGGTCTTGAATTCGTTCACCCTCCACCGGAGACCAAAAAGCCATGCTTCTCCCTCTTTTCCGCTGTCATCTTAACCCCAAATAGCCTAATTATTTCCTATGATTACACCAAGTCGATGAACGGAGACACCTAAAATGTTAGAATTAATGTTAATTAATGATGAGTGGGTTAATTAAATCCTATGTATATTAATTAAATTTAATTCATGTTAAGTGATGTATCTTTGATAAATTTGAAAGTCTAAAGTGTAAAAGTCACATGTAAGTGAGGAATTTTTGTATGTGAAGGCAATAAGACAAAAGTTTAGTCCTATATTGATAGATAAAAGAATTCTACATGTCCTTTTATATACCTTAGTTCAAAGAACTTGAGGAAGACATACATAACCACACATATGCATGCATACTTATGTCGGACTGGGTTTGGAAATTACCTAAAAGTTTTGATCTAACAATCAAATAGTTCATACTTAAGAACGGTTACGAGATGAAGAGGTGCATTGATTTGACTGGATTTGAGATGTGATATTGGTCATTTTATCTATAAAATGTGATTAAGGTTTCTCTAATCTACAGTTTTCGAAACATCACTCTCTCATCTCTCTCTGCTCCCTGCATTTTCCCCTCTACAGTGACTACTCCAATTGATTGAGGCATGGTCAAAAGCGACTCAAGTGTAGGTACATACTCCCATCATAGTGATTATTTTATCCTAAGAGAAAGGTATTGGTTACAGGCTACTCAAGTTCATATACGTGCTTCTGTCGTACTTAAGAACAAGACATTGATTTCTCTAAGGCAAGTCCATATGGATGACTCGATCGTATAAGTTTTAATGATTATTATTTTTGCTTTGCTCTTTTCTTACACTATTTGTAATAGATTTCTTTGGATATATGGTTGTTCCTGATATGGGCATATTTATGATTGTTACATATTATTTTTTTATCCATATAATGTTATGATATTTTCCAACAGTCTTGGAGAAATCAGTAATTGTAAAAAATAACTTTATCTGCTACTTGACCTTAATACCAAAAAAGTTAGTTGATCCTCATTTTAATCATTGGCAACAACATATAAAAATATCGTTGACAATATTACGGTTGCATACATTCATTGAGTTAGATTATCCTATACCTGATGATACTGAGCCTAGAAGCTTAGATAAAATTGTTGAGCGAAAGGAGAATGACACCTTATGTCATTGTTGTATTTTATTGGCACCATTGAATGTGTTATTCGATGTATATAGTTTTCCTCTTTTATGTCAATGAAAGATTTGTGGGTTGTCTTCGATAAGAAATACAATATTAAAGATCTCGGTCTTTAAAAGTATTTCGTAGCTAATTTTTTGAAGCATCAAATGGTAGAAGGGAAATCTGTGATTGAATAGACATATGAGTTTCAATTTAAGGGTAATGTCTTAAGGAAGTAGATATGGTGCTTCCTAATAAGTTTATTCATATCTATTATTAAAAAGTAGCTTAAGTCTTGAGAGGGTTTCGGTTTAAGTCTCAAGCATGAAAAGGATAAGATGATCCGAGATGATATCATGGTAAGACATAGCAATAAATGAAAAGCATAGAAGTTAAAAACTGATTATGCCTATTGATAGCACCCCTAAGCTCAATATGATTGTCAGAAAGAGACAACTAGTGATTCTAAGAGAAAACAAGTAAGATATCAAAGACAAAGATCTAAAAGAAACCATATTGAATTTATGGTTAGGTTGGAAATTAGGTCCAATCCAACTTGGGTCCTGCATGGGACCCGACTACTAGAACAACAAACGGAAGCCACGAAGGCCCGCCTACTATGATAGCAGGCGATGGCAATGACAACCACCATCTGCCGACATGGAGGGTGGTGAAAACCGTCCTCCTGCCAATGGGATGTATAAGAGAGAGGGGGAGAGAGAGAGAAGAAAGAAAAAAGGGAGAGTGGAGCAATGGAAAAGGAGAAACCACCAGAAATATAAAAAATCATTGAAAAATGATCGATCAAAGGGAAAATTTGTTGGAATCATCTGCTAAGGTAAGGAAACAACCTCTCTTCCGTCTATTGTAAAAAAGGGGTTGGCAACCCTTTTATCCCTTTTTTGGCAGTTGCTAGGCAAACGATATGCCTGCCAACGATGAACCATTTGACATTAGAATTCCTAAAAGAACTAGCCAAAATCGCCAGTTTTGCTAGCCGAACAGGTGTCTAGTGACTGAAGCGACATGCTGTGTCGTGTTGGGTGTGATTAACACCAACCAGGGCACCGAATTAGTGTCTTTGTAGAGACAAGGTTCTGGTTTGGATTTGGGTTTACTGTGAACTTAGATATGTTTTAAAAATATATGGGATCTTGATTCTTTAATTGGGACCTAAACGAGACTATACAGATCTATATTGGATTTTTAGGGTTTTTGGATTCGTTTGAGATCGATTTTGATGTAGTTGGAACTGTTGGATTCTTATATGAATGTTGAATATTAATATTATATTTTTATCATGATTTAGGGGTTAAATTGAGATGATTAACGGGAGTTAACACTATGTATTTGGATCTACATAGAGGTGTCATGTAGGTAGATGTGTTATCTTTTTCATTATATGCTAGAGGTGGTTTTAATTATTTTTAGATGATGCATGAGATTATGAAATTGATGTATACTTCCCCACTATCTCATTGGAAATAGTATATATCTTTAGTATGATTGAAGAGATCACATCCATCTACGAGTATGGTTGTGGTGCCTAAGTTTTCCTTTAAATGTTTTTAGGATATAAACGGTAGAGACATTAAGTGCTTGGGACATGAAACAGGACTAAAACAAATGTACATGTCTATGTTGATTGACCTCTTTTTATTTACCAAGTCATCGGTGGTAGAATCATGACTTTAGGAGATCGTTCGATTGCTCAAGTTAAAGGTGAAGTGCATGTGGATTTGAAGTTTTCTCTAAAAGAAAAGGTCTCGACTCTTTAAGGAGTTAGCATATTCCTATTCATAATTGTACGACTCATTATTGAGTGTTTCATGGGAAGATTTTCTATCCTTAACCCGTTTACCCCTTCATTCGAGATCAAAACGCCATGCTTATCCCTCTTTTTCGCTCTCATGTTAGCCCCCAATATTCGAATTATTCCTACGGCTACACCAAATCCACGAACGAAAACCCCTAAAACCCAACTGGAATTTGACTGGACTTGGTTATTCTTCTCCTGGTTTGTCGAGCTGAGCATGCACTCAACTTTTGCTTGGTTTTGACCAAATTTCTGCATAATATCATGGTTCACAACTTGGTAAAAATTTGGCTAAGGTCGGAAATGGTTCAAACAAGTCGCATACCATGCACCATTCTCTTGACTAACTTCACAGCTGCATGCACTAGAATAAAGAACACCAGTTAGCTGGTCTAGCAAAGTTCATGACTAACCTATAAGCAGTTGTGTCTCTGTGTTTCCTTTTCTTCGCTATTGGCAAGTAGGCTTGGTCATTAAATCCGAAGCATCACCATTCTCTATAAGTCCGCTCTTGAATACGAGAACCAAATGGTGATGCAATTCACAGTGCAGCAAAGCGCAAATTGACAGAGGAGAAAGATATGAAATGAATGAATCAATTAATGTAGTTTGGCAGCTGGTAAATTCTGACTCTATTCCACCAGTATGAGGAGAACAAACTTTCATTCAATGAGCAGCAACATTCCCAAACGAATTCCATGGAACTCCCTCACGTCCTCAAACACCAAACATAAACTTTCTCTCTCTCTCTCTCTCTCTCTCTCTCTCTCTCTCTCTCTCTCTCTCTCAGCCACTTACATAAACTTCTAATTGAAGACAGAATTCTAAAAACTCGGTGGCGATTTCTCAATGACATTAACTGCAGGGGTGCCTAATTAATGACATAAGATACTTACGTTACTGCTATATATCTCGCCATTAGTTCTTCTCATCTCTCAATAACCATCTGAAGGGTATTGCATCTTGTTTGTGAGAGACCATCAACTTGTATTAGTAACAGGATACTCACGATGTGGCGAAGAGGCTTGATGGGTGTCAAACAGTTGCTGCTGTTAATGTTTAGAATTCTCCTTTGTTTCCTTCTCTTCTGTTGCATACCCACCCAATCTCAAGGCCACTCTCTCGCTGGAAACCAGACAAACAATTCCTTAGGGGACTCCCTACCTGAAGGCCAATCTCTAACAGGTAACCAAATATTAAACTCGTTTGGTAGAACATTTGAATTGGGTTACTTCTCTCTTGGCAACCCGAAAAGGTACTACATAGGCATCTGGTACAGGGAAGTAACAAGTGAGAGCGTGGTGTGGGTAGCGAACAGAGAGAAGCCACTCCTAAACACAACAGCAGAGTTCAAGATCTCTGACGACGGCAACTTGGTCATACAGACCCCATCAAAGTCTTTGGTTTGGTCGACCAACTTGAGTATTTCATCTCGGTCACCTTCTTCAAGGATCGCCGTGCTTCTAAACAATGGCAATCTTATTTTAAGAGATCAAAACTCTTCTAACAGTGTTGTATGGGAAAGTTTCAGTCACCCCACACACTGCTTTTTGCCTGGAGGCAAACTGGGAATAAACAAGGTGACCAACCAGACCCAATCCCTCACTTCATGGAAGAATGCAGAGGATCCCTCTCCTGGGCGTTACACTAATGAAATTGACCCAGTCAGATTCAACCAAACCATATTAGTCTGGAGAATGACTCAGCAGTATTGGACCACTGGACCTTGGAATAGGCAGCAGTATTTTGAGAACGTGCCTGAGTTGAAAAACAACCAAATTTTCAATTACAGCTTTGTCATGAACGAGTCTATGAGCTACTTGACTTATACTTTATATGATAGCAGCAACTTGGTAAGATATAAAATGGATATCGATGGGAAGCTCAAGCAAATGGTTTGGAAAAGAAGTTCAAAAAAGTGGTTGGAGTTTTGGAATGTGCCTTCTCAGATGTGTGAAGTCTATGCTCAATGTGGTGCCTTCGGTGTTTGTTATTACAATGATACCCAAAATAATCCTTGCGAATGCATAGATGGGTTCACGCCTTCATCGATGCAAGAATGGGGGTTGCGTGATTGGTCTTCAGGGTGTATAAGGCAAGCCAAAGTTCAATGTGGGGATAACAAGTTTTTCTTGATCTCGGGGGTAAATCCTCCTGCAAATCCTGTAAATTCTATACAGGGAAACGCGAAAGAGTGCAGACTAGCTTGCGTGAATAATTGTAGCTGCACAGCTTATTCATATCAAGGTAATTCGTGTCACGTATGGAGCGGTGATCTTCTCAATTTGCAGCAGTTCTCTAATAGTAGTGGACAAAGCATTTACATTCGCCTCGCGGGAACGGAAGAAGGTTAGTTCATTTCTCCAGATTATCATTCCCCAATTTAAATATTTCAATTCGCGCATTTCGGAAGTAACAACTATTTTTGCAACTCCCGACATTTTTTCTCAGTTTACCCCTGAATGGAACATAATAGTGGCATCGCAAATTAACAGCATGGATGGCAATCTCATAATATGACAGAAATCCAAACGAAAGTTGGCTACCTGCAATATTTCAGAAACATCACGAACATCTTTAGATTACTCCCAAGTTGCTTATCTTTATCCTTTTCGGATTAAATTGTGAATGTTCAGCATGGAATTGGTGTCTCAGTCACAGCAGCCGGACCTTTCAAATCGGTCATGGAGTGGAATCTTCAACTTCACAAGTGTTAATATATCAACTTAAGGATCGTAACCGAGGCAGCTACGTCCTAATCATCGTGAGTGTATATGTGTGTGCTCGCATTTGTGTAGTTTATGTCAAATTGAAGTATCGCCTCATGTTTTAGGTTGCTTCTAATGTACAGTGGTCATACAAAGTCGCATAGTGATGCAAAATATGTAAAGTTCATGTGGTTATTTTTGGCAACCTTATCACAAAAACGGTTAGACTGACCATCAATTATCTTTAGTGATTGTTAAGAAAATGAGCTATAACAGTCGATCGGTTATGGATGAGCTTTATAACCGACCGAATAAGGGCTCAAAAAGAGGAAAAGTCAACAAATATGAGAGAGTCTAGAGTAGGCCCTATTTTATAAATACAGAGCAACACACATTGACAAAAATACTAAAAAATACAGAAGTAAAAACCCTATCAGGTGAAACCTACTGTGAGAAAACCTCAAAACAAATCATACATACATGTTCTTCTATCCTTTGTCTTTCGAGATTGACAGAGTTGTGCTACTGGAAAGTTACAAGAAACATCGGTAAAGCCCATCAAAGTTCAACAATATCAGGGCCTCGTTCATCTAGTAAAACAAGTATGCATGGAGAAGAAAATAAAGAGTTTATACAAACAAAAAAACAAAGAATGAGAAAAGAACACCCTTACCAAAATACTATCGGAAACCACAGTTTATGGTATGAGATAATAGAAAAGCAAATCGGTCAAACAATCGAAAAAGAAATATAGAACCACAAGGAAAAGAGCCTAGCGGTCTGAGGCCAGGAAAAAGGCAAAACTCAAGCAACCAGAGGGCCAACCAAAGCCAAAGTCCCTAGCAGCCTGAAGCTAGACGAAAGGAAAGAGCCAAACAACCTGAGGGCCCGCCAAAGGCAAAGTCCCTAGCGGCCTGAGGCCAGATGAAAAGGAAGATCTAGACAGCTGGAGGTCCATCCAAGGGCAAAGTCCCTAGCGGCCTGAGGTCAGACAAAAGGGAAGAGTCAGGCAGCCAGAGGGCCAACCATAACCAAGACCCCAGGCGGAGCGCCCCCTACCCAATCTCTCTCTTGTTTCGAAAAACCATGGGCAAAAACCAGCGGTTTTCATACTACATTCCTGGGCATCAGACTAAAAAGTTTATTTTACCCCTATCTAGTTTTTTAAATTATAAGTTGCTACATGGTCAAATTATGAAAATATCCAAATATTTTTGAGTAAAAATACAATTTTACCCTTAAGCAGGTGAAAAGACTAAGTTACCCTCTAGCCATTTTTTTAAATTATAGAATACCAAATAGTGAATTACTTTAATGCCCCTACTCGACAACAAATTCACAGTTTTGTCACTATGTTAAAAGACATGATTGCTCTTATCTTTTTGAAAATTTATAAATTTGGATTAAAGGATAAAATTACATAGTTACCCTTGATCAGTGACGAATTTCTCGAAAAACCGAACACCAATTTTATTGTTCTTTCCTTGGTCTTTTTGAAAAATTACAGAACCAAAAAATAGATAAAATTATAGTTTTACCTATGGTGTTTTGGAAAATTATCGGATGTAGAAATCTTTTCTTTGAAACAATTACAGATTTATTCCCAGTTTAATTCTACAATAGACTGAAGTTATTAAAACTCAAAATGATGCTTAAAACTAGTATAAGTACCATGAGTTATTTATAGTTAAGTATTTAGATATTGTGTATTATGTTAATCAAAATTTTGTTATCCTTTGTTTATTACTTGATAAATATTTTCTTTCTAGATCATCTATTTGTTAATTTACCAAACACAAAAATAAATAAATTCTAGAATATGTGTATCTGAATTGGAAAAGACATAAAAGTTAAATGGTTTAAACTTTTAAATGTGGAAAAGACGAATCTATTGGCTCAAACACTTCAAGGTGTAGAGTATGTTCTAAAGAAATATTGCATCCACTACCACCTAACACCATAGAGAAACAAAAAGAAATGTATAAAATATTTTTAAAAGATGACATGATAGAAAAACGATCATGTTAACATACATAAAAGATGATTTGATAAAGGTCTTTGAAGCCGTAAAAGAGTTGTTTAACTCGATAACAACTAAATATGACATTGTACCTAAACTACATGTTCAGTTACTACTGCAAAAATATAAATCTTATAAAATGAAAGAAGGAGATACTGTAGTGGAACATGTCAATCATATGTTGGTAATGACAAGCGATTTAGGTGTAGCCAAATTAGTCATCCTAGAACCGATGCAAATACCCACCATACTAAATAGTCTTTTCCCGTCATGGAGCATGGTAACTAGTGCCTTAGACTAGGGCCTGAAATAAACCTTTCAAAATTGCCCTAAAACTAGCAATTGAGCAAGAACATATGAACAAAAACAAAAGAAAAAATTGCTAGTCGTGCAACATAAGATATGGTCTAGCTCCAAACCTAATCAAAGAAGAAATAAATAAACAAAAAGTTTGGCAAAAATAATAAAAATGGCAGTCAATCTTTTAAGAAAATGTAAGAAATGGCTTATCGAGTCAAGTGTTTCAATTGTAAAAAAATGGGACACTACAAGAGGGATTGCCGCAAAAAGAAGATTGATAGAAACAACCCACAATATAGACAATCGGAGAAGTATGACATAATTTGCATAATATCAAAATGCTTATATTGGACCACTCAGTAGCTGGTTGGTAGATTGACTCAAGAGCGACGAGATACATCTCAAAGAGTAAGAAAGGGGCAATGGATATAAAGAAATATAAACTAGGAGAACATCGGGTATACATGAAAAATAATATTTTTTCAGATGTTCAAGGAACTGTGTCCTTTAAAATTTTTGTATAAGGCATACCAATTGTATTAACTTATGTATTGATCGTGTCAACTATAAGATATAATCTGGTTTCGGTCCCTGCCTTACTAAAGAAAGGTTTTGAGGACAGGTTCGTTCTTGATAAGGTAACTGTGGGAAAACATGAGAGTATTTTTCTTGAGAGAATTTTATATAGATTGTGCCTTTAATATTGATGTGAATGTATGACATAAACGCCTATGGCATATAAGTTTTAGAAAAGTTAAGAAAATTATTTAATTTTGACTTACTACCAGAATTTGAAGAAAACACTTCCAACAAATGTGAAACTTCTATACAAGGAAAAATGACAAGAAAAGTTTTTTCTACTGAGACAAAAATGGCAACAACCTTGTTGAAACTAATTTACATTGATTTATGTGGATCCTTAAGAGTAAGGTCATATAAAGAAAATGTCTATTTTATAACCTTTATCGATGATTACTATATATATATATATCCTAGCACATAAATCTGAGGCACTTGAAGTATTTAAAGAATATAAGCAAGAAGTTGAAAATCAATTAGGGCTTTCGATCAAAGTCTTAAGATAAAAAAGAGGTGAAATATACCTCTGCAGAAATTTTGAAATTCTGTAAAGACTTTGATATTTCAAAGTAAAATATAATGCCTAGGAAACCTCAACAAAATGGTGTAACTAAAAAATATAATAGGACCTTACTAAATATAATAAAGTCAATATTAATAGATGTCTCTCTAGTGAAGATATTTTGGGAAGAAGTAGTAAGTACATTGATATACATACTCAATAGAGTACCATGTAAGATTGTATTCACTATACCATATGAGATGTGGTTTGCCAAAAAACTCAACTTAGGTCATCTTAAAAGGTGGGGATCTATTGCTCATGTGAAGATTCTTGATCAATATAAAGATAAGATAGAAAACAAGTCCTTGAGATATATATTCATCGGATATAAATTTGATCATAATGACCATAGATTGATAGAAAGTTGAGATGTTAAATTCTTAGAATATACTAAGACATCTTAGAAAATAATGATGAGTATGTTAACGATCTAATAGATCTAGATCAATCATCATTTGAACCCATAAAAGATCTTCTTGAGTCAACCAAAACTTTAAGTGGACATGAAAGGCCTAGGGTCACACCGTCCTACTTAAAGGATTATCACACTTATCTTGTAGAAAAAGTATACAATTCGGTAGATTTAGATGAGTTGACTGATAACTTGACTTCTCAGTAGACAATAAACTCACTAGAACTAATAGACTCAGAGAAAGCTGTAAATGGGTCTTGAAAAGGAAATATAAGGTTGATGGTTTAATTGATAAGTTAAAGGGATGTTGGTTGCAAAAGGTTTTTCGCAAAAGAAAAAAATGAATTATATTGAGACATATTCTCCTATTGCGAAATTTGTATCTATCAGAATAATTCTATCGATATTTGCATATTATGCTTTGGATTTATATCAGTTAGATGTAAAGATTATTTTTCTAAACGAAGATTTAGATGAAATCATATATATGCAGCAGCTTGAAAGATATATAGTTAAAGGCCAATAAGACAAAGTATATATGTAGAGAAAATCTCTATATGGCCTAAAACAGTCATCTCGCCAATGGTATTTGACTTTTCAAAATGTCATTATTGAACTTGGGTTTGTGGCTAATGAGCTTAATCACTATGTATATGTTTGGAACAATGGGAGCCGTTTTGTCATCCTATCTTTATATGTAGATGACATATTATTAACTAGAAATGACAATGAGATGATTGTCAAAATCAAGTCATAGTTAAACTCAATGTTTAAAATGAAGGATATGGGAGAAACATCCTATACCTGTATATAAAGATTTCTCAAGATAGAGAATCTAAACTCTTATACCTAAGTTAGGAGAGATATATTGACTATATCCTCAAGAAGTTCAAAATGGGTGAATGCAAGTTTGTTTCTATACTCGTTGCGAAATGAGTCAAATTGAGTCAGGCTTATTATTTCCATGAAGAAGACGATAAGCCTAATGTTCCTTATGCACAAGTTGTGGATAGCTTGATGTATGTTATGATGTGTACAAGGCCTGATATTAGTTTTCTTGTTGGTCTTGTGAGTATATATCAGAGTAATCGTAGATGGAAGCATTAGATAGTTGTGAAAAGGATTTTAAGATATCTCAAAGGAGCAAGACTTCAAATTGTATTTTCAGGCAGATGAACTAAAAGTGATAGGATACTCAGATGTTGACTTTGATGAGAGCAAATATGACAACAAATAAATCTCAGGTCAAATATTCTTATTTGGAGGTGAAGTTGTTTCTTGGGCATGTAAGAAACAAGATTGTGTAGCATCACACACACAAAAGGTTGTATGACTGCAACGAGTGTTGCCTAGATAAGCCGCTTTATACGATATTTGAAGCTGAAAATAGCAGGCGAGCCAGTTGTCATTTACTGTGACAACAATGCATCAATTACTCTAATCAAGAGTAGAGTTCACAACTGTAAAAGCAAGCATGATATGTTGGTAGACCCCTTGACTAAAGGTATAACAGAGGATCTTTTCTCAAAACATGTTGCAAACATGGTTTGAGATTTGTTTGATAGTTGTATAAGTATAAAATCATACAAATGGGTAATGATTGCAATAAGAATCATGAAATGACATTACTAGGAAAACTAAGTATGTCAAATCATTTAGATGGAATGAAAAAGTGAGAGATGTAAAGCCGAGGTGGTCATTCTCGACAACCTTATCACAGAAATAGCTAGACCGGCTATCTAGCCGTTATATGTTATATGTGGTGGCGGTTATGAAAATGAGACGTAACAGCTGGTCGGTTATGGAGTCCAAAAGAGGAAATCCCAGTAAGAAATCTAAGGGGATTTTAAGCGGGTACTATTCTATAAATATAGAGTAGCGCACAGTAACAAAAATACAATATATATATATATATATATATATATATATATATATATGAAAATCCTCTAAGGCGAAACCCGCTACAAGAAAATCTCAAAACAGATCGTACGTACCTATTCTTCTATCCATCTTCTTCCCATGTCAATGGAGCGGCGCTACTGAAACGTTGCAGGCAACATCGGGAAAGCCCACCGGACTTCAACAAATTCTGCATCATGCAACCTTCTCTATTTCAGTCACATCAGTGTGATGTGTGATGAAGAAACATCGCAACTACCTTTGAGAGCCAGCTAAAACATCAATAACTGTTACACATAACACGCGACCAAGTTTCCCCACCTTGAAGGTACTGTAATTGACAGGAATGCAGAACGAATTAACCATGTACTTTGCTCGTTAAACAACGTTTAATCGTGCTTCAAGAAATAAATAAAGCAACGCCTAAAGTTTGAATGGTATCCAAGCCTGAGCATGCATGCAACTGAAGCTTCTTCATCGACCTTGGATTGTTAAATACAGAATCAAGACGTTTTATGCAAGAGATACTGCTTAGTTTTACACAAGAAGTCGATATATAGAGAGCTAGCTACGACGTGAAACCAAAATACACTACGTACATTAAAAAAAGTACTCAAAAGCAGCTGGCCATGCAAAGTAATTTTGTTTCAATTATGATATCAATGCAACGAATGGTATGATTCATGTACGTTAAAGAAGAGCACTAGCTAGTTCATTCCAACTAAAGTGCTAGTATTAAGCTCAAGAAAATTGAGTTTCAAATCGCGGGATATGTATATGTATATATATATATGTATATGTATATTTATATATATATGCAACGAATGGTATGATTCATGTACGTTAAAGAAGAGCACTAGCTAGTTCATTCCAACTAAAGTGCTAGTATTAAGCTCAAGAAAATTGAGTTTCAAATCGCGGGATATGTATATATATATATATATATATATATATATATATATATATATATATATATATATATATATATATATATATATGCCCCATTTTTTGTTTCATAGCTACTGCGTTAAGGATGAGGTTGGAAACGGGTTATACCCTTTCCGAGCCCGCCCCATTGCCATCCCTATACATACTCCTTATTTCCAAATACATATGTTGCTTTTTATACTGTTCTAAATTAGAAACCACTAATAGGATCGAAATTAGTTGCGATCCTTTTTCTTAATAGGGTTTCCTATCCTCTGGGAAAGAAAGGAAAAATAATGCCTTCACAATTTGATTGCAGGTACCAAACATTCACGAGCTGGAGTTTTTATAACAGTTGCAGTAGCATCAATTGTGTGCGTTGTTGTTGGAGCATGTTGTTTATGGAGGTACAAAACTAAAGCAGCAGGTGAGCTTCTCTCTCCATCTCTCGCTCACTCGATATATATGTATGTATATATGTATATATATATATATATATATATATATATATATATATATATATATATATATATATATATGTAGTATATATATATATATATATATAGTAGTATATATATATGTAATATATATATTTTTTATTTTTGTACTCAACTTTATTGATTATGCCATCAAGTAACCCTCGGTTGTTAGATTAAGTTTGACTCATTGAGTTGACGTACAAGTCCCGGGTCCGAAACTAAAGCAATAAAAGAACAGCCATGCCGTTGATATCGTTATTATATAAGTTTTCCTTGAATTTTTTAAGGTAATTAAGTCTTAACTTTCTAAACCCGATCTGACCAAGTTCAAAATATTAAGTTGTGGGGAAAAGATTTCAAAATCTCACTAAGTAGATTTCAGTCGGGTCTGTGCAAATCCAGGTTATCTTAAAACCATGACATGCGAGACGTCTTCCATGCCAAGCCTTGGTCTTAACCTAGGGTTTCGCCCTTGTCTGTGAAGTGATCTCTTTATTACCTTATACTGAGTGACACCAGCTTTTAATTGTGCATGAATAGATGCCATGTGCATGGATGAAAATATCGTGAGTTCTTTCTATTATTGTTTCCTTCTTAACGAAGCATTGCAATCGTGCAGGTAGAAGGACAGCAAGACAAACCTATGAGGCAATTCTTGGAGGAGAAATTAAAGATAGCAGAGGCCACGAGCTGTCTTTGCTTGAGTTGCAAGTGATCATGGCAGCAACCAACAATTTCTCTGAATCCAACAAGCTTGGACAGGGAGGATTTGGGCCCGTTTACAAAGTAACGCCATCACCAACCATTCATAAGCTACATCTCTCTCTCTCTCTCTCTCTCTCTCTCTCTCTCTCTCTCTCTCTCTCTCTAACATGCAGAAGCTCAAATGCAACAGCAGATCTGTTTGGATAAGAGAAGTAGTATCATGCAGGTCAATAATTAGGAAGCGCATTACTACTTTGGAATCTAATGGATTGAAAATTATGGAATTTTTCAACTTGAATTTCCATTTTTGCGGGTGAAATAAATTCTTTCAGAACCTAACAATAAGTTGGTGGAATTAAAGGCCAACTTTTAGTGATTACATCAAAGTGACTTAGAGAAGCAACTTAAATGAGTTCAAACCATGCAGGCTGAGTGGCTATTTAGTTTGTGGAACTGATTGAATTTTAGAATATATAATTATATTTGTTGTTCTTTGGTTCTATTAGGGTGTGCTAGGTGGGGATCAAGAAGTGGCTATGAAGAGGTTGTCCAAAGCTTCGAAACAAGGTCTTGAGGAGTTCATGAATGAAGTAAGGTTAATAGCCAAGTTACAACACAGAAACCTGGTCCAGCTATTAGGCTGCTGCATTGAGGGGGAAGAGAAGATTTTGGTCTACGAGTACATGCCCAACAAAAGCCTCGACAAGTTCCTCTTCGGTTTGTCAACATCTTAGCCTTCTTCTCATTGACACAAATTAAAAAACTCACGAGCCACACAGGATTCAATGCTTACAAAGAAAAGAAAAAAAACAAACACCTTTATTTTCCTCTATAATGCTAAAAGGAAAATGGTTATACTATTCCATTAGGCTCGGGCCACGATGCGTTGAAGCTCAATCAATGTTGTAAGTATTGTATCAGACCCTGTATCATACGGGCAATATATCCATTTTATTTTTTTAAAAGTTTATATAGAATTGTAAAAAATCTTTAAAAATCATGACAAAATTATACGGCATACAAAAACAATCAACTCAACATAAAAATGAAAACTGAATCACATGCATGCACTGCCCTCAAACCTCGTTGTGGAACTTAAGATTGATAATCATTTGGGATTTTGAGAGAGAAAAGAGTTGGTTTTGGGGAGAGAAAAGAGCATAGATGCAAGAGGAGGCCAAACAAGCTGGCATAGAGGGGCTTAAACCCAAGTGTAGCCTTGCTTTAAAAAAACAAGGAATTGAAACCATATCATACGATAAGGGAGTGTACTTATGATATGGTACCAGCTTCTTACCATATTGTATGATATGCTCCATTGCAATAAAGAAGTGATGGGTTTAAATCAGAAAAAATTTCATGCCCCTTTTATTCACGTGCGCAGTTGAGAGTGAATCAAATATTTTCTTTCGGTAATTTAAACGACACATCTTTGCTATATGTATATATATGTGTGTGTGTATATATATATATATATATATATATATATATATATATATATATAAGTGTGTGTATACTTAATAGGTCCATTTTTTCTGAAATTCGGTTCATCTTCAAGATGTATATAATTAGTGATGCTGTAGATGACAATTTTGCGCCTTTGTTTAGTTTTTGTATTTCCAAATGATTTGTAGATCCAACCCTTAGCGATCAGTTGAATTGGGAGAAACGCTTGGACATACTTATTGGCGTTGCCCGGGGGCTTCAGTATCTCCATGAAGATTCACGACTCAGAGTAGTCCACAGGGATCTTAAAACAAGCAACATCCTGCTGGACAGTGCGATGAACCCCAAGATTTCTGACTTTGGTTTGGCTAGAATGTTTGGTGGCGCTGACCCAACTGGTGGTGACCATACTCATATAAATACCAACAGAGTAGTGGGGACTTAGTAAGCACTCTCTCTCATGCACCATTAAGTTCGCAAATTTCAGAAACAGCTGAACAATCAGTACTTTTTATGCAAGAAGCACTTTAGCTTCTAATCAAATAAAAACTTTCATTTTCATCATGTGTCGAAACTTCAGTGTTTTGTGTTAGATTATTAGTTTATGCCTTTGACCTTAAAAACTCAATCGATGGCATATTTCCATGATAAGCCGGGTTTGTTACTGGATGTGGGCGAATTTTCTTGATGTTTGAATATTATTCTAAAGGTATTAAAATAAACAAAGTTTGTCTGCTAACAAGTTTCTGGATGCAGCGGATACATCTCCCCAGAATGTGTAATGGAGGGGCGTTACTCAACCAAGTCGGACGTTTTCAGCTTTGGAGTTATTGTTCTAGAGATTGTGAGTGGAAAGAGGATGACAAGCTTCCGTAACGTAGAGTATTCCCTCAATCTTCTTGGGCATGTAAGTTATTCATGATCCTTGTACTCTCTGCGCTAAACCGCCAAATGATATCAGTAAAAGTGACTACTGAGCAATCGAACCTTTCTCACAGCTTGATGATGCTAAGAACCAGTAAAAGAGAGTACATAGTGATGCGGATCCCTTATTTGCACTAGCTAGATGCAACTCGCATGGGTTCACAAGATATCATCAAGATTTGTTTCTCTTCGTTAGCTACTTATAGAACATGAAATACTTTCGGAATCTCATAATGGTACTAAAAATCCATCAGAAAACACACTAAAATGGTTAAATGAGTCCTCATCTTTTATCAAGTTTTTATATACATTTTATATAACTTATAGAAGTTATGGATGCTGATAAGTTTACCAAGTAGCAGCTCTGTAAAAAGTGATGGTTGGACATTGTGAAAATCGTAATGGTTTTTACAGGCATGGAAACTGTGGCAGGAGGACAAGGCGATGGATTTACTTGATCCAATATTAGGCAAGTCTTGCAACATAGCTCAGGTGACGAGGTGCATTAATATTGGTTTGCTCTGTGTCCAAGAAGACGCAGCGGACCGTCCCACCATGTCCTCCATTGTTGCGATGCTGGGAAGCAATTCCTCCACGATGATTGAACCCAAGCAACCAGCCTATTCTCACAAGGGAAGACCATCAATTGATTCTTCTATAGAAAATGAGTCTCAGTCTCAGATATATACAGGAAACGCTGCTGTTTCACTTTCAGCGGCCCGATAGCGTGTGTGTGGGTCTCTATATATTGGGCTTTAAGTCTTTTTAAGTAGTTTATTTGCATCCTTGCATCACTATGAAGACAAAGTAAGTTTGTACTCGGAAGAAATGCAGGTAAACATATAATATTTCGCAAATTATTCTTCGCTTCTTTTAGCAATTAATCTATATTTTCCAAATTTTATGTTCTGGTGCATGGATCCAAAAATAAAGACTGTGTGAAGCTAGCTCAATTCTTTCCTCCACTCACCGGCTGGCACGTCTCATCATTTTTGGATTTCAATCGGATCCAGATTTAGACCCAGCAATTTGATTCAGAACTAAATCTGGATCTGGAGGTTTGATTCGTAACTGGACCTAGAACCAGCGATTCAATTCGAAATTGGACCCAAAACTAGCAGTTTGATTCAGAACCAGACCCAAAAACGTTTATTTGATTCAGAACCAGACCCAGAATTGATGGTTTGATTCGGACCCAGAACCACCGATTGATTTAGAACCGGATCTGGAATTGATGGTTCGATTCGGAACCACCCCGATGGTTAAAACTGGAACCCAAATAATGGTTCCGATTCTAGGCCGATTTTTCAAATAGAGAAACCGGGACATGTTCGGGTCAGGTTAAGGTTTCGAAACCAGAACCGTCGTCTGGTTTCATCTAGTTTGCGGCTGGTTTGATTTCAGGTCAAACTGATGGGTCGAGTCTGACCTGGCCATGGTGTTTATTGACATTTAATTCCTTATTATGCTTGAAATTCTATGAATATAAATTGTTCCTAACCATGCTTGTGTATTAGTAGACATTCACCATGCTACCAATAGATCTAGCCGAGACACTATTTGGAGAGGATCTAATGAGATGCCTAGATTTCTTGAGGTATCACTGAAGAAGTGATTTTGGCTTTCTTTTAGTACCTTATTTTATATTAGATGTTAAATGTATTATATTTTTCTCAGTTTCCACATTCTTGTAATGTTGATTTTTTTTACATAGTTTCTATGTTTGTAAGGACAAATAAAAGTGTTGATTGGAAGATCATTATATCTGTAGATCCAATCTCTTGTCCGTGAGTAATAACAAACAATATCATATTCTATTTCATTTATTATTTATTATTTTGTTATTCATATGCCATATTTCATCTGTAAGAAAATATTTACACAAAATGGTGTTACTCATGAGAGTATGTCTCCTATTCTTGCACGGATGCCAATCCCTATCCGATTGATGTTTAGAATACATTATTTGATGAACTTGTTCCATACTCAATCTTGACGTTAAGATTAAAGACAATTAGAGATAGAACCTATCTTAAATATAAGAAGTCATTGTTATGATTAACCGTTAATGTATGCTAGCATATATGTTGTCAGTATACTTGTCTTATAATGAATGTATTGCTTACTACTTGTCTTGATGTCTATCTGCTACATGTTATCTTGTTATGATTTGGCCGATTCATGATTCTATTTCTCCCTGCCGAGCCTATTATGATATTTTCAATCGTTTTGATCCTTGTTATGATCTGTGCACTTGTTCATGATTTAATTCCTTTAGTTTGATCATGCTTTTAAGAGTGGTTGTATGCTGAACCGATTTCTATTGTTCCTCATCGTTCCTTGATATAGTGGAGTTCATTTAGCTGCCTTCTGTTTCACATGATCGACTTGTTGAAATTATTTCCATATTCCACGAATTTAACTCGGTTCCTTGATGTTTGCCAACTTGTCCATGCTAAATCTGATTGTGTGGTTTCTTTATGATGGAAATTGGTGGCTGATTTGATCCCGTGCAAGCTACTTTAGTTATGTGCTTTTATACTTTGCTGAATCATGTATTTGTCATGTTTCAAGCTGACCAAATAGCCCTTCTATGTTGATATATCTTCGTTGTTGATGGCATATGTCATGCTTTCACAGATTTTGGTTGTGATAATCCTCTATGCATAATTTCATGCTTAAATAGCATATTGATCTTATATTTCCTTAAAAAAACTTATTTCCTTGTTTATTATTTATGTCATCATGCCTATCTAGTTTATGCGCATTCAATTGGCTTATGGTTCTATTTGGCCTATAGCTTATTTTTGAATAAATTTTATGGTAACTAGATATATGTTGCTCGATATTATAGTGGTGCCATATACGCATATATAACGGCATAGTAGTTAGAATTGTGATGATGGAATGTAATATTTTATGAGTATGATTTATGGACAGTTGACCCAATGATATAATTGGTGATTTCCGAGAAACTTGTATTTTATTCTTAGATGAAGTGCTTTGTTTTATTGAAATTGGCAGCACAATAGGTCTAGTAATAATTTTATTGTTCATTTTCTCTTTCTTATTACAGGAAAAGTATAGCTTTAAGACTGAGAATGATAGGAAGTTGGCAAGAACCATTTGGGGGAGAGAATGGTTCATGACCGCTACTCTGGCATGCTATCAAATGCAATAAGACGTGCCTTGTGTAATGCACTCTCACTCAACGTAGCTGATACAAAGGGATATGGGCCTAAAGAGATGAAAAGCAAGATTTGAAATGGACTAGTAGATTATTAGGTAACATTTGAAAGGAAGAAGATTACAGATGCGGAACGAAGTAACAGATAAACCATGTTTAAAGAAACATATAAGAGGTTCAAGAAGCTTCGGTCAACACAAGAGAGATGGTAAAAAGATGATTTTTGTAATTATGACTATATGTAGCATTTGATCTTGTAATTATGGGATGCTTATCATCTATTCTCTCATGATGCCAATTTCAGGAAAGGAAACTATGATTTTAGTTTCATTTTGTAATGTGTATTATAAGATGTACATGAATGTCAAAGGAGAATTTGCATATAAATTTTCAAGAGATTTATTGTATCTATTTTGCTTGTATATATATTGTTGATCCTTGTTACTTATCATGTATTCTAATGAAATGTATCTTTTTCACTTTATGCTATACTTGCACTAAGACCTTTTTTTTGTCATATGTTTCACAGTTAGTTTATTCAATTCATTTAATATTTTGGAGATTATTTAGCACCTTTGGAACATATATTCTTTTATCATCTTAGATAAATTTGGTTAAACCTCAATGCTTTTGTATTTATCATTGTAGGAAAAACTTGATAATGTGACCTCTCAAAAATGTGGTGAAGAACCTTCTAACTACCCTGAAGTCAATGAAGAGTTGTGACTAGTTGATGAGCTTTGATGAATCATTCACATATGTAGCAATGGATATACCCTTTATTGTTTCTATTATATTATCACATTTTGCTTTCGTAGTTGCTAGGTTATCTTCATTGGTTCTGACTCTCTACGTCTACAACAATGTATGTTATGCTTCCCCTTATCTTAATCGGTTCTTGTGGGTATTTGTTCTTTTCAATCTCATACTTTTGTTGAAGGGAGGGTCCTATCTCTGATACTTGACACAGCTAAATCTTCTTGGAATACTTAATCGTTCCAACTATTGTTATTGTATTCTTCCGATTGAACGTAACTTAGTCCGTAGTATTGGAAGCTTCATTGTTTAAGAAAAGGATAAACAATTTCCTGTTGTCTATGTTGCATATGTTATATCTGGTGCTTGTTGGCTATATTGGAGACAGTTAACTCGCATTAAGCGTGTCTTGAGACAGCAAGTTGTAGTATGTTATGTTTGGTGATTATCCCCAAAATGGATGTGCTGATGCTTGTTGGCTATACCTAGTGTTTCCTTGATGATTGTGGGAGACCAACGCTTTTCACTTTTCTATTGATTCAGTTAATAAAAGCAGTGTTGTCTGACGTGTATTGTATCGCGTATCGCTGACTCCATGATACGGACGTATTATATCGTATCGTATCGTATCGCTCGTATCGTACTTTAATATTAAAATAATTTAAAAAATTAATTTAAAAAAATAAAAACAATAAAAAACCAAAAAAAAATCTGGAAAAAACTGGTAATTGTTTTAAATTCATAGAATGCAAAGTTTAGTACAGATTGAGCATTCAACATTGAACAATTGGCATCCAAATTTACATATTTTGAATCAAAAAAATGAAATGCATTTACATTTTACAAATTATAATCAGGATCATTCAACATCTCTTCTCCTTGCTTGAGATCCTCATCATCATCAGCAGCAACACCTTCTGCTTGGAAATCAAATTCTTCATCTCCTTGATATTGTTGTTGCACTACTTTCAAATTAATCCATGCAATGTCTTCTTCAGTTAGGAGGGCATTTTTTTCACTGTCTTCTATAATCCAATATTGTAATATATCAAAATTATCCAAACTTATTGGATCAAATTGGCTTTCTTGTCTATTTACTTTTTTTAATTGCCTACAACAAACAAAGATAAATAATTAGTAAATAATATTAACAATTGAAGTTAAACAATTTATTGAATTGAACATTTAAGTAATACAACATTACCTTTCACGAAGGCACATGTTACAACGAATAAAAACTAAATCATTTAGTTTTTTATGTTTCAACCTGTTGCGCTTCTTTGTATGGATGTGTTTAAAGACACTCCAATTCCTTTCACAACCCGTTGCTCTTCTTTGTATGGATGTGTTCAAAGACATTCAAATTCCTTTTACAACCCGTTGCACTAAAGGTTTGGCTCAGAACTCTCACTGCAAAATCCCTAAGGTTCAAACAATCAGTTCCAAACCTATTCCACCAAACATCTGTAGAAAAAGATACATTAGAGACATAATCCACAATAATATAAGGACAATTGATTTAAGAAACTTAAATATGAAGATAAATAATTTACCTTAATGCATCGTAGTGCGGTTGCGAATTGCTACAGGCAAACCCATAAAGTAAAGAGCATTATCATAAATCTCCATCTCTCGATGTATAACATCTGCTATGCTCTCATCAGGGATTAATCTATCAATATAATCAATGATTCCTCGATTAACCTCATCGTCCCTTTTGAAGGTTGCTGAGTACCTGAATGATGGGTTTAGACAATAGGCTATTGCATGAATAGGCTTATGCAATTGTTTATTTCATCTATTATCAATTATTTTCCACACGGGCACATAATCTCTCTTTTTTCCATTAAAATTATTTCTGATGGCTTCTTTTGCCCTATCCATGGCTTCATAAAGGTAGCCCATAGATTGTTTCTCCTCGCTGTCAGCCAATCTCAAAACCTTTACTAAATGAAATGTAATCCTCAATAGTGTAACACATGCATTCTAAAATATACTCTTAAAGACTGTCTCAGAAATCTTATTCAACTTTCTATTTCTTCTATTATAAGACAACTCTACAAATTGTTGTCACTCATCTGAGGAGAATGTTCTCTTCAATGCTTGCTTCTATCTCACAATACTCTGTACAGATAAGAAGTTTGTTGCAAATTGAGTTGCAACTGTTCGAAAAAGCTATGTACCTTCTGTATATCTCTTTATCATACACAAAACAAATCATGATTGTAAATGAATTTTGTAATATCTTGACAACACTCAGTTGCTGCCTTTATTTTATCTATCTCACCAATGTCCTCAAGGATGAGATCTAAACAATGAGTTGCACATGGTGTCCAGTAGAAAGTCTCATAAATATAAGCTAACTCATTTCCAACTGCTTTGTAGTTAGCTGCGTTATATGTAATCAATTGGACTATATTCCCTAGCCCAACCTCTTATATAACCTTATCAAATTCTTCTCGTAGAATATTCACAGTTTGTTTCTCCTCTAACATATCTAAAGATCTCAAAAACATAAGTCCTTTAAAACAGTATACAAGAAAGTTTAGCAAGGTCCTTCCTCGTCTATCTGTCCATCCATCTGCCATGATAATGCAACCTGTCTCCTTCCATGACTCTCTCAATGTCGAACAATATTCTTGTACTTCAATGACGGTCTTATCTAAGATCTTTCCTCTCAACTTCTGATAGGAGGGCATCTTCTATCTTGGACCGATGTTAGCAATTGCATCTGTCATTGCTTGAAAATGAAAACTGTTTGCTACATTGAATGGAATTGTTGCATCATAAAACCATCTGCCCACTGTAAGGTCTGCATGATCATGCAAGTTATCTGAAGCTATAGCAGCACGAATTTCAGGTTGAGCACCAGGTATAGTAGGAGGAGGAAAAAATGAATGTATACTAAAAGAAGCTCTTCCTCTACTTCTTCCTAAACTTCCTCTTCTACCACCTCTAAATTCTTCAGCAACCCTGTTTCCCCTTCTAGGGAAGCTATAGCAGCACGAATTCCAGGTTGAGCACCAGGTATAGTAGTAGGAGGAAAAAATGAATGTATACTAAAAGAAGCTCTTCCTCTACTCCTTCCTAAACTTTCTCTTCTACCACCTCTAAAATCTTCAGCAACCCTGTTTCTCCTTCTAGGTGCTCGTGAACTACTACTATCAATCTCTGTTCTAGCATCTGAAGGCAAACTATCAGTGAATCCAAATCCAGTAACATCATCATCTTCTTCAAACATCTCCAAATCATCCTTTTGTTATCTTCTTTTCTATATACTCTCAATCATCTACAGACATAATCATTTAATACCTTCTGGCAAACTTCTAACTTTGCCTATGCATTGAGCAACTTCTTTCCTAGTCCCTACTAGGTGATGTTTTAACCATAAAATTCCATCACTAACCACCCTCTCATAAAATAAACATCTCATCTTTAATCTGGAACCCTCAACAGGTGTACCCCATTGCCATGTCGGATCATCAGACTTAGAATGGGAGTCTCTAACAGCCCTTCTTGCCATCTTAATTGAGTATTTTAATTCAATAAAAAACCTGAAAATAAAAGCACTTCATAAATCCCCAATCGTCAAATAACACTCAAATAGAGTATCTCCCACTTCATGAATGCAATAAAAATCATATTCACACACTTAATAACTTCATATTTTATCATTCAAAAAAATAAAAATACAAATAAACAAAAAAAACAACAAAAATAAAGGAAAAAATAAAGAAAAATACTAAAAATATACCTAAATCCGAGATAAGAGGATTGCACGGACACCGTAGAGCACAGTTTTGGAGCCTTGAACACCAAGGAGGCAAAGAACGGTTCTTAAGAAACTTTGAGAAGTTGAAGGGAGAGAGAAAACCCGTGAAAAATATGGGTTTCGGTTCGGCCAGGGACCCTAGGCGTATCTCCCGTATCGTGAGCCGTATCGCATGATACGGTGCGATAATATCATAAATGTGATACCCTTAAGTGTATTGTATCGTGACGGTGCGATACGGATAACACTGAATAAAAGTCATGCACAACAAAAACCCTGCAATCAAATACACCAACAAAGACATAAAAGCAGAGATTGTGTGTGGAGAAAAGCTACAAAGAATAACTTGGGAAAATTTCTCATTTTTCTTGGGAAGTGTTTCCTTCATCTTTGATTCAATGTCCCTTAGCCTTCCTAATAAAACCTGCAACAAGAATCAATATGCACAAGTTTATACATTAGTTATTCAAAGTACCTAAATTCCATAAAAGTTTGAAAGTAATATTAGAAAATACTACCACCATGCAATTTCATCCCAACTTAAATAAGAAAAACAAAGTCCAGTATCACCTTCCAAAGCAAAGACACCAGCAGCAAAAACAATATAGTGGAAGCAAAAGCTGTGGAGAAATTATTTAGGGTGATTCTAAGGTTTTCAGCATATTGTTGAGGTCCCTTGTAGTGGATCTGACTATGGGCCTATGGGTGAATGGAAGTGAAGGACTGAGAGACTAGAAAGAAGGTGAGTTCTTTTTCCTACCTATGGTTGCCGACGCAAGCCCTGAAAGAGGGAACCTGCCAACCTCCAAGATAAGTTCTCAAGGGTTTTTCATTTCCCAAGACATCTGTTATAACCCTACCAAGTGCTTAAATAAAAAGAAATATAACTACTCCTCCAATTATGTGACTGACTTGAAAGGTGGAGGCATATTCTCCTACAACTATGGAAATAGAAACTGCTCAATAAACTACTAAGTACCCTACTCTAAAGTGAACACTCTTCCACAATTAAGGAAGCTGCAAATTTGACCTATCTAACCATAATAAAACATAAATTAATTCAAGAACATTATTCTTGTTGAGTTCATGGTTGTGTGGACAACTTCCTCTTGGGTCTATGAGTGTAACGTTGATAAACATTACTGGCTTTACTAATATTACTCACCCCCTTGAATTTGCGTCTCACTTGTCTCAGGGGCAGCAAAGTCTGGAAATTTCTGTTGCAATTGAGTTGCCACTTTCCATGATGCATCTGCTCGAGAAGAGCGGTCCCAGTGAACTAGAACTTCCGGTCTTCCTGCTCTTGTTCGTTGGTCTACTATCACCAAAGGATGCTTGGAAGTAGTGTCCGGTAGGAATGGTGGAAGTAAGGTGGTGCACGAGTCATGCCTTCATCACAAGGCTTAGGTTGGAACATGAAAAAACTAGATGCAATCTGGATTCTGAGGGTAAATCCATCTTGTGAGCCACTGCTAAGTTAGCAATAACATACTGCTAGAACGTTTCAAAGCATACCAAATTCATAAGCTATATTATGAATTCATTCTGATAGATACCCACCAATATCCCTTGCTAGGAGGCATTGCAGAAACGCACGAGTGTACATCAGTTCCCAAGCAATTTATGAAGCACCCCCCACAGTTAATTGGCAGAGCATTTAGTTTTGGATGGGTTACCAATTTTTATAGCTCAAAAAATTCAATTTGATCAAAAATTGTTGTGATGGTTATCAATTAGTTTCCAACCTCTCGTCTGCGTTGTTGCATGGTTATCAATTTGAGTTGTCATTCTTAGACACACATGGAAGAATGTTCTTTTTCCTTGTTAAAGGAGTATGACTTTTTCTTAAGAAAAGGCGATAGATAACAATGAGGGAGATACGAAGGGAGGAAGTTTTGGATGTGTATTTGATGGCCTTTCAATGGATTGTCCATCAATCTCTTCTTTCTTATGTACATATAAACCTCTTCCTTTGATGTGAATTGTTAAAAATTATTGTTATATTTTGCTCAATGTGATGTGTATTTAATGTGCTTTATCTTGAATGAGTAGGTCATTGATCTTTGTTATATGTTCTTTCATGCATTGATAGGTTTATATACATATATATATATATATATATATATATATACATATATATATATATATACATATATATACATATACATATATATATACATATACATATATATATATATATATATTACATATATATATATATATATACATATATATATATTGAAATTGGGACTCTAGACATCCTCTCATGTCACACTCTACTAGATCATATGCATCATCCATGCATGTGATTGTACGAACGATGCAGATTGAGTCACCAGTTTTGCAACTGAATAGCTCCGTTGCTCATGGTTCGCTTTCCCTTGCAAAAGCAGTCCGCAAAGAAACTGCGACTTCCGTTGCAGTTCACCAGCAGTAGTCTTGTAGTGATGTACGTAGTGAAACTTGTTGGATTGGCTTGTGGTGACATCCATACTTGTTGAAGCTTCAGGCGATTTAGATGTTTGATGCAACATGCCACTCTCTTCAGCCCATAAAGATGTTTCCCTCTGTCGAAGATACTCTTTGATAGTTCGTCGTTTCATTACCTAAACATGAAGGAAGTTATATCCTAGAACCACGATCGTTTTCTCAAATCTCTCGAGATATTAGTGTACCATTTGATGCAGAGGTGACGAAAGATCTGAAACCACCTTGCTGGATAAGCTACAAGCAAAAATGACCTGAATTCCGGCAGCCAACCTTCTGGCGTGTTCCTTTACCAAAACGAAGCCTCGAGACCCGAGAACCAAGATATGATCATGAAACGTTTATGCCAACTCTATAAATTATCTCACTACCAATTAAGGACTCAATATTTCAATGTAAAAAGCTCTGTTATATTCCCAAGTAGGACTTATCATTCTTCTTGATGTATCATGAAGTATGTTTTGTCCTGAAGTAGACCGCATAGAACCCAAAGACATGCCCCAGGTCAGTACGTGAGTTACACACCTGAATGGAGAAGTAAATTGAGCCCTCGCGAGAATGTCCGAGAAACTAGATGATGAATACTTCAAACGAAGCAGACGAAGTCTCAAGAATCTTGAAAGTAACATGATGTTACTTGTTTGGAGAAAAAATATTAGTCACAATGGGGACCAAAAATCCATGTATAAGTACCACTTAGTGTGGGAGAAGACTCACTTTTTCGTCTTTGGTTCGTCCGTAGACCCGGATCTTTGTTTGGTATGGACAACCAAAATGAGACCATGACCTTGACATGGTTGGAATCAATGCCGGCTTCGCCGGCCCATTGTTGACACCCTAATTGCTGCATCGCTACTGCTGTTTAATGTAGAGATGGAGAATATGATCTAGGACTGAACGTACATAGATGAATAAACCCAAGAGATTTTAGAAGTAATGAAAACCGAGATCTAAATTAAACTCCTAAAAATTGATACTTGTGAATGTGTGACACAACGTTGATCAGATTACTGAACCATTCAAGTGAGAAGATGGATAGGGGTCCAAGTTTGACTTAATATGGTCAAAGTCAATCCAAGGCAGGCCTGATTGGAAGCCCCAAGGGCCGCTGACGCCAAGTCTCTAGAAACGACGATGGAACTTGTCCAGGCAGAGTCAAGCAATCATAGTGAAGATAGCTTCCATCTCATTGGGCTCCATGTCAATATTATCCAACTGATCATTCAAGCCCACGAAAGAAAAGTTGTGCGTTAGATTGCTTTTCACTTCTAATATGATAAGTTGTAGTTCACAGTTGTGTATTGAGATTCCGGGTTCTTTTTTTCTTTTTTGCAAACTGTAAAGTCTAACAAGGATCCAAATTGCATAATTGAATATAATTCAAATTGTTTGGAAAAAATAGTGCTGTTGATGCTCCTGTGCGCTCCTTGTCAAGTTATTCTAAGGGTATTGCTTTCACCTTACGTACTTTTAAGCTAAACTGGTATCCCATTGAGCTGCAGCCAAATCCAACCTTGTCCCTAATCGAGCTAGCTTGAATATACAAGCACGCCAGACTTAGTGAGGATTGTGGAATTGTGATATCCACTCATAAAAAAGAAGTCCAACTACTCATCCACTATATATATATATATAGTGATGGGATCGTGTCAACGTCATTGTCAATCGAAAATATGAGTTGATAGATACCCACTACTAAATGATCTTCATTATCCGTGCGATCACATCGACATGGATCGAATATATATTATATATTGATTGTATCTTATTCACTACTGACATTATTTAGTCATCCCTGATACATTGTCATTTGTCTTTTTTCGAACCTTTTTTTTTTTAAACTACACTCATCCTACCGATAGGCATGATCTAGTTTTCTTATATATATATATATATATATATATATATATATATATATATATATATATATATATATATATATATATATATATATATATATATATATATATATATATATATATATATATATATATATATATATATATATATGTGTGTGTGTGTGTGTGTGTATGTGTGCTTAACGCTTGATTTATAGTATGAAACACTGTATAGTCAATCACCTTGAGTGTTGGCAACCGCAACGGCAACGGCAACGGCGTTGTTAGTCTTGGTATTTTAGATGCAGTAGTTTTCTTACTGTTATTTCTCACATCTGAGGAGCGTATTTCATAGGAATTCCTCTAAAGATCAAAGAGAGTAGTCTTTACTTTAACCATCTTTTTTATTTAACTAAAAGTTTAAAGGCAACTGTCTCAATTCCTCTGCTAGTCACCTTAGAATTGGTACTGTGGTTCTCTCCAAATGCCGCAGGAAGAAACTGTGCAGGTGAAGATGCCGGAGAATTATTGGGGAAGTGCGGTTGGTCGCCTGGTTGATGTGTTGTTTGTGATGATAATGAGGATGAGGAAGATGATGCTGGTTTGAGAATTTGTGGGAATCTAGGCCAAGGAGAACCGAGTTCAGGACAAGACTGCCTACGAATTCAATCGATAGTTCACAGATTGCAAGTTTAAGAGCTGACTCTCCTGATCAACGAATCCTTGCAACATAGATGAAGGGTACCCATAACCGCTAAAGATATTCACTGGAATGCTCTGGCCATTGGCCGAATAGTCGTCGGGATTCAATTGATCTTTAAGTCCAAACAAGTTTTGTTGATGAATTTGCTTTAATATAGGCTTTTGTGAATCCTGTGTTCTGGTCCAATTGTTTTGCAAACTGTCAGTGTCGATTGAAGGGTCCTGCCTGAAAGTTGGCCACCGAAAATTCAGAACATGATTTTCTGCTTGTAGCATATCCTGAAAGCTGGTTTCAGATCTTTCATCTCCTCTGCATATGAATCTGTACCGGTTCGGTAACAGCATCAATTCAAGTACTTTCTTGAGAGATTTGGCAAAATGATTGTGATTCTACTTCTAGAATGAAAATTGCTTCATCTTTAGGTAATGACAAGGATGAACCGTCCAAGTACAGACACAATGATTAGGATTCCACTAGTAAAAGATGTTCTTTTAAGATGCCACAGCAAGCTTAATCTATGCGCCATATAATGAAGATTGGATTCACTTTTTTTCTCGAAGATCGCCCCTTCTGTGGAAAACAATATTGTACGTTTCTCCAATTCCTACATTAGCCAAAGGCTATTGTTCTTCTAGAAAAGGACTGTAATGTCCCAATCTGTACCACTCATCTGAAAGCTACCTATACATGATCAAAGTCATAGAATCACTTCACCGAAAATGTAAAAGACCAATTATCAAATGGATATAATTCCACAGTTCTTTAAATATATATTCAATTATATACTAGATCTACGGATTTCTTTCGTGAAAAACCGAAATTTACACAAAACATTAGTTGCTTTTCTGAAAGCTTTGTGTACATGATAAATCAGAACAAAAGCAACACCTATTTTGAGCACTGAATAATTGGTTGGTGCACTTAAATTTCATTACTTGAGTCTCTTCATCTAAAAGATTTAAAGTACACATACTTTGATTACTAAAACTTGCTAGATCTTCTCTTTTAATTCCCTTATAAATAGTTCGGTAATTGCTCGGTTAAATAAAGTTTCACGTAGAACTTGCACCTCCAAATACTGGTGATCAGATTATGTAATAACAAACCAAAAGAATTATGCATGCAACTCTACATTGTGACCATGGTGTATGCAAATACTCACATGAAGCCATGGCTCCCAACTAGAGCGACTGGAAGCGAGAAACCGCTGAGCTGCACCGACGAATCCGAAAGCATACCGTGGGTCGATTCTGGCTTATGTGCCTCTTGAATGACCGCAGCCCTTAAGCCACCACTCGAGGCGGAGGTTGAGGGTTGTCGACGGCCTCTTCGTCGGACTTGGACTTCATGGCCGGGATCTCTGGCGACAGGCTGAAGCCCTCGATCTCGTTTATGTCTGTCGTTGCACAGCTCCCCGATGTCAAGGTTCTGGCGAGCCCACTGCCGCTACTCGTCCACCAATTGCTGCTACAGACTCCAGACTGCAGATTGTCCGCCATGGTTTTCCTCATTCTCTTTCTCTTCTTTCCTTTGCTCCTCTAAATCCACTTTCCTTTGTGCTGATCAGTGTCGTCCGAAACTCACGGTCTAAGGATGCAAGATGGGACTCATGGTCCACATAAATACATTGAGAGCATACCAATCGTACGGTGCATAATCTGGCATCATCATCACGATCATGACCATCATCCAAATAATTTACTAAAAACGGCTACTACATGATGTATTAGGAGAAGATAGTCAGCTTTATTTTCACCATTTCGGTCCCTCTAGTACTTCTGTTTTTTTTTCAAAATTAAGAGTGTTTTGAAGCTAATTTATAATAAATCAAAGCCAAGTAATGACTCATGATACGTGCGTTTGAATACGAGTTCATTTTTGCCTCTTTGAGGGCATTCGGTAAGTTTGGATTTCATGGCTTCTAAAAAAAGATAGTACACAAATTGCAAAATGGCATAAATTTTTAACCAGATCATGAGTTCGATACCCCAGGCATGCATCTGTTTGAGGTCTCCCCATTGTAAAAAGGAAAGCATATTAAAATTACAGAGGCATCTTGGATTTCCATTTATTTGAACTTGAATCAAATCAATTGTCGTCATCATCATTATTATACAGACTGTCAAATTGCTAACAGTCGGCTTATTGTATCAATTATTTACCCTGACTTATATTGAATGAAACCTTCAAAAGAAGCGAACTAGGCCTTGAAAAGGAATGAGAAATTCCTTCGAGCCTGTCGACACTTTTTTTATTTTTATTTTTTAAGGTTTGTTGTGTTCTTCCTTTTTCTAATTATTTGGCATTCTTTTGACGTGTCTTAATGCGTGTGTCTTGTCATTGTCAACAAATTCTTCTCTCTCTCATGAGGAATTGTAAGGCCTTAATTGGTTGTCTCTGCTTTTAGTTTAATATAGTTTTCTTCAAACTGTTGGTTTTCTCACGGGTTAAGATATGTATCATAGAACCCACACCTGGGTTCGCCCACCTAAACAGGATTCGTTTTGAGCCGGGTTCAGTAATTCCAACTGCAATCGAACCAAGTCAGGAATCTACTGAAACTGGAACCGGTTAAACCACACTCAGAACCGGAGACCACTCAGTTTTAGCTTCGCACCATAAATAAATAAATAGTTGGATTCAGTAAGTGAACCGTCGCATGCCTAATCAAGTCTCATGCCATAACCTTCGATGGATCTTTTACAACCTACTGGTGTCAAAGCTATGCTATCCAAATCGATTTGAATCTGAATGATCCAGATCAGGTGATTCAAATTGGATCGATGGTTCGTTTCAGGGTGATTAGGGCAATGTCTTCCAATATAATGAAAATAGTTTTATTCATTTTTCATGAATCTAAAATTATTTTGACCCAAGTGAACCGATTCGATTTAATCCAACTTTTTTCCTACAGAAAGTTCTAAGTTGCATTAGAAATCCTTATGTGACCTAAATAAAATGACTCTTCATTCAAATAAGGTCTTTCTTTCTGGGGTCATTAGTTTGTGTTGGGACCGGGCCGAGGTTTAGGACAGATTAAAGGTTGGTTTTTGGGTCGACTACGGACTTGAATAAATAGGTAAAGGTTAGGTTCTGGTCGGCTGGTCTTGGTTTTTGGGCCGAGATTCGGTTGACTAGGTTCGGGTCTTGGTGTTTTGGGTCAGCAAGGAGGTCAGTTTAGGTTATGTTATTTCGTGATAGAGGAACGGGTTGGGTTCAGGTAGGGATTCGGCCAATGTAAGATAAGACTAGGTAACAGGTCAAGGGAATATGCTAATGGTTCAGCTCTGTAGGTTTTGGGGGTGAATAGGTTTAGGTTATGGACATGAATTGCATAGGGACAGACTCCTCAACGTGCTCAAACTCTTGCTTTACAAGGTTTTTCTGGCTTCAACCATCAGTTATCGTCTTCCATTGATCAAAACCACTTAAAAAACTATAAAATTACTTATTATGAATGATAAGATCCATCAGGATAGACATATTTCTTCAATGCTATTGTTATTGGATCGTTGTTGATAGATGATCGAAGATGGTACCATTCTTAAAGTCTCGTCATGTGATCAGAACAATGCTTTGTTGACACTGTCTAAATCATCCATTAAAGGTTGGATCAATCCATCAAAGAAAAGTGAAACCAGAACCGGACCGGATGGTTTTGGTTTCACTGGTTCTGGGTTCAATTGGTTTTTGGTACGGTTCAGTTTTGGTTCCGGTTTTATAAAACGTAAAACCAGAATCAAACTGAGTGGTTTTGGTTTTATGGGTTACGAGTTCAATAGGTTTTTGCCATGGTTCAGTTTTGGTTTTGGTTTTATAAAAAGGTAAAACCAGAACCAAACCGGATGATTCCGAGTTCAATCGGTTTCTGGCATGATTCAGTTCTGATTGAAACAGTCGAACCAGCCATCTCTAAATTGTACATTTTTAGAGCCAAAGATAACGTTAAGGGTATAATTAAAGATAACGTTAAGGATAGAATTGCCCTCAAGCGCGTACTTAAGGGTCAAAATTGTACATTTTCCTACGTAATAAGATATATAAGATATTGGATATGACTAAAATGACCACTTAACAAACAAAGACATGCAAACTACTGGAATTTTTCAGTGTGTTAGCTTACCTGGTAAAGCGCATAACTCACAAGACATAGGTTATGAGTTCCACAACCAAGACATGCATACCTGACTTCTGCTTCTCCATTGTCACTAAAAAAGAAAAAAAATTTAAAAATAAACCTCATCCAAAGGATTCGAACCTGCGCGGGCAGAGCCCACATGATTTCTAGTCATGCCCGATAACCACTCCGGATATATATACATGCATGCATACATGTACATATAAATATGTGTATATATTTTATATGTATATATATATATATATATATATATATATATATATATATATATATATATATATATATATATATATATATATATATATATATACATGCATGTGCATGCCTATATAGAGAGAGTAAGAGAGACAATCCAGCTAAACCAAATAAAAAAACCTTGGTTTTCAAATTAAAAAAAAATTGTTTCGGTTCTTTTGGTTCGATTCAGTTATCGGACCAAACCGACTGATGCACACCCCTACCGCTTACTAGCGCCAGTTTGCTCGTATAGACTAGCCACGCCCATACTGAGACGAGCTGTGAGGCAAATATACCGAAGAATACAAGGTTGTTTAAGTACGTGTCATCAGCTTGAGCTCCATCTCAAAATCAAGAAAAGGGTTCTCCTTGTGGCATTATCCATCGCCATGAATACGGTTTTGAATTCTTTTATTAGAAATTAAAAATGTTGAGCTAGCATTGCATGCTAAAGTTTGGAAAATGATATGTGTACATGATTTTTTGTACATCATATTTTTACATGATCAACTATGTATAAATATTTATTTTACCATTATATTACTCTCGTTAACAGAGTTAGTAATTGATTACCAATATTACTAATGGATTACCAATATTAATAATCAAGCCTTGTTAACCACAAATTTGTAGATAGATTGTCAGGTATTGTAAAAATGATATAAAAAGTATGTGAATATAGAAAGATTCTTCTGAACATCTTGATGTTAGTAATTTGTGGTTTTCAGACTTACTCGAAACGCGTATTACATTTTGCACTAGATACCACGTTTGATAGCATTATATAAACAACAAGCTATGATGGGTTAGTGGTACCTGGTGGGGACGCAGAGTATCTTGCTCACAATCCAATGCGTGGAGTTGGTGACAGGATTCACGAGTTCTGGGAAGCCTATTACTTCACAAAAAAAAAAGTCCATAATATGTTTCTGAAATTCAACTCTGTCACCGAACACCAATTGGTCCTGCACCCTTCTAGGTGTGCAATTATTTCCCTTTCCATTCTTTTGGGCCAGCACTAAACATTGCTGCATTTTGCTCTTTCAGGTTCAACCTCAAACACTCAGCCTTGGCATCAAGGTGTAAAGAATGGCCCGGCTAATCGTCACCTTCTGCATGTCCGTGTTTTTTTGTGGGTCGAGTTACGGGAAGGGATTAGAGTTTAGAACTAGCCTAGCACTCTTGGTCAGTAGCAGCCTGCCGGCGAGGTAATATCTATCCTCTGTCTTTATGGGTGGTTCACATGCGGGTTAACGGGGTCAAGCCACTTGTAGTTTTATAGAGGTAGTCGTGTTACCAGGTGTATATTCCAAACCTTAGCCGGTGCTTAACATCACCGGCAAGACACTTGGAGAAGAATTAACAATATTTTATGCATTTGATCGCATGCAATCTAATGGTCGACAATTTCGAGTTGCCACATGTTATACTTTGTCTTGAACTGTGTGGTTTTGGTTCCTGGTGTTAGAAATTCTTCAGAGATTGTCTTCGTCAATCAGAAATCTGACCATAGACCCATCTGTTTGGATTACAGATAGTTAGGAATTGAATAATCCTTTGACCTTTTGTTATTTTTTCTGATAAAGTCATGGAACAGAATTCATCACTCCTTCTAACTAAGACATGCTTTATCTTCATTTCTCCACTATTGACGAGCTCATTGATGTCTGGAAGTTTGCTCGAGTACGTACTGACAAGGTATCGTTTTAGGGCAGATCGGGTCAACAGGAATTGGACAATGTGCAAAGGGAGTAATCAAGAAAGCATAGCCGACCGAGAGCACTTTTCTTTAACTCCGCTTGATTTTACTGTAGGAATAGTTTCTGGAAAGGTAAAAATGGTTGTGTTAAGTTCTGAAAATGTGACTTGAGTTGAGATGGCCTTTACTGCATCTATATCTTAACATCAAGTGACAAGCTGGTAAGTGCATCCGGAGTAGGAAGGAGAATCAGGTAAGGAAATCAGAGAGACAATGGTAGGAACAGAAGAACCAAAGGGTCTTCAAAAGTGTGTTTGGGGAAAGATACTGTTTCATTAAAGGGTTGTCATTTTAAGAAACAAGATTTCTCTAGTAAGTGACGGCGAAAGGCAAGAACAGTATTTACTTTTCTGCCAGACTTGAAGCCAAGAAAACACAATTTCGTGGCGTAGTAAGGAGTCCCTTAGGGTAGTAATGGACTAGTATTAAATTGTGGAAGCACTATTCATATGATTTGACCAAGCTGCTTTGAGATTGGTCGACAGAGGCCAAAGGTGATCGGTGGTGTAAGACTTCGTCAAAGATGTCTTCACTGTGTAGAAAAGTGTTTGGTGTTCAAGATTGATCATGGTAAAACAGCATTTCTGAGACTGCAAATGTTCCAAGTCAGTTATCAGAATTAGACATGAAAAATGAGTGATCTGGCTTCATTCAAAATGTTTGATAGACAATACCCTTATGAAGAAAAAATTTGGAAAGGATTATCTAGTGCCATTATCGATCAATGCATTTAACTTTGAGTCAAACTGTGTTCTATAAGCGGAAACAAAAATTAAAAACCAAAAAATTCAAAAGTGTGTTTCATAATATGTTTGTTGTGTTTGTCATCAATTAACAACAAAAGTAAATAGATGGCGTAGCAGTGGAGTAAATTTTACTCGAGACGATTTTAGTTGGGGTAGAAGTAGCAAGCTGAAATTGTGAAAATTTCTGTATGATCTCTCTCTCTCTCTCTCTCTCTATATATATATATATATATATATATATATATATATATATATATATATATATATATATATATATATATACACTTATTTATTGGTACTTGTCATCCAGGAACCAACCCATGCCCGGTAAAAGTTGTTCAGGTTTTTCTCTACCCGAAGCAGAACTTAGTCAAACTAAGTAATCGCTTCCCCACTCCGGCATTCAGGTAAGGTAGCTAGGACGAGCGTGTACAGACACAGGTACTGTGGCACTATCATAACCTGTATAGCAAATGCAAAAATGATATCAAAAGAATAAAAGAGAACTCTTTTATTTTCTCATCGCAAAATCCGTGTACATTAGCTAATCAAAATAAATAAATATGTACTTTACGGTGCTAGCTCGCCCTAGTAACCCGAATGTACCTGAACACGATGACAACGGCAGCCACGAAGAAGCCCCCCAGTATAATTGAACCGCCAGCTCCAGATTGATCACCGCCATGACGGTGGCCTAGTCGTCGACTAGTCATGGGTTCTGCATATTACTTCCCGACCCTATTTGCACATGTTTACCGGCGAAGTGTCTGGGAAAACCAAGCCATGCCCACACTCCATCATTCGAACCAGGTACTTGTGGGCTCGGTGCCGATGCCGGTGGGGCCACGGCCACCGAAAGGCGAAGAGAAGTGGTAGGACTAGGAAACTCAGATGCCACAAAACCATGTTGCAGAAAAGCAAAGCAGATATGAAAGAAAACCACAGAGAGAAAAGAATGTTGGTCGGAATATGAGCTATACGATTCAACATGAAGAATTTAAAACTAGAGATTGTCAAAATGAGTCTGGTCTTAAAAAAAAATCGAGGTCGGGTTTGAAATTTCGGACCCATTTCTTGGAATAGACTGTATCACTTTGCTCTTTTGACCTTAGGACCCAACACGAGCTAGGTTGGATTAGCTCACACGGCTATATATATATATATATATATATATATATATATATATATATATATATATATATATATATATATATATATATATATATATATATATATGTAGAGAGAGTGAGAGAGAGAGAGAGAGAGAGAGAGAATTGAGTAGGCCCAGTTCCTATTTGAAACGATATGATCCCGATCAGATCTGAACCACCACTAAGATTTGTTAGGTGATGTCTAGTCAGAAGAAATACTTTTAATTGGTTCCAGAAGGACCATGAACGGATCAAGTCTTTATCTGGGTTGGGTCTGGTAGCCCAGTGATCCAAGCCACGCATATTCAATGCAAACGAATCTTTGAAGGTTTTATCTGATTCCGGTGGTCTCACGGCACCTCAGCCCAACTGGCAAAGGTTCCGACGACTCTTGACCGTATGAATGATTTTAATCAGCTAGATACGACAGCTACATAACGAAGATACTTGGCTTTTGGTGAATGCACTACTCGAAGTCTCGTGTTGCCGGTAACAGATAGAGAATGGAGTGTTGCAGGCACGTATTCGGGTTCGTGGTGGATCCACATTATGGTCTCACTTGAAATTTGAATTTTTTTTATTTAAGTATTTAATTTTTATCAAAAAAATAAAAGCCTTTAATGTTCGCTCACCCAAAATAAATTTCTGAATCCGTCACTGTCCGAGCTCGACCATGAACGTGTCTGGATCAGTCAAAAAGTTTGATGGAAAATGGGCTCAGCTAGCTCAACCTCGACCCGAGCCTGAGTCGGTATGTTGAATCTGTCGATATCATGATATGTATGAATTTGGCCCGAGTTGGGCGCCAACCTGAATGAGTTTACGTTGACACATGCTGCTGAATGTGAGAAGGGCTTTGGTTTCTTAAAGGCTCTAAAAGACGGACCCAATAGCAGATCTACACTGAGGCGAGGTGGGACGGCGGCCTCACATCCAATGAAAAGGTTAGAGCACCATTGGATCGATGGCTATTATACATAGTTCGTCCCACCTTAAATGGTTGAACATACAGTTTGGCCAAACTCCACATAAAATCCTAGATTCATCATTGAGTGTTTAAGCACAACGACTAGATCTTGTCCTATACACTTAGTAGGGTAGGGAACACGGATTTTTTCATGGATGCGCTCTTACCTGTCATATTCTCATTTAAATAAAAAAAAAGATTTATGTTTATTATTTCCTTTCAATAATTTTAATGTATTATTTTAAGCATTCATCTTTTAATTTCTCACTCTGATAACGAGCTTCACTGTACAGATTCTCTAATTGCATAAATCTTATGTGTTTCTCTGTTGTGGGATATTATTTTTATGAGTCAAGTCATATGATGGACAGAGTCATGGAGGAAAGGTTAAAGACAAGAGTCAGTATAATAGAGAATCTGTTTATGCCAATCAAGGTCTATTACTTAGGCTATTCTAGTTATCTAGCTTTCATTGCTTATATATATATATATATAGAGAGAGAGAGAGAGGGAGAGAGAGAGAGAGAGAGAAAATAGTCCACGTGCACACATAATCCATGCTCAAGTAACTCTATTGTCTCAATTGTTTGGTCTTTGACATGATCGATAAAGGTGACAAGATAAAAAATATTTAATGTACATGAACTATATTTAAATGTATTGTACAAAAATATAATAATATTTTTACTTTTAAAATTCAAATCTAAACTGTTGATGATATTAATTGAACAATGAAGATTTTTAAGTAGATTTTAACATCCAAGGGTTGTGTGCATTTACCACTTTCATATAGAGAGACAATCATGTACGTGGGTATTAGCTCATCTGGCAGGGCTCACTGATACTCACCTCACGAGTGATTCCCGAGGCATGCACGTGTGGTTCTGTAAAAATTAGGCTTCAGTCCCCATTGTAGTAAGGAAAAAAACTCAAGTTCAGAATTTGGAAGAGGCTACTGTTTTTGGCATTTTTATTGGGATAAGACTGTGCTCTGCCTATGGAGTACTTCAGGCTGCTGGCCTTTGTGGGAATCTTCAACCAGGGAAGTGCATGTACAGAGGCAGTTTCTGGAGTGTGTAAAAGAGTTGTTCATCCAGAAAAAAGTGGTGTTTAAAAGAGTCGAATCCAGGAGCTCTTCCTTCTTCATCCTTTGCTGGCTGGTTGGCTATCACTCTACAAGTGCTTTCTCTGAAGTGCCTCCATTTTAAGAGGCCCATGACCATTACTCTCTTTGGAGTTATCCTTGTTTACACCATTAACCATTACAAGACAGGGTAATGTATAAAACGTAGTAAATGCGTATACACTCAATCCATGTTAAAAAGTCCTTAAAAATCTCACTCGTTCGAATAAGTGAATTCAACAGTTGAAATTTAAATTTAAAAAGTCAAAAAGTATCGTGATTGAGTTGAAATTTAAATCTAAAAAGTTAAAAAGTATCATGGTTGAGATCTTGTCAGGCAACGGTGAATGCCTTGTCACGGATTTCCTGCCCGATTAGTGTTGACACTTGCAACTGTATTATTTTCCAACTTGCCATTAGTCACAGCATCTCACACCGTAAACTGTGGTACCAAAATGCTCCTAAGAGAGAAATCAAACCTAGAGAGCTGAACGATACCTTTTAATAAGAAATGTGGGAAAAGCTTCTCAAGGTAGGAACTTGTACGCACTTGAGAAAACAAACACAGAAGAGGACGAAGACCATTCCTCTATATAAAAAGGACGTAAAGGCTAATTAGCTATAATTTGCAATGTTGACGATTTATTGTGGCTGGTTCAATACCCGCTTAATGTTGTCATCTTGTTCCCATGCAATTGATGTTGGAAGGATAATGGAGATACTCAAGAATGCTAGAGACAGAACAGCGCAACAGCTGCACTTACACAGAGAGCAGCAACACTATCAGCTCCAACGCTTATACATCATCCCCTCCCTTAGGGCAACTTTGACAGACCAACCTCAACATTTCACAGGACTGAAAGGACTTCGAGAGTTTCAGAAAAATGATGCAGAAAAAAGAAAAGATCTGGGATGAGTTTGTTGGAGCACCTGAAAATGGACGAGTCTGGACACATGGTTCAGAGAAAATCATCAGGAAGCAAGTTCTGTAAATTTCTTTGTTTTCACATTAGTTTTGGATCATTTCCATTCGTTAAGCCTGTGATTTGCAGAACAAATATTTACAAAGTGAATGTGATGTTCCTCTCCCTTCACAGTTTGGGCACCCCACAGATCCTGAAAATCAATAAAAGTTGTTTCACCATTTCAACCTGCAAAAAATAAGGTATTTGATGCAAGATTAAATGACAGGGAAAGTACAAGGATTCATTTTACTGAGCTAATCGATAAATAAGCAAGCAGCTTTTGTCAACTCTACCACATTGGGCATGCACATAAAAGGCAAAGGGTAATAAACGTAACAGAAATTCAGAGAGCAAACACCTACCAAAGCAGCATTATGATGGAATAGCAGTTGTCGGAGACAGCAAGCAATCAAGCAGATGCAGTGAAAGTGAAACAGCAGAGCAGGGTATTTCTCCTCAAATTGCAGATAGGCCTACAATTTCAAGTGCCCAGGCAAGCAAAAAGATGAATGTTGCAACAAAGGGAAACCCTTTTTAAACTTGGAAAACAAGAATACTCCGAGAAGAAAGTTAATGCACCCGCACAGACAGACGCTCAGCAACCAAGAACACTTCGAGAAGAAAAGCAGTGTGTGCACCCACAAGCACATATGAATTAGAGAACCGAGATATTGAAGAAAATACCAACAGCTCCTGCAGTTAAAGATCTAGCCCTAGGAAATGTTAACCAATTGGTGCAACGAATATCTGTAAAACTGAGACATAAAAGATCTCAACACCTTCAAAACAGTTTCACGAGAGAGAGAGAGAGAGAGAGAGAGAGAGAGAGAGAGAGAGAGAGAGAGAGAGAGAGAGAGAGAGAGATTATTAAGCACCAATTGTCTAAGACATCATATATCTGGTGAACCGGTTCAGGAAGTAAAGAAACTTTTTGGTTAAGTACAGCAAAAGAATAGCAGTACAACTGTAGGTATTTACCGTGCATTCTCTTAACAAAATGCTCAAATTCCAAGTAGTTGTGTCCCTCCATGAGAGTTGGGCCAAGTCTGAGGTAGGTGAACGCAGATAAATGCCTTTGATCAGGATCACTTGAAGGCTTTGCATGCTCCAAAATCCTGTTATAACCATCTCTATCATGACAAGGCAGAGAATTCTCACAGGCCGTCTTTATGTTTACATCCCACGCAGCATTTAGAACCTGCAAAGAGTAGCATTCTTCATCATTGGTGACCAACTTTTGTAAAGAGAAGCATCTTCCCAGAAAGAGTGCAAATGGCACAAAGTTATTACCCTCCCATTGCTACAAGTGGAACACATAAGACTAGTCAATACGCATAACAGGGGTGGACTGTTTTAACCAGGTTCTGCGAACTCAGGTTTGGAACTACACAAAGCTGACTTGAATACTTGATGTGCAACCAATTGATGGGCAAGGTTAACTATGGGGATTCATGATTGATGACAGAAGTACAAATATAAGATTTCCTCAAAGAAATGCATTCATTATTCTTCACTTTCATCAACATGCAGATGCTACCACATGCTTGATATCCAGAGAACGAAGCCAAATTTTGACCAGGATGAAACACTACAAAGACACGTTTACTCACTTGCCACACCAATCCTTCAGGATCTGCTAATGCCTCTGAAAAGTTCTCTTGTTGGTCCATCGTGAGCAACTCCACACATGTAAAATTAAGTGTAGCATGATGCTTCTTCAGCATCTGTGCAATTGGGGCATAGCCATCACGATTGCAAGAGTTGTAGAATCCAGCAGTCAGCTCAGCAGCATGGCTTGCCGTTTTGTACCACCAATGAATACCAGATAGCTGCTCATCTCTCTCACACACACACAGAGAAATAGAGAGAGAATCAGTTGTGTAGCAGCCAACCTGAAAATGAGTACTATTTCTTCAGCCAAGAAGATAAAGTTGCATAAGGTCAACATACCTTCACGCCAATACAGGTGCCTTCAAAAGCCAACCTTGCAAGAAATAGCACATGGTCCGCATGATCTATTAAAACTTTTGAATACCAACCAAGGAAGAATCTCCCATAATGGCCATCATAGTCGCCACCATCACAGAAGAATCTCGTTTCATGAGGTTGTGAATTATATGTTCCTGCATTTTCTGGCCCTCTTGCCCAGAAAGAGTTTCCCCGCTTCTCAGCAGCCTTCCTCAAACTTTTCAGTAAATATTGATCATAACACTGTGCAGGAAAGAATGGAAATACAAATATATTAGAACATAAACATATTGACATACAAAAACATAGATATTCCCTCACAAAATGAGGTTTACCGCAATACACCTTCACATCAACTGATTTTCATGCTTTAAATTTTAAAATTCAGTTACTTTCAGTGAAACTTTAAGTCCACACTTATTTAAAGTTAATATTGGGTTACATCAAGGATCAACTTTAAGTCCATACTTATTTATAATGGTGATTGATGAGTTAACAAAATATATTCAAGATGAAGTACCTTGGTGTATGTTATTTGCAGATGACATTGTGTTAGTGGAGGAGTCTAAGGAAAAAGTTAATAGAAAATTAGAACTATGGAGAGAAACATTAGAAAGTAAAGGCTTCTGACTTAGTAGAACAAAGACAGAATATATGGAATGTAAGTTTGATCATTTGATTACTTCCGTGGACATAAAAATTAAAATTGGCACACATTGTTTCTCCCAAAAGGAAAGTTTTAAATACAGAGTCAATTTTTCAGAGTGATGGAAGAATTGATGGAGATGTTATGCATAGAATTAATGCTGGTTGGTTAAAATGGAGAGGAGCATCAAGTATTCTTTGTGATAAGAAGATATCATTAAAGTTAAAAGGTAAATATTATAGAGGAGCAATTAGACCTGCCATGTTTTATGGTTGTGAGTGTTGGGGAGTTAATCATCAATATGTTCAAAAGATGTATGTGACAGAAATGAAGATATTGAGATGGATGAGTGATCTTATAAGAAAAAACCGTATACATAATGAGGTTATTAGAAATAAATTAGGAGTGGCACCAAATAAAGGATAAAATGAGAGAATATCGTTTAAGATGGTTTGAACATATAGAAAGAAGATCAAAAGAAGAACCTTTAAGAAGGTATGAAAAACTAGATTTTGAAAGTATTAAAAAAGGTAGAGTACAACCACAAAAGTATTGGAAAGAAACAATAAAGAATGATCTAGCTTATTGTGAGTTATCTGCTAACATGGCACATGATAGGGTTATGTGGAAACAAAGAATCTATGTAGCCGACCCCGTCTAGTATGGGAAAAGGCTTAGTTATTGTTGTAGTTGTAGTTACTTCGAGTGAAAGGACAACTCAATGTTGTAATTGTGTTGGACCCTGTTTAGCACTGGGTACTAATAGAAATATATTGTCCTTGTCATACAATACAGAGCAATATTCTAATTCTTCATTTAATGAAATAATTAATTAAGGAAGACCTAAAAATTATAGATATAAAAAATATCATACAAAATGCTACGAGAAAATCTTAAAATGTTTAACAATATTTTAAATATCTTATAACATCATGGCAAACACACTGATAAATGAGGGCAAAAAGGATAACTAAACCATATTCATCCAAGCACTGATATACCATATTACATGTGGTGTCATAAGAGTCAATGTTTACAACATCAAAATCGGGAGAGTTAAAGGAAAAGATCATACAAGTACCCTCTAATTTGACCGAAATACACTTTTATGCCCCTATACTTTTTTCACTCAATTCAGCCCCTCTGGTTCTTAAAATTCGCATTTTAGTAGAAAATAGACGATTTTTCCTCTGTTTTTAAGTGGCTGACAGAAACTGTTTACACAGAAAATAAGGTTGTGTAGCATATAGAGTTTAACATGGCACCTTTTCCTTTGATTATTAAGACAAGTTTATCAAAAACCACTAAGATGGTGCACCCAATACATCAAGTGGAAACTCTCACAAACTCTACAATATCCATGACAACCCTACTTTCCTCTCTACCAGAGAGACGAAAAACAAGCCATCTCATTAGTAATTCACTTGGACAATTTCTCTATCCCTTGAAAAACTCTCAACGCTTGCCAAAAAATGACAAAAGGGAGTAGGAGAAAATAAGCAAATTTGAAGAAAAAACACCATGCTTAAATCTCTTTTCTAACATTTCTACTAGGAGCCCATTCCGTTCCCATAACCTTAAGGGTTGCCACCATAAATAGCCTAGTCAACTCACAAAACAAAAGCAAGTGGTCCACCAATTCCAACTCATGCTTGCACATAGGGCATCTATTCACCACAGTTCAACAAAGTCTACTTCAGAACCAAACCGATGGTTAAAATTAGAACAGAATCCAGCTGTAAACCAACCAGACACAGACACAGAATCAAGGGGGTTGTTCGATTATGGTTCCTCCTTCTTTGGAACCAGAACCAGCAGTTCAAGCTGCCAATTGCATCCCTTTTATATTTTTTCATTTTTTAAAATTTTTAAACTTTTCATAGTTTTTAGCAGTTTTGATCCAAACCAAAACAAGTTTGAATCCAATCCGGTTTGGTTAGGATTCGTGGTTCCAGGTGAACTGAAACTGATGTTTTTAACTGTCAATTCCAATATACCTAGAGACGGACATCTATGTCACATAGGTGCGGGTGCGGGTGCGGGACACGACAAATTTCAAAAATTTTGGGTGCGGCAACACGGCTAGGGTATATAATATTATATATTATATATAATATTCAAGCTACATAAATCAATCATAATACAACTAGTATTTGCTAATTTTGGGTGCACGTAGGTATCAATTAGCAAGTTCCCTCATAATGATCTGAAACTTACAATGATTTTACGAGCTGCAAAATATCCAAGTTATGGATTCAAAGAGTTTCGAGATCTTTTATAGGATATAACATATACTAGTATTTGTGCTAGGATCCACTAGTGATGTCATACTCTTATGTTCTATTGATCTGGCAATGTTCTTGGTCTTTAAATGTGTTTGGTGACAGAGATTATTCTATGCAAAGGCATACAGTATGGAGTCAAGAATCCAATCAGAATGAGATTGAGTAATAAGAAACCAATTGTTCGCATTCAAAATCATTAAGCTAATATTGTATACATCTACAATAGCAAGTACACAACTTTATATTAAAGCAAAATATATAAATGGTAAACAACTATTAATTTCATCATAATACACAAATCAATCTTCATTATCCAGACCCACTTATCTGTGAGTTACAAAAAAAAAAAAAAAATTTGCAAATTTTTTTTTTGGCCATGCCGCACCGACACAATGTCGGTGTCGGTGTCGCACCAGTGTCGAGGTCGACACTCCACCCCTTAGAAGTGTCTGTGTGACTTAGACGGACATGTCTAACCATAGTGAAGCCCTTCTTTTAGAAATTATCAAAGCAAAGAGCTTGGCGTACATTGCTTACCATACGAAGAAATAAACTCGAGGTGCTCCTGGTTTTGAAATGACCTTTAAAAGCTTCACCTGACTTGGCCTCAATTTCCTCTCTGCTCTAGCGACTGAGATCAAATTTATTTACCTTAAAGCCCCATTAGCATGATCCTTCAAACTCATACAATAACCTCACTCATTCACCATCAAACTGTATAATGCATCAATGAGCGAGGAAAAGGACCCAACTCAAGTTTCTTTTTTTGTAGGAAGTAGAGGGGCAAGAATATCCCATCTCAACAAACAAAAATGGAAATTCATATAACTGAACTCATGACCTTCTAAACCAAAGACCCCTTCTCATACAAGTTTCAGAAACGAACATGTTTCACATAAACCTCTAAACGTCATGGTCATGTTGATTGAACTCAAAGCTTGCCCCATATAAAAGATTTAATTGAAATAATGCTAAATTAACAATCATATTGATTATTGAATAAGTGCTTAATTTGTTTTAAATAAAATAATGTAAATGAAAGTAAGAAAATTCATTTCGAGGTAAAATATCAATTCCAAATAAGCTAATTAATAAGTATAAATTGTCGTATTTTAGTTCATATTATTACATATGACATCTAATTAATATAAATAATATTGCAATAATAGAACTTTTAATTAGTAACAAAATATTCTTTGTTACTATAATTAAGAAATTATCAATATAAATAAATATTTAACTAATATAAGCACATTATCATTTTAATTAGTAATTAATATACATGAATTTAATTTTAACATTTTATTGAAGAATATTAAGAATTAATATATATTATATTATTAATTAACTCGTGATTAATTATACTCGCTTGATTATTAATTAAACTCCAGTAAACGGTTTTATCGCTAAGTGTCTGATGGCTAAGCAGCTCATTTTGTGACCATCATCATCATTTGTTAATTGAGTCACACCATGGTGTAACAGCGTGTACTAGGACCTAACTAACTCACGGTGTAAACTGCATGTATTGAACTTTGTTAATTGAGTCAGAGTCACCACGGTGTCACGTCATCTTCCTCGTAATGTACCAAAGTGGATTTTGGTCAAACTACAATATCTTAATCAGAACAATAAAGAATGAAAGAGACACTGGTTAAACAATTAGAAGTAAATAGTAACCTTGTCAGGCAACGCTACCAGCTTATTGCATATGTAATGCAGCAAGAATTGACAGAATAAAAGTTCTTCCTGTAAGCTAAATAAACTGTCGCAGGAGACAGGATGGATCAACTAAGTCAAATCAATGATTTTCCAGGAGCTTCTACAAATGAAACATACCAAATTATAACTTCTGATTTTCTGGGATATAAAGCAGATGAAAGAGACACTGGTTAAACAATTAGAAGTAAATAGTAACCTTGTCAGGCAACGCTACCAGCTTATTGCATATGTAATGCAGCAAGAATTGACAGAATAAAAGTTCTTCCTGTAAGCTAAATAAACTGTCGCAGGAGACAGGATGGATCAACTAAGTCAAATCAATGATTTTCCAGGAGCTTCTACAAATGAAACATACCAAATTATAACTTCTGATTTTCTGGGATATAAAGCAGACTAGGACGTCTTACGACCTCCATTTAACACACTAAACGTGCCACTTTCCATAAAGTGAATTTCAAAACAATATTGTGTTGCAAAAGCAAACATATAACTGCCTTCCACTGTATCTGAATCTCAATTCTCATGGGATATGCTCTCACTTGCTACAGAAGATTGCTTCCTGAACATGTTTCCACATTTCAAAGCCACCACAAGATATCTTATAAACAAATAAACAGATCCATTGAAGTATTAGAGAACTCCCCAATCCTTGCCTACACCAACTAAATATCCTCATGAAATTATCAACACTGAAGAGAGCCGTACACAAAGTACAAACCGACCCTTTGTACACACCAGTGATAAGAAGGTCAGATTGAGTACCCAATTTTAGATGTCAAAAGGAAATTATTTGCCATAAATAGACAATGTAATGGAGACTTGCAAGTTCCGACCAGACAAGAAAGTGGGAGTGACGGCTGGCTGGAAAGGGCAGTCCATATCACTTCTAAGTTTTGCAGAAACATAGGGAGATAATGGTCAGTGAAATATGCACGAGGATGATGCAGTTTCATACAACATTTTAACAGCATCCTGACTCCAAGTGATCCTTGAATCTTCCACTGGCTTCTATTAAAGTCCAGGTTTAATGTCATATTTTTGCTTCATCCATGGTAAGGTCAACGACTCAACATAAACATACAGAAGTCTCCATCAAATCCAGCTTTGCTTCCCTGCGTCTGGGTAGAAAATAGACCAGAGCCGGGACCTGTTGCTGTCAAGGTTGTTTACAGATAATGCTAAGTACTTACCTGACAAAACCAACCCTTTTCATCACAGATGGAAGTGGGAATAAGAGCGAAGGCAGGTCGGAATGCAGTGGAGAGGAACGCCAGACAGCTTCATGCCTTATTTTCCGTCCATCAACTGATGCAAGTATAATTTTATTTTCTAAGAAAAAAAGTATGCTTTGGTTTCATGCAAGTTCAATTTGATTCAGAGGAAACTCAACAGCAAAAATGCTGAAAACAAGAAGCAAAGCATATGAATATCCTAATGGCATCTTTTAATGCACTAAAATCATGTGAAGCATCGAGGACTTGAGCTTCAAATGCTTTCAAAAGTCAAACAACAAGCTTCATTCAAATGTGCAGAGGCCACCAGTAAAAGAATACTGAGCATGGAAGACTAATGATGAATGTAACCCTATGAGACACCGAAGGATGATCATAGAAAACTCATCTGCACAACAAGGACACCTGCTCAAGGGTGAAGAAGGCGAGCCAGAAGTTACCTGGAACTCCCCAATCCCTGGGTATCTCCAACCAAGCCTTATGAGATAAGAAGGATACCGCAGCTCTCCACATGGACCTAAACCAATATTAATCTCGGAAATAGTGTCATCCTTGAAAAACTCATCAAATTCTACACGAAAACTTCTCATGTAGTCGAAGTAAACCTACAGGATACACCCCAAGGAAACGGTTAATGGTTTATTTATTTATTTATATATATATATATATATTTTTATTTATTTATTTATATATATAAAGCGTATCTAGCTGAGAGAAGTTGTTTATTATAAGATGTGAGAAGAATGAATCTGATCATTGGATCTTTACATAAATAATCAAAATTAGAACATAAATGTATGTGATTTTTTTAAATGGTCGATAATTTTTAAGAATCTCTTTTAATCTTGATCATTCATATATATATACACATATTATTATTACATTAATAAGATAATAACAATAATTTAAATTTAAATTATATTAATAACACAACTTAAAAATAATAATTGATAAAATATTTTATATTTTTCATTAATTTTTTAATATGATAATTTTAAATTTTAAATTTCAAAAATATTAGTGATCTAATTTAGAGCTGTCATTTAGTAAAATTTTATAAATTATAACTCTCTTTATATATTATATTGATGATAGATGCAACATCAATCTAACAAAAAATTTCTGGCAAAAATGTTGGCTCCTTAACCTTACTGCAATGAGTGAGTACTCTTCGTCACTATAATTTATTCAACAACATACTTTAACTTTAATTTTAACTGAAATATTTTGTATTTCTCCCATATACCTATCACCTAATTCATCACCATAATTCTTTCAGTCTATTCCCGAATGCATGATGACAGCCATCATCACATTTTGAATTTACAGCAAAAATATTATATTGATCTGAGTCAGACCCCCCCCAAATTACGTCTTTTTAACTGATCCCTATTTAATTTTTTTGAACAGCCTCTTATAACCATGCCAATTGTACTGCTGTGGAGCATGGGCCTCCACTATGCCCCACCAGCAATCAACCATAACACCATCAATATTACAAGATTTCAAAGTTTTCAGCTGCTTAATCAGAACATCAGGATCAACCAGCTCACTCTTCAAATTGATGACCCCAAGCTTGCCATTTAGCAAAATGCTTGTCAGGAATCAAAACATAACAAGTAAAAGTCATCTTTGTTTGCATATACAACTCACAGGTAGCATTACAAAAACTGGAACATATGGAGTGCCAGCAAAATCACGCTCTTTGGTCCTTGGAGGTAGCTGCATGATCTATAAAGCAGAAAGCAGTAGAATATAGAAAGTCATACAACCAAAAATCCAGGAGAGTAAAAATAAATCATCATCGATCTCCAGCAGCAAGTACCATAAATATCATTATGGACCAATGAAAATTCTCCATGCTACCACAGAGAAATTTATGAGCACTGTATGAACAAAATTATGAAGCAAGACAAACACATAAGATGCAAGACGTCATAAGAGTTGGTAGCTTTTGCTGCCAATAACTTGACAGAACAACTGTATGGACAAGTTCAAAAATACTGTTTGCTACTAACCTTTTCTATTCTAAGTACCTATCTAATTCATTTGATTAGAGCAACAAATACCAATCTCAGAAAGAAGCAAAGATTCCTCAAACATAGGGTTTGATACTAAGGGTTCTGCATTGATAACTTCCTTGATGCATGAAGACAGACTTACGTGAAATGCATTCCAGTTATTGGTACATGCATATTTTGATATCTGGTGAACACGAGGAAGCATTCTCAGACACAATCAAAGTTTACTCATGTCTTCCATTTCCAACTACACCAATTTTTTCTCCAATAGATATGTTCTAAATTTGGCTCAAAGTTTTAAGTTCAACAAAGAAAGCACTCATAGTTTTAAAGATAGACGGCATCCATGTGTCTCAAGCTGTTCCAGTACTAGAACATACACACAAAAAGCACCCACTATTTTAAAGGCAACTAATTTACCTGTTTATCATCACCCTCTAGGCAGCTACCTAACAAATGGGCATTGTCACTGCCATCACCCATCATGGCCCCGAGACTAGGCCCACCACCAGATGATCCATCTAAAGGCATTGTGGTCGGAGTGAAAACGCCCTTCAATCGGCATGGCCGGTACTCCACCGAATTCCTGAATCCTGACACCCCTCTAAGCGATGGAGTAGGTGGTGTCTGAGAGGCAACCATAAAAGGTGATGTCAACACCGTCAAAGGAGCTGGCGACCTCGCATTCTGAAAAACAATAAAATGAGAAAGGCCCAATTCTATTCTAATACCAGTTATTGAATGGTCAAGACAAAGTAAAAGCCTATAGCTGAGAGCTAGACAATGTCGAGGTCCACAGAGGAAACGTGAAGTCTAGCAAGATGAGGAAAAGAGTGGCAAGACAATAACATGTTAGGAGGATACACAAATAGAGATAGAAGACCAAAAGGAAGCGGTGAAGACATCATCTTCCCATAATCAGCCACCAAAAGCCAGCCCAAATGCAACCCGAATCTTACAATCACGAGAATCGGAAGACGTATACGGATCACCATAAGAAGACGGAGGAAAGGTTGCAATTTGGAGGTTTACACTATGCCTGACTGAGTCTGCATTCTGACAAAATCCCCAAAGGACAGGACAATATTGCCTCCAACGTTGTTGAGAGAAACTTTAGATCTTCTGAAAAAGCAGTGAAGTCCCCAATAATCATGCCAAACCAGAGCTTCGACCGTTAGCTAAGGATCATCATCCCGAGTTCACCACGTGTAAGGGAGGATCGGTGCCTAATGGTCACCCCTCCATCAAACCATGCACCATGCAACCTAGCCAACATCGTTGCCAATCGGTACCACTAGCAGCAAAATGCACAATGACCATCTAGAAAAGACGAAGACCCACTTACGTAAGTGAACCAACACCAGACCACTGGGCTGACCACCCTGCCACCATAATGCACCCAAGGCCTCACAAAATCCACATTACACAGACACAAGCCACTCAGACCACCACAAGAATTCACACAGGGACCAATAGGCTCAAAAGACCATAAGAACCTATGAAGCGGGACAAGTTATCTAAAAACCGAAACCAAAATTATAACTCCGAGAGGCAAAAAGAAAAACGCAAAGAGGGGAAAACTGTGCCACACACACACACACACACACAGATGGCTATTAAACTCAAGGGGCAAACGAAGAAGGATTAAGATGAGCTCAACTAGCAAGTGAAGATTAAGAAAAACCATCGACAGAGAGAGATGCCTACATGAGCGGGTCTGGGAGGGGGAAGGGTGGTGCCATCGGGGAGAACCATCCAGCCGGCTTCCCTCGCCAATGCCGCGATCACATCGTTGATGTCCGCCCTCACCCTCAGGTTGTAATTGCCGTGGCGCCTGAGCCCCGACAATATTCTCGCCGTGATAGCCCTTCGATGCCTCTCCCTTAACTTCGTCCGTTCCTTCTCTTCCTTCGGTCTGCTCCTCCTAACCCCACTGTTGCCACTACCGCCACTGCTGTCCATTTCCATCCCTACTCCGCCTCCGGTATGGTGCATCTGCAACTGCTGGAATTGGTGATGATGGAGGTGGTGAGGTACCGCACCTCCGACCCCGTCCATTCCCGCGATCACCATTCTCTTGTTCCTCCTCTCTCCCCCCTCATCTTCGTCTTCCTCTTCCTTCACGCCCATGTCTAGATCGTCATCCTCCTCCTCCTCTTCTTCTTCCTCGTCATCATCAACCATTCTTTGCGCCAGTGGCGGATCTAGAAAATTTTCCTGGTGGCGCAAACACTGTACTGTATTAGAGATAAAATATAAGAAAAAAGTCGTTGAAACATCATACAAGTATGAAACCTTTAATTAAAAAATATAAGAAAAAAGTCGTTGAAACATCATAGAAGTATGTAACCTTTAATTAAACATTCAATAGAATCCATACCTTGCATCAAATGTAAGTATTTGACTATTTTTCACAAGAAAAACATCATGCACAGAGATTCATAAACAAGATTTTAATCACAATACATGACATTGAGAGATGTCAAAAAGAACACCAATGCATTATATCGGTACCTTCAATCTAAACTGTACAGAAATTATATACCAATTTATTAGGACATAGGCTTTTATGAACGATTTCAACTTAAAATGATTGATTTCATGCCAAATTCTTACCAGAACTTGAAAGTCCTGCTTTGCAGAAAAAGATCCCCGATATGCATACAGCAGACAGAATGATGGCAGAAGGTCGAGACCAAATTCACGTGAGGACTTGTCCTATTTTTTTGTCACACTCTCGTCATAAAAGGATGAAATAATTGAAATTGAAAATACATTTTTTTGATAGGCAAGATGGGACTAGGGATGCTCCTACCAGATATGAGCAAGCCCCTTATTGATCCGCGGACCTTCAACTTGAACGTTTTTTAGTCAACCTCCCCGGCAAGGAGAGCTGTATCTGAGTCTTCTTGTGCAAAAGTTTCCTTAGCTAAAAGAAATTTCAAAATTAAATAAAAAAGGCACTAAATCAATTATGGCAGTAGACCTAAAGTGGTGATCCTATCAAATGTCTCCCCTTTCACTTGCTTTTCCATGAAAAATAAGAGCAACTGTACACAGAAGAATGCTTCAGAAAAATCTAATGAACTGCCTCAAATTAACAGACAAAACCAAACCCAAAACAAGAAACCAAAATCCATGTTTATTGTGTTCGGATATTGATACGCAACCTTGTGTTTATCAAACTCCTAAATTTAGGTTCATTAGGTCAAACCCTGTCAAGTAATTGCCTACACATCATAACTAGGTGCGTGGACTAATTTTTCCAGTAACCAAATCATATAGATCACATCTCAGTGCTTCCAAGAAGGGCCTTCTGGGAAAACTGACTAGCAAGGTACTATATAAGAGCATTACCTCAAAAAAAAAAGAAATCACCACCCCAGATTAGTGGCGTCCAACGGTTCAATCGAAAGAACAAGGAAGATGACTTAATTGGATTTGACGATTTGGGAAGAGGCAGCCTATGTGCAACAGGCGTGCGATCGAATTGAGAAAAGAGAATGTCAGAGATGAGACCAGGCTGAGCAACAGAGAGAAAGCGTCTCTGGAGAATTTCCCAGGCGGCCTAAATTTGGCGGGTCAAAGAATTCCCGGCGAGACCGGGGAAGGTCTCCGGAGAGACGCGATTGCTCTGGGGATTGTGGAATGGCGTTTCCCGGCAGGACAATGGTGATGCCGGTCGGTCCCGGAGAGAGCGGGGAACAGAGAGACTGTCGCTTGTGCGAGACTGCAAATTCTAGGGTTCCCTCGTGTGCCGTCGGGCGAGAAAGCACCTAACACGAACGAGACGCACCTTCAGGGAGCCGAGCATCCAACGGCTAACAATTCTTCAGGTTTAAGGGTATTTCAGGTATATAACGCTCAGTCAAGTGTAGAGAAATGTTAAATAGAAAAAAGCGTAGAGAAATGAAGGGGGTTGCGTGCACCCACAGCGTCAGCTCGACTGCCATGACTCCCACGCTGCAGGTCACTAGTTCATCCCCAGGGAATGCTAGTGTGTGTGTGTGTGTGTTTCGATGGCCCGATGGCGTATTCTTCATCATTTTTCGAACACCTCTTGTCATTTTTACCAGATCGAACCTGTAATTAGGAACGAGCATTATTCAGTTATACATGAATAAGTGAACTAAACCAAAATTCCTAAATTCGATTCAATTGAATTAAAAACCCATTCTGCTTCAGCACTCATCCCCACATTAGTATTTGAGAAAATATAAAAAACATCATGCCTTTTAAAAAAAGTAAAGAAAAGTATAAATAGAGGGAGGGTACGAGTATGAAAATACAATAGACATGATGCCTTTGAGTAAAAGTAAATAAAGGTATAAATAGAAAGAGGGTATGAGTATACTTAGGGACCTTCATGGACTGGTGCGGGATCAGAATCAAAGTCTTCATTTTTATTCTCGTTTCAAAACTTTGTTTTCATTCTTGTTTTGATTATTATGATAGAACCAAAAACGTTTCCATCTCCATTTCCGAGTTTTTATGAGAATCTATAAAAAAAAATTGCTCATTTTGAAACTCACTTTTACATATTAAATGAAACCCAATTTATACATGATATATCTAAATTAAAACCTATCATTACATAATAAATATAGAAAATGGTGATAAATTCATGAATTGAAGTAACATTTTCTTTTACTTATTTTGTTTATAATTTATTTTATTGTTAGATGAACCTCATTTAGTTGGAGAACGGAAGCATCTTATCTCATCCCCGCCCCAATCCCATTCGAAGATTTCCTTCCTCTTCCGGTTTCTGTTTCCACTCACCAAATCGAGACGGGTCTCCTCGAGAGAGCGGGTGATCCCTCTTCGTAAACACCCCTAACCCTAAGTATACACGTATCATCCTCCCCAAGACTTGTTCGTAGTGAGTGCGACAAGCGAGCAATAGTCGTGTCACCTGGAGATCCTTTTCATGTAATCGTAGCTTCTACACCGATGATGATGCGTTATTTTTCATTGAAGAGAAAGAACGGTCTCTCCAAAATTTTCTCCACATCATTCTCGAGTTGGAAGAAGACTTAGGTCTCAAAGTTAGTCGCGAGAAATCATCATTCTTAACCTTTAATGTAAGTCGTGGACGGTGTCTAGCAACTCAACAGATGACAGAATGGCAGGAGGGAAAGCTGCCCACGAAGTATCTGGGAATGGCTGTGAAAGTCCCGCAAGGTGTGCTAACAAGGATAGAGTCTATTTTGAGAACCTTTCTACGGCTGATCGACGTTCGGAGAAGAAGGCCCAACATTTGATGAAAGGAGAGAACTTTTTCAAGCCTCGCAGTGAGGGTGGCGTGGGTGTTCGACAGATGAGCAAGATAACCCTGGTAAGATGGCACGGATAGTTGCAACAAAGCTCGATCACCCGTGTACTAGATTGATAAAAGCAAAGTACCTGGCGTTCAATGGCCTTTGGTAACCTTGGAAAGAGGGGCAAACTTCAGATGGAAATCGATTAAGGAAGGACTCACCTGTCTCAAAGAGCACATCAAATGGCAGATAAAGTCGGAGCGAGAAACAGAGTTCTGGTTTGAACCTTGGTCTGATGTTTTTTGAAGTTTAGCATGCTGGATTGAAAGAGGCAGTTATGAACGTCAGTATCTGCACCTCAGGGAAGTGAAAGTTCAGATGGCGACATGATCGATCACCGTTCTATATCAATACATGAGTATTTCATGAGAGAGGTGCCAATTGATTTAACTGGGAGGCTCCCCTCTTCTTATCTCGTGCTAAAGACATCTTAATCTGGCAGTGTTCCAAAGAGTTCACTGTTGCTGTAGTATGGGAGGCTTTGAGAGGAAAAGGTGACACTTTTGAAGCCCACAAACAGATTTGGTGTGCCAACCACTTCCTTGGAGAAAAAAGTGCGACTTGTTTTTCACTTCAAAGCTAAAGGGCTAGCTCGTTTTATTTGTAGAGAGAGAGAGGGAGAGAGGAAACACGCGTGCACCTAGACCTATCCACTTCGAAGGGAAGAAGGTTGTATTAGGTTTCTTACAGGGAACGTATTCTTTGTCAGATTTTAACATTGAATTGAAAAGAAAGAAAATAAAAATGATGCAATTAAAAACTTTTAAACATCATGTCATACAGTTCAACTTAGCAGAGATAGAAAGATCAAGTGACATCATACATATTAACGAATAACAGTACCAAAACTTGTGGGGACGTCTACATGGATCTGTGGTTGCCACTATATTGTGTCATATTAGCATTTAACCCTAAATAATCAGTCATGTTTTATTATTTATTCCTAAACAAGATCTTGTTCTTCTTTCAAAGTTTTAGCCATCTAATTTCTCACCTTATTTGATCTTCTATCTCGACATATCCTGGTTACCATAAAGACGTCTCTCTTATTTTATATTCTACTCCACACCAAAACCAAAAGGAATTTTTCAGAACATTGGACGCTAGGAGCATTGGAATCATATCAACGTCAGGCAATGGTTTAAACAGTTCCGTTGTTGGCATATAAAATAAATTAACCACAACAGAGTACGCAGACAGCTTCCCCGTGCAAAATGTGAAACAGTCTTGGACAAACAGCAATCGACAATCAACTTCGGCTATCGTGCGCCCGTACTCGCCAGGATTTATCAAGTTTGGCTTTCTGCAGTGATTATTTACAGGAAGAAAAGAAGCTTCCCTACGGAACCTTCTGAAGTTTTTAGTAATCTCCCTCCTAAAACAACACAAATACGATTACAAATACCAAAAAGAGTACACTGAAATGTCTACAGTGACTAACAGGAGAAGAAAATTCTGCAGTTGTCTGCGAACAATCAAAGTCCGACTAAGTTGTTCTCTCAGTCATTAACAGGGATGGAAGGCAGCTTCATTCAGAAACTTTGGAATTGAATTATTGGTATCTATCTTTGTTACAAAGTAGTTGGCATTTTATGAACCAAGAAATGATTCTTTTCGAATTGCCATGGTAACTACAAGGAGAAGCAAAACTACTATCTTTTGGGCACAACTAAAGACTTATTGATATTAAGATGTGTTCACTCAGATGGGCGGCATCAAACTTAATGCTGCAGACTATATGAGCTTTTCGTAATATATGAAATGGGAAAAATGAAGAAACCAAAACACAAGATGAAAGAGAGAGTCTATTTAAAGGTAGGTATGATTTCTTTTGATTCATTTTCTGTAATTATACAAGGATGATGCACTCTTGAATACGATATGGACCCCTATACATTGCTCACAGATTCTACAGAGTCCTTTTCTGGGGACTCTTCGCTCTGCCTTCTGGTGACACGAATATAACAAAGAACAGCAACAAGCATAGCTGTACCAAGGCCACCAAGAATGACACCCCCACCAGCGACCGACCTATCGACCTCATGATGGTGGCCAAGATGCCGAGTAGCCGGAGCCTCTGCTCCAGTTAACACCTCTTTGGCACCCTCACTTGCAGTAGGAGAAGCTGCGAGGTTGATGCTCTTCACTAATTGATCATGCTGCAAGTCCGCAGCATCTGAAGCCATGGAGACTACACAAGATGCCGCTATAATTAAGCAAATCAGATGCCACTCAGCCATAGACATCTAACTAATCTCTCTGTGCTGTGTTAGGGCTATACTGCAATCTCTTAGTGCACTCGAAGATGAGGAAATGATCCATCCGTGCGTGCTTTTATAATGTTTCATTGCCAACCTCTCTTTGACATTAAAGCTGTTGATTGGTTGAAGTTTCCTGATATTGACACGGGAATCAATTAAGCAATGTGATGTGTTGGCTTGGTTGGTACTTGTGTTTAGAATTTGATAAGCAATAAATCTGTAAGAGCATCTTACATATAAATTATAAGGAATGACTGGAGGGCAACTGGTTTGTCAAGGCAGACAAGTATGACTAACATGTTCATGAATATGGTGACAGCCTCTGCTCCTCCTCGTAATGACAGCTTACACTATGGATATTTAAGAGATTATTTTGACAAATAAAATAAAAAAGTCAGCGTCACGCGAGCACTGATCACTGATAACGATGTGATATATGAATACGTGATATGAACCACTAATCTTGGAAAGGTCGTAGGGCTGTGATTATCTCTTAATTCATGTCTCAGTTGAAGCATCCTACCTACACCTGGTAATGTTGCTCCATGGTTTATGGTAGACAGCGGATTTGGCATACTATAATGCATAAGCACATGGGATTTGTTAAGCTGCAGAATATTGGCAAAGTAATTGTCTTGACTTGGCTTTTGGGTTGATGGGATTTGATTTTGTTGATATGGCTTGAATTTATTGTGGACACAAATTGTGACTCGACTCAAAAAGCATGCCGTGCGACCCAAAATGAACACGAAATGTAGAGGTTCAAGTTGATTGACTTGGCTATTGAGGAGGCGCATAATTCTTAGTTTCTTTTTTCCTTCCCTCGTGTTTTCTGCGAATCAATTTCTATGATTATGTGTGCAGATTCTTATTAGCTTCATGCCCCTTGTAGTTCTTGCTGCCAAGTGTTGATTAGAGGCATAAATTGAATGACATTATGGAAGACAGAATCGAATGATCTTTCGTTTTACATTACCATTTTGAGATTCGGACATATATTATACACGGAGAAGAATTATTAATCAAGTCACATTTTTTGTTATCCATCATTGTGACACCACATGATGGCGATTACCAATAAATGAAGCCAGATGATGGTGATCGGTGGCTCATTGTTCTTCTGTTCACTGATCATTTAATGAAGGGAAAATAGGACAGATAATGTGATTTCTAAACAAAGTGTTCCCTTGCACGTGTGGCTGCGTCTTGGCCAATAATTTAGCAAGCTTGGTTGAGAGAGAGAATAACTATTAGCAGGAATCAAACATTCACCATGGGATGTCTCTAATAAGGTGGCAGGATGCAGCATATTTGTTTAGACCTTGAAGCAGGATTATGAATCCTTTGAAATGAACTCGGAATGATCCTATATCAAATGGTATTTGAATGAGTGGAACGGCTTTATTTTGAAGTTTATCAACCTTTAGAAGAAGACTGAAATCTTTAGATAACATGGCTAAAACAAGAATCAGATAATTGGGGGCCAGCCAAAAATGCCATAGCACAGAAGCAATCGGGTTAGCTGATTGGAGAGGTCAAATCCCAGGTATGCACGTGATAGGTCGGCTTATCCTCGGCATTGTTAAGAAAGGAAAATGTGGTTTGGTGCCAATTTTGTGTGCCTTTCATGATAAAAAGGTTGGCAATAATAATATAAAATATATGGTAAAAAATGATCTAATTTATATTGAGTTAACATAATCGGATTCTATGAAAAGAAAGAATCCATCTAGTATGAGAAAAAGGCCTAGTTTGTTGTTGTGAAGGCTCAAAGGAGTCAAAGCTCACATGAGATCACAAACTCTTATAGTTCCATAAAAGGCATGGTTGATGTAAACAAGTTCAGCAAACAACTTGTCTCATAAGAATAAAAGTTTATGATTGCATGCACAAGTTTGTTGCAACGGGAGGCCGAAGTGTAAAACACCAGGTGTGCACGCCCAAGGAATCAAACTCGAGACGTGGGAGACAGAGAGCTATACCAGATTAGCTAATGATCTCTGCGTGCACAAGTTGAAGGGATTGTTTTCCAAGAAAAATCTTGTGAAATAAACAAAATTTCTTGTGCGTCTACAAAGAATCCATCACATTGTTGTTAGACATGGCCACTTTTGACCCAGCATGGCAGTTCGAACCGGAATCAAAGCGGAGACGTGAAACAGAAACCAGAACCAACAGTTCAAGCCATTAGTTTGCATCTCATTTTATAAGTGTCCTTTCCGGGTTGTTTTTGGGTTTCAAACCATAACTTGAACCAAAACCGCCAGTCGTGAACCATATCCAAAACCAACTGGAACTGGGCCATGTTGTGGTTTATGGTTCCGGGCAAGCTGGAACTGGCATTTTTGAATCGTTGGTCCCAGTTTACCCAATAGCCATGTCGAAATGTGTTTTTTAATGCTAAAATTTCAAGCTAACCATCATGCCTATATCTTTTTCAGAAATGACATGTGATTGCCTTCTTATAAGATCTTAAATTTGTCTAAATCTTCAATTAATTTAGTTTTCCATAATATCTTTTGGTTTTGCCTCAAATTGCTCAGAAGCTGAGATCGAGCTCTTCAGTGCTCAGCTCGAGCAATTGACAACCTTTATAATATAAATATATAATCTATTTATATTCTAAAAGTTTCATGTAAATTGGCTCAGCTTTTCAGTCCCACTTTTGGTTTTATTTTTAGCTAATGTTCGAGCTTAGTTGAATTCGATCTCAGTCCAAGCTCAAGGGAGTCTTGATTGCACCCTGCTCAAATGACCCCAGTGACGGAACCCGAGCTGTTCAAACATAATCTGAGCTCAATCCTGACGATCAAAGCTCATTAGGGCTTTAGCCAAGCATTGTTTTTAATGAGTCTAGTCAAGCTTGCTTGTACGCGAGCTCAAACTCAGGTTTATTACACTCCTACACTTATTCGGGAATTATTCTTGAGTCATACAGATGAACTATGCCGATGCTAAGGTGAAACTTATGTTGTATCTAAGGAAAACAAAGAAATTACAAAACAGTTGCTCCACTTGGAGATTACATTATTAACATTTGTCAAAATATAAGTAATTTGCTTTATCTGTTCTACAATCCTCCAATAGTGATGATGAGTGATTAACCAATAATATCGAGATATTAAAAGTTCTTATTTATCATTGTTCATCCTAATGATGTTAGTGATCATATCTCTTTATCTTATTACAATCAAAATGATAAAATTTGCAGTACATTTGAATCAAAATGGGTCAACACTAATGGGTCCAGGATTGAGGAGATGAATCAAAATTCACAGTACTCATCCCCTTACATATTCGAGCTAAACATAAGCATGGTTTTATATATAAGAAGTCTTAACTAAACGCTTATATGTAGATTATATTCTGAGGCACGAAAAAGGAATCATCGCAAGCAGCGGAGGATCCACATTGTTGCGGGCTACCCGAAATTCTGGAAATTTGAATTTTGTATTGAAAAAAAAAAAGAAAAGAATATTTTGAAGCCTGCCCCACCCGAAACAAGTTTGTGAATCCACCACTGATTGCAAGGGCAGAGCAAATCAACGAACCCACCATAATTGGTCCGTCTTGTGTTCCCTCTCATGTTGAGAAACTAGCACAAGGAGCAGCAGTTTTGGCTGGGGAATCAGACCAAAAGAGCCTCTATGTCAAAGGTCATGAGTTCGATACATGACGTGAACACATTCTTAACAATAAAAAGTAAAAAGGATACAGTATACAAACTATGGTCACATCCCTCATATTGATCATTGATGTTTAATACATGCATTTCATCTCAATGCCTTCCAAGAACCCTTAAGATACATGCAGTTCGGTCTTGAGGGGTGTTTGATTATAAGGTCAGGCATACAGAACTGGCACGCCCAGTTCCACCGGCATACCCAAGATCGTAATCAATGTTAAATGATTGGACTTGGATGTAAAATTGCAAAGGGGAAAGCTCCTATGCAACCTGTTTGAAGAAGCTAGATTTAGATTTTGCTATTAGAGGAGTACCATTTGGTTCTTCCATCAGTTACACTAGTCTACATATTATGGTATGTGAAGCAAACTATATGATTCTTAACAATATGGAAACAACTTATCCTTTAAGAACAACATACATGAAAAGATTTCAATTGCAGACAAGTTTTGCAGCAAACTAACTGCAGATCTTGTTTTCTCTTCTTCAATAGAACACACTTTTGAATCATCAGTATCTAATATATAACTATACCATAGTACTTTAATGGTAGTTTAAATCAAAAAATATCCGATTGGCATGTGCAAAGGCTTCAGCATAATAAAAAGGCCAAACTGAGGCTGTTGAGTGATGTAGGAACAGATGTAAGCTTGTAATTGTGCAACAGAGAAAATATGAATCTACATCATCATAACTATCACCAGTTTGGTTTTCATATATATATATATATGGGTGTGTTATAACTCCCGATTATGGTAATGGCAATAAGGTGTCTATTATAACGAGCATGCAATAAGAAAAGAGGGCTCCCTTCCAAATTGGATGTACAGTTTCATTGATAAACTCAATCATTTTCATTTATAAACTAACCTAAGAAGTAGGGAGCCATTTCACCTAACCTAAAAAGTTTATAATCAGTCTAGGCATAGCACAACCTCTGAACTCTGAGAGCAGAAGTTATCTGCTAGACTGCGACCGCTTCCGAGTCTTCTCTTTTGTTGATGACACACAAAACAAAAGAGAAACGCAGTTCCTCTAACTTTTCAGTGACGGGAAAGTACAAAAAAAAAATTGAAAGAGTAAGGCATAAAGGTATAGCTTCCACTCTGAGAACAAAAGCCTGATTAAAGAAAAAAATGGGGGAAAGGGGATAAATCAAAGGAATGCTGGTAACTCTAAACGAGTCTTCGGTTGAAGGGCCTGTTGCCCTCAGCCGAACAGCTGTTTGGCCTCCTGCTACCACCCGATCCTCACACTCTCGGCTTGTGGTTTGCGAGAAAAATTAGAACAAGGGTATAAGAACCATGGTTTTACCATAACCAGAAAAACTGCGTAAGGTTTTCTGAAAAACTGCGGGTGCTGCTGGTTTTATAAAACCCGGCCCACTATTTTACCGAACAAAGAAAGCACTATATCTCATTTCAAACATATGACATTTATATGCCAACCACAAATTGATATAATTTTTTTTTCAGTATGGAGACATTTTGTCCCCACTCCTTTGTGAAAAGTTCAGAGTTGCCCTAAAAGATATTTGCAGTTTAACTCAAAATATTGAGTTATTTCGGAAAGGCATACTCTGAAATTCAATTTTATGTTTGACCTACTATGGTTTTTATATTACCAAAATAATACGTATGGTAATTAACATTCGCAGGCGTGTGGTGATTATTATTCGCAGGTTGGTTCCCATAATTTTTTGTGAAATTGTTAATTGGTGCGTGATTAGCATAATATTAAAGAAGAGTCTCCCTTATTGTTGCTTTTAAGATTCAATTTGGTAGCTGCTTATTGGAACAATTGTTTGTTTCTTCCTTGATTCTATACTTGGATTGCATGTTCTAAAAAAAACATAACATAACCTACTACATAAGAATAAAAAATTACAGAACTTTCTGTAGAGATGACATTCTAGTCAAAACAATTGTGCTTACTTATATGAAAGATAACCTTATTAGGGTCTTTGAAAACGGTAAGACTGCAAAAGAAATGTTTGATATGGTCTCTACTAAATATGATATCACCGCTAAGCTACATGTCTAATTGTTACTGCAACAGTACAACTTTATAAAATGAAAGAGCCGGATAATGTCTTGAGCATATAAACAAAATGCTCATAAGGAAAAGCATATTGGTTACAAAAACCACATAATGAAATAACTCATTGGAATTGTACTTTAAGTTAGGAAACCATTGTATCATTATTTGACTCATACAACCAAGTGAGAGATGATAACTTCTGGTTATGGTAACTGCTATAAGGCCTCCATCATAATAAGCATGCAATAAGGAACGAGGCCCATGCACCGTTTCATTTCAAAATAAAACAGTTTTTGATAAACTTAATTATTTATTTATAAACTAGGGAGCCGTTTCCCCTAGCTGTAATGAACATAAAAAATATATATATAAAAGAATAAAAACTATTGAAGATATACACAAAAATACAGAATATCCATTACAAATCCTTTTAAGCTCTCGATCTTCTTCTTTACAACCGTTCTTTGTTCCTACTCAAAATCCCTCTTGACGAGAGCGTGTTAGGCGATTCAAGCGTTGCAATCATAGAACACCATGTATATATATATACATATAACGAAGTCAGATAAATATACAGGTAAGATGGAGATCGAGCAAATATTGTATAACCAGATTTGGTTCCTAGAGTTGGAAGCCGTCTTTGAAGAAGAGTTATCACGTGTATCTATGACTGTCATGCCAATTCCCTCAACATCTGCTTCTCTATAGAATCGTCACCCCCTCTTCCCCATCTCAACTCATCATTGCGAACCCCCTCTCCTCTCTCTCACAGACGCAACACACACACAGAGAGAGAGACACAGAGAGAGAGAGAGAGAATTGGCGGGTTACAGAGGAAGAATTGGTGGGGTTGCTTGTTAATACCTTTCAACGGCACACATTGGTGTTTTGGTGAAAATCTGAAGCCGGTAACTGGTGGCTTCATACAGTTTGGATAATTGGATATCTGAACCCAGACCCATCATGGCTTACGTTTTGATGTTTGTTTCGTGTTCTTAATTGAATATGTGGTGGGCGCTAAACTGCGAATAGATTTTTTTATTGGTTCCGAGGCCCCAAATCCAACAATGCTTCTATCCGAGATCCAAATAGGCCTCCACTTGGAAAAATGCAGGCAAATACGGAATCCGACCCGCTTTCTCTGGTGCCCAAAAAGGCTGGACTCCGTACAGAGAAGATCTAGGCTTTTACGAGATCGACGACCCTCAGGCAACTTGCCACCTCTCTCTCTCTAACACACACACAGTCTCACAGATAGGGACATGCACTAGCACTACATGCGACGCGTAGGGTTCTCCTGCGGTGTAAAGCGATCGGGAGGATGGGTGGGGGGACGATGAGAACCATCGGAAGGGTCGTCGGTGCCGGAGCCGTGCGTGGGTCGTCGGTGATCCCGCTGGCGGAGAAGGCGGCCAGCATCCGGAAAACGTCCAGCTCGGCCTCAACTTCCGTCGCCTCTAGCGGAGATAGCGAGAAGGGGAAATTCATCGTCTCTGCTGAAGGGAAGCCGGACATCTCGGTCTCACGAAGATCGGCGTGTGAGGTCGACGATTGGGAGTTCGCAGAGGGTGATATTTCCCAGCCGGATGTTCCGCGATGGAGGATGGTTTTCGACCCACCGCCGACGAGAGAGGAGGCCATTGAGGCTACGGCCGATCTCAGGCAGACGCTGCAGAAGTAAGACAATTGTACTCTACGTTCTTTTGTACCGATTGGTTGCTGCACTCTTAGAGTTTTTCTTTGATTTTGTTCCTTGAAACTCATTCTCCTGAGCCTGTGCTGCCTTAGGATCTCACGGACATATAAATATTGGCAAAAGGATAGTCTTTTCTTGGTTTTCTTTCGGATTAAGTTGGGTTTAGCCTGAGATAGGATTAGCGGTGAGAAAATATTACCATTTCTCTTAATACTACCATTTCTTTTGTTTGTTGAAATCGTCGGCTTACTTGCTTACACTATGTTTTGTCTGTTCTATAACTTTTCCAAATTGAGCTTCTTTCAGTTAACGAGAGGTTATCATGAGGTCTCCTGCGTGTCTTCTTTTTCCACCCTTATCATAGAAATTGAGCTTTTCTATTTTTCTTCCGTTTTCAATTAATGAAGTTCTCTATATTCCTTAAGCTGTGGAGCGTTTGGTTTATCCTGAACTCGTTTATCATTTTAATTTCTTTGCTGGGGGTTTGCAAGGGTTTGTCAGGTCAGGGTATTGCAGACCTTAGAGATGGAAATCTTTTGTATCCTCTGAGAATGAGCTTATAGATGTGTTTGTTGTCCTTTCATGTGGAACAATAAACTTAAGATTATTGAATGATGACCTTCGTATGAATTATAGACACTTGTCGTATAAGGTACATGAATTCTGAGTCACCATTCTGCTTCATCTTGTGTCTCATTAGCATTTAACTCCAACCAAGCACGATCAGATGACTATCTTCTTCTTGACATTCGTAAGGCCTTCCTATGCATTGAGACACCTCATTGAAGCTCCATTTGGCACCTCACCAAAATGTGCAAAAACTCCAAACCACTTCTTCTCTTGTTTTATTTTCTCTTTGTAGGACATTAGAACTTTGTCAATGCTGGTCTGAATCTTGGATGAGGAAGGAGGAAGATTTTGTTAGTTAGTAGCAATGCTATAAATATTGTACGATAATATCCTATATCGGTATCAGGTATTTGTGTTGTTGGGGTTCATTTATCATTCTGTGTCGTGTATATCATACAGTATCGCTGTGATACACTAGGTGTCCTATCCGTATCATATATATAAATATCGTATGATATTTGTTAAATAATATGTAAACATTTCTGCTACATTTAATATATCACGCAACATAATGCTTTTATGTTAGGTCTGTTGTGCCTATTATAGAAGGACAAGTTAGGTTGTACACTAACAGTAGGGTGTGTAGTTGCTGCAGATAGACAAGTTAGGTTAGCTCATTCAGCCTGTTGTACAGTAGTACGTGTACTTGGTATATGTTAGTTGTTTATATTATACTATACTAGCTGTTTACGAGCATGATCTCGGTCATCCTGGAAAAAAGTAGGAATTTCATAAATGTAGCTTAATATATTAATATAAAGCATTTTTTAACAAAAAGGTTAAAAAAGTAATGTTTTTCAAAATATTTTCTTTAATTAAATAAAATCAATTATCGTGTATTTGACCCCCTTCCAATACGGGACCCAATATGATATGTACAACGTTGGTTAGTAGACATTTAGCAGGAAACTCAATCCAACCTTTTATTGTGGAATTCTGAACTTGCAAGAATTTGTAAGGGTGTCAATGCAATACAGGCTTCAAATTCAGTGAAGTTGAAGCAAGGACGTCTATGTCTTTGCTTGGATGGAATGATCTACTTGCAAAGATGGTTTGCATGTTAGGAATTTGATGCAATGTTGTAAATATTGTATTGTATCATACAATACGGTACAATAATGTTGTATATAAGTAAATGAAACGATATGATCTAAGTATATGTATCCATCGTTATGTATCGTGCATATCACTTGCGTATTATAATTTATCGTTGCAATACGCAATGTAAATTATCCATATCATATAAGTATCGTATAATGTTTTTAAAATAATATATAAAATTTTCTGCTACATTTATCTTAGGTCTTCTGTTAGGTCTGTTTGTGCCTACTATAGAAGGACAAGTTACGTTGTACAGGTGTATACACCACCTGTTCTACAAAAATAATTATACACCACATGTACAATAATAGCAGTACCTGCTGCAACACGGTCATTAGGCCTGTTGTACAGTAGTTGTTTATATTATAGAAGCAATGTACCTATCATTTTGGAAAAAAAATTAATTTCGAAAATGTAGCTTAAAATATTAATATACAACATTTTTAACAAAAAGTTGAAAACTAATGATTTTAAAACATTTTATTTAATTAAATAAAATAAATCATGTATTGTAGTACATCATTTCTGTAATCCATGGTATAAATATCCGACAAAGTTTTACGTTGGTTGTGAGAAGCCTAACGCAACCCTCTTCCTTTATCTTGGCTATAATTTTTTTTTAAAGAATAAAGAATGATCTAGCTTATTGTGTGTGAAAACAAAGAATCCATGTAGCCAACCCCGTTTAGTATGGGAAAAGGCTTAGTTGTTGTTGTTGTTTGTATGTATTATAGCATATCATACGATACATTATGATTATCATGTATCGGTCCCTCTTTTGATACGGGACATTATATGATATTTACAACATTGATTTGATGTACATGAGAAAGCTAGTTGTTCTATATTAGCACTCAAATGTACTTCAAAGGTAGAAAGGTTCCCTCATTTTCATTGTGCATGAACGTTGGGGTGTGGGAACTAGTCCACAAACATTAGGTTCATATTGGTACTCACAACATTGGAACATAATTTAGAAATTAATGCAGGTGACATATACTATGGTGAAAAGAAAGATCCATATTCTCTTACAAAAGATGGGTTAGACAAAAATCTAAGAAGATTGAGGAAACATACTTTAACTTATGGTATTCAAGTAAGAGAAATCTTAATGGGGTTGATGATCTCAAAAATAAGGATTTAAAGGAGAGTTGTATGGAAATAAAGGAGTCTGCTAATTGAATTATGTTGATCTTGTTATTGTTGTGAGGAAAAGCTTTTACTACTAATTGTGCCTATGCACCCTAGGACGGATTTAGAAAGAGTAATAAAGGAATTTTTAGAAGAGTTAAATAAAGTGACTTAAAGAATTCCACAGTGAAATAGTTTGTTATGAAGAAATGTGAATATAGATGTGAGTAAAGAGACTTTGGAATATAAAGTTTTCGTGGAAATATGGTTTTAGGTAAGAAAATGAAGATTAAGGAGAATTTTTTAGTTTTGGTATGACATATGAGATAGTTAAGGCATATTTTAAAAGGTGGATGTGCATTGGTTACTTGTAAGAGGGGTTTATCTGAAAAGAAGAACTATTTGGTGTACGGAGATGAAAATATATTATGTTGTACTCACAAGTTCATCCAAGAGAGAGTTTAACAACCTAAAGTTATTTGTTAATAATATATTTACATATAAAGAAGCAAAAGAGAAAAATGTGCATAAGGCCACTCAGACTAAAAAGTAGAATCAAAAGAGTAAGAATGTTTAGTTAAGGAGAAAATACTTCAAGGAGATGCTTGAAATTTTGAAGGTATTGCAGTAAAATCCGGTAAGATATGTCAACAATTATTTAAAAGGTTTTAAAAGAAGTGGTAAGTGAATCTAAAGGAGGTGTGTATGGTGAAGCCATTCAAAATAAAGTTAGGGCAAGGAGAGTGAACCATTAAGTGATTATGAAAACAAAACTCATGTGCTTTGGTAGAATGGCAGGGAAAAAGGAAGACAAAAGGTGGTTGGTGAAGCAAAAGCAAAATTCCGAGGAAATTTGTATAACAAATTTAACAAAAGGAAGGCAAAAGAAAATTTTAAGATAACTAATACTAAAAATAAAAAATGAAGTATCTTACTAAGTGTGATGTTATCAAAAGATGCCAAGAAAGTTGTTGCAAGCAAGGATATCAAGAGGAATGATGCTTCGATGAATAATTGAATGCTATATACAAGAGCAACATAGATATCCAAAATTGTGGCGAATGTAAGGGCATCCAGGTTATTGAGTTATGCCAGACAAATACCTAGCCGGAACAAAGATCATCTATGTCAATTATAAAGGCATCTAGTTATTATGGTGCATCTTTTTCTTCAAATGACATGTATCGGTGGGTGAGACAAGAGATAAAAATTAAATTATACAGAGAAACATTAAGATCTAGGGACTTTGTGTAAGTTTGAGATGTTGACTGACATAATATTTGTTGCATTCTTAAGGAAGATCGTCTTAAATACTTGAGTTTGTGTCCTGTTAGGAGGTGGAGTTTGTGGGCGTCACACATAGAATCTGTGGTGAAACAAAAAGGTACATCAGGGTTCTATATGTGAGAGGATAACTCTCGAATCAAAAGAAAAATATTTAGAGCAACAGTGACCAACAATGCTTTATGGAGCTCGTGGGTGGTCAACTATCAAAATGTGTAAAATATGTCAATCAAGATGTTAGTGGCCAAAATGAGGATATTGATGTAGGGATACAAGGGTAGACCAAATTGCTAATGAGGCTATTAAAAGAAAGTTGGTGAGTCACCAATAAAAGATGAAACAAGAGACACCTATAAGGTGGTTTCGACATTTGGAGAGGTGAGAACTCTTGCAGGTGCAAGAAACTATACAATGAACACCTCCAATGAAATAGGAAAGCTGTTGGAAAGAAACAAATATAATTTTGCTTTCTTGGAGTTAAATGCCAGGATGACAGATCGCAAGGATGAGCAGGAATCCATATAGTTGGTGCCACTTAGCGTGAGAGAGGCTTGGTTTTTGTATAGTATTGGCATTGGTGTCACAATAACTGTTTCAGCAATAGCCTCATTAAAAATTTGATCTCTCCTTTTATGACCATATATCTGCTTCAACATCTTCACTTTTGCCACTGATATCTTTTACGCATGTCAATGACTGATGTCCAACACTTGGCAGTTGGCACCATAAAGCATTGGTATCTCTTACACATTTCTCCTTCCTTTCTTGGGTTTTTATGGCACAACTTTGTAAATCGGCTCCAAATTGATAACTTGATCTGGATTATGGAACAATTCTTCAAGGAATGGGGTGTCACCTTGAGGTCGTCTTTTTGTTGATGAGAAGAGAGGGGGCTTGATAGAGATTGAGGGAAATAGTAGGAAAAAGAGAGCTAGATGTAAAAAGAAAAGAAGGCAAGAAAAAGAAGAAAGCATTTTGAGAAAGAACTACTTTTCATCAACTTGTCTCCAGCATAATACCAATGGAGGAGGGAAGTTCCCTTCTATATTCCATGTACATTAAAAGCCAAGAATTGCGTCTAACCTTCTTCTTTCTCTTCTAATCCTCTGAAGAAGCTATCATCAAATGGTTATGTTTTTGGCACTAAGTGTTAACTGCACTACACGCTGTCTTCAGTCTTCACTGTGTTTTGCTCACAGCTTTTCTGTATGTCAACCTTCAGGATGTATTTCTCCTCTCCTGATATTACTGGCAATTGTGCACCTTGTGCGCTTGAGGCATCAAATTCATCAGAAGAATTTATCTCTAATAAAGCAGAAACCATAGTATGTGTGGCTAATCCGATGATACATAATAACGTGATGCAGGCTTTTTCTCTGCTTAATGAGAGAGCTGATGTTCAGGTGAACAGATTCTAACATTCCATGTTGGCTTTTGTTTTCAGTATTATTACTTTCCCTTTTCTTGATTGTATTTGTTACCTTTTTTTGTTCAATCTCGAGTTGAAAGAACATTCAGCATTCTTCTTAATAAATAAACTTGGCTTAGATATGAAATGTTCTCTTGAATTAATTATGTAAAATTCTGTAAGGTCTGCTGATTTGCAAGGGAGCCATGTCCAACCCTTTTGTTTGGTTTGATGTTAATAAAGCTTCTAATTCTTCCTAGATCAAATGAAAAATAACTGTCTTTCACCATATTTACAGGATCAAAACTTATCTGCCCAGGTTTTATGTTCATGTTCATGAAACATTCGTCCTGAGCAGTGAATCCTAGTTTCTAGTAGCATGTCTTGGCTTTGGTTGCAACATCATTTCTTAAGACATATAACTGATAATGATTTTAGAATGGTTGTCATGATTGAACTTCAGATTATTGGAGTTTAAGCTTCTTTATATCTAAAAATATCTGACTATTGTTTTATGAATCTTTTTGTTTTATTTTCCTTCATTCCTTGGGCTTTTTCTGTCAAATAAACAAATGGGCGTATAATACCATATGTACAGGATTAACCTTGCAAATGTTTTAGGGCTATATATGGACATTGATCCTGTTTGACTGATTCATCATGCTTGTCGAGTCATGAGCCTACATTTTGGATCAGTTCTTTCCTTGAAATTATGTTACAGAAACAACAGATCGTGTTTGCTGGTGATCTTTATGTTTTCATCTGACACCAAATGCGAACATTAAAAGATGTTTCTACTTCTGAAATGGTGGTGAAAACCACATAGGAAAGCATCCTGCCATTTACATGCCAGGAAAGAGTGCCTTCTCAACTTCTTAGAGTACAATATTGTTGGCGTTAGCATTGGCATCATTTAGATTGATTTCCAAGCACTTATTCACATTGTAACATTTCAAAGAATGGCATCCTATGTTTCATTAGCTCACTTAAGTGTCTGCTTAGGCATGCTTATCACCCTTATGTTTCTTTGGCGGTAAGGTCCCTGGTTTAGTGGTTGTCCTGCTAAAATAACCTGAAAACCCATGAAGGGTAGGGATGGTAATAGTGGCCCAACCCGTGGGGACCTATGTTGCATGGGTATGCCCTTTTGAGCGACGTAATGGGTATGTGAATGTGTATCGGTACGTACAATACCACGAATGGCATACCAGAATGCGTGTGCATATATTGGTACGTGTACCCAAGTTTATGGGAGCCAACATCGAATTCACACTGCCAACATCGAATTCACACCTGCCCCGGTCATGTTTCTGTTGAATCATCGGTAGATTGTTCTTGCTCTTTGTCGCCAAAAGCTATGCTTCTCTGCAACAGTTGTGTTCCGATTCTTTTCAGCAGCGGAAATGGAGGTTGCCTTTGTTTTTTAAGGTTTTCTCACATCGGTTTTTCCAGGGAGACCTTTTTGTATCTTTTCTATATATATCTTTCTGTATTATGCAAGTGCCTGCTCACTGTCTCTTGGCTTTTCACGTTGGATTTCCCTCTTCTGAGCAGACGAATTCGGATGGTTACCGTAAAATCTGGTAACTGTTCGGCGATTACACATGGCTCTTATCTTGTAACCCCTATCGCTGGTAACGGACTGGATGGCCAGTCCAGCCGTTACCAGATAGGGTTGCCGAGAATGGCCATCCTATCTGTAACATCTCCCACTTGGCCATTCGAGCCAAGTGAATCGACATACTGGTTTTCCTTCCACTTTTCCAAGGTTTTACCTAGTAATGTCATTTCCTGATTGCTATTGCAATCAATACCTGTTGTGTGGTTATTTCCCTGCATAACAATTTATTTGTTGTATTGTTGTTTATCTATACAACACTATTCATCCGTTGTGTGGTTATTTCTCTACACAACAATCAAACATACCTCAAACCCATGTTTGTAACATGCTTTGAGAAAAGTTTCTCCGTTATGTCTTTTGTCAAGGGGTCTGTCAACATATCTTCTGTTGGCATGTATGAGATGGATATTTCCTTTCTCATCACCATATCATGAACATAGTGGTGTTTTACCATTATATGCTTGCTTTTTGAGCAATCACCTCCACTCTTGATAAGAGTAATTGATGCGTTGTTATCACAGTAAATGATAATTGGCTCATCGATTATTTCCAACTTCAAATCTCGTATGAAGCGGCTTATCCAGACAACACTTGTTGCAGCCATACAACAAACTATATACTCAGCTTCCTGTGTATGCAATGCTACACAGCCCTGTCTCTTAAATGCCCAAGAAACAACACCACTTCCAAATAAGAATATTTGTCCCGAGGTTGACTTGCTGTCATCTTTGCTTCCAGCAAAGTCAGCGTCTGAGTATCATACCACTTTCAGTTTATCTGCTTGAAAACACAGTTTTAAGTCTTTTGTTCCTTTCAGATATCTTAAAATCCTTTTCACAGCTACTCAGTGCTGCCAACCATGATTACTTTGATATCTACTTACAAGATCAACAACAAAGCTGATATTAGGTCTTCTACACAACATAGCATACACCAATCTACCAATAGCTTGTGCATAAGGAACATTAGGCTTATCGTCTCCTTCACCGGGACAATAAGCCTTACTTAATTTGACCCCTTTTGCAACAGGTGTATCTGCAAACTTGCATTCACCAACTTTTTGAAGATATAGTCAATATCTCTCTCCTGACTTAGGCATAAGAGTCTAGATTCTCTATCTTGAGAGATCTTTATTCCCAAGATATAGGATGCTTCCCCCATATCCTTCATTTCCAACTTGGAGTTCAACCATGACTTGGTTTTGACAATCATCTCGTTGTCATTTCCATTCAACAATATGTCATCCACATATAATGATAAGATGACAAAGTGGCTCCCACTGTTCCAGACATATACACAGTGATCAAGTTTATTAGCCACAAACCCCAGTTCTATAATGACATTTTCAAAAGTCAAATACCATTGGCGAGGTGATTGTTTAAGGCCATATAGGGATTTTTTCAGCCTATATACTTTATCTTCTTGGCCTTCAACCACAAATCCTTTGGGTTGCTGCATGTATATGATTTCTTCTAAATCTCTGTTTAGAAAAGTTGTCTTTACATCTAACTGATATAAATCCAAATCATAGTATGCAGATATTGCCAGGATTATACGTATGGATGCAAATTTCACAACTCGGGAATATGTCTCAACATAATCTATCTCCTCTTTTTGCGAAAAACCCTTTGCAACCAACCTCGCTTTAAACTTGTAATTGTACAATCGACCTTATATTTCTTTTTCCAAACCCATTTACAGCATATGGCTTTCCTTCCTTTTGGCAAATGAGTCAATTCTCAGACTTAGTTTTTTTCAATGGATTCAATTTTCTCATCCATGGCTTTTTCCCCGTCTATTACTTCTAATGAGTTCATGGCTTGCTGATAAGTCAAGTTATCAGTCAACTCATCTAAATCTATCGAATTACACACTTCTTCTATAAGATAAGTGTGATAACCCTTTAAGTAGGACGGAGTGGCTCTTGGCCTTTTATGCTCACTTAAGGTATCGGTAGTTTTAAGAAGATCTTCAATAGGCTCAAAAGATGATTTGTCTAAGTCTACCAAATCATCAATACATTCATCATTGTTTTCCAGAATGTCATTCTTAGTATCTTCTAAGAATTCAACATCTTTGCTTTCAATGAGTCTGTGGTCCTTATGATAAAACCGATATCTTTTTTAACCTTTCAGATATCCAATGAACATACATCTCAAGGACCTACTGTCTAGCTTATCTCTAGACTAATCAAGGATCTTTACATATGCAACAGATCCCCCCACCTCTTGAGATGACCTAGGTTGAGTTTTCTTCCAAACCACATCTCATATGGTATAGTGAATACAACCTTACACGATACTCTATTGAGTATGTAAACCATTGTACTTACTACTTCTCCCCAAAATACCCCTGGAAGAGAGGCATCGATCAACATTGACCTTGTCATATTCAACAAGGTTCTATTGTATCTTTCAGTTACACCATTTTGCTAAGGTGTCCTGGGCATTGTATTCTATTTTGCAATACCAAAGTCTTTGCAGAATTCCAAAAATTTTGTCGAGGTATATTCACCTCCTCCGTCTAATCTTAAGACTTTGATCGAATGCCCTAATTGGTTTTTTACTTCTTCCTTATATTCTTTAAAAGTATCAAGTGCCTCAAATTTATGTGTCAAAAGATATAGATACATATATCTAGAGTAATCATTGATAAAGGTTATAAAATAATCCTTTTCACGATGTGACTTTACTCTAAAAGGTCCACATAAATCTGTGTGAATAACCTCTAACAGGGTTGTTGCCCTTGTTGATTCCTTGAGAAAAACTTTCCTTGTCATTTTTTCTTGTATACAAGCTTCACACTTGTTGAAAGTATTTTTCTCAAATCCAAGCAATAAGTCAAAGTTGGATAATTTCCTCAACTTTTTTGGACTTATATGCCCTAGGCGTTTATGCCACATATTCACATCAACAGTAAAGGCACTCTCAATATAGCAGAAGATGTACCAATTTCATTATCACAAAGCTTAAATAGTCCTTGTTCTACATCAAATTTCCTAAAGAATAATATTTTTCCATGCTTTCCGACAATCACCTTGTTACGAATAAACCTAACCTCAAAACCTTTCTTTACCAAGGTAGGGACCGATACCAGATTGCGCCTTATAGATGATAGAATTAACACATCAGACAATACAATTGGTTTGCCTTGCATAAATATTATGAAGGACCCAATACCCAAAACATCCGGGAAAGTATTATTTCTCATATAGACTCGATGTTCCCCAGTTTTGTATTCCTTCATATCCATTGCCCCTTCCTTGGTCTTCAGATGTGTCGTGTAGCTCCTGAGTCTATCCACCAACCTGTCACCGGGTGGTCCAAGTAGAAGCATTCTAAAATCACGTAGATTATGTCCTGCTTCTCTAATTGCCCGCGTTGTGGGTTGTTTCCTCCACCTTTCTTGTTACGACAATCCCTTTTATAGTCTCATCTTTCCGTAGTTGAAACACTTAACCTAAGAAGCGGTTTCCTAGGATTTCTTAAAATTTTGACCGCCTTTCTTGTTATTCTTGCCAAACTTCTTGTTTGGTTTATTTTTCTTCTGGTTGATTTTGGAGCTAGACGCTATCTCATCTTGTACCACTAGCAACTTTTCTTTCTTTTTTTTTACTATGTGTTCTTGCTCTATTGTTAGTTTTAGGGGTAACTCTAAAAGGTTAATCTAAGGCCCTAATCTAATGGTAGTGGTGATCATGTTTCATGACGGGGGTAGACTGTTTAGTACGGTAGATATCTGCATCGGTTCCGGGATGACTGATTTTGCTATGGCTAAGTATCTAGTCATTACCAGCATGTAGTTTACATGCTCTACTACATTATCTCCTTTTATTCTGAAGGAGTTATACTTTTGTAGTAACAACTGCACATGTAATTTTGCAGTCGTATCATACTTAGCTGTTATTAAGTCAAACTGCTCTTTAGCGGTCTCGTATTCTTCAAAGACCCTAATCAAGTCATCCTCAATATAGGTTAACATGATTGTCCTTGCTATAGTATCATCTTTTAGAAATTTTTGATACATTTCTACTTGTTGCTCATTTGTGTCTCGGGTGGCGGACGCATGGTTTCTTTTAACACATACTCAACACCTTTAAGTGTTAGAGCCAGTGGGATTCTCCTCTTCTATATTTGGAAGTTAATACTGTTCAACTTCTCAGTTTTTGTCAACTCAGACACACATATCCTAGAGCTCATTTTTATGTGTTTGGCAATAATAATAATTAAAGAGTCTAAAAAGAAAACAAATATAAAACAAAGAGCACACATAGCAGGAATGATGTTAAAACGATACATAATATCATATAAATAGACCAACGATAATTTCATAAGCTCTTTGGGACAAATTAGAAATTTTTCCAAAGAATTTCTGCCTTTGTACCCCTTAAATAATACCAGGGCAAATCCATAATTTTATATATTTGTCTCCTTTTGAAAATTTTGTCAAAGCCTAAGGACAAACTCGTAAAACTACTCTTTGGTATTTCTGATCGGGATTAAAATTGTAATTTTAACCCTCAGACCGAAACTGTAATTTTCATAAGTACAAGGGAAATTCTATCTTTTGACTGAATGGCAGAACTGAAATTATCTAAATCGGGAAGGGCATAAACGTAAAATGACAGCCTGATATTTCATAATTTTCACAAACCGCTAGAGGGTAAACAAACTTTTTGCACAGTAAGAGTAAAATAGTCTTTTTATTTAAAAATATATGGACAATTTTGTAATTTTGGACATTGGCAGAATTGTAAATAAATAAAACCGGCCAGGGCAGAACAAACTTTTTAGTCCGCTACCCGAGACGGTTTCCTAGAAACTGCCGATTTCGGCCCTGACAGTTTTCGGGTCTGAATAAAAAGGAGAGGGAAACTATACGTTCGAGAGAGAGAGAGAACAGTCGGCAGCCGACAGTTGGCACTTTGGCCGGGTTTCTCCAGACTTTGCTAGCATGTTTCGGCTTTGCTCTGTCGTCGACCATTTTTCTCGGCCTTGCTTTGGCAGTTCCCTTTCTTGGCCTGGCCATCGCCTTATTTCGGCTTCTGTTCTGGTCATCGCCTTGCTTCGGTTTTTGGCCTGGCCGTCGCCTTGCTTTGGCTTTTGGTCGTCGCTTTGCTTCGGTTTTAGCTTTTGTTCTGGTTGTCCCCTTGCTTCGGCTTCGGCTTCTATCTTTCTTTTTTTTTTTTCCTTTCTTCTCGTTCCTTCTCTTTTCTTTTCTTTTTTATTCTTTTCTTTAGAACAAGAGTTTACCTTTCCCTTCTGTTTCTTCTTTTTTTTTAATAGGGTTTGTTAGGCCCTGATACTAGTGTTAAATCGTCGGCAGATTGTTTTTACTCTTTGTCGCCAAAAGCTCCGCTTCTCTGTAACAGTTGTGTTCCAATTCTTTTCAACAACGAAAATTGAGGTTGCCTTTATTTTTCGAGGTTTCCTCACAACGGTTTTGCTAGGAAGACTTTTTTGTATCTTTTATATATATATATATATATATATATATATATATATATATATATATATATATATATATATCTTTCTCTGTTATATACAACTCTATTTATAGAGCAGTGCTAGTTCACTGTCTGGCTTTTCACATTAGGTTTTCCTCTTACGAGGAAACGAATCCAGACGGTTATCGTAAAATCTCGTAACCGTCCGGCGATTCCACATGACTCTTATCTTCTTACCCTATCAGGTAACGGATTGGACCGTTATCGGATAGGATTGTCGAGAATGGTCATCTTATCGTAACAGTTTCTTCCGTGTTCACGGACTCCAACTCCCGTTCCTCTTCATGCGGGAGTGGATTCTCGATACGCTTGTTAACACCTGCATAATCATTGCCACCGAAAGGAACGAATCCATCTCCGGTGTTCGATATCTTTCTGTCCAGATATCCAACGCCCGAGATGTTGACCTCCGTTCCGGCAGTCTCCGAAGCCCTGAATCCCTCGCCAGCCGATGCAAACGAAAACGAATCATTCACCGCCAAACGATCGTTTGCTGAAGGCCGGTGGTGGTGATGGATGGATTTCATGAAATCCTTGCCAATGTTGACGTCGTTGTATAGATCGTCGTAGTCGTTGTCACCGTGAGGGCCGAGATTTCTCCGTCGTCAGCATAGTGGTGTTTCTGGCCGCCTCCACTGCCGGCTGTGTAGTCATCATCCTCGTAGTCTAATTGCTCCTCCACCATCGGATCCATTCGAGAAATTCAGCGACCGAAACAACGAAGGTGTTTGAGTAAAAAAAAAATAGTTAGAAAATTGAAGAAGAAACATGAGTGATCGTTCTCACTACACCCATTCTCTTGCTTTCTTATATTGTTGGCAATTGATGGAGAAAGAAAATTTGGTGAAGGAGAATGACATGATTGGTTTGGAAGGCGATCGGGGAGACGGAGAGAAGTGGAAGAAGACGATGACCAAAGTTCTTGAGAAGAAGAAGAGGGTTTGAAAAGTCTTATCCTACGATACAACGAACACCCAGCTCGGTAGGCAGGTTGAAGGTCATGAGATCGATGATCAGGGTGCCCATTTGGCTAGGGCCTCCAATGTAAAAAAAGAGAAAAATGGTCTCATGCTATGGCATCATGTTAATCCCTTTAAGCATATAGCAATTCTTTAAGTATATATATAAATTTATTTTTTATTATGTTTTTTAATAATAGCATACCCATATCTTAGTTTTTTTAAAAATTGTGTATCCCGTACTCGTACCCATACCAGATACCAGTACAGTACCCGTATCCATGCAACATAGACGGGGACTCTTCCCAGTCTGGTCTGAACGAGGCGGGGATAACCCAACTTGACTTGACTGGGTTTTATGCATGGGGTAGTCAAAACCCGAAAATCTTTGACAAGGAATGGGTTGGTAACGGGATAAGAAGTATGCAGACTGATAAACAAATAAATAAGTAGACATGTTTGTGTGTGTGTCTCTGGGAGATATTGAATTTAGTGAACGCTAAAAGTTTTCAATTAGTTGGATTAGATTTGCAAATGATCAGGTTTTAATCAAAGATAGTATTAATTTTGAAAATGTTATTTATTGGGGTTGGAATTCGGGTATGGGCTGGATTTAGATGTAACCATCGGCAATCCACTCCATTGCCATCCCTATCTAAGGGTGCTTAGGCAACCTGCTAAGATGGCTTATGTGGTCCACTGTAGCAGGCCATGTGAGCCATTATTTCTTTTCTTCCTCCATTACTCTACTTTTTCCTCCTCTTTTTTTCCGATTCTCTTTTCCTCCCTTTTGCTTCTTTCTTTTTACTATTTCATTTTGAGCTCCTAGGTCCGTGCTTGCAGCGTTTGGGAGTCATTGAATTAAGGACTAAAATTTTAGTTCATATGGTATTCAAATGTCATATTTTTCTCTTGTTTTGCATCATAATACTTTATCTGAGGCATCTTTTTTGCATACCTACTAATAATTTTTAGTTTTTTGCAAGTTACGTATGGTTAGTTTGTCATGTGCTTCTTGTTTCTTCTGCACAATTTGTATTTGCAAGGTAGTGAGGTGTCCATGGTTAGATGCATGTAATATGCTAAATCTGCACTTATTTACTTTACTCATATAATTAATTCTCAATCTTTACATATTCACTGTTTTTCTATTGGTGTGCCACTAAATCCCCTAACTGGTGCTTAACTACCAGAGATTAGCCACTTAAGCAGCACTAAACAGTAAACACATTTTGGATGAAACTTGCCTGAATTCTGTGCGTTACCATTCACTACTGAGATGTATCCTGCAAGTGTGCATGCACATGCACGTGTAAGCTGGTCAGTGGCTCAATTATTCTTTCATGACAAAGACTTGAGACTAGTGAGGTCAGACCTGTCACATGGACACTTTTACTAGTTCGCTGCACCCATGCCAACATTCCAACACTCGATGCCTACAGTATCTCGAGTCTGACTCAGAACTAATTGTTTTAAATAATGTGCAGCTAAAAATTCCAAGTGACAGCTCGCTACATAAAGGAATATTTAGCATAACATTATACTTGTATATAGCCGTCTCCCCCACAGCCATTGTTTTGGAAGTTGCCGGATCACACACTCACACCCGTACGCTTGAAAGATAAGGCATGGCAGGAGTAGTACATTCACTGTTGAGTGCTTTTAGCACTTCTTGCTACTGCCATCACATGTCGAGTGATTTTCTAGTTTGTTATGTTGCCAAATTTTCCAGACAAAAAAAACATATACTTAGTTGAGATGCATCACACATAGATGGGCAAATGGATGCGAACACGCGCAACTTGTTGCATAATTAGGGGTGACGGGAAGTATGCAGATAGGGCGTGCACGGAAAGATTGACTTGAAATGATCTTCTTTGCTGTTCATTCTTTGTCAATATTGTTGCTATTCACGTTGAACGTATTTCTTGTATCAGTGCCTGTAAGCTCCTTGTCATTTGCATGCAGAATATGGTTGCTTCACTTGCCTCAGACCAGCACATTTGGGAAGCTGTTAAGAAAAATGAAAAGGTTTTGGAGTTCTGCATGTCAAACAGTGCATGTTAGTCAGCGACTGAACCACACGGTTTACATTACATGCTATGAAAATGATTTCTATTGCCTTCGGATTTATTCTTTCCTCTTTACTTCCAGGTATTCTTCCAAAGGGTTCTGCTGAAACTGTGCCAGTAAATGAATGTTTTGGAACTGAGTTTGCCACACACAGTGATTTTTGGTGTTTCATGAACGACGTAAAGCTTAAAATGTGTGAATTTATCAGTAAGGTGTCTGAAATCGCCCTGAGTTTCATGCGGTTGGAACCTAAGAAAAGCTCCAAGGATGGCAACAATGACTTTGTTGAAACGGCAGTTAGGGCATCTTTCATGCTGGCTGTTGTAGTGATGTTCGTGGTGATTCTCAAGAGGGTGCCTTAAGCAGAAATGCTTATATAATTTACTGACAATACTGATGCAGAAATATATATATATATATATATATATATATATATAGGTGCATTATCTGAGCAGGTGCTTGTTTCTGTACGCGTACGTATCTTTCTCTTTACTAGACCTTACAACAACATGAAGGAACTAGCCAACTTCATTCCTCCGATAATAAGGAGAGTTGACTGCTACTTGTGATTCTCTTTATAGTTGCATGCCATGGGTTCACTGCCTAGTAAATGTTAAAAAGTTCCGCTTGCTCCTTCTGTATGCTTTCATTTTAATAACTTGATATTTGTTTTCTTGCTCCTAGTGTGGTCATGTGGATCTTTTTCAAGAGTTCATTGTGAAATTGTTGAAAGTGCTCATGTTGGTTGATATGTGCAATGATCTTTGAGATGAACGGTTGAGGTGATAAAGAAAAAACATTTAATGTACAATTAAATACAAAGTACATATTTAACATATTTTTTCTTTTTTAATTCAAATCTTTATAATTGATCATGTAAAGTGAGTGGTTTTATGCAAGATTATACAATTAAAGACATTATTCATTTACCACTACCTTATATTTTTGAAAGTTTCAATCATCCATATCTTGAGATAAATGGTTGAGTTTAAAAGAAAAAAGTAAATATTTTTTGGGAGCAAATATTATTCACTATGTATTTTCTGCTTTTGGATTTTATCATGTAATGATTGAAATTTTTAAGGATCAAGTACATAAAGTAGCAAGCTTATATATATAATATGTGTGTGTGGTGCATGCACAAATACATAACAAAACAGAAAACAACACGAGTAAATGGTGAAAAAGCAGCATGTCGCACTAACATTTTGAAGTTGGATTCCACACGGATCACGCCTCTGTTTTAGACAAAAAGTACTCTCGCTAACTCAGCTGCTATGAAAGACACTATACATATAAAATATATTCAAAAAAATGATAAAGACACTATACATATAAACACATTAAAAAATATATCAATGTTTCGCCGTGTCACAGCATAGGAAATGCCACTAGAGTTGCATTTTGTGCTTCTCAATCAGATGCATTGAAGTCAACAATTGAACGCCTTGTTTGGTTGAACGTGTAAATCACAGGGCAAAAATGAGTACCAACACCCAAATGGTAATAATAACTTTGGACAAAAACATGTAATCAAATAATAACAAAAAAGAATTACGACAACAGATGTGAAAAACCATTCCTAAAAGGGGAAAATCTTGAGGCTGCAAAAGCTTAAAAAACTTTATTATATGAAAGAAGGCACACAAACGGTTCATAAGAGAGATGGGACAATGATGACAAAAGAATATAAAAAACTAGAACACTAGGTCAATATTATGAAAACAATTTAATATAAAGTTGAAGAAGCTTTCACTTAATGTGGATTACAAAATTTATTAAGGAGAAAATCACTGAAGAAGAAAGAAACCATGATCGAGAAATGTGACCTTCAAAAGATGTTTTTGTCTCTTCAATCTCTCGAGAAGAAACGGAAGTGTGCATGCACTCTACTTTTCAATCAAACACTCTCTCGAAGATGCACACCCAAACCTCTTTCTCTCTAATTGACTGTCATAAAAAAAACAAGGCTACACTCTTTTTCTTTTGTTTGGGTGCTCAAGAAGAAATGACCCAAACTGGGTCCTTATTCATGATGACCCATATGCATTGCATTAAAATCGTGGGTTCCTTTCGTTGGATATTAAGGGGCATAAACAACTATCAAACTTCCTCTCCAGTTAAAAGAATATGTAAATTTCATTCCACCAACTTTTTGTAAAACTCATGTTTCTCAACTGTAACAAGTGAACACATATGATGGATTGTTATTTATATGTATTTTTTAACTTCTAGCAAAATGTCTTCCACGATTGATCTAATCCAAGGATATCTCCTATTGATGTACTTTGTCTTTGAGCGAAAGATAGAGCTTTTTAAGATAAATAGCACTTTGATTTTCACAATCTAATGTATCTCTCAATTGCATAAAGCTAAGCTCTTGCGTGAATGCTTTAAATGGTTGATAAGACTGGATTTCTAAAGTCTTGATTGTCAAGAGATTGGTTCCTTTGCAAACGTAATCAAGTAACTTAAGGTAGACTTATAATTATCAAGATCATCTTTCAAATATAAATTTGTATAAACACAAGTTTTGGCTTCTCATAAAACTCAAGCTCTCCATTGTGAGTAAGCAAAATGTATTTATTAAGAGAATACGTGCCAAAGGTTTGTCTAGCTCTAGAATATCTTTTAATTCCTTTTGAATGAGTTGCATCTATAGTTGATACTTTTGATATATTTAACACATCATTTGCATGCTCTATTAATATCCTCTACTATCTTCAGGTTCTTCTTCCTATATGTTCAAACCATCTTAAACGATATTCTCTCATTTTATCCTCTATTGGTGTCACCCCTAATTTCTTTCTAATAACCTCATTATGTATACGGTCTTTTCTTGTATGACCACTCATTCATTTCAACATCTTTATTTCTGTCATAGACATCTTTTGTACATGTTAATGATTAACTTACCAATACTCATAACCATAAAACATGGCAGGTCTAATTGTTGCTCTATAATATTTATCTTTTAACTTTAATGGTATCTTCTTATCACAAAGAATACCTGATGCTCCTCTCTATTTTAACCAACGAGCATTAATTCTATGTGTAATATCTCCATCAATTCTTCCATCACTCTGAAAAATTGACCCTAGGTATTTAAAACTTTCCTTTTGAGGGATGCAATGTGTGTCAATTTTAATTTCTATGTCCTCTAAAGTAACCAAATAATCAAACTTACATTCCATATATTCTGTCTTTGTTCTACTAAGTCGGAGGCCTTTTCTTTCTAATGTTTTTTTCCATAGTTCTAATTTTCTATTAACTTTTTCCTTAGACTCCTCGATTAACACAATGTCATCTACAAATAACATACACCAACGTACTTCATCTTGAATATATTTTGTTAACTCATCAATCACCATTATAAATAAGTATGGACTTAAAGTTGATCCTTGATGTAACCCAATATTAACTTCAAAGAAGTCTTTCATTCCTTCATGAGTTCTAACACATGTTTTTGCACCATCATACATGTCTCTTATAAGGTTAATGTATGTCAATGGGATACCTCTTTTTTCAAGGTTCTCTAAAGAACCTCCCTCGGTACCCTATCATAAGTTTTTTCTAGATCAATAAATATCATGTGAAGGTCTTTCTTTTCTGCTCTAAAATATTTCATAAGACGTCTCAAAAGGTAAATCGCTTCAATAGTAGATCTATATGGCATGAATCCAAATTGGTTCTCTATTGTGCTTCAATAATTCTTTCTCACAATTTCATAGTATAGCTCATTAAATTGATACCTCGATAATTCGCACAATTTTGAATGTCTCCCTTATTCTTATATATTAGTATAAGTGTACTCGCTCTCTATTTCTCGAGCATCTTTTGGTTTCTCTATATTTCATTAAATAGTTTTATGAGCCAAGTGGTTTCTATTTCTTCTAGTATTTTCCAAACTTTTATAGGAATATTATATGGTCTTACCGATTTACCATCTTTCATATGTTTAAGAGTCTCTTTGACTTTATTCTTTTGAATACATCGATAGAAATTGTGGTTTATATACTTTTCTGATTTAGCTAACTCTCCTAAGATAATACTAACATCTTTATTTTCATTAAAAAACTTATAAAAATAGTTTTTCCATCTATTTCTTATATCATCATTTGCCACTAGAATTTTTTAATCCTCATCTTTGATGCATCTAACATAATTAATATCTTTAGTTTTCTTATCTCTAGTCCTAGCTATTCTAAAAATATCTCTTTCCCTCTTTTGAGTTGAGTTTTTCATATTTCACTGACGGCCTTTTTCGCTCTATTCTTTACTTTTTTTATAAACCTATAAAATTTCACTAGTTTTCTTAGCATAATGTAATTTGTAACATGCTCTCTTTGCCTTGATTTTATTTTGCACTACTTTACTCCACCACCAAGCTTCTTTTTGTGCCGATACATCTCCCTTAGATTCACCTAACACATCTTTCACCACTTTCCGAATATGTATAGCCATATTGTTCTACATATCACAAGGTGTACCAACAGAATTCCAAGCATCTCCTTGAAGGACTTTGTGTTTAAATATATCTTCTTTCTCGCTTTTGAGGTTCCACCATTTAGTTTGAATAGTGTCCCCATAATCCAGAAAAATGTATTGCCATGTCTTTGCACTCATATACTTTTAAGTGATTACAATTTTCACAATAAGCACTTCGTTTGAACAAAGAATCAAATTCTTCTTAAAAAGAAAAGCCATATCTTGTTGACTCATATGACCAAGTTGCTTGTGCTATAATCTTGCATTATTTAAAGCCTCAATTATACCAATAAGATGCTTATAAACACTAACATATATTAAGTAAAAAGAAGTTATCATCTTATCTCCGTGCACACAAAGTTGTCATCGATAACCTTCTACTAACCATTCATAAAGTGACTTTATATCTATCATTATTGAGCTTTCCTATTAGTAATAAATTTAAGTACAAATTAAGATATATATATATATATATAGCATCTAGAAGTGGCAAAATAATCTCATTCTCTATCTTTTAACTGGATAACTCTCATGCCAAAAACTTTAGCGGAACCTTAATTTTGCATCTTGACATGTCAAACTCACCTGGAATATAAGAAATAAACAACTCTATTCTTGAAGTAGCACGAACTAAGGCTCCACTATGTACAGCCCAAGTAGTATTATCATACACAAACCTTACTACATCATTCACAATTTATGTAGCTATTGCAACTATCTCATGGTTGTCCTTATTTTCTTTTTCTTGTTCTTTTTAGCTTGAAGCAAAAGTTTCTAATATGACCTTTCTTACCATAGTGCTAACATTCCGTATTTTTGCATGTCTCTTGACTTGTTTATGCTCTTATCTTTGTCAATTTCATGGGCTCTTTGCCTGTAGCTGTTGTTGGCACCTATCACCAATACACATGATTCTCAGAATAAGCCCTATGTCTTGCATTTTAGTTCTTCACTTAAAATGACCTCCTTAATAGATTTAATAATGAGAATCTTTAAGGGCAAAATTAGAAAGAGTAGTTCTAAAGATTTTCTAAGAGTTGAGCAAAGTAATAAGCAACCAAAGACCCAAAAGATTGTTACGCATCTTAATACTCATATATGATTTACAATAGCTTGAGATTCATTTAGATGGTTTACTACTAAATTTTCATCCTTATATTTCAGTTTTATCAAATTTTTAATAAAAAATAGTTTGAAATTGGATTTTTGGTTAATAAATTAAAAAAAATGATACGTTAAGTTAAAAATAAATTTGTTTTTTCTTGCAAAATTTTGAATTTTAGTTATTTTGCTCGACAGATGCATGTATCTCCTTACTTCCTTAGTTAGGACTTAGGAGAGAGAACCACGACGAAACACTTCTCGCATAATTTATGTTTTGAACTTTGAATCGTTTCTAGAAAAAAAAATGAACAATGTCTTTTTTTTTCAGGTATATATTTAAAATTATAAATGTGTGTAAAAATTATTTCGTAAAGCTTAAAAATTAATTTGCAATATCAATCTTGACTAAACAATTAAGTAAATCATCTGATGCCCGAAAATAATAGTGACTCATCTGGCCCACAAAAGTCAGTATAGAACTATAGATTTTGTTTTACCTTCTTGCTCGGATTGTTTAATTTCGTCTCTATTAATGTGGCGACTGCTCCTTTTTTTTACATTTGTTTCTCTATTAATGTCTCTATTAATGGCGACTAATATGCTGGTATTTTTTCCTTTTTTTTTTACAAAAAAAGATTGATTCTTTTCAGCAGCCATACAAATTCAACTCTTTAAAAGTTGGGCATTGAAGAAAAGTTGTTAGGTGGAAAGCATCACTTAGGATAATGCTCATTGACTTCACTCTATTTAAATTGTGACATTTAATCATAGAATTCACTATTAAAAAGTTAATCATGGTTAATTTTTCTAATTAAAAAATAAAATAAAAAAGTTTAAATTATTCAAAGTAATAAAATATTAAAGAACCCTGAAGCCAAACGTCATTCACTATTCCATTGCTCAATGAAAATACTCAGTAGCACAATAGCTAGAAAATGCAAAAGACTTTTCTCCACTAAACAAAAGGTCCTATTTGCTAGAGCATGCTTTCTAGTCTCCATCGATAAGGAATTGTTTGCTGGACATTGAGAAAGCTAGAATAGGGACATTCTTTATCAAAGGATATAAAGTTGTGAACTCTCTCTCTTTCCCTTAACCAAGTTCAATAAAGAAAAGCCAAGTTGTGAACTCTCTCTCTTTCCGCCAACCAAGTTCAATAAAAGAAAGCCAAAGGTCTATATTACAAAGAGTTCTAAACTATTGGGTTTCACTTCGGCATTGTGGCTCTATTTGATTTTCACTTATTTAAAAAATAATAATAATTGTTGGAGTTGATTAGCAAATAAGTACTTAAAGAACGCAATGGAGAGATAAACGAGAAATTTTCTTTATTTTTTAATAATAATAAAGTAGTTAACCATAGTTAGATATTATTTTCTTAATTTAAGTTAAAAATTTAAAATATCATGTGTAATAGTTATTGTAGTAGATCTCATGATTAAATGACACCATATGAATGGAGTGCGTATAAGCTTTAGATAACATTATAAAAGCACCTAATAATTTCTCAAAGAAAGCTACTAATATCCACTCTTCAAAGTTCAAACTCCATGGTCTTCAACGAATTCTTGGAGGGGCACCGAACACATGTTGACTGGCCAACTCAAGTGGGGCCCAGTCATCATATTTTATTAATAAAAAAAGAGATAATAAAAAAAGGGGCCCAGTCTGTATACGAAAGAGTTGTTTTTCCTTCTTCATTGTTTTCGTTTTCTGAAAGACAAAGAGTAGCGCTGCGAGAGAAGAAGAAGAAATTTTTAGATCTCATCTTGCATGTTTAGATTGGATGGTCATTTGTGATTCGATCTTAATAATTTCTCAGTATATTATTCCTTGTATCATGAACTTTTACTTGTACAGGGTTAAAATTTTATTTTTCTATCTCTATTTGTTGGTAAATTTATACTCCTTCGTGAGTTTTAAGCTTTATTATTTTGTTAATTTTCACATTGTTAGTGATGAGTAGGCGATTGTGATATCTTTATTTATTGAGAGAAAGCTTTCTTGTACTCATTAATCACATTATAGTGAAGATTTTTTTTTAGATTGGAATTAAAATGGTTTTTATCTCTCGTTACTCACGTTGAGAGAGTTTTTTTACGTTAAAATTGTGTGTGTTATATTTAACAACATAATTATTTTTAGTGCATTCTTAGATATATCAATTGATGAATATTTTTGTTAATTTTTGAGCATGAGATGGTTTGTGGCTTTATTCGGCAATGGGTAGATGATAATGTTTTGAATCATATTGCTAATGATTCACATGCGAAAACTTTGTGGGAGAAGCTTGAGACCTTGTATGCCTCTAAATCTAGGAATAATAAATTGTTTTTGTTGAAGCAAGCTATGAACTTGAGTTACAAGGATGGTAGTTCTATCTCGATCACTTGAGTGATTTTCGGGATGCTTTGACAGTTATCGACATGAGTGTGAAATTTGAAGATGAATTTTGGGACTTTGGTTGCTTAATACTTTACTTGATTCTTAGGAAAATCTCTAAGTCACTTTGACTAGTTTTGCTCCTGGAGGTGTTGTGACCATGAATTATGTAAAGATTATTTTTTGAATGAAGAAGTCGGACAACGAACTCAACAAACATCCTCTTCACAATCGAGAGGTTTTGGTTACTTGAAAAGAGGGGAGAAGCGAGTGAGAGGATCAGGGACAAGGCAATAGAGGCAAAAGCAAGAGTAGAAGCAAATCAAGGTCTAAATACAAAACCTTGAGTGTCACTATTGTGGTAAAAAAGGGCATGTCCAAAGATTTTGCTACCAATGGAAAAAAGGAGAACAAGGGTAACAAGGGCAAGCAACAAAAAAAGATAATGATAATGATGATCGTGTTGCCACCACTACTTGGAGGAGATCTTGTGATTATTTGTAATGAGAATTTGATTAATGTTGCTTGTGATGAGACTAGCTAGGTTGTTGATAGTGGTGCTTGTTTTCATGTGACATCTAGGAAGGATTTCTTCACATCTTATACTCTTGGTGATTATGGGGTTTTGAAGATGGGTAATGATGGTATGTCAAAAGGTGATTGACATTGGCAATGTTTGTTTGAAACCGATAATGGGACAAAGTTGATTTTGAAGAATGTCGGACACGCACTAGACATCATTTGCATATGATTTTTGCTAGTGTGCTTGATGACGATGGCTATGTTGGTACCTTTGGTGGTGGACAATAGAAATTCACTAAGGGTTCTTTGATTGTGGCTCATGGAAAAGAAGTGTTCGGGTTTGTATTGGACCAAGGCTTTAGTTTACGGTTGATGTTGTTAATATAGTGAGTGTGATAATCGGTCGAGTTATGGCATAAGAGACTCAGCTTCATTAGTGAGAAGGACTTGATACTTTGGCCAAAAGGAATCTACTTTCAGGTTTGAAGGGTGCAAGTTTGGAAAAATGTGTACTCATTGTTTGGGCAGGGAAGCGAGAATAGAGTCTCTTTCAAGAGTCATCCTCCTTTTAGGAAATCGAGGTGCTTGAGTTGGTGCATTCAAATCTTTGTGGTCCAATGAGGACTAGAACATTTGGTGGTGCACTTTACTTTGTGACTTTCATTGATGATCATTCAAGGAAAACTTTGGGTTTATGCCTTGAAGACTAAGGACCAGGTGCTTGGTGTCTTTAAGCGGTTTCAGGCTTTTGTTGAGAGAGAAACAAAGGAAGAAATGAAATGTGTTCGCACTTATAATGGTGGTGAATATTGTGGACCATTTGATGAGTACTATGAGACAACAAGGTATTAGACACCGAGAAGATGCCTCCTAAGACTCCTCGGCTTAATGGCTGGCGAAAAAGGATGAACATGACATTGATGGAGAGAGTTAGATGTTTGCTTTATGAAGCAAAGTTACTTGATCTTTTTGGGGTGAGGCTTTGTATCTTGCTACACATGTTATTAATTTATCTCATATTGTTGCTTTACAAGTGATGTTCTGACATAGGTGTGGTATGGAAAAGATGTTTCTTATGACCCTTACGTGTCTTTGGGTGTAGAGCATTTGTACATGTGTCCAAAGATGAGAGGTCCAAGTTGGATGTCAAGACTAGGCAATGCATCTTCATTGGCTATGGCCATGATGAGTTTGGCTATAGGTTGTATGATCCAGTTGAGAAGAAGCTTGTTAGATATCATACGAGTTGACGTTGATTTCTATGTTATAAAATCCAAAAATTTGAAAGATGTAGAATTCATTTATGTTTCTTCTCAAACCCTTTTTCATGTCATCCTCTTACTTCAAGGTCCTCTTTTTACCTTGTTCTTCTTGATTTAGTAGTTTACTTACAAGATTCTCAAGTGTTTCACCCAATCCAACCTCACATCTCTAGGATTTTTGTCAAATATGTAGCATACATCTTTTCTTTTGTATTCTATCCAATTTTTCACTTAAAAAATTTGGGATTTTTATAGATTACATGATTCTTAACCTCTAGAAAGTCTTTTCTTCTTTTTGATTGTTTACTCTTGTCTTAATGGCTTCCAATCGAGTCGTTTTGGCATGAAAATATTGAACTCCGATGTATGTAGATAATAGGCTTGTGAACAAGTCTATGTTTTGTAATTGAGTAAAACATTGTGGTATTTCTCATATGAAATACTACATTGCGGGAACCAAGAAGGATGTTAGTAAATGTCCTCGAATTCCCAAAGCAGTGAAATATGAGATTGAGTAAGTATTGGAGGCTTCGAAAGACAAAAAGAGATTAAGGGTGAGAAAGAGGGTAAAAATAGGTGGTTAGGATATCTCTCATGCATTTGAAGATGCTTTTGTTAAAAGAATGTATGGTGGTGATGAATTTTATGGTATAACTGAGATTGAAGAAGAGATGGCTGAAGAGATAAGAAGAATGTGAGAAAAGGAAAAAGATATAGGTTCTAGTGGTAATAGTAGTAGAGTTTGCTCTTATTCCATTGCAAGAGCTCCTACTCGCTCAATGCCTACGAAGGATACTAGAGGAGTGAGAGGTAGTTAGATGCCTTTATTTTTTTCTCCACGTACGATTCTTAAACTCAGTTAGGCATTAAATCAGCTATGACTCGAAAGGAGGTAATTGAAAAAGTAGATCTTAAGTGTACTAAATTTTTTTATGAAAATTGTCTTCCTTTTAATGTTACAAACTTATTTTCTTTTCAAAGTATGACGGATTCTATTGCTAGTGTGAGATCGGGTTATAGAGTTTATACTTATCATGCTTTCAAGAACACATTATTGCAGAAATGAGTTGATATTTTTAATGCTTTGAGTTCTGAATTTAGGGAGTCATGGAAGGATAGCAGATGTTTTATTATGACTGATGGTTGGACAGATAGTCAATATAGGCCTTTGGTGAACTTCTTAGTGTATTGTCCTAAAGGCATACTATTTTTAAAATCATATGACTTGTCCCATATTGATAAAACTATAGATAATTTACTCTATATTTTTAAGAAAGTCATTGAGAAAGTAGGTGTTTCAATATTGTTTAATTCATTACTCATAATGCTGCAAATTTTAGAACAGCTAGTAAGATGCTTAAGGCAAACCATCCATCCTTAGTATGGACTCTATGTGTTGCACATTGTATAAACTTAATGCTTAAAGATTTGAGTGCAATGGATGAAATAAGAGGGACTATAGATGCATGAAAAAATGTTACAAAGTTTATTTATAACAATTCTTTTGTATGGATAAGGTCAAATTATAAATACAAGCAAACCTTAACCATAAGCGTTCACTTCTAAAGAATGTTTGAAAGATAATTAATGTATGTTTGAACTGTCAAATGCATCATGATTTGCATGTTGCTGCATATTTTCTTACCCTTCTATTCAATTTTTTTCCAACTTTGTAGAGGATAAAGAAGTGAAAAAGGGTATATTGAATGCAATTAACCTTGTTGAAGATTCATCTACTCGTTGTAATATCCACTTAAAGTTAAGCAAGTATATACAAAGTATTGGAGATTTTAGAAGACTAATTGCAATCCAACTCCGCTCCCAAATGCGATCAGGTATTGTGTTTTTATTGATATTCATTTAAGTTATTAATTCATTGACTTTGAGTGTTGCTTATTAATTATTATTGTGTTTTATTTCATATGAATGGTGGACTCGTTTTGGTATAGATGCACCAAACTTGACAAGGTTTGCTCAACATATATTGAGTCAAACATGCAATTCAAGGGAGTGCGAGAGGAATTAAAGTTTTTTCGAACGCATTTACATTAAAAAAACAAAATAAATTGGAGCATGCTCAACTGTGTGACTTGTTATACGTTGCCTACAACATGAAGTTAAGGCAAAGGTAATAATTTTAAAATATATATTATTTTTTACTGCCTAGTTCTTTCTTAATCTTATTAATAATGAATGATTGATGTGGCTATATTATATTTAATATTATTTATAATTTAAATATTTTTTTTTAGAAACAAATGCAAAAGGATGGAAGAAAGGCAAGGAATGTGTCATATGACCCGTTGAGCTACAAAAATGTTGATATTCTTGATTATTGAGTCGAAGAGGAGGAGTCTCCTATCAATTTAGAAGACGAAAACTAGAGGACACTCTAAACCGAAGCAGAACTTAGAGTTGGAGATGACGATAAAAATGAAGGTGTTGGATGGGTAGATCCAATTGTGGAGGAGTAAGAGAGAGGAGATGATGATGATGGTGGTGGTGATAGTGGTGATCATGACTATGTTGATTATAATGCTTTTGTTGATTATGATCTATATTGTGAATGATTGTAATTTATTTTAACTTTTATTTGTAACTTTGTAACGTTCTGATCTTCAATTTCTTGATGATTGTACGTTGTGTTTGTAACTTTGTTGTTTATTAATTAAAGTTAAAGCCCAAATGTACTATTCAGTATTCTATTCACATTATGGTATAGAATATGGATGCTTATAGCCTTGTTCATTATAAGATGTTTTGTTATAGTATGGATGCTTCTTCATTGTGTTATATATATTTTGTTCATTAATTTTAATTTTTTAATTTTTTTAATACAATTTTTTTATACCATATTGCACCATACCATACGATATGATATGATACAAGCGTATCAGTGTCTAGTGTGATATGGGCACCAATACGATTTTTACTTGGTTGATATTAATATTCCCACTCCTGATGAGCATGTTGTTTTGCTTAAGCAATCAAACATATAACATATTCCATCAACTCTTTATTCATCATAAGAATATGTTTTCCCACCGAGAGAGAAAAATCAAAGTGTTATAGAGATGTCATGAAAAGTGAGCATAAAGAAGAGTTGATTGCAGTTATGAAGGATGAGATGAAACCTTTGTATAATTATACTTATGTTTTGGTAAAATCATGTAAGGATAGAAAAGCTTTTGAAAATCAATGGATTATAGGTTGAAGACCCAAGAAAATGGTTTCACTTGATGAAAAACTAGATTGGTTGTTAAAGGCTATCATTAGAAAATAAGCATTGATTTTGAGGAGATTTTCTCGTCCATGGTAAAAGTGTCTTTAGTTAGACATGTCCTTGGTTTGTAAGCTAGATTAGACATGTCCTTGGTTTGTAAGCTAGTTTTGATTTACATATTAAAAAGATTGATGTCAAAACTACTTTATTTCATGGTGATTCAGAGGAAGAATATACATAGAACAACAAGAAGGTTTTTTTTTATGAAAGACAGAAAATTATGTTTAAATGTAAAAAAAATTATGGGCTAAAGTAAGCTCCTAGACAATGGTATAAGTTGTTAGAGCTTACTTCGATTCCATTATGGCAGTTTTAGACTATGATGATTTTACGTCTAGACTTGTTCATTAAAGCATTTTTGAAGGAAAGAAGTGGTATCGTTAGTAGTTAGTACAGCTTTCCCGTTTTTTCTTCTCTTTGAAAATTTGATCCCTTTGCACCCTCTAAATCAGCTGATGCATTTATTTTTTGTTCAATTCTTCTTCTGATTGATGCTGCTATAATTCAATCCGCAATTGCATTGTGATTCTGAATTAAATGATACTTTTGGAACTTTAAACTATGGCTCTTGTTGACTACTCAGCCTTATCTTTTTGCTAATTGCATTCCTGGTTCATCTTCACCATTTTAAAGTGCGTCATAGGAGATGTGGTCAGCAAAACTCTGTATCTTGATAGTATTTTCGAGAGATCTTAATTGCCTTTTTCTTTTTCTTCTTTTTTTCATGATAGCAGTATTAGACGACTCCTAATTTCATCAAGGAGTAGAGTCATAATTTTAGATAATTATCTACCTTTTCAATTGTAAAGCTGTAAACAAACACCATGGAAGATTAAGCAGCTTTTTCATATTTAGTAGAAAGTTTTTCCATTTCTGCTAATAGTATGGTTGAAGGCTTTCACAAGGTTGGCCTTTGCAGAACAAGGAGGCCAGGCCACCATGCTAAAGGGATTTACTTGAAAGAACCTTGAAATTGTTTGACAACATGGTGCATTACCGGCTGCTATTATGCCCAACTGTAAGGTAACTTTCATGATAGTGGCCACGCTTAACTACTCAATGTGTTACCATAAAATCAGAAAAGGATGGAGAATCTCTTTGAGAAGGGCGACTAGAAGGTTTGATGTCAGCCTATTCTCACTCATTGAATCAAATATACTTTGGCTTTTTAAATTCAAATTTGTCATCAAATATAAATGATTGAAATTTGATTGAATTTACTAGTACCTACGTGTGTTTGATATATAATAATTCTCTCCCTTTCTTTCTCTCTTTATATATATATATATAAATAAATCAAGTTCTCAACCCAATCACTGCCTTAGTTTATAGATCTTTAATTCAAATTAGGAGAGCAGAACTTCATGGAGAAGATAATAGACTAAAAAAAGATATAAAAGTTTTATCAAGTGAAACAAAATAAAGTTTACCACCACCTACTATCGCCATCATACGTGTTCGAACCTGACACGTAAAAGAGAGCACGCCAACCCCAGGCCGAGCCTACTGAGGCTCACACTCGGGGGGCTTGGTTGGGAACCTCACCGACTCTGTGCAGTAGTCATAGACGAGCTGTTTGGCCCGAACCCACATGAGCTGGTGGGTCTGGTGCACGCTGAGCTCGGCCAAAACCGGCTTCTCCCACCAGAACCTCGCTGGGTTCGATTCCGCCCCTGCCTGACACTGAGCTAACACCTCCAGCTTGCCAGAGCACTCGCAGCCGTCGATCTCGAACCCCTTGTAAGTGGATATGAACGGTGCATGGCTCCAGTTGGCCTCGACTCTTCCCCCTTGTGTGGCCCAATCGTCTGCGTTCCAAATGGAGCTGTACACACCCATAGGTTGGTTCTTAGGAAAAGGGATGCCTTGTTTCTCCTTGTTTGAGAAAACTCTAACTGGTGTATCATCAACCAAGAATCTGCTTAAAATCACACGAAAATTAATCATAAAAAATCACGAAATTGAAATTTCGAGACGCTGAAGGGAAAACATTATATCAAGAAAATTAGGAAGTTGCAAACGAGGAGAAAATTGCAGAGTTGGTAAATGTGATTTCTACCTTTTACTTTGTTGAGTGCTACATTGCATGAAAGACACTGATCCGATAAATAAGATCGGGAAATTTCGAGATATCGATAAAAAAATGTTGAAATTTTGGCATGACAAAAATTCTGTTGCTAAATGTTGCAAATAATGAATTGCCAGTTTTTCTTTGACTTCATGACGCCACCATGCATGACAGAGTACAAGGCACTCACAAATATCAGGAAATCGAGATTTCTAGCTATTTATGAATCAAATTGCGATTGAATATATTATAACTTTCTTATTGAACACATACGCGTGCACACGTGTATATATGTATATATATAACCGGATACTACCCGGATTGATGCATGCTCACTGAATTTTTGTGTGTATGAGTATAATTTTAAAAATTTTAAGAAATTTTACAAAAATCATATCGTTACCGCGAGTACGAATAAGAGGACGTTAGTGTGAACAGGATCCAATCATTATTATATTATATATATATATATATATAAGAAATTTGGGTAGGATGTAATTTCAAAATTATAAGAAGTTTTGTAAAAGTGCGATCGATATTTTAATTTGGATATTTTTATTAAACTCATGCCACCCAAGAAATTTATAAGAAGTTTTGTAAAAGTGCGATCGATATTTTTATTTTGATACTTGTATTAAACTCATGCCACCCAAGAACTCGATACTAATAACACTCGAAAAAAAAGCAATGAGTGGATAGGTATCGAAATCACTCGTATATACATATATATTAAGGGAGAAACTCGTATATACTGGTAAACTTAGGTGCTAGCAAGCAAACGCGATTGAATTTTTTGTTAAGATTTAAAATTTAAAAAATAAAAATATCCATATGAATAAAGTCACCTCCAAACTTTACTAGCACCTAAGTGTGTCTCATGTTAAGATGCGCTCTTCGCGTGGATCTCTAATAGTAAACAACTTCTGGGGTGAAAGATGATCCAAATGGTTGTCGTTTATTCATCCGAGAAAATGAATTGTACTTGCAGAGAATTCGTCATCAAAAGAATATATTTTCTCTTTTGCTTTTAAGAAAATGCTCCAATGGTGATGCTCATGCCAAGCAGAAACTCTTAAATCTGTATTGATGACAGACAAGGAAGAGATTGATGAATGGAAGCTTTTCTAAATTAAAGAAAAGAAACTCAAAGCTCGAAAACATATAGCAATAATTCGTGTTTAAGACAAATTACTGATGAAGATATATAGACACCAAACACAAAAGGGCTTACACGACTTGTTGGTGGTTCCACAGCAAAGAGTAAGAGTGAAAATCCTCTGTGGGATCAAACCAGAGATTAAGCCTTTGTTCTCTGTTTCCCACACCGCTCACATAGACATTGGTCTGAACCAAGTACGGCTCGCCGGTGGTGTTCCCCAAGACCTCGAAATCGAACTCATTGTGAGCAGGCCCGTCAGAGGCCACCTGCAAATATTAACACCCTAAATCAGTAACCAACCACCAAAATCTAAAAGCATTACTAATGTAAGAGAATGATATATGTAGAAACATACATAGAATAAAGTCACTGTGCCGGCAGAATCCCCCTCAACAAGCTTGATCTGCATGGTCGCCTTCCCGAACAGATACTTGCTTTTCGACGCGAAACCGGCGCCTGAGACCATAGCAAATGAGCTCACGAGGCGATTAAGATCAAGATCAACAACGGAAGCGAAACGAAGAGAAAAAGAAAACCGCAAACGAATCAAATGTTACAGAGTCTCTATGCACCAGAATAGCTATCAAGCTTGAGTTTCAAAGAGTCCCCTTCGTACACAAGGTGATCGGAGGCCCAGCTGGGCTGGAACAGGTCCTCAAACCTCGCCGAGTGCACACACAGTGAGCTCACTGTGCATGAAAGAAGCATGAGCAAAACCATCCTAGACTCCATTTTCACACACACACACAGAGTATCGAATATAAAGCCGCTTGAAGGGATGCCACGTACGGTTTGAGAAACAGCAGATACCCCTGCTTTTGCTTCAAATGGATTTGGATCCGGGTACATTTTCTAAGATCCGTGTTAGTTGTTAGTTGCGATATATTAGACGGATATTCCCCAAGAGAAAGACTCGAAAGCAAAGTCACGGAAATATCTACATCAGATCTTGGATCCAGATTGGGTTTACTGCGTAAAAGATCTATCCATACTTCAGTTCGGATCGGATCTAAACGACGCGACGTTCCCACCCGGCCCGCATGAGCATGAAGCCCGAGAGGGTGTCACGTCGCTCTCCGAAGAGAATCTCCAAAATCAGCAAAACTTCAACCAATGAAAAACAGACACGCCTGCAAAAAACCTGTGCTAAAGGACTGCCCAGCTGGCCGTCAGATGTACTCGGCGGTGACAAGGCCAAGTGGGGACAACCCCGCGATGGATCCCACCCGTCCACGCCATAGGGTGATGTCATCTGCAAGACGGATAAGACGTAGTTGGGAGATGATTAGTTACTTTTAATTCTAATTATGGTTGATTGAAATCTAAATATACTTATACTAGTTCTCTCTAAAATATACTAGTTTTTAAAAATCTTTTGAGATTTATGGCTTCTTTCATAAAGTTCTTATTTACGTTTGGTTTCTATACAACATATCATACACTACATATAACTCAAGAATTTTTTTGAGTAAAATATACTTGTATTTTACATTCACAGAACACTTTTATTTCTCTTTCATGATAATCTTTCAAACTCACCTCGCCTTAAAGCAGGTCCACTACTGAGTACCACCTTTCCAAAAGTTGTGTTTTGTTGAAGTTAGAAACTCGTGTCAAAATTTGTGTTTTCTTGAAGTTAGTCCCAGTATAATTGTCTTTATAAATTATCTGTTTTTATTTTATTATTTGTAGAAGCCCACAAAGGAACCACTTAATCAGGTTCAAGCCTGGTTGGCCCACTTTGGACCTCTCCCAAAGTAGGTTTCTGTACTCGAACTACTGGAACTCAAGATCTTGATTAAGGAGAGCAAGCGTTTAGACCAGTTTAACCAACCAAGCAATTGGTGGATCATTGTTGTTTTGTTTGAGAAACAAGATTAGAATTGGCTTAAATAAAAAATTAGTAAGGGATTTTTCAGTGAGTTTAGTGGCGGATCCACTTTAGGGCGAGATGAGTCACGCGCCTCAAAATCTAAAAAATTCCTCAGTCCACCACTGTATATAAAGAAAATAAAAGTATACCTCGTTCCAAACACTTAAAAAGAATTCTGAGTTATTGGCTTGGTGTTGCAAATATGTTTTGCTAGCCGATTAAGAACGCTACTATGTTTGGTGTCTGTACTTTGTGGTTTCAAATATGATCACAAATGGTACCTAATATTATGTAGCGTTCATGAACTTGGTCATGATTTCCGCAAAATTCTACAGATGCAGACCCTAGGCATTGAAATCATGACCTTCACCTTGTGATTTGACCACCTAACCATGTGAGCTATCGCTCCTTGTGCATCCATTGAGATGCATCCTTCGCTTAATCTGGGGATATTACACAAGAACATATCTTGATCCTTGATAGTGCTGAATGGTGCATTAAATAAAACAGACTCGCACATACTCTTATGAATTAAAAACACAGCAGCCAAAAACATAGTTTTTGCGTTATATATATATATGAACAATGGTTCTTGCTCACCTCTTACATGCTCGTTCATTGTTTTTAAGTGGCATGGCATAATTTTAAAAAAATTAAGGATTTTAAGAAAAAGAATGTTATATACTCAAGCCCTCGAAAAACAATAATCAAACGTAAATGAACAACATCAATGTAGGTAGAGAATGCAATCACTATATATATATATGAGACAACCAAATCCTAACCATCTATACAAACGTAACATACACACACAAAATCAAAGCATGCGCACAATCAAACTGTATTTGTCATCCTACCATTGATTGGATTCTTTAATTTACTTGTGTGTGTGTGAATTTCGACTAGCTAGTATCAAAATGGATAAGCAAGCGAAAGGATGCAAGTGTGGAATTAATTTGTTACCATCCAGCAGCCTGAGGTCTGTATTCCATTTATTGGATTCAATAAAATGGTGCTTTAATGCGCACTGTAAATCCTTCAATAAACTTTACAAAAATAACTGACACAAGAGGCCCATAACTTATGGCAGAAATGATATCAATATGACAGTAACAGTCAGCAACAGGCTGCAGTAATATGAAATAGGACGATATGCATCTCCTTACCAAATACATCCCAAGTATGTTCACAGAGTCACCCCTGGCTAGGGGGCTACTCTCACAAGTTGCAGGTCATGGGTTCGATACTCCGGGTGTGCACACCAGGCTTCAACATCCCCATTGTAAACAAAAAAAAAGTTCTCGGTGATGGCAGGTAGGTGCGTGGGGAAGGGAGGGGGGGGGGGGGGGGGGGTGCGGTGCAGGTGCCAGGACACAACCACATAGTATATGTCATTGTTCTTGGTTATGTCACGAAGTGCGGGTCGTGCAGGGACAGTGACATAACCATATATAAGTATGTTTATATAATTGACAAATCTCATCAAAATGTTTACAATAAAAAAACATTGCTAAATGAATCAACCCGTATTACCATTTCATAGATTATTTTGCTAATAAAGTAATAACATGTCAATATTCGTAAAATTTCTCAATGATATAATACTAAAAGGTATTGAAGGGGTCCAGAAGCCAAGAATGAGGATGTTCGAATGCCACCCCCTGATAGAAGTGTCTGTGTTATAGGTTCTCATATTGGAATCCGAATTGTTTTTTAAAATCCATTGAGTGAATTAAATCACAGTGAGTTAGATTTAAGGTTTAAAATTACCAGAAAAATGAACTCAATAAGGGCTTGAATCAACATTTCAAAAAGAAATTAAAAAGTATCCATCCATGAATCCGCCCATTTCTTCCTCCCCAATACTGGAGGAGCTAATTCAATGGTCAAGATGCTGACCTCACAAGCGAGAAGTCTCGGCCCAACTCGAATACGTTCAAGACTTCTCGTTGATCAAGTATCAAGCACTGAAACAGAGTACAACCACGCTGAGCTTGCAAGCCCGATTGATTTTGCGGGGTACAATTCACTAATGAAGCTCTACAACCTTCAGTTAAATCTTCGGCAACTTGTTATGAAATGGATTGAGCTCAACTTATTACAGCCTTGCTGACTTTGGACCACTGCGTGTGTGTGTCTGCACATGCATGCGTGCTTGTGTGTGTTTGTGTGCATGCAAGCCCATGGATGTTCTATTAATGCTTGACCAAGGAAACAAAGGTTAAAAAGACGCTGAATCCACAAAAAAGAAAATGTGGAGTTCAGCACAGTATTATTGTACAGTTCATCTCCGGGAACCCCATCATATAACTAAAATGTTGAAGAACATCTCCATAAAATTTCGCGGCTATAAAGAAACCAGTCAATCCTCTCTATATATGCAATCCAAAAGAGTTGCAAATCTACCCATTGATTCAGAAAGGAGACGGTGAAGAAGATACAGAAAGTGTTGATGATTAAAATGTAATTGTAATACTAAAGTACGTGAAAAAATTGACATAAATTTGAGGAAAGTCTGATCTCTAAGCCAAGAAAAAGCAAACAGCCATCTAGGCAACCGGAACAAGAAGCATATAAGCAAATCATTTTCATAATGGTGTACGCAGTCAACCACTTCTGGTCGAAAATAAAAAACTAGAACCACAGCTTGAACAAGTAAACAAGTAATGTATCTGGATAAAGCCAAAGACATGGGTGTGGACTTCCAGAAAACAAACAAACAAAATGACACCAATATATAACACTAGCCTGACAAACATTTGAAAAGAGAGAAACCAATGGAAGCATATCGGTTCACTTCTCTTGATCACCTTAAAAAGACCTTTAAATACAGGCAGTGGTTTCTTTTTCTATGCACTTTCGAAATAACGAAGCAGAAAACTTTAAGTTTTAAAGCTTTTCCAGATGCAGCTGTAGCTGCCCGACTCTGTCTTCAGCAGCATAAATATCCATACATCCTTGTCCGGCTCTCATCCATCTGAGGCATCCAATATACCCTCGAGCAACCAACCTTCATAAAGCGTGTTCCATAAAAGAAGCCACCTTATTTCGATCAACTATCACAACATCAAAGAAAAGCAACCCAAATTAAAGAAATTTAATGTTCATGTGAACCAGAACTGCAGAATATTGAGAAAGGTGAACAATACTTTGAAAATCTACAATGATTGATCTGCTTAGATGTACATTAACTCCACAACTAGAGGGGGTTTAATCTACCAAAGCCAGGTACAGGAAGGTCAGACACCAGTAGTAGCAACTTGCAGAACACCATATGCAAATGAGTCCTAAAATAAACGCTGTTAATGCAACAGTTTTCTCATAAACATGAGATGACAAAATCCATCGGTGTAATGTACAAAGATAAACATTCTCCAATAATCTCAAACATGACGAATGACCAAGAAAATGCAGAGGTACTAACACCTTAACGAACTCCAAAAATTTCTTCAGGGGGGTCATAAACATGGCGATCAGGAAACATCTCCTCAAAATCCTGCTTAACTCTGTTTCTGAGAAGAGGGTGCGGTAGAAGCCCCTTCAACAAAATTCTGAAAGGCAGTTCTTTTGGTGGTTCAGGAGACTTCTTCATGTCTTCATATATATTCATCGCATCAGCAGGAGAGCCATATTTAAGAAAACCCCTGATCACCTCCGCATAAGTCTGAGAATCTGGGAACAGGTCCTCTTTCCTCATGCATTCCCATACTTGCATTGCATCCTCCATTCGTTTACATCTTGCCAAGGCAATTATCAAATCTTTGTACACGTAAACATCAGGCTTATACCAATCTTCTTTCTGAATTACCTTAAATATCTGAAAACCATAAGTAGAAACCATACATAATTGTTTAGGAACTGCATGGGGACAGAAGGAAATGACACTTTTGAATTTTGAGAACTCAAAACAAGTGTGATGAACATGTGTAGAGATCTCATTGGGATGGGACCTGAAAAAGCTCCAGCAGCATAAAAATTTCTGCAGAGGTAAGTAGTCATAAAACACAAGTAGAGCTTGAAAGGTAGCAAAAGATTCAACAAAAGAAATAATGGATACACCACAGATACATCACGGAGGACAGAGAAAACTCCTAAATGCCAAACCAGAAAAGAAAACCCACCAAACAATATTCTGAAATCTCATAGGAAGGAAAAACATTCAGGAAATTAACGGATTGGATATATCTAATATCTGCTCCCATTACGGTTTTGGTGTCCTAGAAACATATCCAAATTAAAGTTGGGCCATTATACGTTTTTTTTCCATTTTCAAGATCGAAATCAGATAGGGATGCCCCATGAGATATCAAATTCAAATTCGGTAATGCATAATCAAGAATTTCAGAAAACCATACCAAATATAGAAAATTGCATGTATAAGAATGAAGAAAACTAGAGGGGCCCTCTACAACTCATACCAGTTAAAGTACAGGGGCCAAACTACCATTTTGTCATTGTTCACGATGATAACCATAAAAGGAAGAGGCCTTGATGGACATTGGTATAAAAAGAAAAAGGTCAAACCAAAAAGAAAATTATGACAATTGGCTGTCACTAACTTAGAGAAGTTTGAAGCTGAAATGTGATGAACTGAAATTTCCTGACTAAATTTGCCAGCTCAAAAGTTGAGCAAGGCCTACCAACTTAGAATTTAAGAAGCTTGAAACAAGAAGGGACGTGACAATGCTTGAGCTTGGTATGCTTTCACTCTAACCAATTGTATACCAGTTTTACTAGGTGCAACTCATTTGACGAGTATAAAGTCGTAAAGAGCAAGAAAATTGGCAGAGTGAGCGAGTTTCCTTTTGAAATAAGATCAACATACGATGAGCTCAGGAATGTCATGGTTTATCTCACTCGATTCCCCATTTTACTCCAATAGGTCTGGACTAACGACAAACCAGACAGAAACAATACTTGGTTGCACATGGACAAAAAACATTAGCGTAATTGCTCTGACCCAATATGCCCTTGCTCAAAGTAGACAATATCTTGGCAAATGTGCTCAAAATGGCAATCTTAGTTCTGTGGTATTTCATTTTTGTGTTGCCTACATATGACATTCTCTCATCGATTCCTGGCCCCTGAAGAAGGCAGGAACATCAGTGACACTACTTGGTGACAATGCTCGATCACTCAACAGGAAACCTTCTTAATGAGATTTCTGTTTACAGTTTCAGATAATTCCTTCCTCCATCTCATCCACCAACACAATGCCATTTGAACATACTAACAAGACATTTCATCTTTAATATGTTCTGTTAATTCATCTATGATTAGAGAAAAGCGATATGAGCTCAACTCTGACGCTTATGTAATTTCATTTCACATGAAACATGCTATTGGACCGTCATCCACATTTTGCATAAGGTGGATGTACAAAAGAGATCATTTCTTTTCTAAGGTTCTCCAAAAGATACTTCTTCATAAAAAATGAACCAGGAGACACACAATGAGAACTAGGCCACACCTAGAATGTTTTTCCCTCTTGTAATTATGATTCATTCTTAGTATAGAGAACCAAGCTGGTGTCGCACATGTGCTTTCTCAACTTAATCGTGAGACAGAACAGATCGAGCTCATACTGTGAGTGGGTACGTGGAGGTTCAGGATTATTTTCCATCATAACATTTATACGCTTAACAGAGTCAAATTATAGCACTCCTAGAACCAGAAACTTCTTTACAGTTCGGAGGCTTATATTCTACGATCAGAAAACTACACATTAAATAGTTTTCTATTTTTCACCTCTATAATTAGAATACTCCAACTCTGACATGGCGGGCATACCAAAATTCATCTCTCAACTATACGTTTCCATTTTCTTGTGTGATTCTTCAATATTGTGGTGCAATAAGAAATGATAGAGTATCCTTATCTAAAATCAAGGCTAAGTGCAGAGTCATGGCCCGAACCCAATCTACTATAGTCATGTTTTGGCTAGTGGCTTTTGGGTGATGTGGGGGGCTGACTCATTACTCGTTAGAGGAAAATAAGTTTGCCTGTGACAAGTAAAGTGTCACACCTATTATGAATGTACCAAGCACATTGATATGTAATGTCGTTTTGTGTATTAGAAGTAATATAGATAGGAATATTATCCATAGCATCAGTGGATCCCTGATCGGCATACCATCTTGCAAACATCTTCACCAAGGCTTGGTTAGGCAGATAGTTTCATTCGCTCATCACAACCTATTTGATGGCTTATCCCAATACCATCATAATTCGGTTTCGCTTTATTAACAATGACATGTTTGAGATTTCCAGCATCACAAATTCTCCATCTCAAGCTAATTCTTGCGATTTTCCCCCCAAATTCATCTTTAACCTCTATGTTTTCTCAGAATTTTCATTCATATAATTTCTCCATATGTGGCTTGGCGAAACCAGATGGTGCTCCTCTTCCACATGCCTATCCCTTTTCCTAAATAAACTATTTTGAACATCTCACCTTGAAGGCAGCTAGGATTTAAAATTACAAAATTCTTGTTCAATGCATTAACTTTCTCTTTAGTTCTGTAATTAGTAGCATAAGAATGTTAACATTTTTTCCTAGCTCCACCCCTGCTGGTTGTTTGTAATTCGGATCATCCTTTCTGACTTTTTCATTGTTAATATCTAGATTCAGCCGGTATCAGCTGGTGATCAGCCATCAACGTTCACTGTGATGTAATTTTCTCTGTCTACATAATGGCATTCTCTTTTCTCCCTAAAAACGGCAAGAAAAATATTTAACTTCCGCAAGTCCGGAAATCCCACGCAAAAGAACGCCAAATTCAATGAAAAGAAAGGGAGCAAGGACGTAAAGGAAAAGAAAGGGAACAAACATCTCACCTTAAGAGACAGAGACACTTCCTCCTGGCGCTCGAGCTCATTGAGAACGGCGACCATGTCCATCTTCAGAAGCCTAACCACGTGAGTCTTGATGAATCTCTCGAGTTCTTCTTCATCTTCCTTGAACCGCTTGAGCCCCAGGATCACGAAGAGGGCTTCCTTTCCGATGAGTTTCTTCCCTCTCCAGAGGGGACCCCTCGGTCTTCCGTCGTGGTAACAGCGGACGTCAATGGGGATCGAGATGGGTTGTTGTTGGTGATGGCTGGTTTGGAGAAGGAGCAGAGGGCAGAGGGTGGGAAAAGCCCGGTCCGGGATCACCGGATTCCGGACACCGGCTGCGACGACGGCGAGTGGCTTCGATCTCCAGAAGGATCGAAACGCCATCCGTGTCAGAACCGCACTGGCCACGAATCAGACCCTAAACCCCCCGCCTTAAACCCTCAATCTGGGCCCTTGGCGGTTCAGCCGGACTAAGAATCAAAACAGAACTGAGGAACCCTTGAGTCTAGCTACCATTCTTTTCTAAAGCATCCAATCGAAACTGGAACCAGCAGTTTTGAGACCGACAACTATCCATCCTCAATAATATTTAGGTTGCATAATACAAGATTTCATACAATGAACATAACTTTTGATAGTCATAATTGAAAGCTTCGTCGTTCATCATATATTAACTCATTGTAAAATTATTGTTCCATAAACTTAATTTGATTCAAAAATACAGCAAAAAAGCAGTACCAACCTTACACAAAAACCCAAGCATACAATATTAACTCAGAAATCAAAGTACAACTCTTTATGAAAACCCAAGTAATCGAATCACAAGAGCTCGCACAAAAAATAAACAGATCACATTCAGCTGAATTAAAGGATATGAAGAGATGGGAAACGGCAAAATGGCAGTTTATGAGCAACTTGGTTCATCTACAGCCCTACGGTCTAACGATGTGGATCAAATCACTTGGATCTCACAGTCGACTTACTAGTTTGGCTGGGTGCGGCCATTTACTATGGATCTCAACGCATAACTGATTAATGGTTCCAAATAGTCCAATGAGTAAGTGGATCCAATGTAGTCTTATTAAATAAGTTACATTGAACATATATGTAATATTAATTGATATCCACCTGGATCGAAATGTATGTTTTCTGGTTCTTATATTTAGTTTGAACTCCATATTTGACCCCAAGCACAAATTTAAAACAAAATAAAAAAAATTAGGACCTAAATCAGTAAAGATTTAGATCGTAACTTGTTGGGTTTACCCAGATCTGAACCATCTAGTAGGTCCCTAGACTCGGAATGGACTTGGACTACTTAGGCCCGACCCGTTGACAACACCAGACGACCCGGTACTCGGCCTACGACATATATAATCGATAAATTGACAACCTTAAACCCCAAGCCGAGGGACAGAGAGAGAGAGAGAGAGAAAAGAGAGCTAGATATTTCTCCGGAGATGGCGCTGAGAGCAGCTACAGCGGCCAGGACAAGCGGTTTCCGGCGACTATTCTCCATCTCAGCCTTCTCTCCACCTCCTCCAGCCACCCCTCCTCCGCCTCCGGCAGAGCCCTCCACCAACCTCTTCGTGTCAGGCACGCTTCTCTGCTCCCCCTCTTATATGCCTCATGTTTCTTGTGCCTCACTCTTGCAAAAGCAATGACCCATCTTTTATTTTTACGGCTTCGGGTGTTTAACGATTGATGATTATCTTCCTTCATCGAGAGTAGGGCCTAGGTGTTGGTTTCTTTGTTTCTTTCTGGCGAAAGACTGACCCCTTTATTTGATTTTGCAAGTAAATAAATTGATCTTGGATTTTGTATGGTGCAAGACTTATGTATGGTGGTGATTAATGTGTTTTTTCGCTTATTTCAAGCCTTTTGCGTGTTCGATATCAGATTTAAGATCGTTTTCCCGTTTTTGTTTTTCTTCGTAATAGTTTCTTTTGGGGTGTCCATTAGCTAATACGATATGATCTTTGCTATAGGATCTATAGCTTGTTTCATGCTTGGTGGTCTCTCCTTTTCGCTTGGGTGTTCTCTCGTAATCTTCCAAGTTGTAATCGCTTGTGGATTCGTCAGGAAGTCGAGTTCTAAGATGCATAAGAAAATCGAAAGGGAAAACAACTTTTTTTCGTGTTTGATCTTTGATGGTTGACTGAGAATTTTTGGCACGGCCTTCGTTCATTTTTTGGGCCAATTTGCTGGTTTAGTCTTTAGTGAAATACATCCTAATATGTAATCCACTGCTTAAGCAGTAACTACCGCTTACAAATGCTCATAGTAACCGTTTCTTTGGTTTAAAAGTTCAGCTTATGGTTGTTTCATGCCTATAGTTTGTGGGGGGAGATATTGGCTGTTGTGATATTTGATTATCTATTGTCAATAATGGTGGGTAACTGTGCGATACTCTGTTAACCTACTCTGAGCTATGTCAAACCCGAATTGTTATTTCATGCAAGCTATTTTCCGTCTTGCCTGCTTTAATATGAAAATAGCACTTAGATATGTTTGTTGAAGCGCTCGTCTAAAATCCGAATTGTTACTATTATTACTTTTTCAGAGTAACTATTATTACTTTCGTAAGTTAACAATTCTGTCTTGCCTGCAAACAAGCTTCTACCAATCTGAATGCTAAAAAGTAATAATAGTAAGTTCATTAATGTTCTAGATATAATGATATGTTTGTCAACTTTTGTAATCTTTCTGTTATTGCTTAATGTAGCTTGGCGCTTAGACTGCTTTCCCCATCTTACAGTTTGTGTGGAGCAGACCCTAAACTATGTCGCCATTCACGTTTAAGCCACTATGTCTAGAGCAGACTCTAGGGTTTCATTTTCTATTTTTTCTATTTATGTTTATTTTTTATTAATAAATTTAGTACTTTTATTTTATTGATTTAAATGATCTTTCGAAGTCTTTGCCTTATTTGGAGGCGGTTAATTGATTTCATATATTGAAGCGGTGTTGCCAGGAGTTCTTTGTTTTTTAATTTTTAATAAATAACGTGACATATAATAAAATTGTAAAATTATATATTTGATTGTTACCGGTTCAACCTCAGTTTCACCACTATCGAACCTCATTTTAGTGAATCAGTGCCTTCCTCGGTTCATTGACTAGTTTGGTTTATTGAACATTGGATGCTGGAAACTGATACCTTGGAGAGTATAAGAAGGATGTAAACGTACTTGGAAAGATGTTTTAGAAAGGGAAGAAAACGCAATGCCCTGTCTATTTTCTAGTTATCATTCTGAAGTTTTAAAATTATTTTTTCACTACAACAACAACAACTAAGCCTTTTCTCATACTAGATGGGTCAGTTACATGGATTCTTTGTCTCTATAGGGCTTGATCATGTCCCATTATAACATTTAACTCAACATAAGAGAAATAATTCTTTAGTGTTTCCTTCCAACACTTTCGTGGACTTCCTCGGTTCTTCCTTTTTTGACATATTCACAGCCTAGTTTCTCATACCTTCTTACCTGAACTTGCCTTGGTCATCTTTCTATGGGTTCAAACCATCTTAAATGATTTTATCTTATTTTATCATCTATTGGTGCCACTCCTAATTTGTTTCTAATAACCTCATTATGTATACAGTATTTCCTTTTGTGACCATGCATCCATCTCAACATCTTAATTTCTGCCATAGACATCTTTTTGTATATATTGGTAACTAATTGTCCAATTGTGAGAACCATAAATCATATCGGGTCAAATTGTTGCTCTATAATATTTATCTTTCAACTTTAATATTAATGGTATTTTCTTGTCAAATAAAATATATGATGCTCCTCTTCATTTTAAACAAACCTGTATTAATTATGTGTAACATCTCCGTTAATTTTTTCATCACTCTGAAAATTGATGGTACTTAAAACTTTTCTTATAAGGGATGCAATATGTGCTCATTTCAATTTCTATGTCATTTGAAATAACCAAATCACCAAACTTGCATTCCATATATTTTATCTTTGTTCTACTAAGTCAAAAGCTTTTACATTCTAAAGTTTTTCTCCATAGTTTCAATTTTCTATTAACTTTTTCATTCAACTCAATCACTAATACAATATCATCTGCAAATAATTTACACCAAGAAACTTCATCTTGAATATGTTTTGTTAGCTTGTCAATGACCAATATAAATAAATATGGACTTAAAGTTGATCCTTAATGTAATCCAATATTAACTTTAAAGAAGTTTGTCATTCCTTTATGAGTCCTCACAATTGTTTTTGCACCATTACAAATGTCTCTTATAAGATTTATGTATGTCAATGAGATACTTCTTTTTTTCAAGATTTTCTAAAGAATATCTATTGGTATCCTATTATAAACTTTTTCTAGATCAATAAATACCATGTGAAGGTTTTTTTATGCTCTAAAATGTTTCATAAGACATTAGATGAATTGTTTCAATAGTAGATCTGTCTGACAGAAATCCAAATTGGTTTTCTATTGTATTTGATACTTGTCTTAACCTAAATTCAATAATTCTTTTCTATAATTTCATAGTATGACTCAATTAATTTGATACCCTGATAATTCTTACAATTCTGGATGTGTCCCTTGTTCTTGTATAAGGGTATAAGAGTACTCGTTCTCTATTCCTCAAGTATCTTTTGGTTTTTTCATATTTCACTAAATAGTCTTGTGAGTCAAGTGATCTTTATCTCTCTTAAGATTTTTCATACTTCTATTTGATTCTATAAATTTACTCACCTTCATATGTTTAAGAGCATCTTCATTTTTTTGAATATGTCGATAGAAATTATAATTTATATACTTTTTTGAGTTGGTTAATTATCTTAAACTAATACTAACATATGTATTTTCGTTAAAAAATTCATAGAAATAATTTTTCTATCTATTTTGTATATTATCATTTGCCACTAGAATCTTTTATCTTTATCTTTGATGCATCCAACAAAAGTAAGATCCTTAGTTTTCTTATCTCTAGCCTTAGCTATCCTAAAAATAACTTTTTCACTTCCTTTTGAGTTAAGCTTTTATATAAATCCTCTCTAATTTTGGCTTTTGCTTCACTAACGACTTTTTTCACTTCTTTCTTTGCCTTTTTAGTTTTATAAGTTTCACTAGTTTTCTTAGCACAATACAATTTATAACACACCTTGTTTGCTTAATTTTATCTTGCTTTCTTTTGTACCGGTATGCCTCACATAGATTCACCTAACATATATTTTGTCATTATATTGTTCCACATATCACGAGATATACCTACATAATTCCAAGCATCTTATTGAATAACTTTCTTTTTAAATATATTTTCTTTGTCACTTTTAAAGTTCCACCATTTAGTTTGAATAACTTTATGCACTCTTTTCTTCTTTATCCACCTTTTTACTAAAAAGTTTATAACTAAAGTTGATGTCGGATAGTTAAGCTTTCTCCTTAAATTACCTTGCAATCTTTACAACATGATCTATCTTTTTTTTTCTTATGAATAAAATAGTCAATTTGTGTTTATAATTTTTATAAGTAATTAAATGTTCATCTCTTTTCTAAAAATTGTATTGATTATAAGGAGTTCATATGTCGTAACAAAATTTAAAATCTCCCTACCTTATTTAAATTCTCATAACCATAGTTTTCATGAATACCTTATCTCTTTGCCGACATGTTTATTTAAGTTTCCTCACAAACAAATAATTCTTTGAATTATATTAACTAACTTTTCAAAAAAATGTTTTTTATACTATCTTCTAGTCTAAGTCACACAGACACGTCTAAGAGGTGGAGTGTCGACCTCGACACGGGTGCGACATCGACACCATGTTGGTGCGGCATGGCAAAAAAAAAGACACAATTTTTTTTGTAACTCACGGTTCTACCATCTATAGTGTATTTATCCTGGAGAACCCGATCAAAGAGGGAGTAATCTGTGAAGACGATGAAACTGAAGCCTCTTAGTCGACTCGTGACCTTATCTCCCATGATGACCACCTGAGTTACCTCACCATAGTTTCCAAAATGTTCCTTCAGCTTGTCTTCCATCATCTCCCATGAAACTCCACCGATGAACGTAGAAAAATATCTCAAAGCGGACCTTCACTTCCTTTTGTGTGGATATTCCACGCTTCAAAATCTGGTATCAATTTTGAAGTTCGGGTCTTTTTGGATAAATGAGTCCGGATAGGGAAGATTGATTTGTGTATTATGATGAAATTAGTAGTTGTTTAAAGTTTATGTGTTTTGCTTTAATATAAAGTTGTGTACTTGCTATTGTCATATACTTATAATTGATGTCTCACTTGTTGTAGCTTGAATATTATATATAATATATAATATTATAAACCCTAGTCGTGTCACCACACCTAAAATTTTTGAAATTTGCCGTATCCCGCACTCGCACCCGCACCCGCACTCGCACCTGTGTGACATAGCTTCTAGTACTGCATAGGATACATATGCACAAACTATATTCAAAGCCTCTACTCCAAACATTGAATTTACCATCATAATTCAATCATTTTATCATTATATGTCTATTACTTTTATCATTGTATGTCTACTACATTTTTCTTTAAATCTTTATTTATAATAATATCAACTCCATTTCGAGCCTTTCTCTTTGTTCAATACCATAATTTGAAACATGTATTCTCAATATCCAATCTCTTGTGCTTTTTCTCCAACCTACTTTATCTATTGTAAACACAAAATATGAATCTTTCTCGTAATCATAGTATATACCATCTCCATTAGGTTGTCGATCAATTTTTTGATATTTCAAGTATCAATATGAATCTTATTATTTAATACCAGCTTTCATACCTCTTGCATTCATCCATGCTAAAAATGCAGAGATCCTCTTTATAATTTATTTGTAGTGGCACTAACTTTTTTACCCACACTCATTCACTACATCCGGACGAAGAAGTAGAGGCCCTAGCTTACTTTTCACTGTATTTGAATTTTGTTGTGTGTCGCTAAGAGGAGATGCCTTCACGCAATGCTCATAATTTGCAGAATCAAAGTTTTACCCTCCTCCTTTATATAGGCATGGGACCGGCCATGCAAGGGTGATCTTGTATATGGTATGGTACAATATACATGTAGCGGTACCCCATAAAATAGTGTTTGACACTATATTTACGACATTTATATGGTAATCAGGTACAATGTTGATAACATACTTATGTCTATCGTAGGTAAGGTATTTCTAGGCTTATATTGTATGATGGTGGTGTAGATTGTACTTGTCACACATTTTGTACGTATCATTCTAGAAAAATTAACCTTTACTTGTAAGTGGAAAAATTGAGATTTATGAGTTGGTACTATTTATATGTCTAATGCATTTATTTAAGTTAGTATTTTTCAAATATGGAATTACTTTACCTCCAAAGTTCAGTAAAAAGCATCTTATACTATATTTGTCAAAAATGGATATTTGTGTATTATGTTCAGAGTATAATTCAGACATGTAATACACGTGCATAAAGGTAAAATGTCATTTCTCATGCTATTTGACTTCATATTTTAATTTTAACTTTTTGTAATTTATTCAGAAGTTCTTTGAAAATTTTATGATACTTTTGATACGTTTTGGATGCTCCACACTTCGTTTTTGTTGTAAAATGGCTTTGAACAATTTAAGTATCTTAAAATACTGAAGTTAGTAACTATTTAAGTTTTGTAATGCTGTTTGAGAGTTATATATGTTTATTATGAAATGTTTACAATCTTAAATTGATTTATATTCTTGTAACAGTTGACATTTATTCTATATTTTTAAATTATTTTTTTATTGTTACATATCTAAAGCTTAATCTGCTTAATTGGTACTACTGACATATCTTGTTGAAGTTGGAAAGCTGGTCCTACACGTGAAACACATGTGGAAGTTTCTTTTCTGAGATACAATGTCAAGGTCTGGCCTCGTCCTCCGAGTTTCCCACACTAAGTGGGGTCAGCTAGGCAACACGAGTTCTAGGAGGTCACTGTCCTAGTGCTATTCTCGCAGAAGCATGCTTAACATTGGAGTCTGGATAGGATCCTGTGTATTCATGCTCGAAAGGTCGCACCCTTTAAGGCCCAGCAAAGTTTTACGCTGGCTGTTGTTAACCTCCTTTATCCAAGCTTGGGAAAGGCCATGCATCCTTACTGTTTGGGTAGGTTACACATATTGACATTTTTTATAGTTTTTCTGTTTGCAATGCAATGTGTTCCATTTTGAACTTTGTATGAACCGTGTAGGCTAACACCAGATTTACTAAGTCCAAGTAAGGATCTCTCTCCCCTAAACTAATTGTTAAAGTGGACATTGCTAAATTACTTCAGAAAGTTTTGACAAGGGTTGCATGTTCTCTTTCATGAATCTTGCTTCTTTTGCAGGGCTTAGCAAGCGAACCACAACAGAGAAACTCAGAGAAGCGTTCTCCAAATTCGGTCAAGTAGTCAATGGTGTGTCCTTGTAATTAAAAATCATAGGCCTTTCTTTCTCCGAACTTTAAAGTGTTAATATTCCATAACTTTGTATGGCCTTTGCAGCAAGGGTTGTCACAGACAGGGTTTCGGGTTATTCTAAGGGCTTTGGTTTTGTTAGATATGCCACCTTAGAGGAAGCGGCTGAAGGAATAAAAGGAATGGATGGCAAGGTGAGAAAACAGTTAAATCCGGATGCTTTATGGTTTTGGAATATAAATAAAGGAGTTGCCTAGTCCTGGGAGAGCGCATTATTTCTTTTCGTACATTTCTTTTATCGCCCATCAAACTATGACATGTGCTAAACATAACAAGTACAAGATCACTTCCAAAATGTGACGGATTTCTGGTTGTACCAACAACTGGAAATGCATACCATATTTTGGTGATTGTTTTGTCACATCTCTTTACCACATCACTATTTGACAGAAGCGCCACAAGATGCTTATGCATTCTTGTTCTTCTCTGCACCTCTGTAGATAGATGTTTCTTTCTATCAGTGAAAAGTGAATACTTTCTTTGCACAAACAGGCACATGTTGGTGCAGGCAAATGAAGAGTTCAGTTTTATATCACCCAATCTAATAGTATGTTGCTAAACATCACTTTCTAGCCCTTTTTGTGGTATATAACTGTGAAGTATGTCAGGTGATGAGAAGTCTGTTGGCTTGGCTAATTATTTCTTGTCAAACAACAATGTATATTATGTTTTATAGGGTCATGATAATTTTATAATTGTTGCGATATTTCTATTGATTGTATATTTTATCAAATTTCGTCTTCTTACTTGGAAGTACCCATGTGCATAGCAAACCAAACGTAAACCCTGAATGAAGACCACCTCTTTCTTCAAGTTCTCTTGATTTTTCTATAATGCAAGACGTACAGGCTACACCTGTTCGTATCAACTTTGATTCAAGATGTTTTCGTTTATCCACATTGCAAGGTGTTCAATTGTTTTTGACGGCTTTAACACTAACAGTTGAATGTGGAACCACTTGACAAAGTGTCTGACAAATTGAATACGGTGGATGCACCCATAAGTTAAACTTGCCATATGGTTTGAATATGGAATTTCTTACTGTGGAGGGGTATTTGTTGTTGGCTGGTTAGTTCTGCCTTTCTTCTTTGATTTAAGATCCATAATCAAGAAATGCAACGTAGTTGTCTGAAACAAGTCACTAATATAATGCTTATGTTTTTTTTTCTTTGCAGTTTCTTGACGGATGGGTTATATTTGCCGAGTATGCAAGGCCTAGACAGCCCACACCAGCTGCAAATGAAGCCTCATCAGATTTCCAGCAAGGTCAATTTGATAGAAGGAATGGGAGCTTTTAATATCCTATAAACGCCTACTAAATTAGATTGGGTTTATATGCTTCATCATGATTTGGCAGCAAAACAGTTCTATGATGGATAAAATTTTGGAGTCCAAAAATTGAGAGAATATTAACGTAGGAAGCTTGGTTATCTTTTTGTCAAAGAAACATTGGATGCCTATTGTTAAGTATGCCATCTACTGAAGATAGATGATGGATATTGCATTTGCAGAAACTAAAATATCTGCGACTGAAGGACATTTATTTTTATGAATAGATGGTTGTGTGGCTTGAACAATGTGTTGTAATATTTTTGTTTCTGTTTTTCCTCATTAATTCTTCTTTTGCGGTTTTGGTTTTAGTCATCTTTTGTTTAGGTCGCATGTCACATTTCAATCACGGTGTTAAGTCGCATTCTTAATGTATGTACATATCAGACTATTAGACACGTCCAGTTTCGGGGCAGTTCTAAACTGCTCGCTTCAATTACGGTTCCAAAACAGTTGGTTTCGGAGCAGTTTTGGTTTGAGTTCAAAACCGTCCGAAACCAATAAAGTTATAAACTTTAAAGAAGACTAAAACTAGTGGTTGAGCTACCGGTTTCAGTTTGGTTGCAATTTTATAAATGTGAAATGGGAACCGAACTAAGTGGTCTTCTGTTTCAAGCCTGGTTCTGGTCTCACCAGTTCTAGGTGCAACTGGTTTCTGGTACGGTTTGGTTTTGATTGGAACCACCGAACCAGTTCGGAAGCGGCTCTCTCTAGAGACTAGCATGCCCACATATACGTTCAATGTTAAATATATTTATCTGCACGTATCGGGCGGTCCTATATCCGATACGAATGTCTAGAGGATGAGCTTGGAGCATATGTACAAGACTTATCTTGGTATGCCACTTTTCCCTTTTTCAACAGACAAAATGGGGTTAAGCAGACACCTATCAGATGCATGCTCAGGTATGAGCTACGACGCTTGGTATGCCACATTCATATTAAACAACAACAACAACAACAACAACAACTAAGCCTTTTCCATACTAGACGGGGTCGGCCACATTCATATTAAACGTCAAATACAATTCCTTGACCTGTATCCCATTTAAAGTTTAGAAGAAATGGCATTTTTAATTTGAATATTTAGAAAGGAATTTAGTGCATTAAAGACTTATTATTAGCATGTAATATTTATATTCAACAGTAGACTTTCTCCGCAGTTAAGCTAGAATCGGTTTCTCTGCACCTTCAGCCACATGTTGGTTCGCATTCTTGAAGTCATAATCCGAATACGAATATGCTCGAGGATAAGTTTAGAAGCATATGGTAATAATAACTATTGGAGACTAAGATTCCTCCAAACTAGTGCATTTGAACAGAAAGGATCTGGCAACTCGAGTTCAGAGAAGCAAAGGTTAACCACACTATTGATAAATGGGAGAAGGCACAGAGATGTTTCGCTAAACCACCGGGCCGAGAACTACCAGAGAGCCATATCGAAAACCTTGAACCCTAAAAAGTTCGACTGTATGATCTTTGAAGTCGCACTCAGAAACAAGGTTTCGGAAGATAATCACAGGGAATACGAGAAATCAAAGACACGATTGGCTAAGTGAACGGTGGCTGTCTGTCCCTTTGCCGTCTTCTGGATTAAAGCATGATGAATAGCCTTGAACAATTTTCAAATGGCTCTGCTGCTGTTGCAGGGCCTGTTAGTATGAAGTTCAAAGACGTTTTCCTTTGCCCATTTATCTGACGTTGTGTGAATCCAAAATACAGTTCTCGGTTACCTGTCATACAAGAAAACGGCACCCGAACATGCCCAGGAACAGCAGCAGACTCCACCAGCCTGCTCGGTAAGCTCTTGGAGTTGGCAATTGTTTGATTTAATGTGCATTAATGTCATGTTAGTATCTCTAAATATTTAAATGATATATGTGAAAGTCATAAAGCGTAAAAATAACATGTGAGGGACTTGTGCATGAGATGACCAAAAAGAGACAAATTTTAGTCCCATACCTGAAGGATGTGACAAACTCACACATCCTTTTATATAGTTGGTAGCTCATTACCTTTAGTTTAAAGAAATTGATGAGAACATGCTATACCACACTCACATGTGTGACGTGCTGGGTTTGGGTCTATCTTTTTGCACGAAGAACTTTTGATCTAATAGTCACTGATACGGATAAGGTGGAATGGTTCTGGATAATACGAATGGTTGCAGATAAAGCATGTGTCGTTTGGATTGGATCCATGATTCATGATCCAAACGTTCACCCTATAAATAGGCAATTAGGGGTCCTCTCTAAACACACCATTTTCTCTTCTCTCTCTTTCCGTTTCCTGGTTTCGTCTCTCTACCCATGGTATTGTTCCAGTCCCTGTGCCCGTGGTTAGACTCTATCTTTGCCCCAACCATAAGTGATTGAGGCGTGTTCAAGGTTGACTCGAAGCCAAGTATGTGTTTTTCAAGTTGTGTATTCATGTTATCCTGGGAGGAAGGTGTCAATACCTTTACGTACTAATAGCGGAGCATTGATTTATCTAAGTCAAGTTCACAAGGACGGCTCATATAGATAAGTTTTTAATTTTTGCTTTTGCTTTTGTTTTTCATACAACTTGATTATGGCTTATTTTAGATCTGCAACTATTGTTTATGGTTGTGGCATGTTTACATTCATTACATATTAGTTTATTATGCATATATGTCTATGGTTATTTCCAACCGTATTAGAGAAATCACTATTTACCGTATTGAACATGTCTACGACTACTACCATCCGACTTAAGGTCAACTTGACCTAGATGTCGAAAAAATTTGTCGGTCCCCATTTTAAATGCTAGCAACAACGTATGAAAATTTGGTTAACCATGTTAGGATTGCATCTGTTTATCGAGTCGAATTGTCTCATACCGGATGATATTATCCTTAGAAACTCTGATAAAATCATCGAGTGAAGGAGAAGGACACCATGTGTCTCTGTTGTATTTTATCAACACTATCAAATATTTTATTTGATGTATATAGTTCGATGGCTGACATTAGAATACGAGATGACGAACTTCGATTGCCAATATTAAGGAGACTTTCTCTACAGCACTCTCACTTGTGAGCTTCGATGCTTCGGAAGCGGAGGGCACCGGAGAAAATTAAACCACACTAGCGCCTTCAAAACCGGAACCAATCGATTTTGTTTCAGTTCTAGGCAAACAAGAACCGGTGGTATGAAACAGTTCTTTTCAAAACCAGAACCAACCCTGTGGTTTCAGTTCTAGGCAAACCAGAACCTGTGGTATGTTCGATTTACCCAGAACCAAACATATCTAAATACACCTGATACGGGTGTCTGCCTAACCCCGCGCGCCTTTCAAACAAAAAAAGCTTGCTAAACATAGTTTAGAAAATCCCAAACAACCGTTTGTTTGGTCAAATAAATCTTGAACAAGGCAAAGTCTGTACAAGCTTGAACAGCATTCACCTCAAAACTCGGTTCGATATAATATAACCACTATTTTTAATTAATTGAAATCTATAAAATAGTGACAAAGGAGGTCCGGGCTTCAACGACAAGTTCAAGTGAGCTTGTAACACTTGGATGAAGTTTAAACAAGGTTTCTCCTTGACTTGTTCAAGAACAAGTGAGATATTGAGTCCATCACAAGATCGAGTCAATCTCGAACTCAATTTAAGATGGAAATCAACTCGAGTTAACCGAAATTTGTGCACGAGCTAAAGCTCAAGCTTGAAGTAAACCTTGTTGGTTTTCCAAATCGATTTCACTTCCTATGTTATTTCAATATTCATATATGATTGCTTGTACATAAAATAATACGTTCTCCAATAGATATATCAGCAGCTTTTATTATTTTATTTGTATAATTCACCCATAAATAGGGGAGATCTAATCCCTATAGATTATAATGCATGAATTCCTTCTCATTTATCTCTTGATTAAGTGAGTAATCCCTAAGTTCTAAGTGACTTTTTTCTGTAATTAAGCAATCCCCTTCATGATCTATCTTCTTCCAAGTTAGAAGGTAAAAATTCGTTGGTTAAAGCTTCAATAAAATGCCAGCCAATCTTGCTATTTACGGACTTGGAGCAAATTATTTTGTTGATTGTAGTTTGTTTTAAGTCAATGCATACATGCATGAAATGGTTAAGATCACAAATTAGTTGCACTTAACATTATTCTTTTGATGACTTAACGAGTAAGATGCGTAAACCTTTTAAAGAACTTCTTCAATAAGCTGCAAAAGATCTCATCTAAATTCATGTGTACTAAACTAATTCAGCATTATTTCGTGTTTCTCTAATTCGTAGGTGATATAAGTATTAAGAAAATGTTCGTTTATCAATATAAATGTAGTGATCATTGAAATAGCTCTCATTGTGGTACTTAGAAACAAAATCACTGATGATAATTCAAGGTTTTAGATGAACGATGTGGAGCATTTGACATATATCAAGAAAAGCGTTTGAGAACATCAAGAGAGAGAGAGAGAGAGAGAGAGAGTGGATCCTCTCTCACGCTTGACAGATATAGGGTACAATGGTCTATGCAGAGGAGAAGATGAAGGGGCTCTTGAGGATGAAGCCGTGAATTTGAATGTAGATCGGCTGGCGAATGCTTGTGCTCATTATTTAAGTCGATCTTCATTAAAATCCTAAGGAAGCAAAGAGGGAAGAGAAGCAATATTTAAAGGCAAGAAGAGAGAGATGCAACGGCGTGTTCAGTGGCAGATCTACATTGAGCCGAGGTGGGTAGGGATGAGCATTATTCGGGTATAACCCAATAACCGAACCTTTTGGTTCGGTTTTGGTTTTGCCTTTAAAAAAAATTCGGATTAGCTGTTTGGTTCAGTTTTCAAGGTCTGAAAACCGAATTTATATATAAATATAAATATATGTGTGTTTTTATATGTATATGCATATATATATATATATATATATATATATATATATATGGTGTATATGTTTATATATGTACATATGCATATACATGTATGAATATATACACAATGGATACACACAAATACTTATATATAATACATATATATATACATACATATACATGTACATACATATATATATGTATATAGTGTATAATATATATACATATACACATATATATTCATATACATACAAATATATATATATATATATATATATATATATATATATATATATAATACATATATGTATATATAAATATGTATATTTATATATACATATATACATATAAGTACACGTACCTATATGAAGACATGGCCAGTTCGGAACCGGCTTGGTGATTTGAACCAAAACCGAACCGGCCTTGAAACTGCCGATAACTGGAACTGGCTAGAATTGTAACGGAACTCGGGTACCCTTGGTTCAGTTACGGTTCATAATCAAGAACTAGCGGTTTTAAACAATATATTAAAAATTATATATATATTATGTATAAGTTAGCACATGTGGAGGTATGTCTCAACAGTCGACAATGGTCAATTGTTGAGTGAAATAGGAGTTGGAATGACAGAGTGATATGCATCTTTTTACCAATCTTTTTTAATGGTTTCGGAGAGGTTTCGACACTCCTGGGGTGGTTTGGTTCTGGTTATGGGTTCCAAGTAACCCAAAATCGTACATGTCTACCTATAAAGAGAGAGAAAGAAAAAGAATATGGGTAAAAATCGGTTGGGGTTTGGTTTTTAATACAAACACCCAAAAGGAGAGCGTCTCCTCTACCCCAAATTTTAACTAAAAGTCTATAACCCATGATGGGATTGATGGGTTATAGTACATATTTCATCCCATGCTAAACCATTTGAAGAGCTGTGTCCCACTAAAAGATGGGATTGATGGATTATAGTATCCTAAACCATTTGAAGAGCTATTTGTCCCACTTAAAGAATTTCTAAATTCACTGGGTGTGCCCCCAAATGGGTGGCGTCCTGCTCCCTAAGGAGTTGTTGCTGCCTAAAGATTAGGCTTTTAGTTACATGTCTTTCAAATAGATGAACAGGATGACTCTACGACCGAAGTTATACAGGAGATGATGAACACAAATGAAGAAACAGAGGAAATGTGTCTTTCAGCGTCTCTCCTTTCTTGATACTACTGTTCTTACCTTTCCAGTTTGGGATACCCTACATTTCTTGTAGGTTTTAGTTCTATTTGGAATGCTATTTATCCTTTGATGAATAATAAATCTATTTATCTTTGATATATACACACACACACACACATATATATATATATACATTGTGTATATATAGAGAGAGTATAGTCCATGTACACATCAATCGATGGTTAAATATGCTTTTAAATCTCAAAAGCAAAAGAGTATGTCGTTATTTTATTTACAGTACAAATATATGTACTCGATATAAGTTATTTTCGACTTAAAGATCTCAATCATTCATCTTTAAGATCAAACAATTAAAATATTTGAGAATGTTTAAGTATATATCTATATTCCCATGTACTAATCTCTCTCTCTCTCTCTCTCTCTCTATATATATATATATATATACATATACATATATATATATACATATATATATATATACATATACATATATATATATACATATATATATATATATATACATATATATATATATATATATATATATATATATATAAAGAGAGAGTCTCCTACATCACCATGATTATGTTGGAACGAAAGAGTTACTCATTCCAATACCATGACTCTAAATAGATACATAGTAAATTCACTTGCACCAAACAAATATTTCATAGATGATTTTTGGTTATAAGATTAAAGATGTAATACATGTAGACAGAAAACATAATTGATTTGCACCCAAATGCATAGAAAATTTTAAGGTAATCTAATTTAGCTAAATATGCATCAAGATTAGCTCTATAGTGTCTTTACAATTTCCGTAAATTCAGTAATTGTTTTAAACAACTCATTTAGAGTTAAAACAGACTTGATTTTGTAATTGAAATCAAAATGTTTATATGTCCTTTTAGCTCCATTTAACAGAAAAGAAAAATTAGTAAACCTCACAAGACTGCACAACAGCGAGTTGAGACAGAATAGGACAGGTCTTGGAGCCAAAGATAAGGCAATTGTCTTAAGCACCAATTTTAAACTCATTATCAATTTAATACGTCCCATCCATATCTAGGCCTTGTCACTCATATAATCTTTTCATTTCAAATCATAATTACTATTCACGGACCGCATTTTATTAAATATACATTCTTTTTTAAAAACATTTAAACTATTCAATGTACTTTCTCACCCTTCACATAACCCCTCGTGTCCACCACCATCGAAACTACCGACTGCTCCTCGTCTCCATCATCGACTTTCCTTCTCATACCCAACCTTCAATCAACAGTCGGTCGCTTCTCTCCTCCCACCAACGACTTGTCTCTGCTCACTGACCTTCGATTGGTTCGTCCACCCCATTTTCAATCTATTTCAATCATGTTCAATCTCCATACATCATTTTTATTTATTGAAGCATTCCATCGATCTAGTTGTGAATAAAAATAGAAGGAAAAGTCAAGTTTAGGAAGCCTCTGTTGGCAAACGGTTCAAATGAAGTGAGTACTGGTAGTTCATAAAGAATCATAGGGAACATGATTTTTGTTCCAACAGTAAACGCACCCATGACTTGTACCTTTTCACGATATATATATATATATATATATATATATATATATATATATATATATATATATATATATGTATGTGTACATGTATGTTTTTATGTATATATATATGTGTGTGTGTAAATAAATATGTACTGTTGGCAAACGGTTCAAATGAAGTGAGTACTGGTAGTTCATAAAGAATCATAGGGAACATGATTTTTGTTCCAACAGTAAACGCACCCATGACTTGTACCTTTTCACGATATATATATATATATATATATATATATATATATATATATATATATATATATATATACATATATATATATATATACATATATATATATATATATATATATATATATATATATATATATGTATGTGTACATGTATGTTTTTATGTATATATATATGTGTGTGTGTAAATAAATATGTATTATATGTACTTAAGTATGTTGCCATCCTTCAAATTTTCATTCTATGAAAAAGCCTAATCACATACAAGTTTAATCTTTATCATCGTCAGGATACAATCAATCATAAATCTACATACTCGCTCTACAACAATGGTCAAGGAGGATAATGACATCATATCTTAATGGTAACGAGTGTGGATAATGTCTCAGAGTCTGAATCACAAGTGTCATCCTTTATAAGATATCCATAACATATTACATTTGAAAACATGAAATAAGTTTAAACTTCTAAAACCCATAAATTATAACATGAAAGAGAAATAAAAAATACTACTTTACCTAATACAATCTCCTTGATGCTAAAGAGTGACTATTCAACATAGGATGTAGGTGTTCACAACGACACACAAAATCTCTAATTAGAAATTGATGTGTTTGAGTGTTATACCAACCCATTTAAGAGTCATCACACTTGTATCAGTATAACGCTTGAATGCCTAAGTACCGTGGTTGAAGATAGTGTGAAATGTGTGATTACCAAAGAACATATTATGGATTGCACACCACCCTATAAGCATGTGGCTTAGCATATCTATATGCTTGTGCATGCCTAAGAGGTTCAACTAGAATTTGTTGATGATGACCGTATTATCGAGCAACTCGATTAGGCATATACAACTTGATGATGTCCAAACATCGAATATATTCACGATATTGGGACAAATAGCAGGTCTCAGCTATATACTTTCTCCAACAATAAGGTTGTCACATGATCTATATAAAGAAGGAGATATAATATACACATTATTGTAATAAAATTTATTGTTTACTACAAACTATAATAAAATATGTAATATTGATACCACATACCTTTTAATTACCATCAAGTCCAATTACTCATTATGCATAAGACAATCAATAGGACGATTCTTATGAGTGACATTGCCTATCCACCTTATGGTATGAGGCTACTTGTCAATTCAGCCGATGGTTGTGTTACTATGAAGGCCAAAAAGTACTCACAAATCGATGTCTACAATACAAAAACATTTTCCAATCAAATTAAAAAATGTTTCTCAATTAATTAATTATGAGTTTATTATTGTCGCTACATCAATTCTCATATCCACCTGTATGTTGCCCATCCACCTCACAAGACTACATCAGTTGTCATATCAACGTGTCCTTGAGTGCCACACTATGCTTGATATTGGCTAGGCGGTTACCATAGCACCCGTTGTTCCGTTTGTGCTGGAAACAATTTTGGTACTAGAAGTTCAACAAATACAACCTATACAGGGAGAATGTCCTCCAAAAGCTAAGTCACAAGTATCTGATTTATTTAAAAATCACTTTGTAAAATTATATGATGAACAAGACATTGTGAATAGGATGAAGTGTAACTACTATGATAAGGTATACAATTTTAAATAAGGAGATAGTTATGACATACTTAAAAATCATGTTATAAAAAAGCATTCAGTTGTAATGGGTTTAAATGTTCATTGAACTTAATTTTCTATGCAAGGAAGTTCATCTAGTAGTGGGTCTACTTCTATGAGGTTTTTCACTACATCTCCACTCGAGATAGTGAGGAGTTTATACGATTTATTTTAGTAGAACATCTTCCTTTTAATTTTGGTCCAAAACTTACATTTGTTGATTATGTAAAAATATTCACAGTCATTTAGCTGAACCTATTTCTAGGAAATTAGTTATTAGATATATTCGTAAATTATATAAAAAAGGAAAGAAAGAATTAGCTACATGTTTTTATTCATTTGAGTATAATGTATTACTATGTGCTAATATATAGACTTATAATTAGTATTTGCCTGCATATATGGGTGCTACTGTTCATTAGATAGACAAGAGTTTGTCAATTCAAAACTGTCTTCTTGTATTTTATTGTTTTGATAAATCACACACTACACAAAATATTTATTATATATTAAAATTAGTTTTTGAAGAGTATCAATTATCCTATAAATTTTTAAAATTTTACTTGATAATGTTGTTGTAAATACGTGTGTTATTTTTGAATTATAAAGAATATATCATCCTATTTTAGGCGATAAATTTTTTCATATTCGATGTGCTTATCATATACTTAACCTATGTGTACAAGATGGTTTGGATATTATATGACATAAAATAGAATAATTAAAGACACTTCATTTTCTTTGGAGTATCCTAATGTTAGATAATTTTTTATAAATAAAAAGATATTAGACCACAAAAGTTCTCAAGAATGTTGGGCATCATTGGAACTCAATCTGTCAAATATTATCCATGATTATGTCCTATAGAGATTTATTAACATAGTTTTTGCACTTTCATTTTCTACAATCGAATTTGTTTGATCAAATTGGAATGTTTGTACATGTCTTTTAGATTTCCTTTCTATTTTTAATAAAAATACAAATGTATTATATGGAGTTTACTATTCGACTTGTCATTTATTTATTTATCATTTTTATAAGTAATTCATGTATTATCTCAATTTTGTATTGATTATTACTTATCTCATATTAGATAGGAGATGACTGAAAAATAGCTTGATTATTATATAGATCTTCTATCAATTAGTTTAGTTGTTGCTGCATTACATCTTATATTAAAATTACTTTCATTAAATAGAATTAAGGATGTTAACAATATAATTAATGATATAAAATTAAATAATATCGGTTGTAGTTATATGTATGTCATATTGTTCCATAAGTAGGAGAAGAAAACAGTGGTAGTCATGCATTTTCTTCTCTTGGTAGTAAGTTTTTTAGTTACATTTTGAAATGTAGACATAGAAAATGGGCAAAATCTATGAGCTCGACTATGTTTGAGGTAGATAATGCTACTCATTATGATCTTCAAAATTTTAAGAAAATGAAGGTGGAGAGAAATTAGATGTTTTAAAATGGTGGCGAGAGCATCAACTTATTTAATTTTATCTTTAATTACAAAGTATGTTTTTATTATTCTATCTTAAATTATTATTATAAAGTAAGTATTTAGTGAAAGTGATAATATATTAGACAAGTACTGTTCTAATTTACAAGCCAAGACCTGAGTTGTGTGAAGATGTGCTGATTGACATATATACCGAAGACTATATTAGTAAAGGAGGAATTAGTACGAGTACTATTCGTATTGATCCCACACTAGCATGGAGAGAAAATAATGATTTAGAGTCAAACATTTTACCTAAGAGATTTCTACTAAAAGGTAAGAGAACTACGTGAACTTTAATTCCTCTCCACAAAGAGGATGCATAGGAGACATAATTCATAGATAAGTGAATTATGGTCAAACCCATTATATATAACTAAGTGAATTATGGTAAGAGATTTCTACTAAAAGGTAAGAGAACTACGTGAACTTTAATTCATCTGTTATATTATATTTTATAATATTATAACTTTAGTTTAACATCTTATTATTTTATATATACAATGCAATACTTATATAGTTATATTACATAATACATTACATATATCATATATATAAAATGTTATATACTTACATAGTTATATTATTACATTATGTACATATATATTAATATATACTTACATAGTTATACTACACAATCTACATATATTTTGTAATATAATATATCATGTATAAATAAATAAATTAATAAATGTAATACTTAAGTTATAAACTTATATAGTCTTATATAGTTTAAAATTTAAATTATTTAAAAATTATATAACTAAATCAGATCCGGATCCAAAGCCATTTGGAACCTATTTTGAAACCATACAAAAATTAGATCCAAATTCACTTATAACCGGATCCATAACTGACACGAAACCTGATTCAAAACCGTCTAAACACCTAAAGTGGATTCAGATTCATCTTGAAACCAAATTTGAAATCACTTGAGACCAAACTGAAATTGTCTGCAACTGTCAATTCCAGTTTACCCTAAACCAGACATGTCTAAATACTACTATAAACACAATGAGCATATTACTTAAAGTAGAGTATGGTGACTATTATGCTGGTGTGTCTATGTAAGAGAAGGCTTTCTCAATTTTTTGTTAGATAACAACTATACAATAAACATTGGTACCCTATCCCTCAACTTGGTATACGTTGCATCCAATATTATTCAACAAAAATAATACCTTATTCTCAAACATAACCTTGCTCCTTTGAGCATGTAGTTGGAGTATATCAAACTTCATAGCTTTGGATTTCATCCACTTCATCACACTAAATGTTGAGGAGTTCCATCATAATATCTAGTTTAACCAATGTTTCCATGACCCATCATAAAAGTTATAAGGTGGTTATCTATCGAAAGAACTTAAATCTCATGGACATCATGAAAAGGGATTGTCATTTTACTCATAACATATGAAAGTTAGTATTAAGTTGTCAATTCTTGAAAAAAGTAGTTATTGGTCCAACTTTTGAAAAATAGACATCTCTTTTCATATAACCCTAATTGTTGTAGAATGTCTTTTCAACTGCTTAACGCTTGTATATCTCCTCTAGGAAAATAATACTCGACCAAAGCATTCTTCTATGTGTTACATGAGACCAATAGCAATAGTTTGTGCATATTTACACAAAAGGTTTGTTAGTTAAATAGATATATAAGAATCTTTTACTTATTATACATATAGTGCTATACAACCTAAAGATTTGGAATTATATTCTCTTCCCAAATCATATATGCAATATGACTTGTAAAGCATGAAAGCAATTACGGGACAGGGGATATGATGCATCATCACTCTCGATGGGATATTTCATCGGTACCATAGACGTAGCAATGCTATGAAGAATCAACTTTATCATAGTATCCTAAACAAGTTGTTGCACAATATCTATCTTAATATTAGGCTAGATCCTAGGATAATCTACGTATGATGACTCCACCCAAAGGTATTAAACCTTTTCGATAATGTTGTAAATATGAATTTCTAGCATGACACCTCTATATGATACATTTGCGCCTCTCCTAACCATTCCTATAAAAAGTGCAATAGGAATTTTCTATTACAATATGTGAGTATGCAACATAAGCAATACCTAAATTGATATTAATATATGTATAACATATATACATACCGTTATATATAACATATATATACATATTATATATATAACATATATTGGTGTGGATGCATTGCATTTAAAACAAAAAAACATGACTTGGGCATACCATATTAAGCACAAGAATGTGACATTTCAGAATAGGGGAATGCAACCTATATGCAACTCATTCAAATAGCCGCATTTGTGCACCATGCGTGCACCATGCATAGTAGACGAATGTGATCTATATGCATCAATTCATTCAAATAGCCACATCTTGAATGCACCATTGAAAACAAAGAAATGTGTCATTCCAATGTCTCCTCTAATGATCTATCACGGATCACGGTCATGTCACATCTCTTTCCCAACCTACTCAACTTCACAATTATTAAAATAATAATAAGTAGTATGAAGGATCAACTTCATCATAGTATCCTAAACAAGTTGTTGCACAATATCTATCTTAATATTAGGCTAGATCCTAGGATAATCTGCATGTGATGACTCCACCCAAAGGTATTGAAGCTTTTCGATAATTTTGTAAATATAAATTTCTAGTATGACACCTATATATGATATATTTGTACCTCTCCTAACCATTCCTATAAAAAATGCAAAAGAATTTTTTTATTACAATATGTGAGTATGCAACATAAGCAATACCTAAACTGATAGTAATACGGGTATAACATATGTACATACCATTATATATACACATATATAACATATATATATATATATATTATATAACATATATTGGTGTGGGTGCATTGCATTTAAAATAAAAGACATGACTTAGGCATACCATATTATGCACAAGAAGGGGAATGCAACCTATATGAGACTCATTCAAGTAGACACATCTTGGCAGAAGAATGCAACATGCGTGCACCATGAATAGTAGAGGAATGTGATCTACATGCATCAATTCATTCAAATAGCCATATCTTCAATGCACCACTGAAAACAAAGAAATGTGTCATTCCAATGTCTCCTCTAATGATCTATCTTGGACCACGGTCATGTCACGTATCTTTTCCAACCCACTCAACTTCACAATCACTAAAATAATAATAACACAGTAGAAAGAAGAAGAGCACATAAAGAAATCAGAGAAAAAAAGAAAAGAGAAAGAAAAAAGAAAAAAATCAATAATTATCAAACTCGATTTCAATCAAACTAATTGCGAATAATCAATAAAGAATACAAGCACAATCCTTCAATGTCACATGTACGAAGGAGAAATAGGGAACCATAAGAAACAAGGAGAAATCACATGGTTGAGAGAATGGTTTAGAGAGAGAATCACAATAGACGTGTAAATGGGTAATTTCATAAAAAAATGCATTGAAGGTGATGCATAGTAAAAATGTAGATATATATATATATATAAATAATTCCCTCCAAAATTTTTCGCTTGTAATGCCAATTTTGGAGGATTCAAAATTTTAAATACATTAGGTTTCAAAATTGTCACATATGGTTAACAATCTTTGCCTCGGGTTAAGGTTTAAGCCACTTTCACTTGGCGGTTACTTAGAGAAAGAGAGATTCTTGCCTTCTCCCTTTCTTTTGAGCAACAACAAACAAACATACCACACACCCAATTTATGCTAAGTGTTGAACCCATGACCTTCAAACAAAAGGTCTTTTGAATCGAATCCCTAGCCAAGAGATCCGTCTCTTTGTGCATATGGTACATACTTTTTCCCTCCCAGCTTTCTCTACCAACCATTTTCCCCTTTTTCTTGCGAATGAGAGAACTCCATTTTTTCCAAATCAGTGAACATCCAAAGCAAAAGATTTGAACCAGCCGTACAACGAAAGAGCCGCAGATTCCGTCGAGAAATTCTCGGAAACACCCTTCACCTTCTCGAAGCAACGTGGCACTACTACTTCACAAAGTTTCAGTGGCAAAATGGTCGTTATGTGGGCTGGACTTGGGTTCAGAGACGTAGCTGCCCGCCCGCTACCCGGGCCGCAAGTCCACGTATTCGTATTTATCAACCGTATTGTATACGCACAAAAATACGGTGGCGCCACCGGTGGTGATTTACCCGCTTCCCCTTTTGGGAATAAATAGCGGGAGGGAATCCCCTGACATTACGAACGCAAAGCTCACGTTTCCTCACTTTTCCGTTTTCCCTCGGGAAAATTTCTCCCTTCCTCGCTCGAAGGGCAGATTAATATATATATATATATATATATATATATATATATATATATATATATATATATATATATATATATATAGAGAGAGAGAGAAATCAGCGAGGGAGAATTCTTCCGGCCGAAGGACAACCATTCGAGCTACTTCTCACAGCCAGGCTTCGGGATTCATCCGTAGAACGGCGAAACTTTCAGTGAGTTCTTTATCTCCTTCTACCGTCGTCTTTATCTCCCTCGAGGATATCTCTGCTTTAGATTATTTGATCTTGTTTTCGTTCTGAAAGTCCGAAACCCTAATTCTTGTTGCAGATTTCTTGCGGGTAAGCTTCGGATATTCTTCGATTTGGGCGAGCTCTTGGAACCCTACATTGCGAACCGAGGCGGGGAAAATTAGGGTTTTGGGTGTCGATCGGGCGAAGCATGAGACCGGGCGTCCCTCAGGAGGGGGAAGCCTAGGGCTTGGCGGGGGGGTTCCCGCAATTCCCCCCCTACCCATGGGCGATGGAGGCGTGGCTTGCGTTTCTTCTTCCTCGCAGCGTATTATGGAGCGCTTCGCCCCTTACAGCACCACCCTCCGCTCGACCCTGCAGTTCCCGGATCGATCCCCTGAGCCGCAGGCGTTGCTGGAGAAGAATACGGAGGTAGAGAAGAAAGAGAAGAGGCCAAGGTTACTTTCGTCGGCATCCAGGGTTGCCAAGGACGACGATAGGGACCGGGAATTCTCACGGAACCACCGGAGTAATTTAAGTTCCGGGGACCATCGGAAGCGGTCACCTCGCGATGAGGCAGATAACAGGCCGAGAAGACACTCATACGAGCAGGAAGAAGCTTCGAGAGGGAACTTCGCTTCTTCCTCGAAGAGCGGACGGGTCTCGGAGGTCTCTCGGAGCCCTGGGCACTCCCGTAGCTACAGAGATTCTAGGTCGAGCAATTACTCTCGCCATCGTGACGAGAATCCCCGGAGTCCCAACCATTCCAGTAGAAACCATGCCCGGAGCCCGAGCCATTCTGATAGAAACCATCCCCGGAGCCCGAGCCATTCTGATAGAAACCATCCCCGGAATCCGAGCCATGCTGACAGAGATAATGCCCGCAGTCCAAGCCATTCAGACAGGCGCCATGATCGACAGGGCCGGAGTCCGACCTATTCGGAGAGATACCACGATCGGCACGCTAGGATCCTTAGCAATTCGGGCAGGCACTACCATGATCGGGTTCCTCGAAGTCCTATCCATTCTGACAAACACCTTGATCGTTACGCCCGGAGCCCTAGTCGATTCAACAGGCATCATGATCGCCATGCTCGCAGTCCTAGCGATTTAGAGAGGCGCCGTGATCGCTCAGTTCGAAGCCCTAGCCGCTCCGAGCGTTCGCCCCGGAGATTGCACCATTCTGATTACATGGAGTCCAGTAGGAAAAGCAGGCGCTATAGCTCCCCTGGTCGTGACAACCAGCGCAAATGCGAAGAGAGAAACCCACCTTTGCGTGGGAGAGACTCTTATAAGAGTTCATCTCAGCACCATGCAACGACCAGTGGAGGTGGGCTGATTCTCGATGGGACGCCGTCTGATGATCACAAAGAGAAGACGAAGCAAAATTCAAGTGCAAATTGTGAAGAAAAGCCAAATTCTGAGGTTGCTGCAGAGGAAACTGCCAGTGGAGCCATTGAGGAATTGGCGTCAATGGAGGAGGATATGGATATCTGTGACTCGCCGCCTTATATTGCTCAGCATTCAGCAGGAATGAGTACCACAAATTCGTTTGTAGGCAACTGGTTTTACCTTGACCACCATGGCATTGAACGAGGACCATCACGGTTATGTGATCTTAAGAAGATGGTAGATGACGGTCTCATGGTTTCCGATCATTTGATCAAGCATTCCCAGAGCGATAGATGGGTGGCTGTTGAAAACGCTGCTTCTCCTATGGCGTCTCTAGATATAGCATCTATTGCACCGGATTCTGTGACTCAGCTGGCGAACCCACCCGAGGCACCAGGGAATCTGGCTGAAGCAGGAGAGTGGGAACCGCCGCCGCCTGAAAGTCAGCCTGAGATGCAGGAAGCATGTGAAGTAGTGAAGAATGATATGCACACTCCCGTTTTGGATCTCCATATTGATGATAGGGTGGAAGAGCTACTGAAAGGTCATGCTTTGCTTCCTGGGCGGGAAGTGGACGTTATTGCTGGTAAGTGCTGCTTGAAGGGTTTGTACCTTTTAGTGCTTTCCAATTTTAGGGCATCAAAGTTTATTGCATTCGTTTTCAAAGAAGCTGGTTTGCGCTTTTCGGTCTGATGGTCTAAAATTTTAACCCGTTTCATTAAAAAGTCTGGCATCTTTTGTTTTGGTTCTTAATTACGCTTGTGCCCTTATGGGGGAATTTTTTTTTTTTTCATTTTAATGAAATTTTGGAATTTCAATACTACAGGATTTTCTGGGTTCCTGAATATATTATCTATATTGTTCTGAAATTTACCAGTGAAACGTTTATATTATTTTTCATCTGGTAGTTTATGCCAGCAATACAGCTTTTATAATTTTGTATTGTTGTATCCTTTAGTTGGGAAAAGAGGAAATGATTTCTCTATCCTTGTGTGTGGGGTCTCTCTCTCTCTCTCTCTCTCTCTCTCTCTCTCTCTATATATATATATATATATATATATATATATATATATATATATATATATATATATTGTGTGCGTGCATGTGTGTGTGTGTCCCAAATGATTCGGTTGTTTGTGTTTATTTGGGTGCTACACCTGTATTGATTGCTGTGAAAACTTTCACAATTTTACCCCATTTTCTAAATGAAAATTGTTTCCTCATCCCCATATCAACAGAAGAGGATGAACCAATCAACTAAAATATTTTCTGCTATTTTTTATACTTTTACTGTCTTTGATTTTGATGTGGTCAACAGTTCCTGTCTGCTTACGTGTGATTCTTTTTAATGAATCAAATGTGTTTCAAGGCATAGTTCCATTTGTGTGTGCAGCTTGTATGCGCATTTGCTGCATATATACAGATATGCCCTAATCATAGTAATTTGTCTTGCAGAAGCGTTGCATATTAGATTTGATCAAAGGGAGGAGGAAAACCAGTGTACATCTGAAGGTATACCTTTGCCATTTCGCCTCATATTTTCCTTGATTTTTATTTAGATTTCCTACTATCTTCTCCTTTTTTTTTGGAATCTGTAGGTTTTAGACCCTGGGATGCTTATGGTGCGTGGTCCAGATATGTTACTGAAGAGGGATTTTGCAGAGGTCATGAAAGTTTGTTAAGGGATAGCCCCCACAGGCATGATGCTAGATTGGCTGCACCTATTGATAAGAGCTTGTTTGCTGGCAGATGGTCATGCCATGGTGGAGACTGGAAAAGAAATGATGAAGCTTTTCATGATCGATTCCTTAAGCGAAAAGTTGTTCTTAATGATGGTTACCCACTTTGTCAAATGCCCAAATCTGGCTATCCAGATCCTCGTTTGCATAGACCTGAATTTCATGTTTCACATTTCCGGAGGCTTGAGATACCCACTTGGGCTTACTCTTGGCATGAAGAAACAGATGACCATGTGCAGCAGTTAGATGCTTCGTTTGAAGCTCAAGCTGCAAATTCTGCTTTTTCTGAGTGGTCAACTTCATTACATGGTGCTATTGGCAATATTCATGCTTCAAATGATAATTCAAAAGTCATTAAGATCAATTCTGCTGACGTTAGCAGAGGTATACCTGTAAACAGAGTAGCACAAAGCAAGCCAATAATTCCAAAGATTTGTAGAGGATTGGCACTTCCTGTTGTGCGATATAATGCTTCTATGGCCAAGAACAATGCATCTGTAATCAGGGAGCTACGTTTAAAGCTGCACCAAGGAAATGAATGGCAGGGTTCACGGTCTTGTCAGGCACAAAGTCAGCAGTCCATTATATATGACAGTAAAAAATCATCTGCTGAAGACGAATCACATGCTAAGTCTCAGCTGCATGATTCACAGGAGTTAGTGAAGGGCGGAGCTGATGAGAATGCCACAAGAAGCCGTGTTCTTACCGTAAATGAGTTACAGTTGAATACGGGAGAGTGGTACTACTTGAATGGTGCGGGAAGAGAGCAAGGCCCAATGTCATTCTCCCGTTTGCAGGCTTTAGTTTCTAGTGGTACTCTTCCAAACAACAGCAGTGTATACAGGAAAAGGGATAAGGTGTGGGTTCCTGTAAATATTGCAACACCTGGTTCTGACGTGTCTTGGAAGTTGAGTTCTGAATCAAGTGATGGCTTTCAGGTGTCCATCGGACAAGTTCAAGAAAATCAGCCTGTGGAATACAATGTTGCGACTGCCAACACCTTCCATAATTTGCATCCACAATTTATTGGTTACACACGCGGTAGGCTGCATGAACTAGTGATGAAATCTTACAGGAGTCGTGAGTTTGCTTCAGCTATAAATGAAGTCTTGGATCCATGGTTGAATGCAAAACAGCCAAAGAAAGCTGTTGAGAAGCTCTCTTCAACCAATCTGGGTTCATTTATCTCCTCATATTCATATGCTCAATCTGGAAAACGGCCCAGGATTGCGGGTGGAAGTGAAGAAGAAAATGATGAGGAAGTTGATTTATCATTAGAGCAAGGAGCTGAGTGCTCCTTTGACAGTATGTGTAAGGATGCTGGGTTTGGTCACGGAGGCTGTGACAGCTCCTATGTCCAGGATGGAAGTTGGGGTCTGTTGAATACCCATATTTTAGCTAGGATTTTCCACTTCATGAGGTCTGACATCAAGTCTCTTGCATTTTCTGCTGCTACTTGCAAGCACTGGAACCTGGCAGTCAAATTGTACAAGGGTATCTGCAGGCAGGTTGATTTCTCGCAAATGGGTCCTGATTGTACTGACTCTACATTCCGAAATGTCATGGTATGTCCGTTTATCTTTGTTTAAATTTTCTTGCCATCGTTTGCTTGAGTTTTTTAGTTCAAGTTTTTTCCTCTCTCTTAGGGTGGTTACAAGAAGGAAAAAATCCTATCCATTATCTTAACCGGCTGTACAAATATCGGCATTGGTGCACTTGATGAATCCCTCCAGTTATTTCCTTCAATTTCTTCAATTGATATAAGAGGATGTAACCAATTCAATGAGTTGCCCCAAAAGTTCCACAAGATCAGATGGCGAAGGAGTCGTAGTATTGATGCCATAAATGGCACTGAAGATTCATATAAGGTTCAAAATCTTAAACAGACAGGTGCAAGGAGCTCTCTAATTTCGGGAGCATTCAGAGGCTTAGATGGTTACTTGGATGACAAACGTGGCACAGATCCTTGGGCTATTAACGGACTCAATTTTGGTGGTGTTCGTGGTAAAGATTCAGCTCATAGTTTATATCGAAATAAATTTAAGAATTCCAAATCAGTTGGTTCTAGAAAGTTCCCATCAGTAGTCACAGGGAATGCCCGTATGAAGGGATTGTTTCCTGGGAAATCTTTGTCACTGTCTGCAAGGAGATACAAGAAAAAGGAGAATATTCTTGCCCTTGGTCTGAAGGAGATAATGAGAGAGAACCCTTTTGACTTCTTTCTGCCCAAGGTAAAACTCCACGTAATGTTTTTCTTGCCAAATGCGTGCCTGCTTTATCCCTACTCAATAATCTTCATTTTGATGTTCTTTTGACAATTAGGTGGCTGAAATTGAAGAGAGAATGCACAATGGATACTATATTTTGCATGGCTTGGAGTCAATTGTGGATGACATCAGCCGGATGTGCCGTGATGCAATAAAGTATGATGCCTTTATAGTTCTTTTTTAACAGCATATTGTTGTTGCTTATATTGCAGTTCTACCATGAAACTCTTATATTTTCAAGTTATATACTCCAACAATTTCTCATGCTTTGACTTGCTATTTGGTTGCAGAGCCAATACCCAGAGTGATAGTGGTGATATGACTCGGATTATCAGGCTATTTATGAAACTTGTTACCGGCTTGGAGGACAACTGCAAACCATCTGAAGAGAGTGATGAGATTTCAAGGTCTTCAAAAGATGGCTCAGCTTCAATCAGTGCAGTGTCTTCCAAAACTAAGAAGAAAGAGTTCAAGGCCAGGAGTGAGCGGAGAGGGTTTAACAAGAGGAATAATTCTTTTGGGAATGGTAGTGTTGATTTTGGTGACTCTGCATCTGACATGGAAAGTAGAAGGCGCTTGTCTAGACTAAATAAGAAATCTTTCGACTCAGATAGTGAAACCACAGATGAGTCTGATCTTTCAGAAAAGAGTCGGGCTCACGCTCATGATTCCGCATCAGAGACTGATGGGGAGATGGACGCCCATTCTGATGGTGAACGTGGAAATGTCAGAGATGGACATGCTGTGGAATATGAAGCTTATGATTCTACAACTGAAGATCGAGAATGGGGTGCTCGCATGACAAAAGCCAGTCTTGTTCCTCCGATCACGAGGAAGTATGAAGTGATTGATCATTATGTCGTTGTTGCTGATAAGGAATATGTGCGCCGGAAGATGCAAGTTGCTTTGCCTGATGACTATGCTGAAAAGCTTGCTGCACAAAAAGAAGGTGTGGAAGAATCCTTAGAGATTCCAGAAGTAAAGGATTATAGACCAAGGAAAAAGCTGGCAGATGAAGTTCTAGAGCAAGAGGTCTACGGGATTGATCCTTATACGCACAACCTTCTTCTTGATTCTATGCCAGAAGAACTGGGATGGCCACTTCAAGAGCAGTGTGCTTTCATTGAAGAGGTGGGTTTCTTGTGCCACATGGTGATGCCTTGTCATCAACCTTTTTGCTCTTCACTGCTGAGTGAACTAATGCTCATTTATCTTTAGGTGGTACTCCCTGCTTTGAATAAGCAAGCCAGGTGCTTTACTGGTAGTGGTAACGCCCCCATGGAATACAATTTGAAGCCTGTGATGGAAGAAATCAATAAGAATGCTGAAGAAGGTGATAACAAACGAATTGTAGGAATTTCCCAAGTTCTTTTGAAAGCTATCGAGAGTCGCCCTGAAGATAATTATGTTGCGTATAGGAAGGTAAACTGGCAGTCAAATTGATGATCATCTTTGATATGCATTCTGGTGTAGTTAATGTCTATTCCAGCTTTGTTTTTTGCTATGACATTTGGACTTCTCTTAATGCTTCTTGGTGATTCAGGGGTTAGGGGTTGTTTGCAATAAAGTGGGGGGCTTTGGTGAAGACGATTTTGTTGTGGAATTCTTGGGAGAGGTATGTACACGTGTTTGTTGTGCGTGTGATGTGCATTCTGTTTATAGGCGATGCCAATGCTTTAAGTGGTTCACCCATTCAATCTGATCTAGTAGACGCATTAAACTTGGCTGGTTATTTTGTGCACTTTGGCCATATTTGCAGGTGAAGTGAATCTTGAAGCTTAGCACAACATGCCATTAGCTTTTGGAGTTTTCAAAACTTTTTTATGTCAATATTATGGAAAATGCAGTGTGACCCATATTGAAACCAAAACTAGGCGCTGAGTTAAGTTCGTGATGCATCACTCATAACTGATGCCATTTCTTGTCATCAGGGCATGAACATTTCTCTCTGTTTGAGCTGGTCACTGTTGCTGCATCACCACCTTTGTCATTGCTTGTCCCTTAATCCACCTCAACCTTACCATCAACCTGATCATTCACCGTCTTCACCAACAGCCAATCCCCCTTTAGTTCAGCCACTGGAACCCTAACCCAGCACCACCTCCACCATCTATCCATCTCTCTCTCTACACACACACACACAGTCTTCTTTGTCTTTTCTCCATTCTCTCGTTGAATTTTGTGAATATCATGCTCATTTATGTGATTCATTTACTGTGATAGCTGCTTGTGAAATCCACCTTTGTGCTGTTTGTATCATGAACTTGTGTTCTTTCTGGTGACATTAGGTGTACCCTGCCTGGAAATGGTTTGAAAAGCAAGATGGTATCAGGTTTCTCCAGAAGAACAGTAAAGATCCGGCACCTGAATTCTATAACATATATCTGGAGAGGCCTAAGGTCCTTTTTCTTGATCATGAGCATGCATCATATATTCAAGATTTTTGTATTCTTAGTTACTGTTTTTTGTCTATTTTATAGGGTGACCGTGATGGTTATGATCTTGTTGTAGTTGATGCCATGCATAAGGCAAATTATGCCAGTCGCATTTGCCACTCTTGTCGACCAAATTGTGAAGCAAAGTAAGATTCAGAATATGCTTTCTTAACTTGCAGATCCAGTAGGCCTTATAAGCATCTGGGTTCCATGCTATAACTTCTCCTTGCATGTTTGTTTTTGTTATGGACAACCTCTGCGTTCCTACTTTTTCTTTTCATTCTTGCCTGTTTTCATCCTTCTTTCTGGTCCATTTATCGTGTTTCTCTCTTTACTGGCATCCATGTCATGGCTTCAGAGTAACGGCTGTAGATGGACAGTACCAGATTGGAATCTATACAGTAAGGCCAGTAGCATACGGTGAAGAGATCACCTTTGACTATAACTCTGTGACCGAGGTGCGCTTCCTTATTGATGATATTCTTCAATTTTTTCGTGAGTCTTATTTTGGATGATTCTAATATTGATATCTAATGCAGAGCAAGGAAGAGCATGAAGCATCAGTTTGCTTGTGTGGTAGTCAGGTTTGCAGAGGCAGCTATTTGAGTTTGACAGGTGAAGAAGCTTTCCAGAAGGTACAACTGGGTCTGCTACTTTAGGTCGCACTTAATGATGGTGTGCAGTTTTAGCATTTATGTTGCATTTTTTCTCCCTGTTTGACCAACGTATGTCATGCTTTCTACTATAGATGTGCTTTTGGCTTCTGAGTCTTAGGATTGTATCTTGGCACATTTGCTGTATGTTGACATGATTTGCCATTATAGGTAATGAAGGAGTGCCATGGTGTTCTAGATCGGCATAAGTTGATGCTAGAAGCCTGTGAACTTAATTCTGTTTCTAAGGAGGATTATGATGTCTTGGGCAAAGCAGGGTTGGGCAGTTGCTTGCTTTCGGGATTGCCTGATTGGTTAATAGCATATTCAGCTCACCTTGTATGTCTTCTCCTCTTGTCCTCAAATTATCCTCTTCTGTATTTTCATTGTTGCCACTTATTTTTGTTGTTGGATGAAGGTGAGGTATATAAATTTCGAAAAGACCAAACTTCCTGAGGAGATCCTTAAACATAATTTAGAAGAGAAAAGAAAAAAAAAATCAAAAGAAAAATGAAAATGAAAAGAAAGCATAAGCTTCTGTTAGGAATAAGTAAAACTACAACAAGAGCAATCGAGCATGGTTAGAAAGAACAAGATTTATGATCTCCTTATTGAGATACCACTGCTAGTATGAGCAATTAATGCAACATTGATTAGTAGAGTATGTTATGTGTCTCTAGATGATAATGGAGTTGTTGTTTAATAAGGTAGGTTCTATGATGGGTGGTTTAGCCCAGTACCAAAATGGCCTTACATTATAGGCGATAAGTCCACTAATGAGTGATCCTAGATCTTGTGCGTGGATTTACATGTAGTGGAGTTGTTTAGAGTTGAGTGGATGATCTTGTAAATTGTGAATCATATGCGTCAACCTATGTCTTTCCATACCAACCAATTATCTTCATATTATAGCTTTCATAAGAAGAAGTTATTCTTGCATGTTTATGATAAATGTGAATGTGCGTTAGAGAGTTTTACGGCTTGTTAGCATGTCTTAGGATTGTATATGTGTGGAGCTAATTTGCAGGCTTTTCCAACTCCTACATCCCAGGACTTGATGGTCGGTCGGTACACGAGTATGTATTTGTTTTCTGATTGAACATAAGAAGATTGAAATAATTTGACTTCAATCCTAATTGACCTTGAATGTCGTAAGAATGATTCTTGGTTCTATTTTGTTTTGCTCGAGGACTAGCAAAATGTAGGTTTGGGAGTGTGATAGACTACACGGTCTTAGATGTTTTTATTTGTGGACTATCCTTGTGCTTTAATGTCAATCTTGAATGTCCTTGTAGCTAAATGGAATAATTGGAGGTTTTGATGTTTATATTTGACACTGATTTGGAATCTAAGCCTTTCTAATGTGTTATCGATACGGCTCTGTGGTTCTAATTGTTATGAATTGAGTAGATTTATCCAAAAAGCGTGTTACGATTTGGTGTATTCTCTATGTTAGGAAGGGCTTACATGACAAGGTTAAATATGGAGCAAATGAACTCTAAAGGGAAGAAAGCCAGAATCTGCCATTATCGGTGGGCAACGCCCGTAAGCAGCGATAGCGGCCGCGGCTAAGAGGTTCTTTCGGCAAATAGACAAATTAAACCATATTCATGCAATACGAGGCTTGGCGGCAATGATCCGATTAGGTGTTGGGCGCCACGTCGCCTTAAATAGTGACCAAAACCTATTAGGCAATTAAGCGTAATTATGGATCTTGCCGCCCATGCAATGAAGAGCGAGCTAGCGGCTATTAGTAGTGAATTCACGCGTATATTGCTCTCAAATTTCTCCACACTTTTCTCTGTTGCACTCGAGTTTTGGCACATTTGGCCATTTCTTTCTTTTTAGAGAGAGCAGGGAATTAGGAAAAAGCGACAGTTTTAAGCTAAAAACTCTAGGTTAGACTAGCTTGGCTAATGATCTTCCATGGATGGTGGATTGTTTTAGCGAGGATAAGAAAGAGGATTGAATCAAAAGATTCAAGGAATTCGGGAATAAACATTTATGAGAGCTTAACGTTTCTCTCTTCACCAAGAATCAACTCTCCAGAAGCTGTCCAATTCCTTATCTTTTGTATAGTCCATGCCTTTGTTGAGGATCACTTTGAATTCACTCTGTTGATATCTTGATGATTAATGATAGTGTTTTTGACAGTGCATGTAAGATGTTTGATTAAAATTGTATCACTATACGATTCAGCTTTAATGCTTGTTCTTGGTTGGCCTCGATTGTAAACATCATAATATTGGCAAATGAACTAGACAATAGGGATTTGTTAATATGGATATGGTGTGGTTGATATGTGTTCGGCGAAGGTCAAGGAGGAAGTTGATATGGTGATGTAATATGCTTGGATAGAAATATACCTTTTAGTAAGCATGTATAGTGCATTAGGAGATTAAGCTCAAATAGATCGTTCATGAGTGAATGTCATGTGACTAGCTCTACGAATGGAAATTCCTTTAGTATAGTTGGGCAATTGAAACCGGGGTTGATTGACCTAGACAACCTTTCTTTTGACTACTTTGTTATTTATAAAGCTATGGCTAATCAATGCATTTCCTGTTTATGAGAATTGCAGCCTTTGTTGATAGATGTAGAGGGTGAAGGAGGACTTGTCACGAGAACCTCACTTCGATGTCTATGTTCTCTTATTAGCTAAGATGTGCGTTACGATTAGTCTTAAGATTATGACAGGCTAAAAATCCTAGATAATTATGTCCTAAGCTCTAGAATTGGGTTAAGCAAATTGGTTGGTATTTAACGTTATAACATAAGGTTATCCTATTTAGGAGCAATGGTATTTTTTTGAGAAAAAGTATGTCTCACATCATGTATAATATGCATTGTATTGAAAATGCTGTACCAAATAAGTTAAAGCAAATTTTAAGGGGCAACACGTTCCATGCACCTCAACACCTACACAGTTTTGTTTCTTAAGATACAAAAGTTTGATGCCATTCATCGATGAGCTCAAAATTAGTGTATATTTTTGGTATCTATCTGAAATTAATGACCAATTCAGACATAGTAATCAAGCGATGTCCCCGGCCGTCATAGGTTCGGCAAGAAAACGAGGAGCAAGGTGGGTTGAACGCTAGCTATTAATATGATGGGTTGAGAAACCTAACTTGCGATTATTTCAAAGATGTGAGAGTGGGTTGAACAAAATGACAATCTTAGGTGTAGAAATGACCCATAATAACTTCGAACCAGTACTTGCTACAACCCGCTAACTACAAACTCACTTTATTTAACCTAATTACAGTTAATATGCACTCGCTCACTAACTCAAACCTTATTTAGACCCAACACCAGTAAAAAAAAATTAAAAATCTAACTTAGATGGACTCCTTACTTGTCCCGGTACATCCTGGCCCATTGGTTTGTTGTTAGTAGCGCTTGCTAGAAACTACACTAGGTAAAGTAGTTAAGACTAAATGGGTTGGCCAATACAACCTGTACTTATCATTTTGGCATGTTAAGCGGGTGCAACAATAGATCAAACTCATATGTGTCATTTCTAGTTGACTAAAAGGCCAGCAATGGAAGTTAAGAAGACTGTTGTTAGTTTTTTATTGAAAAGAGAAACGACTGTAGATTTTTATCAATTTTTAATGCTTATTACTATGGGTTGGAAATCTTAGAGGTAAAGGAAGATGATAGATGGAGTGTAGATTAGTCATTCGTTCCTTGATCTTCCCTCTGGCCGATCTATATGAGCTAATGCGGGTCCCAATCCAAAGCTAAAAAAAAAAAAAAAAAAAAAAAAAAAAAAAAAATTAACTTGTCAAAAGCCTGTAATTTATCGAGTCACACTGCGGGTAAAAAAGCTGATAAAGACGAGTTCACCTTGCCAAAGTGCCAATGATTTACTCACAAAATGGTCAAGAAAAGATAAACCATCATAGAAACTTATTAGACATTCAACATACCTCTGAGGTTGCAGTGGATCATTCGATAATATTCTTAATGTACTTAAAAAACTTATCAAAATTTGTTTCATAACCACTTGGTAAAGTGATAGATAACATTACAATTCTTCAAGCATTAATCCTCAATCGTTCATACATAGTTTATGGCTTACTTATATATAGCGTTCCCATATGATGTATTTTATATAATCATATCGTGTCGACGAGTCCCAACGTCATCTAGTTAATGTATACCTAAGCTGCCTGCATGTTTAGAGATTGATCCGATGACAACCTCATCTAACTCAATACTGCCTCCCCCTTATACTACATGAATGTTCCTCGCAGCCTAAGTGATTGGAAAGTACTAAATTATTTGTATTTACAAACTAATTTGTACTTTCGTCCCAAAACTTAACTCATAAATACGATATTTGACCAAACTCCATCTAATGTATATATACCATTTCCCAAAGACATTCTTGCTTTGAATGATTAGTACATAATTGAAATGAAAAGTTTATTAACATTATTTAATGTAGGAGGAAAAATGAATCTCATCATGTAATGATAGCACCTATATAGGTAGGGTTGGATTGTGTTAAAAAAATTTGAAATTAAAGAAAACATAGATATTTATTATTATTTATTATTATTATTATTATTATTATTATTATTATTATTATTATTTTTTTGTCTTCAAACGCTTTATAAAATAAATCATTAATTGATAAAGACTCAAAATTTATTTTTTTTAGATAATTTTAAATTAAAAAAATTTAGTAACAAGCGGTAAATCTCAATGAGTGGCATTTTGGGTGTCTAAACTTCCAACCGCTCAATAGTGCAGCTTGGTGGGGATTTGCATGTAAGCTTCTACATCTATACGCTCATGTGGGTGGGTTTTGTGTGGATCGCAGCATCTCGGTTGCTATGCATATGCGTGCAGCTGCCGGTGGTCGGTCAGATTGTTGCAGTCTGCTGGTTAAGCTGAAGGGGAACGTACTTGGTTTTAGTGATGAGATTTAGTTGAATGAATCGATCCAGTCCTTTGCGGTGCAAACCCAGGCTGCCGTTTGCCACAAGCCCTCTGCAACTTCTGGACTGGAGTCACTGTACAGGTCTAAATCTGCACCCATAACAATTAGGAACAAATGATACTTGGAAAAATATTTCAATTTTCTTGCAGCGTCTATCGACAAGGCCAAAGAGAATGTTCCTCTAGTAAACTGATAATTTGCGGGTCTCATGTTTCCCGAACTGGCAACCTTTTGCTAAGGTTCCCATGCCCCAAATAAAGGAGGGTTGGACATAAATCACAGATCCAACAGTGACAAGGATATTGTGGCCAGAGAGAGGGAGAGAGCTAAAAGTAAAACACAAACCTTTATAGCTAACCATCTATAAAGTACGCGTATTGTCATTTCTTTTCCCCCACGAATATGGTATTTCTTCTCCCTATTTGCTTGTTTATATCAAGCATCCTATTTGGTTGTGCGTGTGTGTTTCAGAAGAGAGAGACGCACCAGCTCAGGAGAAGACGGTTTTATTTGGACAAGTTTCACAGATCTGAATCATCTGATTGCTTCATCCATGTATTCCTTTCTTTTTTGGTTACACTTCCACTTCTGTAAAGGAACTTTTTTTATAATCTAATTTATATGTTTATTTAGAGGTAAAAAAACTCCAAATAGATCTGTAATACTAGATCTAGAATCACTGGATGTGATTGCAGGGTCCCCCATCCAAGCCACACCCTTCCGCGTGCGTGCGTGCGCGCGAGAGAGAGAGAGAGAGAGAGAGAGAGAGAGAGATGCCCTTCTCTTTTTTCTTCCGTCTGCTAAATTATTCTGCTTTTAAGAAAGTGAGTCTATTATGTGTTTTCATGGTGCAAGAAAATTCATACTCTTTTCTTGCAGATCGCCATGGCTGATCTTGCTGAGGAGGACTTCCCATTGCCAGCCATTCATCTTCTCATTAAGAACACTGGGATTGTCCAGAAGATGCATCCCAGCATGGGTACCATAAAAGCCTCTTCTTCGCTGATGAATTTGTGAAATGGTTTGTGGGAGATTCTCTCTACCTCTCTCTGTGTATGTATGTGAAACCACAGAGGCGTCGTTAGTCAATCAGATCCATTGCACATTGCAGAGGCCCCCAAGTATCATTCCTTCGAATAACATTTACAAAAACAAGGATGTGGTTTGATCATGAGATTCACGCCAATACTCTTTGGCACATACGAAAATAGTTCTGCCCTACTCTGCCTCGAAGAGAAGAGAAGGAAACGAGCCCTATTGATTAACATGGAGAGAGAGAGACCTAAAATGGACGGTGAAGATGCCTTCAGTTGATTAGCTATTTCCTTTCTTACCTAACAAAGCCCTTTACAGGTTGGATTTGGCGAAGTACAGCTGACACGCCACGTGGTTTCTTTCCGATCAAGCCAATTGCTAATGAAGGAATTTTTAAGGGAATATACTAACCCCCACTCTCTCTCTCTCTCTCTCTCTATATATATATATATATATATATATATATATATATATATTCAGTTTGCTCGTTTCATTTATAATCGTCTCATCAATTTGGGTTCGGAGTATATTAAAACCTATACGAATCGTTTTAAGAACTGAACCAAAGTAATACCTTAATGTTAAAAATGTAAAAAAGAAAAAAATTATTTATTCATACAATTTTTAAACCTAAAATTATCTTTTTAGATTTATTCTCTCATCCCACCCTCTTCGTTCTAATGGTCTTACTGGTGGAGTCATTAAAGTTCCATCGTCAGTTGTAGATCACCACTGACCGCGTTTTCCTCTCTACCTGTGTTTCTCTTATATTATTTTCAATCATGATTTCATTACTTTTGATGTATTTTCAACTTTATTCCATTCCTCACGACCATATTATTCAAAACTTTTCAATGATCCAACAATCACATAAAACGAATAAAAAATTAAGTTTTCAATGATGTCAGTGTTTTTGGTTGGGAAAGAGGCACGGGTCAGGCATGTTCGTCATTATCAATTGATGCGTGCCTTCATTATAAGTTGTCGTGGTTCAAGTGCATTGGTCTTCTCTAAATGATGTGTCTGAAGCACGATGCTCTAGTAAGACACACTATGTATGTGATTTTTAAAAGAGATATGTGACTTGTACATCACAATCACATTTTTGGATGCATGCAAGATACAATACTTTATATTAATAACATTATTTTTAATCTGCACGATGTAAAAAAATCAAGTGAATGTGTTTATTATAGTATAGTAGACTCAAGATCTATACATGAATATCTACTATATAGATGATACTTAGATTGATGAAAATGAACTGAATGACCTATTTGTTGATTGTTTGGGTGCTCATACATATGACAATGCATTTGTGTTTACCAAAGATGCAACATTTTGTAATCGGAATGATATGGTTCAGTGGACAAGAAATGTTGGGAGGAAGCGACACATTTTCTATGCAGACATTACATTGCGAAGAACATTGAGGGATATATTGTTCTGTCGACAAGAAATAAAGAAATAGCCATGGCATTTGGTGGTAGTTGGAGGAAGGTTGTTGTCTCAAAGAGAGATGCATTGACTATGATAGAAGCGAAGGGAAAAAATTTAGTTGTCATACTTTCTTATGTTAAAGAACAATGGCTAACCTCATATAAAGAGAGGATTGTCTAAGCATGAACGAACAAAGTAGTACATTACAATACTTATACAACCAAATGGTAAGGGAGTATAGTTGTTTTCATAAATGTATGTCATTATTTTTTCAAATCTTGTATTGTTTAGTGTGTATTGGTCGAAAGGGTTGAGGGTGCACATGCAATCGTTGATATGGACTCAATGTCATTTATTGATAAAGTTCTAAGTTACGAAACTAAAGAAGTCTTTTGAGAAATTACAAACTATTAGTATTTATTATTTTGATTGTATACAAGAGATCATAAGAAATCTAGAGAAAAAGTATCACGACATGCACTTATCTAATTGTAAAAGAGATGAGTGGTGTGAAAATAATAAGCACAAATTTCTATTCATGTTGATGTACACTACGAAGATCACACGAATTATCGCATGCGCACGAGATCAATATTTTTTTCAAGAGTGGTGAAGCTCTCCAATTTTTTCCAATTGATGCATTTTGAAAGAATCTTAAAATGAAGGTAGAAAGACTTATATTTGAGTGCAAAGATGAGAACCAAAGATAACTAAGATGCATGATATTATCTATCAACTGTTGATTTATCCTTATATAGAAAAATAGAGTAAGTTGGTTGACTTGTTAGACGAGTACCTAAATCCTCATCACAATATATTGGAGTAACCATTTCTTTGGAATCCTAAAGTCAAACCTTTTAACAAATCTGCTAAGAGAGAGTTGTCTTCAATGAAGCATGCAAAGAAGAATACTACTCGAGAAAAGACCAGTAGGGATTGAGCATATGGGCATGTCGGAGCGCATGGAGTATCTCCTAGATGTGTTGTTTTTTCTTCAGATAGTTTTGACCCTAAATTTGATATTGCATAGGATTTCATTACTCTATGTATTGATATATTTTATTGTAGAAAGACTACCTAAAGATTTGATTTTGGATAGTTTAAGAAGACGCAAATACCTTAATTGATGAGCATTCTTGTTGATAGATGAGTGAATGTTCTTCGAGATGGTAATTGTAGGTACCATATCATTAGTAAACTTTTAAGAGAGGGTAAGGCATGGTGGCCTAAAACTTGTAGATTGTGTTTTAGGAAGGTCGTACATTATCAACATACATATTTTACAGTCTTTATGGAGGAAAGAGGTATTGGTGATGCTTTCTGTTACATTGCATATTAAGAGGATAATTAATATTTTTTTAAGTATTGGATGTCAATGCCTGACATGGGTTGCGTCATAACCATAGTTAGGAACATTATGTTAGTGCAAATCTAAAGAGTTGGATAGATAATATTTCTTTCATTGTTGACAGACGATAACCAACCACCTTTACGATATGGATGGATCCTCAATGCTGCCTATATTTCAATCTTCGCAATGTTATAGGCATCACAATATTGCTTATTGAGATTTACTATTTTATGCAATATATTACTTATTATCTTGAACTAAGAGGACCAAGTAATGATAATGGACATAACGTAGATGATTATTAGCAACTTGTATTTTAAGTTTTATGTTCTTTCTATTATTTCAATTGTAACTTCCAAAAACTTTTTACATTAAAAGGGATGGCCCCAATTTTCAAAGACAATGTGGTTTAGCTGGTTTAGGAAGCAAAAGTTTTGGTTTGAACTTCGTATAGAAAATCAATGGTTTCATTGGTTTAAGAAACCAGTACTTTGGATTGACTAGGGAAAACAATGGATAGGAAAAACAATGGTCTTAGGACACTAGTGTCCTTATTGGTGCAGGTTTCCTTATTCATGGAATTACTTTCTTAAGCTACATCATGGATGCAAAGTTCAAACTACGATAGAATTATCTACAAGACGTGTCACTCCATTAAAATACCCAATTCTCAAAATCTATACGCCAATCATGACCTTGTAGAGTTGTGTCATTCTCTTAGTGTCAAATTTATACTCACACATACATACACCAATCATTTATGATAATTACAACCCATACTATGCCTACCCCATGGGCATAAGAGTCATCTGACTCTCCCTTACATGACCTTGGTCTATCCCATCTATAATGATAAACTACACCAACTCTCATAACAGAGTACCCATGAACACTCTATATTTGCCCTAAGCTTGAATGCCCAAGAGACCTACAAGTCTCTAGAGACCCAACCCAATCTACATACAACTCATGTATTCACACACCATTATGTTTCAAAACCAATTGCATTTTATCACATTCACGAGTTTATATCCATATCCATAATATTCAAATAACATTTTCATATCACCACATGCAAATCAAATCATGCTCTTTATCGACCACATTATAAATAACATATCTCAAAGTGTATCAAATAACTCATAATTTCAAATACCATGCAAGAAGCATCCATACAAAAATTTAACAATCTTGCATATTTAAATTATTCAAAACAATAACTTATTGCATGATTCTGTTAAAAATATATAATTACCTACCTAAAGGAGTACTAAGATCCAGTCCCCAAATTGTTAGATCGCTTTTATCACGATCAAATTCTCCAATTTTAATGTCTAATAATTTCAAATAATAACACCACTAAATTTTATTTAGTTATGAGTATAACACAATAAACTCGGTTCAAATCGAATCCCAAACGATCTTGGAATGACTAAAACTCAACTTGGGTCCACATAAGTTGTTTTTCATCGATTTCACGTTTGATTTGAACTAATACATATTATTTTTGAATTTTCTACCTAAATATACCAAAAAACCTTTGATTTAAGCAAAATCCGTTACAAGAAAATGAATCAAACGGAAATTTGTTAAAAATGACCTAAGCATACCTTTTCCGATTGATTGTTTTGGTGCCTTTGCCCATTCCTCAACATTATTGATCTTCAATGCACTATTGTGAGTCTAATTTGTATGCGAATCAGCCTTAAAATGGCAAGCGTTGGAATTGGGTGGTTTTCCCAGCAACCCAATCTAGCTTTCCATCAACCCATTATACCTTGTGTTGATGAAATGTTTGCCTAGTTGGGTCTGAATTATGGATCCTGACTTGATCCATAATATTACCATAACTCTATGTGTCATCTTCATGTTGTCACCATGGTCATCTTTATGCTAACCCAAAAGCGTTTCACCTTCTCAATGATGTCATAACAATACGACTTTCTACTCATCCACCTCTAAAGAGTACATCATCACCTCTTTGAGTCATTGCTACTATAAAATCCAAAATTTGTATTTCATTTTAATATATAAGAAAGTATGTAATATAAGCAACTAAGTGTGTAAGAGGAACAACATAGAAAGGGACATGACTTCAATATGTTCCGTGGAGCAGGGGTCACGATCAAGGCATCCTAACTCAGGCTAAGTAACGTGCTTGGGTCGCATGCGTGGAAGTAGAGAAACATGCTACAGACGCATGAGCTACAACTGCAAGGCGTGTGCGCGTGCTCACCATCTCTACCATTACCAAACACGATTTAGCCGCAACACTAACGAAACTGTATTGCACCCCAGCTTCATCTCTTTTTCGACCAACAACCAAAAAAATAGATCTGTACTTACTAATATCGATTTCAATCTAAAAAGTCATATAGATAATCAACAATGAAAACAAGCATAATCCCTCAAAACTGATCCAAGCACGATCCTTGAAAAAGAATGAAAACAAGGTGAAAAAGAAGTGGGAATGTGATTTTGAAGCATGTTAAATTTATTTTTCAAGGAGGATGAAAATGCTAATGGAGAAGAATCACAATGAAATTACATCGTTGGAGAAGTACGGTGGATGTGATGCTGAGCATGATGCTTGAGAAAATGGCAATGAAAAAGATAGAATCAACTGATGAAAGCATTTGCATTAAAATCACATTAAGGGATGCATGTTTAGGCATTTGCATTAAAATCACATCTTTAGTAAAAACGGGTGTATGCGTTGTCACCTTTTTATAAACAAAAGTAAATGGTGTGAATAAAAAATCAATGAGAGGTCTCACGGCTCTCGGGGGACCTTTTATTATTACTCTTCCTTGATGCAGACTTTTTCACCTGCTCGACGAATTATCGTCGAGAAGGGTGATGCATTCCCAAAGGGGTGCTCTCAGCAAGGGCACCCAATTCCTGTGGATGCCCCACCACCAACAAACAACCCCAGCTCCAGCCAGAGAGTTGCCTCCTTAGGTAGCTCCTGCTCTCAGGTGGTCGGGGAAGCGGAAGTTTGCAATAAACCAGACTTGACAGGGATCAAAATGGTAGGTGATAATGACCAACGCTCTGTCGTCATCTCCCAAGAAACCTTTGATGGATGGATGCTCCCTTGGATATGGACTCTGATAGCTGGCTTCTCTGCTGAGAACAGATATAAGTGGGCGGAGTCGGCTTCATATTCGGAAGTCTTCGACGATAATGGAGCCGTTTGAGCGGAATGAAATTTATTTCTAGGAGAAATGGGATATTTCTTATTTGATTTGATGCTGGGAAATACATGAACGTTGTTCGTCGTGACTTTGGGGAAACCGGCAGGTAGGATCTTGATTGTCAATCAATGGTCTCTATGGATTGGTGCTTAGAAGTCACTACCACGATACCAGTCTGGACTTGTCTTCTTGATCTACACCTCGTATTATGGCAAGAGAAAATTTTCAATATTGTTGCAGAATATCTGCGAGGGTCACTACTATCGGTAGATGAAACAACCAAATCATAGGAGCGATCATCTTTTAGTGAATATGTGTAGAACTCCCATGGTAATAGTCTCAAATCTTAGAAGTTCTTATTCGAGTTGACCACTTGTGGTGCTACTCGGTCAATACAGAGTACGAAACCATAATCTCCTGCGACCAGTATGGTTTTACCAACCAGCATAGTGGGTCATTCTCAAATATAACCAATCAGGTCCTCCTTAAGAACGCCCACAGGAAGGGAAACAGCAACAGGTCAAGGCCAAAAAGATCTTGGAAGAACAAAGATGGTTTATCAGTTTGATATACTTCAAACCATAGAAGAGGAGATCAATCCTTTAGATAGTTCTCTCATTGGAAACGCCTCTAAAACAAGTGAAGTTGCGGTAAATGAGAGGAAACCCGAAAAACAGATGGAATTAGAGCAATAAGCGGTGGAGGAGGGACGCACAAAGGAAAACTCCGCAGTTGAAACCTGAATCCGAGTAGGAATGAAGGTAACTAAGTCAAAGTTATCATAAACACTCTCCAGGATAAACTCAGCAATTCAGACCAGTCGAAAGATGCACAGGAAGCATTTCATACACATTTCAGACGCGTTTTGGGTTTTTTTGGGTTTCGGTTTCATCTCAAAATGAAACGGTAGTTCGTTGCCGTTTCTGTGCATGGTCCAACTTCTATCATGGGGGTCTATGGCCACAGTTCTTGTCTTCACAGGAGAGAGCTCTGGATTCACTCAATCTCTTTAATACCAATAACCCCTGGATGGCTATAGGCAATTGGAACACTACCAAGTTTAACTCAGAAAAATTTGGCGACTGGGGGGTTTCACAATTCAATGAAGCCTTCAACTTACGCAATCTTACTGAAATTCTTATTCGCGGCAGCCTGTTTACTTGATTCAATCGTAAAAGAGGATCAAGTTATATTGCTCGTAAGATTGATTGAGTGGTGGTCAACACTCGCTGAATGCAGTTGTTCCCCTAGACGTGGATTAGTGTCACTCCGTATCCATCTACAGATAAACAACGACTTCATTTGCTGGACGAGGAATGAGCTCTTCGTCCTCACCTCCAAGAATTCACAAGCTCTTGAAGAATGCATCTGGCGTCAGAAGAGTAGAGCCCGGTGGCTGCATGAAGGGGATCTTAACTACCGAATTTTTTCATCTTAGGTTCAAAGAGTGTCAACTTCAATTCTATTCAACTCCTTCACAAGGAAGACTGCAATGAGTGCATTGGAAAAAGGTTGTGGCAGTGGCAAGAGAGTATCATCAAAAAAACTTTTCACAAGAGAACCAATTCGAACTGCACATTTTCGAGGGATAGCCCTCCCAGCGGTATCCCAACCAGATTGGACAAAGATTATTAGACCCGCCAGTTAATAAAACCACTTGGGCAATAGATATTTTTATCTCACCACCATTCAACAGGAAGAAGCTTTTAAAATTTTTTGGATTCGCAAGGAACTTAATTGCATGCCAATGATGTTGACAGCAACTGGGAATTCTGAGTGTTAGTTTTTGCTCGAAGGATGGATTGACATTCTTCATTGTATATCTGTTTATGAGTCTACAGCTTCCTTTTTAACTGGCCATGGGATCTGCCTAATTATAAAAGAGTAATCACAATCTCACTCAATGTTCATGAGAGTCCACATAAAAAAAGTTGCAATTTCATGAAGGATGCACGACCCATAAATCGAACTTTCTTAGCCTCGGGCGAAACCCGATATCTCACTCAATTGGACCTGATGGGCATGTTTCAATTTGTCATACCTATTAACATTCGATCCCTTGACCTTCCTTACTCTAACTAGCTTCTCAAAAGTTTCTAGTAATAAATTTCACAGGGCTTGCTCAACCCAAAAATCCCAATATCATATTTGATTTGGCCTTAAGCCTTTCAATCGATCCTCGATCGAGATAAACTACAACATTATATGGTCCTAGTTTATTCCCCGTTAACCTTGGAAACTCGACTCCTTTCGAAAGGTCGTCAATGCGTTAAAACATGTACTTAGTCGAGCCTTTAGCTGGACTTAATATGCTTGAGCTTGGCTCGTCATTTTGGATTATGCCGTGCCCATACAGGTGGTGTTAATAGCCACTTGTGAGACTTATCTCTAAACTCATGCTTAAGCCAATCATTTCTTTCAATTTATATTATTTCTGAATTTGTGTCCTTGTATTGCAACCAATTTATATTGCCATCCCATATGAAACTAAAGAGTTGAATAGAATAAGAAGCTCGTTTGGACCAGTTGTTACAAAAGAAAGGTTAGTTTATCTAGCCCCAGCTTATTTGAAGTTTTTTTAGCATCCACAAAGCCTTAGCATTGCAGAGAAATATACTAGAAAATCAAAACTAAATCCACAAAGCCTTAGCATTGCAATGTTATGGCATGGCTACATGCATTTTTAGTTGCCGTCGAACTTGTTCTTGCTTGATATTAGCATTCTCTCTTTCAACACTTTAGAAGCCTATGGTTCTTTTTAAAGTGTTCATCTATGTGTTTAAATTCGGACTCATCCTTAAAAGTTATCTCATTAGTTTATCTTTTATTGGTATCACACCAACTTTTTCTACAATGACCTCAATACGAGTCAAATTTTTGTTTATATTGTTGGAATTAATATTAGTTAAAGTTGAGTTAATTAAACTTATGTGCATAAATAATATTTAATTCATGTTTATCCCTCAATATTCAATTGATGCATTATTGATATATGTGAAAGTCCTAAAGGATAAGAGTCACATGCAAGGGACTTGTGTATGGAAAGACCATGAGACAACTGTTTAGTACAATATTGAAGAGGAGAACAAACCCACATGTCCTTTATATTGTTGGTAGATGATGAACCTTAGATCAAAGAGTTTCAAAAGGACATGTTGGACCACACACGTGCACGTACATGTCGGGCCGATTTTGGGTTTGGGTTTGGTAATTATGTTCGGTCTATCTTTTTATATAAAAGAAGTTTTGTTATAACAGTCAAATGTATCTATGCATGAACACTTATAGGATGAAGAGGTACGTCATTTGGATTGGATTCGATATTCGTGATCCACAATATTTTCTATAAAAATAGATTAGGGTTCCCTAATCAATACTTTTTCCTTCGTACTCTCTCTCCTCCCTACCCTTCTCTGTGGTTGCCTAATGTTCTCTAGTCAAGGTGATTGAGGTGCGGTCGAGTTTGAGTCGAGTTAAGTATGGCTCTTGTCATGTACGTTTTATCTTAGAAGAATAGTAGTTCTCACTTACCTTTATGAGAGAACTACTATTCTTCTAAGATAAAACGTACATGACAAGAGCCATACTTAACTCGACTCGAACTCGACCGTACATGATAATAGACCTGTCATTAACTAACTTATCTTTGAATTAGGCCTTCTAAGTCTTCTTGAGTAGGGAGGAATCAAAGGTCACATAGTAGTTCTCACTTACCTTTTTGAGAGAACACTTCTATGAATTTTGAACCTAATCATAATATCTTTTTATGTACGCTAGTAGCTATTTTAGTAGTGTAAACATCTTTCATGTATATATAAAGTGTTACTTATCCAAGCTTCTATGCTTGATGCCTTGCTTCTATTAAGTGGTATAGGTAAATTTGAGCATGTAATGTCTAAATTGTAAGATGGAGCAATATTCATCCAATATATTCTCACTTGCACTAAGTACATGCTCCATAGAAATAATTGAGGCAGAAACAACAAAAATATCTTTAGTAATTAAAAATAAAATAGAATGAATACTCTCTTCACCATTTAAAAATTGCAAACTTTTCTCTACCTTTGTTATTTTCAAATTCACGTGGATCATAATGAGTAGTAAGATATACTTCAAACTAAGTCTAATCCATAGATTTGAAATGTTTGTTGAACCTTGATTTCAAAATAAGTCAAAACCAAGAGGAGAATGTATGACTCCGGCTGACTATTGTTTCGTTGAACTTGTAGAACAAGATGACTATTTTTATAATATTTATATAATTGATTGATGGTCAATCTTCTATCACTAATTGTATTATTAATATCCTTAAGTTTATTTAATTAAAAATCATTATCATAAGCAATTAATATCACTTATAACTAATCTAATTTTAATCTAAGGTCAATGCAACAACAACCAAGTTATAGGGGGAAGATATGTATAATAATAAAGCCACTTATCTATTCCTGCACTGACTTGATTTAAAAATATACTAACATAAAAGCTACCTCCACATCTTGATAAACTAATAAATGACATCTTGGATAATAAACTCCATATAATATATTTGTAGGATTGTTAAAAATGGAGAAGAGATAAAAAAGATTCTTTCAAACATCCCAATTGAACTCAAAATTCGACTATGCAAATGCATAAATGTAACTAATAAGTCGATAAAGGGCATAGTTATAAACATTTGATATATCAAATTTTAATTTTATCCAATGTTCTTTCAAAATATTCATGGTCTTCTGCTTTATCATTTGCAAAAATCAATCTATTTATTCATATTGTTAGAGTAGCACTACAAAAGATTAAGGACATATTTAATAGATTATACTTTAAGACTTAAAATTTTCACACCAAGAGACCACATGACAAGAATAATGAATGGAAAAAAGTTTTGACATATATTTACAATAACATTACCAAGTCAAATGGAAATAACCTTGTAAGATAACCAATTTCTTCAAAAACTAATTGTAGTAAATAACAAGTATCTTATGCAGTATGTAACATATCAAAGTAATAAAGTAAAAGAAAAAGGTTTTAAATCAACAAGTATTATCTATCCATATTATTAATACAAAGTGAAACACTATGATTAAGTAAAGGGAAAAGCACAGGTAACTCTTTTTTTTTCCCTATATAATTTACGTATATATCTAGTTCTCTGTTATATAAAAATAGGTATTGTAAAGGATGATGTGCATTTTTTATATAATTGATAAAATCACATTTTGACTAAAAGTAAATAGAAGATGTTCTATACACACAATCCGTTCAAAATCCTCCCAATCTCGACTAAAGTTGTAATATAAAAGCCTGTTAGAAGTATATCCACTACCACAAGAGATTTTTATGAGCTTGTTAAACGTTTAAACCCACTTCTATTGGATGTTTTTTTAGCCTTCTCTATAGATTTAAGGATATAGAACTTTGCACACTAGTTGCACTTTGCTTGATTAAGAATATCATAATCATCATATAGTTTTTGTAAAATAAATATTGAAAAGGCTTATCCTTGTGGCTTGACTTTTAAAGGCATCCTTTATGTGTTGATGGTGGTTATATTAATTGAACTTTTAGTAGGAAAATAGTCTCTTGTACAAATAAAACATTATTATCACTACTTATATCCATAATACTTTCTTGGTTCAGTAGTATCAATGGAGGCCCTTGTGAAATATAATAATTTCAACTTTTGCTAAGAATGACTTTTCTTTTATTTCTATAACTGGAAGTCTGATCACTATGGTTAGCCATTGATTTAGCAAAAATACAAACTAAGAGTCATCAAAGAAAGATTGAAAAACTAACGAATAATTGTGTGAAGATATAAACTATCCTTCTTAGCTAGATAATCCAGTCCCTTCTCACTAATATGACTAAGTTTCTTGTGTCATAACCCTGCGGCCCGATTATCACGCTCACCATATATTAACAAGGCATCACGTGACGAACTGCTCTTCGTCCGGTACAAACCTCGAACACTTTCTTTCAACCATGTACTTACAACCAAAGACCCCTTGGAGAGTTTCCATTGTCCATATAAAAGGTACCAAAATAGTCATCGTCACTCGAAACTAGCGAGAAATCGGATGCAAGCACGATGTGCTGTGCATGCTTGACATTTTTCAAAGTCAACTTTGTCTCATTACCGGTTACGGTTACCAAACAAACATTGTCACAATGCCGAATCACCTTTGACATACCATCATTACCCATCTTCCAAAACCCCATAATCACTAGGAGTGCTAAGATGTGGAAGAAATCCTTCTTAGATGTCATACACATGCCCAGAATAAAGTACACATCACGACAACCAAAATTGGTCTCATCCGCGACAATAATATTAATCAAGTTTCTCATTACAGATAATAATAAGATTGGCTTCTAGTATAGTGGTGGCTAACACGATCATCATTGATTTATCAACCAACTTTTGTTGCTTGTACATTTGTTACTCTTTGTTCTCGCTTTTTCCATCTGCAGAGGTAGAACCTTTGGACATGTCCCTTTTACTATTGATCACACTGCTGAAGGTTTTTGTATTTAGGCGGCGATTCTTCTTTGCTCTTACTTTTTCCTCTATTGTCTTGTCCCTCGATCTCATCTCAATGCTTCTCCCCACTTGTTTTACAAGAACTAAAACCTCTCGTTGTCGAAGAGGCCATAACGACGCCCGTCGTCTATCACCGACCGTTCTTCATTTAAAACAAGAATTGCTGCATAATTCACACAACGCACCTTCTGCGGGCAGTAACTAGTCAAAATGGATTTCTTTGATTTTCCCCAGGCCATCGTGCAGTAGTATTAAGCAACCAAAGTCCCAAAATTTAAATGCTTCAAATTTCACACAAATGCCTATAATGTGGTCAAAGCATCCATGAAAATCACTTCAAAATGAATCAAGAAATAGTAACTACCATTCTTCAGACTCAAGTTCTTAGCCTCGCCTTGAACAAAAACAATTTATTGTTCCCGGACTTGGAGGCATACAAGGTCTCAAGCTTTCCCACAAAGGATTACGCATGTGAGTCATTAGTAATATGATTCAAAACATTATCATCTACCTATTAATGCCAATAAAGCCACAAACCATCTCATGCTCAAAAGCCCGATCTTCATCAGTTGCTTTCCAGCTTTTCACTAGCAAACAGAATAAATGTAATTTTTCACAAATAATAAATCTTTCATTTTTCTCTTTCCACTTTATGGTAATTTGTACCATTCAAACTAATCATTCTACTATAATTTGCTCAATCATTCAATCAAGTGAACAAACAAATAGATTGCTATGATGCAGTGCATTGGGAAAGAAAAAGGGTATGTGCACAAGTAAAGGAAACAACACACAAATATGCAATAAAATTTTTCCCACTTGAAAGAACACCGGTGAGGAGCAAAATATACAATCCACCAAAATATCCACCAAAGATATATCTAAGAATGCACAAAAATTAAATAGGCAAAGAGAAACAACATAATTTTAACTTGGAAAACTCCCTCAATCAAAAAATATGACAAAATTACATGCCATGCCACCATGGCCCTCCCTCTCACCTCATTCTCTCCTCCACGTGAGGAAGAACCCAACATTTATGCCATAGAATATTCAATTTTTGCATTAATGGATACAATTGAATATCCATTGCAATTGACAGATGGTTTCATATGAATGTGCTTCCCTACCTTTTCGGTTGCAGTTGCATTCTATCTCATAGATTTTCTTGTACCCTCCATGCTCTCCTTGGATGATCATGGAGTAGAATATGTTATCCAACGTGACATATCCACTCAAATGTCAACTAGGACCAATACCAGTCCCCAATGTACGTGTGGCATTTTTCCTTCTTATCAAGAGCAAGAATAGCTACTGGTAGCATCTCGCTAGAAAAACGAGAATGGAGACAAAGTGTTAACAAAAGAAAAATTGAGCAAAAAGAGACATTTTCTAGCATCATTTATGTGCGATAGATACATGTTTCGACTTAGATGACAAACAATCTCAAAACCATTGATCCTGATCAAAATATTGAATGACATCAATTTTTAGTTGAAACATGAATTGATTTGGCACTGGTTCTCCCATGCAAAAATGTAGTAATTGAAGTAGTTTTCCAGCCACAACTATCATTCCCACTTACACCCTTAAAATCTTCTAAATTTTCATACCCCAAGTCAAAATTAGAGTAAGATATATGGTTCTCTTGATGAACTCAAATTCCGAGGGGATTGAGCTTATTCTTGACTACTTTTGTGATGTTGATGCTCACTTGAAGCACTGACATCACAAAGACTTGATGGTGAGTCTTAACATGTGGCAAATCCCCATTAAACAGAAGGAGAAGTGGGGGACAATAATTATGATCCGTGCCCACTATTTTTGCCTTTTTCAAGGGTTATTGTTCGTCACCCCTCATCATGGGTTCTTGCACGATTCTCGGTTTAAGTTTGACCCAAAATAGCATAAAACCACTTAAACCTTTAGTTTTTCCTTCTTTCTTTTCATATTTGTATTCTTCAACAATTCTTTCTTTCTCCCTCGTATAATCTTAAAGTTTAATTCTAAATCATAAGAATGTGTAATTTTTGTAAAGACCATTGCTCAAAAAAATCATATTTTCCTATTTATGAGTAGAAGTTTTCCTAATTTCACTAAAATGACAGATAGAGCAAAGGGTGTTACTAAAGGCACACCCTTTTTAACACCCTTTTTACAAAGGATGTACCATTTTTTAAAATACCCTAACTACTCTAATTTCATCAATCTCTCCCTCTTTCCTTGCATGCTTTATATGATCTCTATATCATCCTTCCAACTTTGTGCCTTTGCTTCTCTTTGTCGTCTTCCACTGCTTATTAGCAACGCCCTCGAAATTAACCACCACCATTGCCATGATATGGAACTCTCTCCTCTCGTTCTTCGGCCCTCTTTTTACTATACTTCGATATTGTTTTAATCAAAACATCTCACCCTCTATCTACTATACTTCGATATTGTTTTAACCAAAACATCTCATTTCGGTTGGAAACCTTGTCTTGGTGCGTCTCCTCCTTCGAAATGTCTCTTTAGTGTGTCTCTGTTATTTTCTGAAATAATATTAATATTTTTAATTTTTGTAGATGTCCAATCATCGCACAGACAAAAGTGATGGTTCAAGAGCAATTACAATGGTTGATGAATTTAACTATTCATTATGAAACTAATATGGTATTTTGGAGCCAACAACAATTTCTTAACTATGAAAGAGAAATTGATTTATACAATAGCATTGTTAATGTAATTCTTTGTTCCCAACAGAATCATAGAAGAGGTAAGGTAAGACTTATATACGAAAGAAACGGTGTATATAGAAGTAAAAAATATATTCATATTGAGAGTAGTCGATTCACTCATACAAAAGATAAAATACTTATTTTTACTCAAAAGAGATGGTGAAAATGATGGTTCATGAAGGTTATGTGTTGTTGCGGATCACAAGACAAAACTATCAAGCAATTATTTTGCTCAACAGAGTTGCTATAAGGTTTGATATTTAGAATAGTGAAGCATCCGCCATATTTTGAGGTAAAGATACTGAGGTTTTTCATCAAAAGATAGCATGCAGAACTTGAAATATTATTCCACAAATCAAACAACCCATTAATCTTCAAGCACGTACATCGATGATCCAATCAAAGGAGACGGCAGAAGCTCTTAATATACAAAGAAAACACAAGCTCTAAATAATGGCACAAAGAAAATATCTCAATCTCTCACACAAGGCCAAAACCTCATATAGCAATAAGAGAGGAGCCTAGAAGAGCTCCAAGAATGACACAAGAGACCCACTCATTTTGGAAAACGAGACTCCGTTGTGATGGGCATTATTGCCCATTTGAGTCCAGCCAAGGAGCCCAATAGTTAACGCATCATAGCTATCCAAGTTTGCCATTTGAATAAAATGTAGTCTTCTTGCTAGCCACTTCTCTCCTTCGTCTTCCTCCATCCTGAGCTTTAGAGCAGGAGTGGGAGAGCTGAATGAGCACAGACGAGTGTTAGGGAGAACCTTGCCATAAAAAGTAACGACAGCAAGAGAGTGCGGATGCTGGTCAAGGTTGCATGTAGTGGAAAGGATGGACAGCAAGCGTTGCTGTCGCCGAATGTCAGATTTGGTACTACTGGATTCGTCCACCATTATCAACGCCACAGAATCGGACATAAAGCTAAAAAGTATGGTTCATATGCCGTGTTTATAGGATGCACGTACCAAGTGAAGCAATTGCAAAGAAATGAGCCCATGGGCACACGACCTGCCACTTTCTCATGCGACCACATGATGAAACACCCTATGAAGAAGCCCTAAAGGGGCATACAATCACTGATTAGGAGGTTACATTTGAGGAATATTGATGGCGAATCGGGTTGATGGATTGGGTCACTTCTGGTCTAGGTCAAACAAGTTGTCCCAAACTCGACCCTTTTTTTTGGTTCGGGTATTCAAAATGAAGACCTGATTATCACCATGGTTGGCTTTAGGTCGACCATGCTACAAACCCATCTATATAAAATGTTCATTATATATAAACACATGCACAATATATATATATATATATATATATATATATATATATATATATATATATATATATATATATATATATAAGCCAATTCTTGCTCTTGGAATCAAACGTAGGACCTGCATCATGCGAGTTGAAAGCCCTGGGAGGTGAGCTAATGCTCTTAGTACATTAAGTATACTATGCACGTACAAATATAATTATGTACACAATAAATTAGCTATTTATGCGTGTACACACATATATGTGTATGTAGAGGTTTTCATGGGGCCCAGATCATGATACCCGACCCCGATTAGGGACCGGGGTGCCATCTCCTCCCCCGTTTTCCCTGTGGAGACCCACCCCCCTCCCCGATTAGCACTCTAGAAATCGATCAGGTCTATTTCCTCATCTCAGTAGATATTATCAAATACTCTAATAGGCTAAATGGCTAAAGGAACAAATGTGGGTCATGTAACAGTGGTATATGTACCACAACCATGAGCTAAACAATATTGATTGCACTGCCATCACATTTACCAATTGGAAGTCCCTACCCACTAAACAATCATATGAGTGCATATGCAAATTGATCTACAAAGGACCAGCATTTAGAACTGACAATTGAACTAGAGATAGACCCTACTGATGAGGGCACAAACATATCTGATTATTAGAAGAATCCTAACGAGTCACAAAGCACATAAGATGCAACATCTGCTTCTCCTTAGATTCAGCTACACAGAATAGGTTCTAATTGTACACCTAAAACGGGAGCAGATGCATGTGTTGCCTCTTTAAAGAGATGAATTTGAAATTTGTATTTCTTAAAATACACGGTTTGGTAGCAAATATGAAGTAAAACATGACATTTTTAGAGTTATTTAGAAATTGCTGCACATATAATACTTAAGAACAAAAATGGAAAAGGATGGGATCGTGAACAAGACACCATTTCATATTCAAACATTCTTCCACTAATGACATTGGATCCCTCGTATACGTAAGGAAGTAAAAAGAACTCTTATTACAATTCATATTATATCAGTATGGTCGCATAAATACAACACATCTCTTATGAGCACAACTAGCTCTCTAACAAAAAGCAACAACCATTTCTTACTCCCTTTCAACAAGGAGCTAGCTCTAACTCCTAAAAGGACTTGGATTCGTAAAAATGAGTTGAAGCGAAGTCTTCCATTCAATTTCTATTCTATTTTTCCCTTCCACACTACAATTGCTCCACCAACTTTGTGCTCTCAAAACTACAAGCATAACAAAAGCCATTGCATCTGAACGTTTAAGCTTGTGAATAAGATAAATGAAAGCCTTGATTTTAGTGTACAAAAATCTATTAAGAAAAGATATTGTCAAAAATGAGTTCAGGTTCAATTGAGTTGTTATACATAAAACTGGATTACATGATACATATATGTATACATAATACATATATATTTGATACATATATTATACTTATAAGTACATATATGTACATATCTTTTAATGAATGTACATATATGTATACAAAAGCCATAATATGTTATACTTATAAGCTAGTGTACATACATGATACATATATTACATTAAAAGGTTATAGTTATATTATATAAATTCTTATATATAACTTATAAGTATTACATTCATCAATTAACTTATGTATACATAATATATTACATTATATGTACTCTATATAGTAGAGTAGTAGTAATGTAACTATATAAGTATATAGTAATATATAAATAATGTAATAATATAACTATGTAAGTATATAACATGTTATATATATATGATATATGTAATGTATTATATAGTATAACTAGTCTACGATATAGTGTACTATATTATATAGTTTACATAACATAATAATGTATTATATAGTATAACTAGTCTACGATATAGTGTACTATATTACATAGTTTACATAATATAATAATGTATTATATGTAAGTATATAGTATACTATACAAACAACAAACAAACAAACAACAACTAAGCCTTTTCCCATACTAGATGGGGTCGGCTACATGGATTCTTTGTTTCCACAGATCCCTATCGTGTGCCATGTTAGCAGTTAACTCACAATAAGCTAGATCATTCTTTATTGTTTCTTTCCAACACTTTTGTGGTCGTCCTCTACCTCTTTTAATATGCTATGTACACTATGTATATAGTATATAGTACACTATAGTACACAATAATATACTATGTACACTATGTATATTGTATACTTATATATAATACAATGTATAATGTATAATATATATATATATATATATATATATATATATATATATATATATATATATGTACATCATATAATACAATAATATGCTATGTATACTATATATATATATATGTAATGTATTATATAGGATAACTAGTCTACTACCTAGTGTACTACATTACATAGTATGCATAGCATAAAGATGTATTATATGTAAGTATATACAAAATATATTGCATTATAAATTGTATGTACACTATGTAGTAGATTAGTAGTAATGTAACTATATAAGTATATAGTAATATATGTACATAATGTAATAATGCAACTATGTAAACATATAGCATGTATATATAATATTTATTATATAGTACTATATATATGTATACTATGTACATATAATACATTATTATGCTATGCACACTATGTAATATAATACACTATTTAGTAGACTAGTTATATTGTATAATACATTACATATATCATATATATATGTGTGTAGTCTGATATATACTTACATAGTTACATTATTACATTAAGTATATATATTACTATATAATTATATAGTTATATTACTACTAGTCTACTACATAGTATACATACAATTTGTAATATAATATATTATGTATACATAAGTTAATTAATGAATGCAATACTTATAAGTTATATATAAGAACTTATATAATATAAGAATAACCTTTTTAATTTAATATATGTATCATGTATGTGTAATATAATATATTATACACTAATACTATAGTTATAAACTTATATAGTCTGATATAACTTATAGTCATACACTCTTATTTATAGTTTAAATTATTTAATAGTTATATAACTAAACCGGATCCAGATCCAAAATTACCATGAAAATGGGTTTGAAACCATAAAAAAACTAGTTTCGGAACCATATTCAAAACCATAAAAAATTGGATTTGGGTCCATCCAGAATTGGATATCAAACCACCCCAAAACCATATGTGAAACCGTACAAAACTAGATTCAGAACCGTCATGGAACCAAAACTGGATTCAGAACTGTCATAAAACTGGAACCAAAATCGATAGTTTGATTCAGAACTAGACCCAAAATTGTCCTGGCGGTTTGAACCAGAACCCAAACAATGGTTTTGGTTCTAGGCCGGTTTTCCAAATAGACAAACTATAACCAAACCAGGACATGTTTGGGTTAAATTTTACTTAGGTGATCATGCAAATGTGTATTCTCATTCTTGGTTTCTCTTCTAAGTTTATTTCCACAATAATTGCAAATAGCCTTCATGATACTTCCAACTTTTTGTCTCTTATACTAGTTTCAAACCAACGAGGCTAGCTTTCATTTTTAATATTATCTTTCAATTCTTCTTCACCTTATGGATCTTGCTCTCATAGACTTGAACAAGAAATATATTCTTTACCATCACTCATTTTCTCTAATGAAATCAGATTTGTTGAATTGATAGTTGGAGGTAAATGATGAGAACTTGCACTAAAACTTGGATGAATATGTAGCACTAGCAAGTGACTTAAGGTTTGAAGCTTCAGTAGGTACTTGGTGTTCTTTGTAAGCTATTTTATTTAAAAAGAGAATTTGGGATGGATCTCAGTCAATGTAAGAATCTCAGTGTCAACATGAACTATTAGAGAAGAAAAAAGAAATACATCAAAGGAAAACAAAAAAAAAAGAAGGGTATCTCTCTCTCTCTCTCTCTCTCTCTATATATATATATACATATATGTATCTATGCATAAAATACAAAACAGCAAATCTACATATATATTTAGATAGACATGAAGCATACTATAAAAAGTGATATGTATTATGAAGAGTAACAACTAACAAGATCTTAAGTTTATTCTTATTGACAAAGGAACTTCATCCCGTAGCTAACAAATGCCAGATATATACTATGAAGGGCATCTTAGATTAATTAGATATACATCAAACCATTAACTTCTCTCAAGCCGATTCATAGCCCCCCACCACATGCAAAATCAAAGAATTTCCAGGAGTTGGCTCAATCTGGCATTGTAGGAGCACAAGGAGAAAAACTAAAATTAGCAACTAAACACCAATAATTTTAACACGTCCAACGTTTTAGAGAAGAAACCAAGATAAATTAATAAAAATGCAAGATCAATCAGAAGCACAGATATGGTGAAACCTCCAAATGATGCCATGGAGATCTTTTGCAATAAGCTCTTGTGAGGGTCACTGCTAACTATAGTCCTTCATAATGCATTATACAAACACTTCAGGATGCATTATATAAACACAAATAAATGTAAACAAAATAACCATACATCTCAAAGGAAAATAGCAAAGGCCCTTTCTTACCAAGGAGAAAAGCAATATTTTGCTCCTCAGCGGGGTGACCCTTTCTTACTAAGGGAGGAAAGTAATTCTCGGCATTATGAGAGACGCAGAGCAAAGAGATGCTGAGGAGACTTGTCGTCTACCTAGCCTAGTGGCCTGAGAGCTCTTGGTTGTCCACCGAGCATTGTTGATAGACAGAGCCATAACAAGTTGCTTGTTTCCTTCCTAGGATTTTCTTGTTAAATATTTATATTTTGGATATATGAATATGGATCTTAAAAGCGAGTCTATAACCTGGGGTCCATGGGGTGGGAACCTACAGTTCCTGTCCCGACCCTGATTCCCACAGGGATTGTCTCGACTCTCTCCAAACCCAGTCCCGATCTGTAAATGGGACCTTGAATCCACCCCACTCAAGGCAGAGCCCTGCGGAGGCGGGGGATCTCCACCCTATGAACACCCCTATGTGTATGTTATATGTGTGATGTATGTTCGATATAAAACAATTGTACGTATACTATATATACCATACATTATATGTGTATATATATGTAAACTACATACTTTTAAATGTAAATACATGCAATATACATTTTGGATGGGGTCTGGGTCAACCTAGACCTGATGTGTTTTTTTTTGGGTCACTCTTGAACGACCCAGAATCGACCTGAGGTGCCTAATCCCGACCCCAGCACGGATTTTTTCTTGTCAAATTCGGGTCAGATAGTTATACCGAGCACCATCCTGAATTAGGCAATTCTTCGTTCCTTTCGCACGCATGAGATTCCCTTAGTTCAGCATATTCCATTCTTTCACCTGCGAATCTAAACGACGAATATACTGCCTGCGTCTCCCTTCGTTTTCTTCACTAGGCTTTCGTTTATTTAAAACCCGACTTTAGTCTACGAAGGCAACCGTTGGTTAAGGAAGCGCTTATAAGCAACACCAATTTCATTTATTTCCCACAACCCTGCTGTGTTATCAGAAATTGAGAAAGCCTTTCCAATATTTTGGTCCTTGCATTCAACTGCGAAGGTCACACACGTGAAAAACTAGGAACTTCTTAAAGATGATGCCGATTCTCATAACCCAGTAAATGGCTCAAAATCCAGTTGGCCAGTGGATGCAGCACTATATTGATATAGTTTTTTTTTGTTACAAGAGGAGGCCAAAGCCTAAGAAACACACACCCATACATGCACCCTTTGGGAGCCAAACTCCCAAAGCCACAAGCAATGGCACTAGAGCGTCATGCCGTTGAGCTAATGCTCTGAGTGCTTATTGACATCAAATTTGAGAATACACACCGACGTCCATAATATACTACTATAATGGCTTGTTTCACAAGTTATTATAAATAAATATTATTAGCTTGGCTTTGTTCTCAAGGCATGAGTTAGACACAAGCAAGCTCACAAAATACATTGCAGCTGGCAAGGGCATCCATGGGGACGTCGATGAATCCAAAAAATGTCTTATATTGAAACCAACATTGGATCCAACTAGAAAGATTTTGTATGCGAAAGAATATCCAAATGCTATTCATATTCAAATTTTGGTTCTGCATATTCGGAGATCTTCAATAGATATCCGAGATCCAAAACGACAGACAGTACATATTGGTTTGGGCCTTTTATGCTCACAGAAGCAAACCAACTCCTAACCATTTCATGCAATGTCTACTATAGGATCCCATAAGTTCAAATTCTTTCATTGTTGCCCAAACACGACCCAGATCTCCATAGATATTCACCAAATTCTACACATCCTACCACTTGATCTGGGCCGGGCTTATCAACCAAAGAAAATATGGGCCTGGTCGGCTGTTCCACATTTTAGCTGGGCCAGGAAAGTATTGGCCTGGTCGGCAGGCCCACATTTTAACTGGGCCAGGAAAGTATTGGCCTGGCCCATCCATTATCATGAAATAAAAAGTACGATAGGATTATGAAAATGCGGCAGGCAGGAGGCAATAAAGTTTACGTTTGACAAAAAAATGAAAAATACTTATTCATCGGTCACTAAAGTGAAATACAATAAAGACAAAGGAACACTATAGAAAGTCGTCAAGTTACCAACTTTGCGGTGAAATTTGCTTGACTAAACAAAGTAAAAAAAGTTCCTTTGACGCTTTCGTATGTTTCCCTTGTTTTTGGTTGCTCTCTCTTTCCTCTGGCTGGCGTCGGCCACCGTTTGTTTGCGTGGCGTATAAAGATCGGGAAAACCTTCGACGTTTCCTTCCCTCGATCGCGATTCCTGGATGGCCATCGGCAACTGCCTCCGCCGCTTAGGATCTTGGAACGTCATGACCTTTTGCTTCGTGTTTTCGTCATTTCGGTGTCATTTTCTGAACAAGCACAGAGATTACCTTTAAGACGGGGGGAAGAGAGAACGAGGCGCCTGAAGGGATGGGGAAAGGTGAGATTTCTTTCTTTCCCTTTCTTTGTCATCTCTTTGCTTTCCCTTTCTGTTCGTTTTTTTGGAAAATTTTAGTATAGCTTGATTATCTTCTGGGTTCCAGTTCGAGAAATGTTAGCTTTTTGGGGGATTGTGGATTTTGCATCGGTAACCTGAATCTTTTCCATTCTCTCCGGATATTATCGAGACACTGCGCAGATCATATTAGGGATTGGCGATTTTGATTTCGTTTTCGTTTTCTTTCTTCCTTTATTTCCTTTACTGTTTTCGTTTGTTGTAATCGTATTTTGCGGGAAAATCTAAAATTTATCTTTTTGCATGATTTCGTTTGGATATAAATATATAATTTTTATTTTTAGCTGATTATCTAACGTTTAGTTTTCCCCTCTCTGCTCTCTTAGATAATTTTTAGTTTGTCTACTTTTGTTTCTTGTAATTTTGGGTTTCTTCTTTGGAAAACTAACAGGTGGAATTGAAATTTCCTTCCCAATATTTGGACGTGTTAGGGATAAGTGCAGAACGCTTTGGTATTTTTGTCTCCTTTATATGCGGGGTTTTTAGGAGTGTGTTTTCCTCCTGAAATTCCACTACTGTTTAACTATATTCACTTAAGAAAGAGAAGAATGAATTTTCTTTAAGCTTTTCTTTGAAGATTTTCCTACTACATATCTGGTAAACGTTTTACCGTGCAGGTTTTTTTCTCTTTCCTGTACGTTCGTTTTTTCTTTTTGACACAAATCGGTTATTCTTTTTGCTTTCAGCATTGGTTGTGACCTTTCAGGATTCCTAGATAATGTGTTGTTTGGCTCTTATGGTTACTATAAATTTGTGAAGTTCCGCCTCTTTTCTCTATCATCTTGGGTGAAATTTGTTCCCTTGTGTTGATAGGGAAGAGCCGGCGCCGAGCTCCTTCATTGTTTGCTAGCGATGATGAGACACTCAGCACCATTTCAACGGCTGAATCGTCTGAAGTGTCGTTGTCACCAGAATTTGACGAGATCCACAGTGAAACAGTTGAGCTAGACAGCTACTTGGATGCTCTCTACGAGAAAAGGTATCAATCATGTTTTTATTTCCTTTCATCCTTTGGCACATGTTATTTAGTTCTGTAAATACAAATAAGTCGCGAGTCTGCGTTTCACTTGATCCCAAGACTTGTGAGTCTGTGACTTGTCCTCTGTAGCATTTTCTTGTCTCAAGCGCTTCCCGTCACTGAATGTTGACCTCTGTTACTTAAGAGTTGGTTCAGTTACGTGTTTGGACTTTGGAATGTATACATTGGATGTGCTACTTTCTTCTGCATTTCACGTCTTCTGCAGGAAGAATCTGTTGGGCCTGTCTGATGGCAAAGAAAGCTTTTACTCTACGGAAAAGTTTTTAGTGAATTTAAATTCACGAATCTTTTTCATCTAGGAGAAAACTTTCCAGCAATAAATTGTTTTTGAACCATTTTATGGTTTCCAAACAAAAAATGCAACCAAAAGCTAGAAATTTTCCGTGTTCAAAAAGCTGATTTAAAATGAGGTAATTAGAGGATATGTCTGTGTGACACCATTAGAACATAAAGTGGGAGGCACATTTAGGGTAGTTTGTGCATTTGGAAAGGTGGTCAAATAGATATATGGAAGATTTGAGCAACTAGGACGGACACATTTAAAAAGGTAGGAAAAACTTTAGTATTGGAAGGAAACAATAAAACATTATCGTGATTTTTTGGTGTTAATGCTAATACCCACATAATCATGTCATTTGTGATGAAGAATCCATGAAGCTGACTCACTTAGTGTGTAAAAGGCTTGGTTTTGCTTTTAGTTTTGTATGCTTATGCTGTAGATGGAGAACAAAAAAAGTTTTCTTGACTTCCATTATTCTTGTAAAAGCTGACCTGCATAAGAATTATAACCAAATACAGCATAATAAGGAAACTGTTTACTGGTTTCCAATTCTCACATTGTATGTTGTCAAATGCTTGCATATACACTCAACTGTTCATAGCAGACCTTGAGCGCCTAAGCAGGTGATTTGTGCGGGTTATCTGTTTAAAGATCCTATTTGCCAGCTTTAGGATGTTATATACCCCCCTTCCTCTTACGCCTTCATCGTCTCTCTCTCTCTTGCCCTTTCTCCGCCTCTTTCTCTCTCTTTTGTTTTGCTGGTACTTTTACAAGCTTTTATGTGTTTGTTTGAAATTTCAATATACTGTGAGCAAGTCTTAAATTGTTAAGTGGCAAATGCCCCACATTAAAAGAATATGATACATTTAGGCTTTTGTAAAATATCTAGTAGTATGAAATTGACAACAATACATAGCTCACATCATTTCAAACTCACCCAAAATGGTCTGAGGAATCTGAATTGTGACTGAGAGTCAGGAAGTCTTCTTTCAGAGGTTGCAATGTAGATCCCATACAAAAGCCCAAAGATTTTCAAATCTTAACTCCTTAACTTGAAGATTTAAGCACCAGATTACTTATAAAGTTACCGATGCAGTCATCAGATTTCACCTGGCCATTATTAGCTCAGTGGAATGGTTCTTAATTGATATAGAGCTTCATCAACATAGGCATGAAAGTCCCACCTCAGCTGCTTGGAACCATTGCAATTTAAATTCCTGAACAGTGTTTTGGTCCTGCTTTCTGTTGTTTGAAAGGACCCTGAGCTGGTTGGAACTATTGAACAAAATGGGAGAGGCAGGCTATCCAGTGCCATATTTTCACCATAGTGAAGGGAAACAAGAGGGTAACAAATGAGGATTTGTACCGTGGTCCATCCATGGAGGAAAAAATTGGCAAAAAAAGTTGGACCTCTTGGGAGCTGACTATTTTATTAACCAAACACTAAAACAGTTTCTACTTTTCGGCCCAAATTTGTGAAGAAACCTTGACGTGATAGATGTGTTAACTAGCCCACGTGAATTTGGAACTCTTTCTTCTATGATCCTTTTATAGGTACCACAAAACAGGCTCTTGATTGACTCTTGAAAACTGTATACACTTATAAATTCTGTCAGTGGTCTGTCATTCACAATCTTAATTTAGTTTCTGCTGTGATTTGTGCTACCATTAAAATAAAGCTTCTTGTACTTCTTGAATGGGTGTTGCAACAGGTGTTAGTTGACTCAACGTTGTTCAGATCATCAGCTTCCGCTTATAGATACCCTGTAACTAGATTTTTCAAGTCTGTAACCGTGTAACTTATTGTTATATTTGTAGTCTACAGGTGCTAATTTTGATGCTTGTCTTTTTGACTGATCCTCAAGAAATATATTCTTTTTTTCTAGGTTATCAACAAGGGAAGCTGGACTGAACGGTCTGTGCAAGGTATTCATGAGTGGGGTACATGTTGAATTTGCAGCAAACAAGTAAGCATGCCAACTTTGAATGTATGATACAATGCCTGATAACTTTATTCTATTAATTGTATTCATATTCTATTTCTATTGCAGAGGTGAAACTTTGCTCCATCAATGTGTTTCCATCCTGAAAAAGGGTGTTGCTTCTGAAATTTCCTTAGCTGCTCGTGTCTTGGGTGAGAATAAGTTTTCTGATTATGAGATTCATGTTTCCCACAAATTTGGTGGTGTTTTTACGATTACGCATTGGATTCTGCAGGGTTGCTCATTGTTACGGCAGGAGATGGTAACTTGGCTTCCATGATTTTCAGCGAAGCAAGTTCTCATTTATCTCGTATTTCTAGGCAAGCTTCTAATGTTGCTAGTCGTGTCTCGGTATGTAAACTTTTTTTGGCATTATTAGATCATAAGAGATGGTTTTCTCTTTTCATATAGTGACTTACTTATTATGCGGATATTTACTTAGGTGAAGTACCTTGTTGGACATGATTTTACACCTGTGTGGTAATACACTAATAGATCCACGACTAGGTCTTTTTTCTACTGTTTTGTTTAGTTCATTATTAGGTGAAATAGCCCATTTGGCATGGATTCGGCACTTGTGCAGGTGCAGATTGTGCTGATACAGTACTGGGTTTTAAGACCCAACTACGTGTTATTTTCGATACTTTATTCAATTAGTTTTATTTTTTATCAAAGATTGAGCAACTATTGCTTTGTAATTGAACGAAAACCCAGTTTTTCTTTTTGTTCTGTAAAATATTATGAAATTTATTAAGATTATATACAATTCTAGAAATATCTGGATGTGTTCCTGCACATGATTTGAGAAGATGTATTCTATTCTTTGTGTCTGGTTCCGGTCCACATTCACACATGGATCCATGTGACGTATCTTTTCTGTGTAATGGTTCTCTGGTGTCAATATATTGTTTAGGAGTGGTCTGATATTGGGCTTGTGCGACATCTATGGGACCAGTTGTGCAAATGGTAATATGAGAGGACTGATTGTCTTGTATATTTTCAATTTGATCAAGTTCCATGAAAATGATTATTTAATGCACAATGTTGTTATGATTTTGGCCAATCATACTTGCCCTAAGGTTTGGTTTTAGGTCTAACAACTTCTTGCTTAACGAAGAATTTTTATTTCTAGCTGGAAGCTGAACAGCTGCAGAGCAAATCTTTATCATTCATTCTCCTAAATCTGCCAATGCATCGGCTTATGATGATTAATGTGTTTCAGGCACTGAAATCTCTTGCTATTATGACCTTTGTTGTGGGAAGTGATGAAGACACAGATAGTGTATTGAATGTTCTCTGGCAAGTTTCTTCTTACAATAAGGCTCTGCATCCAAATAAGGTGAATTTAATTGCTTGCTGTCGGTTTTATTTGTCAACATGATATTGATATTGTTAAACGTGCCAGTCCTTTCCCCTTTTTACATCTTTGCCTTTCCAGGCTTCTGCAATCAGTGAACCAAATCATGAAGCTAGGGTGGCTGCACTAACTTCATGGGCATTTCTTTTAACAACAGCAACTACAATTCAGATTGATTCTTTTTGCTTGAAAGAGTAAATAACTCCCTTTAGTTTCTTTTCATTTTCCTGCGGTGGCATGAATATGTTTTTCTTATTCCAAATCATCTTTATACTTGGTTCTAGATTCTCCACTTTGGTTCAACTCCTGAAGATGGAAGACCGCTCTGTCCGACTAGCTACTGGAGAGGGGGTTGTCATAATCTTTGAAAGGGCAAGTTTAAATGTGTCTGAGTTGGACGATGGAGATGCCATTGAAGCTACTAGTGGAAACCTGCCGGGAAATGCATATGAAGATGTTCTTTGTCAGATGAAGGATCTGTCCATTGAAGCTGGGGGAAAGGGAGCATCAAAGAAAGAACTTGGTAGTCAGCGGAGTTTCTTCTATGATGTTTTGGCTTATATACAGGTTAGTGTCTTGCCGGCTACTCCTTCATCTACTGTCTTACTTTGTCACAGGGATACCACAATTACTTTTTTGTACCCAGTGACATTGGTATCCAAAAATTGTGTCCTTCCAATATGGAAGAATGCAAGGACTCTTTCTCTTGAATTACTGTCAATGGATGAGCGAGAATATTGGACAGTGTCATAATTTCTGTACTTTTTAAAAAAAATTGATGTCTTCAGAAATCTCTTACTTTTGCTTTGAAAGTAAATTTTGTGAAGTCTAATATATTTCAACGTTATCCAACTTCTACAGATGTAACCTGCCTTCTTCATAGCAGGTTCGGTGGCTTAATTGTGTAACGTAGGTGGTTTCAGTGTGTCTGGATTGTATGCAACTGCTTTAGGTCTAGTTAATGTTTTCTGGGGTAGCATTATCTTTTATGTGTATCTTGAGTGTCCCTGTCCACAACCCCGTTGCTGCTCTCTCTACAATCTGTCTATGGGCATGATCCATGTCTCACCATGGACACTTGTACCAGGGTGGTGCATCTGTGTCGGATACCCTAAGCTTGACACCAGTAACTCTCCATGTCTGACTCAGTACCATCTATTGATAAATTTTTTTATTGGTCACTTAGACACTTCTCGAATATTGACGGTCTCTCTCTCTCTCTCTGTGTCTATGTGTATATAATTAAATATAGAATATAAGTATTATACTTCTATATAGCTGTGTCGTGCCACCCATGATCTTCAAGGATATTGTCAGATTGTCTTTTACCTCCTGGCAGTGCCTTCTGTCTCCCATACTATGTTTGTTACTTGCTTCGTGACTTTTGATTAGCTAAGAATTCTCATTTGTGCACTGAATTTGGCCAACAGAGAGAGAACTTTTATCTCACTTAGCTCTAGCTTTTATGTCTAGGATTGGACCCTTTACTCTTCTCTCTAACCGATCACCTTTGTCGTGATCTTTGGTACTGTCGTACTGATCAGCTTTGTGTTGATCTTACAGGAAGGTGTGGTGCCAGATGTATCTGTGAAACTTAGCAATTCTGATTCCTTAAGGGTTACTTCCTGGATGCAGTTGGTACAGGTATAGTTTCCCTGTTCAAGAATTCATTGTTGCACTGTAAATTGTTCCTGTTGTGACGTTGACAAACCCAAACTTATTTTAATGGCAGATGAACATGTTCAAAAGCTTTCTTGGGGGTGGCTTTCAGATACATTTGCTGGTAAGTCTCATCTTTCTTTGCATCTCTTGTATGCTTAACAAATATTAAAATTGAACTGAAGACGTTGCAAAATTACAGGGTAATGCTTTTCTGCACGATGTTTTTGACTTCAAACCAAAGCAGACTAAGAGGCAAGTCTTAACAACAAAAGAGAAGGTAAACAAAAAGATGCTTTGTTTCGCAATTTCATGTGATAAATGCTTGTGAATCCTTCGTTGTAGCTGACTTGGTTTCTTGGTCAACTGTCCTCTGGTGCAGAGGATGTATCTTTCGCCAAATTCTGTTGTAAATAAAGCCAGGACACAAGAGTTGAACAAGCAAAGATCAAACGCTAGGGTAAACCTCTCTCTCCCTCTCTCTCTCTCTCTCTGCGTGTGTCTTAAGGAGTGCTTCGAAACAGGTTGGCAATTATGGGCACTACAGCATTGACGCTGGTGACGAGTAGCTACTGTACCAGCATTGAAATGGCGTAATTCCCTGTAATTCCTTAACTCGTACGGAGACTTCAAAAATTCGAAGCTTTTCATGTACGTTCTCTGTAGCATTAAATCATTTTTTGCAGGGGCCAGAGTTTGGTGACTTAGTTGGCTGCTGCCGGCCAAATTTAGAACTTCAGAAACTTGTAAAAGTGCTTTTGAATAGAGTGAAAACTCTCACAGAAGCTGAGGTTTGTATTTCGAGTCAATATGATAACCTTTGAAGATTTGATGGTCGTTTCGGCCGATTTTGGCCGCACAATGATCATAATGTCTTTCACTTGGCACATATCATGACTCAGTTGCATCAGCCACTCCAAGGTATCACCTCCACTGGATTGGATCTGATTTACTCCATGACATGACATGAGGAACTGGATCAGGGTTCAACTTCATGACTTGTGGCCAGTGGATCTTTGGCTTCATCTTCAGGGTCCATACCTGATCCTCGTTTATGTACTATCGAGCCAGGCCTAAGCATGACATATCATGCATGGCTTGAGAAGTTCACCCCGCGCAACCCATTCCAATATTAAAAGGATATCGCTCGTGATAAATCATCATAAATCAATTCAGAGGTTTACATGGGGAATAACTTTTTCTTTTTAGGTACAATGTGGAGTTTGATGCCCCCACCTATCGAGCTCATGAGCTTCCATGGAGGGTAACTTATTTGAAATCGACGAAGATGGCTGGAACTTATTATATGTAGAGGCTACTGATGCTCTTAAACAATGAGAGCATGAGTTTATACATAAAATTGATGGGACGAGGAACTTGATTCTTCATATTAGATTTAACATGTTGAATTAATTTGGGTTGATATTTAATTGTCTCACATTGTTGAATTCATAGTTATTTTGCAAAATCTTTCTCATCCTATAAAAAAAATCACTTAGTAATCATTTAATGCCTTGGCTCATTTTATTCTCATCATATTTGTAGGTAAAAAGTCGTATTTATCTAATAAGCTTGTTCGTACTATATTTGAAGCTGTATGTTTCTTTTTCGGTATAATTGGTGAGCCGACCCAAATGGACACCCCGGCTGTTGAACTCATGACCTTCAACCTTGTGAATAGCTTAGTCAGGCGATCTATTGCTCTTTGTGCTACAGTTTGATGTTACTGATATTGGCAGCAGATGAAAAAAAATTAGTTGGATGAGAATGGACCAATCTAAATAATTACATAACAATTGAGGTGATGTTTCTACTTTAAAATACATTTCTCTTCTATGTGCATTTCATATAAAACCAAAATGCAGGAAAGCTTCTCGGATTAAGACATGGCTGGTTTCAACCCGGGCCGGTGGTTTGAACCGGAAATGAACGTCGGTCTAAACAGTTTGGACCCAGAACCGATCGAACTGTGTAATCAGAACTGTGACCAGAACCGGGAAGGGTTGGTCTAGAACCATGGTTCATAGCCCTGGTTGATGGCTTGATGGTTTCAAGCGCCCCCGCGTTTCAGGCGAATTTATTTTAGAACATAAAATTTTGACTTCTCCTCTTTACTGAGTTTGACAGGTTGTTATTATCAACTTGTCATACCGAACTGATCAGATCATGGTATAGTTTTATATATGCATATATTATATCATGTTATATTATAACAATATTTTACTAACAGTAAACTTTGTATATCAAAATGACAATGATATTTTCATAAACAAACTTAAAATAGTCCAAAATCGACGGTTCTTGAAATATAACCAAAAACAACCATTTCTACTCAGAGCAATAAGTGATGTGATAGGGGACTCTAGTCACAAGTTGCAGGTCGTGTTTGATACCCGGCAGTGTATGCCTGGCTTTGGCTTCTCTATGGTAACAAGGAATAAAAACTGGCCAATTTGTTTTATTTTAGTTTTTGTCAAACTATACTATGTAAGTGAACTATTTGGAAAGGTGGATCTATTTTGGTCTGCGTTAAATATCTATATGAAACCAAGCCATTAGGAAGGTTGGTTAGTTCTTACTTATGGCATAAAAAATTATGTCATGGTTTTGTATGGGAACTTGAATTATACCTGCATGTCAATGGGCGATTAACCACAAATCAAGGGTTTTAATCTTAATTTGGGTGCAAATAATTTAAAGAGTTTACACATCATTAGTTTGTCTTCTGCGGGCAGTGTCATTAGACCTCATATAGAGGAGCAATCTGGCCGGGTCACAGCGCCATATACTTTTCAGCTGATTAGCCCGGCTGGGCCCAGCCCAAGGTCGACCTTAGCTGTTCTGTCCGGACAGCTTGAGTAGTGATTCGTATCGGTTGTTCCGGCAAGGTATGGCCTGAGCAACTCGGTCTGGTCTCAAGAGTATGGTGAGTGGCTTGTGTGTAAATTTATAAAACGTCATATTCCATTGCTGTATCAATCTTGGTGGCCCATGGAGCACGTGATGCGCATTATTTCATGTAACAGATGACAAAAGAAGGTGTTTCACATGTTATCACAATCTTCCACCAAATTTATTTACTTTTTCATTCAATTGTATTGAAGTATCAACTAAAAGAATAATCCTTTATAAAATGATTACAATGATATCATGTTAGATATGATTTGTAATTTATATTAAAAAGGATATCATTTGTACAATAATAACAACAACAATTAAGTTTTTTATACAATATAAAGTTGGATACATGAATTCTTTGTTTTCATAAAGTGCCTGATCATGTGTCATCCTCACACCTACCTCAACATAAACTAGATCGTTCTTTATTGTTTTCTTTCAACATTTTTGTGATCTTTTTTCTTTTTTTCTTAACATTTTCATAATCCAATTTCTCATATTTTTCGTTAGAGTTTTGATGTTCTTCTTTCTTTTTTAATAATTTCATAATCAATTTTTTCATATTTTCTTATCAAAACTTCTTTTAATCGTTTTACATTTGGTGGCAAAATCCATAGAAATACATGCATAATAAATCAATATGTAACAAATATAAACATACCCCACATAACAATAGTCACATATCCAAACTATTGCTATAAACAAACCATATAGAAAACAAAAGCAAAAGAAGAACTTATCTCAGCAAGACTCCTTGTGGACTTGCCTTGGAGAAATCAGTACCCCACTATGAGTACATATGGGTATATGAGCCTTTCTCCTAGGATAAAATGCACACATAACTCGTAAGGCACGTACCTGGCTGCGAGTCGATCTCGACCACACTTGAGTCATTTATGGCTTGAGGGAAGGATGACATGGACCAATCACATTGTAGGAAATACCACGGGCAGAGGGAGCAAACAATGGAGGTAGGTGGAGAGAGAGTGTTACCGCAAAGTGTTCTGATTAGGGAGCCCTAATCACATATTTTTAGATTGCGTGGTGGATCAAGGATCATGGATCCAATCCAAACGATGCATCTCTTTGTCTCATAACCAATCCCGAGTGAGCACTTTTGACCGTTAGATTAAAAGATTTTCGTGCAAAAAGAGATATCAAAGGCATTTTCCAAGCACAAGCTTGGGCCCGGCACGACGCACGCATGTGTGATCTAACATGTCCTCTCCAAACTCTTTTAACTAAGGTTCACGAGCTACCAACTATATAAAAGGACATGTGGATTTGTCTCATTTTTCAATATGGTATTAAACTTCATCTCCTCTTGGTCATCACATGCACAAGTCTCTTGCATGTGACTTTTTATACTTTAAGACTTTTACATATATCAATGATGCATAAATTAAATATTTAGAGATACCAACATGAATTAAATATTATTAATGAACATGAGCTTAATTAACTCAATCATAATTAACATTAATCCAACAATCCCCACAAAGTCCTAAAGTGCAAAAGTGCACTACCAACCAACCTTCATATTCTGCTTTCAATAATAATACCTTTCAGTTTAAACCGTTACCTAAGTTATCTAATATTATCCTTATAGGAATTAGGTGAACATACGTCTTAAACCTTAATCTTGTGTGTAAAGGTGTTTATTGGTAACAACATAATAAAAGGCTATGACGTGATCTTTAAGGGTAATGCATTAATGACCATGCATCAATATCATGTATCATGATTGATTTCAAGGAACAACTCAATTCCCCTATTGCGGTCATACAATGTCATTCACTTAGCTGGGTATCTCCAAAGATATACTGCTAGCCACCTATCGTAGGACTTGATCTCATTAAGGGAATAATCTCTTCCTAAACTTACAGTCATGAAACTTTAGGTCTATAGGGGACTGACACAAAGATACTCAAAGTATCATATAATACAAAGTGTCGTACTATTCACCTAACTTTTAAGAACCCCAACTTGTATTTCTCAACTAAGGCTATTGATAAACCCTTAGTCAAAGGAACAGTTGTGTTCTCTTTCGATCCAACAAAATTAATAGTCATCACCCCATCACACACAAGAGCTCTAAGAGACTTTAGTCTAACTTAGATATAACTTCATTACTTTTGGTTATACTTTGAGCTACTAATCTTAGCAATTGTAATCATGCTATCACAGTCTACTGAAATTGTACGAAGTGACTTCTTTACTATAGGTAAACTGGACATAAGCCTCTTAAATCATTCAACTTTTAATCTAATGTCATCCAAAATATATAGTTTTGCGTCAAAAGTAAAACGAGTTAAAATATTTTGTTTTTTTTATTTCTAGATTACAGTGTCACCACCCAAAAGAAATACATATACAGTGACTCCGTTACTCTAGAGTTCTTTGTTGTCCAACTAGCATCACTAAATTATTTAAGAACATACAAATATTTATTATAATGCAGTCTAAGGAAAATCTTTCCCTTTAAATAACATCAGTAGACTTGCAGTAGTTTATTATTGCGAGACTTTCTCAATATAGTGACTGAGTGATTACTATATCATCGATAGACCTTGTGATTTTAAATAGTCGACTTGCAATAGACACACTCATCATAATAATTAGAAATGAAGCTAAAAGATGATATTACATAATCAAAATTTTCATGTCATTGTTTAGGGGTTTGTTTCAAACCATATAGTGATTTAACAAATGTATATACCTTAGACTCATTCCTATGAGCAACAAATTCCTTTAGGTGATCCATATAAATTTCTTCATTGAGGTCACAATGTAGGAAATCAGTCTTCATATCCATCCGATAGATTGTGAAGTCATATATGAATGTGAGTGGTATAAGTATTGAGATGGTGGGGTCATAACCTTGGGTGAGGTCATAACCTTATAGAAAGTGATAGGACAATTCTCGACATTGAAAGTAATAAAGTCACCTACAAAGTCATTTAATATCTTAGGCTGTTTACTTTTCATTAGTTCGGTTATTTCCTCAGAGTCATTTGATTTAGAAATAATACAATCAAGGTCATCCCCACATAATTGAGAATGACATCACTAGTAGGATCAGAGTCTCTAGAAGATATATTTTGAGAAACTCTAGTATTCATGAAAAATACATTCTCAAATAATTTAGCATCACAGAACTCAACTTTGTGTTGACATCTATGTTAAAACATCAAATCTAATGACCAAGAATATGTACACATAGATTGTTTCTATATAACCTAGAAATATAGTATTCACTATTTTAGGTCCCAATTTCATTTTCTTGTGTTCAAGATGAGTACTTTCGCAAGATACTCCAACACTTTGAGATATTTGATACTAGTTTTTCAGCCCTTCAAAAGCTTAAAGAGATCACTTTCTTTATGTTTGTGGGGAATCCTATTAAGAATATTGCAAACCATATTCAAAGCTTCCCCCTATAGGTAGGTAGGTAACCTAGAACTTTGAAGCAAAACATTAAACATATCACATAGGGCTATATTCTTCCTTTAAGCTATTCTGTTAGACTAAAGAGAGTATAGAATAGTAACCTCATGAACAATACCATTGTTTTGATAGTATTTTTGAAAAATGTTTGATGTATATTCTCCTTCCTTATCAGACTTTAATCGTTTACGTAACTTGTTTATTTGAGTTTGCACTTCATTTCTAAATATTTAAAACTTTTAAGCAAGTAAATATAACATTATCTACTGCAATCATCAATAAACGTGATAAAACATCTTTTATTGTCCCTTATAATCATTCCATTGAATTCACAAATATTAGTATGCACCAAATCCAAAATTTTGAATTTTCATTCAACCGTATGAAATGATTTTTTAGGTTACTTTATATACCATATTTGTGTTTTCTATCTATAATAGTCTTAGGGATAAAGTCTAAGTTCATTATTCTTTTCATGCAATCAAAGAGAAAACTTTAAATCCACACACCCTTCACCCTTAAATTTAGAAGTTGAATGATTCCCTATGATTACAACTCTCCTACAAACGGCTTGATAATACACAAATAGAGATTGATTAACACAAACGTAAATATTGGCCTTAATGTCTATAATCCAATAATGTAGTTCATAAATAGAAAGGAGATAGAGTTTAAGGTATAAATACCCATTACTAATAGGTACAGTGGTCACCACCATTTTGATCATAACTCTTTCAGTGGCTATAAGTTTCTTGGCTTTTGTTGAGGGATAATTCCTCACCCAATGTCTAACCTGACTACAAAGTTAACACAATTTGTTTTTTAGTTTCTTTTTTATTTTAGTATTTGGTTTATGTTTTGCATGTTTTTTCTTAGGATCACTAAGTTGTTTCCTTCTGACTATTAGGTTAACCCTAGGGATGCTATCTAAAGGCATAACGAGTTTCTGACTTATATCGTCTTTCTCTATTATTATGTCTACCATGATGTCATTAAGAGTCATCTTACCCTTCTTATGCTTGAGGTCTAGGCTAAAACTCTTTTAAGACTTAAGAAATTTATCAATAATAGACATAACAATAAACTTTTCAGAAAGCTTCATCTCAGCTTCCTTTAGATCATGACATAAAAAATTAAAACTCATGAGCTTATTCGGTCACAAATTTTCTCTCTACCATTTGATACTTAAGAAACTTGGTCATAGAATACTTTTGAAGATTTGTCTTTAGTATTGTATTTCCGATCTAAGGCAACCCATAGATATTTGATTGTCATAGAAGGAGAATAACTATATACATCGAATAAATATTTGATAGTGTCAATAAGATACAATAGTGGCAAAGGGTGTCCTTCTTTCACTTGGTGATTTTATCAAAGCTTTTAGGATTAGTATCATCGAGTTGGGGACAATCGGACTCAATATACAAATGCAACCCTAACATTATTAACCAAATTTTTATATGTTACTACCAACGTTTAAAATGGAGACCGACAAATGTTTTCGGCATCAAAGTTAAGTCTACCTTAGGTCGGAGGGTAGTAGTCGTAGACATGTTTATTATAGAAAAAAATTATTTTTCTAAGATTGTTGACAAAATTCATAGAAATACATGCATAATAAACCAATATGCAACAAATATAAACATAACTCACATAACAACAATTACAGATCCAAAATATGCTATAAAGAAATCATAAAGAAAACAAAAGAAGAAGCAATAATCAGAAGAAGAACTTATCTATGCGAGTCATCCTTACGAATTTGCTTTAGAGAAATCAGTGCCCCGCTATGAGTACGTACGGGTACCTGCGTCTTCTTTCGAGAATAAAACACACACAATTCAAAAGTCACGTACCTAGTTTCGAGTCGACTTTGAGCACACCTCGATCGCCTATGGCTGAAGGGAAGAACGACATGAAGAAGTCACACTAAAACAGAGAATGAAGGTGGGAGGAGAAATAGTATTACCACAAAGTGTTTTGATTAGGGATCCTTAATCATGTATTTATGTGGATACAATCCAAACGACACACCTCTCCGTCCTGTAACCATTCTTGCATGAGCATTCTTGAGCGTTAGATCAAAAGATTTTCGTATAAAAAAATATATCAAAGACAATTCCCAAGCCCAAGCACAACACACGTGCAATCTAGCATGTCCTCTCAAAGATCTTTGAACTAAGATTCATGAGCTACCAACTATATAAAAGGACATGTGAGTTTATCTTAATGTTTAATGTGGGACTAAACTTTATCTCCTCTTGATCATTACATGCATAAGTCCCTCACACGTGACTTTTTACACTTTAGGACTTTTACATATATCATTAATGTATCAATTGGATATTTAGGAATACCAACATAAATTAAATGTTATTAATGAACATGAGTTTAATTAACCCAACCATAATTAACATTAATCCAACAACATATCCAAAATGTTGACACCTTCTTATATTTGTATGAACAATTCATTTTGCTTCATTTGGAGAACTCTTTATGAAACATACCCATTACTTTTTTTAACTTTTTGGTGAAGTGTTAACTTTATATAAATTGGTGTCCTTTTTTGAGAGACTTTCTCAAAGTACATGTACCTCCCTCTTTAATTAAATCTATTATCTTTTGTTCGCTCGCCATTTGAATCATTCTCTTCCTTTTTCGCCCATGTGCAATGCACATTCTCATGTGGGTTTAACACTTGCAGTTTTAGCAAGGACAGATCATTCGCCGTGGAAAAAGGAAAAAAGAAGAAATCCACACCACGATGAACCCATTGCTTGATACCTGAGATCATCTGGGCAATTAAAGGCACCCCTGTAAGGGCACAAGTAAGGACGACAATCTTGATCCAACTGGCGGGTACTAGTGTTGCGTCCTGGCACCCGAATCTTTCTATGTTTCTTTCTTAATGCAGTCGCGGGCTCTCCGGTGTAACTGTAGCAGGGTTGACTAACCACTCCCTCGCCGGAACTATGGCCGGTAGCTGCCGGTCATTTGAAGGATTCGGTAAAAGGTTATGGTCGGCTTTGCTAGCCCATGTCAATCAGGCTAAGACACGGCCATCCCAATTGAAGAATTTACTGTTGACCCGCCCAAAAATGCGTTTCAACAACCTTAGTAGCATCTTCTCATAGGATTGTCCTCACCTCGCCTGCAGCAATGTAGGGTCGGGCAGAATGGGACTATTGTGCGGGGCAGGGTGAAGTAGGATTTAGTGTAAACCCGCCCAACCCGGGTCCGGGGTACCTTATTTTTTAAAAAAACGTTGACAATTTAGTATTTTTGACATTTTCTTAATGACCATTTGATATTAAAATAAACCTTTTATGAAAAAATTTGTTCAATGACTTGCGAGGGACGAGGTGGGTTCTACGCAGGTTGGACACAGCCTCTTCATTAAAACCCACCGGGTGTTGCAGAATCATTTCTGAGAGGTCCACATGCATGCCTCGTGCGGGGTAGATGAGACTAGCACATTGAGATTTGAGTCTTAAAAGTAGTTTTATTTAAAGTTTTTAATATTTGCTTTGGTTATGAAGTAAATGATCATATGCAACCAACTTTAGTGTATTTGAGGGTGATCCATGTATGGGATGGATCACTAGGATCCGGATGTCATTTAGGTCTAATTTGGTGTTATTTAGTTTGGGTCGAGAGCGGTTCGTTAAGATTCGTTTTATATTTATAGGGTTTTATTATTTAAGTTTTTTTTAGTATTGTAAAGGTAGAGTTTGAGTAACCGTTAATAAAGTTTGAGAGGAAGATCGGATTCTCTTTCTTATTCTTCTTCGTCTCCTTCGTGTGTGTAGGACGGTGATAGGGGACAGTCCAAAGCAGATAGGGCGGGGTGTAATAGGGTGGGTTTCATTTCACCCATCCTGTCTGGTCCCATTGCCATCGCTGCCAGCAAGTTGTGTGAACTCATATAGTTCGGCAAATGGCGTCATAGCACACTGTTAAAACCATCGGCTATGCTTTTAACTTGAAAACTTGTTTAGGTGGGGCTGAGTGTCCGGAGCTTAGAGAATAGTTTGGAGTTGATTCCTACAGCATACAACTTTAACCTAGAAAAATATATTTTTGTTTTTGAAAATTCGAATAGACAGACACCTTACCTCGCCTTAATCCACTAATAGGCGAAAACAGCTTCCCCCTCTTTTTTTCCCCATTTTTTGTTACAATGGGGAGGTCGAAGCCTTGGAAATCAAACTCACTACCTGTGTTTTGTGAGACGAGAACCCTGTCAGGTGAGGTAATGCTCTAAGTGCTAAAAAAGCCCATTCTTGACTGCCTGAGGTTCAGTAAGCGCATGTTTAATTGAATGCAATTTAGTTATAAATGAAACTAATTAGAGCCAACCATTCTCCACCAGTAATGTGTTTGCCCCCACATAAATGAAGCCAAAGAAAGCGAGCTGGATTCCGCTCATAAACACATCCCCACATGCATTACGGCTGACTGCCAGCAATAATATGTGAAGTATAATGCACCACAATGCCCTGCACTTCCGCTACATGCCAAAGCATTTTGCTTCTTTGGTATGGTATCAAACAGGTATCCTAAATTTAGGCACTCCTACTCCATTGATCCATCAAGGATGTGCACAGACAAGGATCAAGGATAATCCATTGAATTCAAATCTTAAATATCCTAACTTACCACCATTGATGCATATATATACACTTTAAAATATTAGTCAAAAGGCCGAGAAAGTTCCACCAAGATCTCTTCGTTACGAATCAGATTTTTTGAGGAACGTATCTGGAGAGAATTTGATTTGGTTAGATAATATGTGGGTGGTAAACAAGAATGGGTTTTTTAGCAAGGTATGGGATATATCGTCACAGCAACTGAAAGAAAGATTGATTATGAGTATATGCGATATAAGTATATATACACATATACATACATATAATTTATTTATATATTTGACATACGACTCTTCTCATGTTGCTGCTTCGCATGACCGATTGATCACATGATTCATGCAATTCATTTATAAGAAAATAATTCTCACGATGTACAGTGTGATCATCTTCATCGAGAGATCCTAATGATCGCAGGATCGAGATCAAGATTTCAAGAAGATTATGGGTTCCATGACTTAGGAACCAACAACCCTTTTTTTAGCATCGCAACTGATAGGATTTCAGGATCCAACTCGGGTTCTTGAGCACCATCCTTTCTGCCATATATGTTTTCACTCAATCTACCCCACACACATCTAAATACTACATATAGAAACTCCACCCGATTGTGGACTAGTTGTTGCTCCACCAGTGAAATGAGACTAACTCAGAGCTCAGAACAAGAAGCAGCTAGTCTCAGTTACTAAGCTCTTTTGATCCAGAGCACATCTAGGGTGAGCCCACTGGGGAGCTTGAAGTCCCCACGTTACGAAGGACTGTATTTTCCACTATGTTGAGGGGGAGGGTACTCTTGACACAAAAGTATATTGTCTTCTCTTGGTGGTAGAATGCTGATATGACAAGAAAGATGATGCCAAATCCAGGGGAAAGATGTCCTTTTCTATTCCCTCCATTATTTTTATGTCTTTTTAGAATAGATTTTCCAAGCCATTCTTGTTTTTAAATATATGCTCGTCTGACGTATCCAGCCTTTCTGAGAAAAGAAATGTTTGCTGGTTTTGAAGATCAGAAGCCACTGTGATGTACCACTGACTGTGACTCTACCTGGAATCCTCCTCCTCCCTCCCTTCACTGTTGTTACAGATGGGGATTTACAGGTTTCTGTTCTTGCTATGCGTGGTAGATCTTCTGAGGCTAATGGCTGCCAGTGGATCCTTTTCTTTCAAGGATAACTTTGATTTGATGTGGGCACCCGAACACTTCAGCACATCAAAGGATGGGCAAACCTGGTATCTCACTCTTGACAAGCAAACTGGTGAGATTTCAAAGGAGTGCCTTGCGTGTGTGTGTCTGTTGTTAGTAATGTGCAGATCTTGTTTACTGTTTGTGTTTTGCGACATCTGGTGTTGTATGCTGCCAATGATCATGTCAGATCTGTTACGATTTTACATTGTTTTGCTGTTCTGACAGTACCCATTTTTCATTTTGGGCGTTTTGTTTTTCTGGTTGAATAGGTTGTGGATTCCAAACAAAGAACAGGTACAGATTCGGGTGGTTCAGTATGAAACTAAAGTTGGTGGGAGGCGATTCGGCTGGTGTTGTCACTGCTTATTATGTGAGCTATCTCTAGTCTCGAATTTGGATCTTTTCATTATAAGACCTTTTCACTTTCAAAGATCACACAGCAAATCTTTCTCATAAATGGGATCAAACTGTTGAAGAGAACATTGATTTCTATGAAATAAGACAAGCATTTTTACCGATTGAAAACTTAATTCTTTGATTGGTTTCGTGGAACGTCTCATATGAGATTTTCATTGTCATGTTATCTGTCACCATTGTCATTGGTTTTACATTTATACTAGATATATTAAGGATAGTCTCTCTCAATTTTGCAGATGATTTCAGACACTGGTCCAAAGAGAGATGAGTTGGATTTTGAATTCTTGGGCAATAGATCAGGGCAGCCCTATACTCTGCAGACCAATATATACAAGGGCGGTGTTGGAGGGAGAGAGATGAGGCATACACTCTGGTTTGATCCCACCAAAGACTTCCACACCTATTCCTTCCTATGGAACAACCACCAGATAGTGTAAGTGTGGCTTTCTTCCTTTCTGGTGCGTGCGCTCCAAACATACCCACACCCCTATTTGCAGATGTGCAATCTGAGTGCGGATAGGTTAATGATTTTACCGAGTGAGCTAATGACAACTGTCGACCAGTTTGGCTTTTAACTGGTTGCAATGAAAACCAAATGCAGCATCATGCGATGTTGCCAATCTTACCATTTCAGGGACGTTGTTTAGAGTTAATAAAGATTATGTGTTTTGAACTGGTTGGGGGAAGGGAACCCTGGATATTGGGAATCGTCACTGGGCCATTATTAGCAGTTCATTCTTGAATAATCCATCTTGTGCAGTTTCCTTTGCTTTCCCCCAAAAGGATAAACACCCATATATGGAAATACTAATTGGATTCTATGAAATGAATGATGACCATGCACTTTCACCAATCTGGTGCATGAATTCTCGGTTCCGCAGCATAATTTATTACATTTAAAACAGTAAATATAAAAACAAGACCTCTTGTTGATTCCAAGGCTCCCATGTGAAACTTGTCACCGGTCACTCTGATTCTTTTCTCCGATCTGTTTTTGAATTCTTCTTTCTTTATGCAGTTTTCGTATTGTAAAGTCATCTTGATTGCACGTAGTGGCTTCTGGAAAACAATTTCTGAGCTAGCATGTGTCAAGATTGCTGGTCCAAAATAGATGCCGAATTCAAAAGAAAAGGAATCAAAAGGTTGCCTTCATGAGCACTAAAGAAACATTATTGTTGCGCTTGAAGTCCAACACAACCATACTCTTCTTGATTGATCGGCTAAAAAGCTATTATCTTTATGAATGCGTCGATTTACAAAAGTTATGCTTAATACCAAATTAAATCTCTATATTTCTTTGGTCCAGTTGGCTTTGACAGCTCCAGGTGAAAGTATATTCTGACAGATTCAAATTTTGAGGGTTCCCAATTCTAATAGTCAAATAGTACACCGATTTACAGGGCACACTTAGTTCTAGTATTCTTATTTCTTGTTTAATAGTTTCCTTTGTATAACTGTATATTTAGTTGGCTTTGACAGCTCCAGGTGAAAGTATAATCTGACAGATATTCAATTTTTGAGAGTTTCCAATTCTAATAATCAAATAGTACACCAATTTACAGGGCACACTGAGTTCTAGTATTCTTATTTCTTGTTTAATAGTTTCCTTTGTATAACTGTATATTTAGTCTAAGATATTTCACATGTTTATGATCATCAGCACTCAAGATTGGCCTTCACACGTCTTAATACTTAGGCTATCCATTTAGTCTCATTTCCATAATTCACATGGATTTAGGGAGCCCATCTTGCTTTATTGGTGCATATCGTGCTGGTCCACATGAAATGACAATGCGTTTTTACTTGTACCTGAAAGTCTGCAACTTCTGCGAAAAGGTTCTAAAGTTTAATGTCTTTGGAATAAAAAAGATTTAAATCTTGACCATAGTCACGGGTTGTAGCGTATTCTTGGTAAATCTTTTTGAGAAATTTTCTCTTCAAAAGCTGTTTTTTTACGAAAAAATCTCAGGAAAATATCAAACCACAAAATTTTTAAAATATAAAGAGAAATATAAGAAATAATGGTTCAAAGTACGATCTTTGTTTTTGGGTAACAACATGAGCCTGAAGCCGTACACACAAACCCCCATGCATGGCCTTGGAGTTGAACTCACCACCTGCATTGGACGAGTCAGGGACCCTGCCGGTTGATCTAACACTCTGCGTGCAATATGAATTTTCTTTGGAAAGGTACATTAAAGTACTTGGGAAAAATTTTCATAAGGTCAAAGAAATGTAAAAACATCGGAAAAGTATGTCTTGAAATGTAAAGAACAAAAAAAGAAATTTCTTGAAAGTTATGCAATAGTATCTAGATAATCTTTAAAATTGACACACATTGCATCTCCCAAATACTTAGGGTCAATTTTTGAGAGTGATGGAAGAATTGATGGAGATGGTACATATAGAATTAATGTGGGTTGGTTAAAATGGAGAGGAGCATCGGGTATTCTTTGTGATAAGAAGATACCATTAAAGTTAAAAGGTAAATATTATAGAGCAGCAATTAAACCTATCCTGTTCTGAGTGTTGGGCAGTTAATCATTAACATGTACAAAAGATGTTTGTGACAGAAATAATGAAGATGTTGAGATGGATGAGTGGTCATACAAGAAAAAGAAAAGACCGAATATATAATGAGGTTATTAGAAACAAAATAGGAGTGGCAACAATAGAGGATAAAATGAGAGAATATCGTTTAAGATGGTTTGGACATATAAAAAGAAGATCAAAAGAAGAACCTTTAAGAATGTATGAAAAACTAGATTTTGAAAGTATTAAAATAAGTAGAGGATGACCACAAAAGTATTCGAAAGAAACAATAAAGAATGATCTAGCTTATTGTGAGTTAACTGCTAACATGGCACATGATAGGGCTATGTGGAAACAAAGAATCCATGTAGCTGACCCTGTCTAGTATGGGAAAAGGCGTAGTTTTATACTTGTTGATCTTGTGATAGTTTATTGATATTCTCTCAAACTTGAATAACCAAAACTTTATAAAATCGTGTGAAGATAAGATACACATTGTAGTGGCAGTATCCAGGAAAGTCTGTAACTTAGTAGTTGCCTTCTGTGCCAGGTTCCTTGTAGATAGGGTTCCCATTAGAATCTACAGAAACACAGGTAGCACCAAAGACGTTTTCCCAAATGAGAAGCCAATGTACATGTTTTCAAGCATTTGGAATGCTGACGATTGGGCGACGAGGGGTGGACTCGAGAAGACTGATTGGAAGAATGCACCATTTGTCTCTGCTTATAAGGATTTCCATGTCGAGGCATGTCAATGGGAGGATCCTTATCCTTCATGCGTTTCGACTACGACACAGAATTGGTGGGATCAATATGATGCTTGGATTCTCTCAGATGCACAGCACGTAGATTTCAGCTGGGTAGGAAGAAACTTGGTTATATATGATTATTGCAAGGACTACTCCAGGTATCCCAAGCTGCCTGCGGAGTGCAGTGTTCCTGCATGAGATCGAATCTGGTTGAGGAACATGTAAGGTGATTACTGAAGACCTTTATTCTTTGTATTCCATTTATGGGTTATTTATCTGGCGTTATGTAAGTGAGGTTTCTGTTTTTTCTCTAGAATGGGAGATCTAAAGCTTAAATGTTTAGTAAAACTGGAATTTTTGAGTATTCTCTGCCTCTGTTTTTATTTCATCTTCAGAAGCCACTAGTAAAGAAGTTTATTTTCCATTTCCACTATTGTAATAATTTACAATAACTAGATTGATACGTTAATGGGAGTACTTAACTTCTTTGGTGAAACATGCCGCCGGTATCTGGAGGCTCAAAGAGCCCCGAGTAATCCGGTTCGAACCACTGGATTGGCCCACTGTGAGGGGTAAAGCTCTCCCAGCAGTGTTTCCTCCATTCACAAGGCTTGAACTTGAGACCTTGGACTATGGGGAAGCAAGTGCCGAGCCACTTGGACCAACCAAGCACTGTTGGTTAATGGGAGTACTTATTTGTTCATTGGATTTCGTTTCATGTTACTTAAAAAATGGTTGTAGCAAAGATCTCCTTCTGCCGATTATGATTCTAAGGGTGTATTTTATTCGTAGTGCTAGGCCCTTTAGTACTAGAATTGCCGGTCGATACCTACATGAGTTTGTAAGTTGTTGGTAGCCACTATTGACCCCAATAACAACAACCATGAAATGCGGGAAGATGAGTTTATAAGTTGTTGGTAGCCACTATTGACCCCAATAACAACCATGAAATGCAGGAAGATGTTCTTCTTCTCGGATTTTATGAGTTGTCTTTTTATAAAAGTTTAGATTTATAGGAAACTATTTTGCTTTTTGAAATAGTTGGAAGAATCTCTCGAATGAACATGAAATGGTTCTAACGGAAAGTTCAGAGAGAAAAACTTGGGAGGAAAAAGTTAAGTATTTATACAACGAAAAAGAAAAAAAAGTATACATTAAAAAGAAAAAAATCTTTTTGAGAAAAATACTCTGTGGGTAACCGAATACCACCCTCTCCTGCTTTTCGTTCTTCTTATTCTCCTACTCCCTTACAGAGATACCACTTTTGCATCTTTCAGTCTTGCTGAGGACTGCCGAGGTGCAGGTGGATTCATATATGTAGTTTCAAGGAACCCTGAATTTGTGTTAGATTCATGAGCCAAACTGATGTTTGGGTTTTCATGCAAGATATGATAGCAACATAAGAGAGAAGGGGCTTGGGTAAACTCATAAGTCCAGCCTTCTCTTGGTGCAGACAGTTTTTTACACAAATTGGTTCTCAGTAAGTGGATCTATAGTTGGGTTTTGTTTTCGATGCACAATGAAACTTTGAACTACAAACACTAAAAATAAAACACAAACCACTCGCAAGGTGAAAGCCATTCCGAAGTTGGCAGCGTGACATTGGAAAGGCTTTTGAATAACTGTTTGGATACAATATTTAGATGCACAAAGTGCACCATACAATGCAACACTCAGGCAGAAACATCTTATTAAGCTTGTTTTCTTCAATCTTCTCCGCCTACACGGTCCACATAAATTACTTGGTACATGTGGCAGTACACGGAGTGACACCTTATTCTTGAAATTATTGATTGAGCCGAGCGATACAACTAGATAGACATGTGAACATTATATTAGAAAGGTGCATAACTTTCTGCTTTCGGCCTTCCCACTATGCACAAAGAATCCCTCCATAACTGAAGGCTCCTTTATTCTTCAGGCAATAAAGAAATCGAGCTGCACAACTGCTTGAATTACACGCATCACTCAGTTCCTCTTTTAGAGAATATGGATATTGTTTCCAAGAAATCACTCTGTACTTTAAGCCTAGGTCGTGTTTGAGATCCTGGGTTCGGGTTGCAATTATTTAGGGACTCTAATCATATTTTAGGTACAAATGGGGAGATCGAAGGCATATGCATACCGCGGATATCGAACTCACGACCTCCAACTTGTGAATTGATCCCTTAGCCAGGGAAGCTATTGCTCATTGCGCAGCTATCATCATAAGTTTTGGAACACCATTCATGCCCCTAATTCATGGTTCACCAATCACCTTGGGATGTCAAAAATCATCTCTTATACACTGTTTTAATGGTCTTCCATTTAGGAAAGAAGCAACTTTTCCTGAGGACACATTATATGGACGAAACTTTGGTCTCGGCATCACTATATCCCGAACCGACCCTAAGTTGCAACCTAATAACCTCAGTTCCATGAAATTCATGACCGAGTATGCAAAGCTTCATCTGTCATAATCATCTCAAAGAAGCCAACTTATTGAATATGGTCGCATAGGTACTACTAATAACAAGTACACATGGGCCGTGCGCAGTCTCTTTTGTATATTCTGTGCTGCTAGAGATGTCTTGACCTTTTAAGCGTGTAATTCTTGCTTCAAAGCTGTCAAAGCAGTTGGATATGGAGTTTACTGAACAAGTTTGCTTCAAAGCTGTCAAAGCTGTAAGAGTTGAACCTTCACTATAGCATAATTAATTTTTGATTCAAGAATTCTCCAGAAAAATTTCTTTCTTATGCTTGGTTTTCGAAAAATAATTATGGGTGTTAAACCTAAAAGATTCTGCCAAGGTTCTATCAAGCTTAAACAGAACTCTACAAGGAATTCGACAAAATCTGGCGAGGGCTTATCATAACTCCGACAAAACTCCGTCCGGGCACCTACGAACTCTAGCTAGTTCAAGGATCCAATGGAACTCCGACGAGGTTTTGACAAACCACCAACAAGATAACCTATTAGGGGGAGAACAAAGATGAATCCTTCAAACCCTCCATACATTCTGGTAGAATTCAAAATTTGAGAGTTTGGGTGAGAAAATTCTATTTTCACTTCCAAGCTGCTCTCCATTAAATCCACCCCAACACAATTGCACCTTATCTTTGAAATATTGAATTCTGGGCGTAAGTATGCTTGACCTGAACTTGCTTTGTGCGTGTGTGCATACACAGTGTGGGGTTGCAGTCGGGTCGTGGAATGGGTCTGGGTCTCGAAAATGGACCTTAGAGAAACCTGACACGAACTCGACCGGTTGACCCCATTGGTGATCCTTGATAGAGGGGGTAGCGTCGTTGCTTGGAAGTGTGTTAGATAACTGACTGCAGTTATTCCTCATCCCTTTCCTGTGTCTCACATCTCTCAAAGATTCATTGCGTACTATCACAGCAAAAAAAAGTATACATATCCTACTTCAGATGCTTGTGATCTTGCTGCTCTCTATCCTATATAAACGAGAGAGAGAGAGAGAGAGAGAGAGAGAGAGAGAGAGAGAGAGAGAGAGAGAGAGAGAGAGAGAGAGAGAGAGAGAGAGAGAGAGAGAGAGAGAGAGAGAGAGAGAGAGAGAGAGAGAGAGAGAGAGAGAGAGAGAGAGAGAGAGAGAGAGAGATGGAAGGAGAAAATGAGTTAGAACAACAAATAGAGAGGGTTGCCAGGGCATTTGTTGATTATTACTATTATTTGTTTGACAATGATCGGACTTCATTAGTATCACTCTACCATCCATCATCGCTGCTGACTTTTGAAGGCCAGAGAATCCAGGGGTCGTTCGACATATCCCAGAAGCTCTGCCAGCTGCCATTCGACCAGTGCAAGCATTCGATTTCCACCATCGATTCTCAGCCCTCTGCTATTGCAGGTGGAATCCTCGTCTTTGTCAGTGGCAACCTGCATTTGCCTGGAGAAGAGCATCAACTACGGTTTAGTTAGGTAAATTACTCTCTCTCGTCTCCTCCAGCACAAACACAACACAGAAGCTGCCAGCCATCTTGACTTAATTTCCTCGTAGTTTATTGACTTAATTTCCTTCTCAATATATTCCATGATAACACTTTGAAATTCACGAACTTGACGTTTTAAAAGGTGCTAGCCATTAATTATTAATCCGGAGGAATGGAATTATTGTGCAGATGTTTCACTTGGTTCCCACGATGCAGGGAAGCTTCTTTGTGCAAAACGATATTTTTCGCCTCATCTATGGCTGAGATGCTGCAGTAGTTGTGCACCCAGCCATGTTGATCTAATGGATGAACGGATGGCTCGATACTGCTTAATTTTGACGGCATTTTTTACCTTTAGTTGCTGTCTGGTCCTTAAATCAATCAATCTATGTGTGTGTGTGAGAGAGTGAGAGAGAGAGAGAGAGAGAGAGAGAGAGAGAGAGAGAGAGAGAGAGAGAGAGAGAGAGAGAGACTTTGGAGCCCGCTCTTATTTTACACAGTTAACACTTTGGAGCCTTCCAATTCTCTGGCGATTCTAAGATTTCCCCACTTGCATGAAACTGAAACAAACAATTTCTTATTCATTGGAACTTCCTGCAATTTGTACCCGAATTAGCTTTGCATCTGTTTCTTCAGCTAATTGACAAACACATCTAGGATTACACACCGTTAATACATAGACCGCGCCGCAAAGATATCTTGAATTAGTACCGAAATGGGATCCCCAATGGCTGGAGACGAGATTCGCGTGCGAAAACATAAGCAAGATTGCTTCTACTTGAGCTTACCATGATAAAATGTACATCAACAGCCATTTGATCTCCATTGAAGTCTGCAATTTGAATTCCTTAGAAACTAGTGAATGCAAACAACTAGATTGCCCCTCCACTGAAGTAGGTTGCAACGACCAATGGTTAGTTCAAGTGGTTCGGCACTCGCTCTAGCCAAGGGGTTTACTCTCTCCACAAAAATAAAATTCTGTAGTGATCGGATGCTGCTTACTTCTGAAAATACATTCACACGCTCCCCAGAAGTAATACTTGCATAAAAATACATTGTTAAGAGGTGGGCAGGATTATATATATAAAACACATTACCCACATTACCTTGTGCTAATATCTACACTGAGAGCCGTTTGGCATGCATTTGAAATACACAACGGTGTTCACCAAAATATTAAAGAGCATGTTCTCTTTCCATTTTGGAGATGCCATATCAGAGCACAAACCTCCCCAATGGCATGAATGCATAGCCGGCTCCGATAACATAGATGCTGTATCTACCAAATTCTTTTACATGAATGTGAAACGATACGTAACGTACATGGACCTACCAGAAATCCAGGGAGGTACGCAGGCAGCCCCAAGGAAACATGGTGAGAGAGTGTTAACATGTCGAGCAGCAAAGGACTTGATGAAACCAACTGGTTTGTTGGCTTGGAATCGGCTCCGGCGTCGGCATCGGTGTCGGCGTCGACTCTTCCTTCTTGACTCTGATTGGTCGACTCTTTATTTCTTCCGTTGTTAAACTTCAAATTCCAATGACATATTTAAGATTGATTAGTCAATTTGTCCTATTGATTTTGAAAAATGGCATTAAAATACACCACTGTTTTTACACATATAACAACAGAATAGTTTGGAAGTATATATTCCGAAACCTTGTGATCATTCTTATAGTCGATAAGAGATGATGCTAATAAGGCGTTGCTATTGTAACATTAGAGCTCTATTATGTGACAAGGACAGCTCCTTGTCATTGTTACAAGAACGGCCCCTTGTTGTGGTTGTGTTCGATTGTCTATGAGGATGGTTATCTACCCTGAAAGAGGGGAAACATACGCAATGAGTCATGATGTAAAATCCCCCATTCCGCCCCCTTCGCTGACCTTCATTTTGTGACACCAGCCAAAGATCTCAATCACCATCACATACAGACTTTGGTCTTTACATTTTAAAGGTAGGGCGGAGGGGCGCCAGATTGGCCTGGCGCTCGTCAAGCCCGTCAGACTGCCATTCGAAGAAAAGAAAGACTATAAAATAGCCTGTTCTCATTGGTGCTAACATGTTCATCAATGTGGAGATGGCGCGAATTGATACTTGACGCTGGTAGAGGCTTCTCGGGTTAGTCGGTCCAGGCCATTGACAGTTTTGCTGAAATCTATAGTGAGAGCCATGGATAATGGAGTTCGTGTGAATCCAGACAGGGATAGCCCGAAAGAGGCCTGGGTTAGACAAAATATTGATGGGTCTAGCAAAGGGAACCCAGGTTGTGGGGGAGTCCTTCGAGATTCCCACGGTTCTTCGAAGTTTTCAGGTTTGCTAAATATCCTGGTTGGTGTTCAGCCATTACTGCCGAGGTCTGGGGTGAGATATAAGGGCTGGAGTTGGCATTGCCTCCGCGTTGCGAGTCTGCTTCGTTGTCCTTGACGGGGTTATCGAAAGATTATTCTTGAATCAGATTTGCAAGGTCGGTTCGGTGGATACGAACAGGTGCATTGACATCTCACTACAACAATGGAGAGTTTGGTGGCGGTCATGACCTGTGAAAGGGGCAGAATGGAAACAAGGAAGGTACAAGGGATGGTGTCCTTATTTTTGCTGTTTCAGTGATGCTCATGAATCACTGACAACAGTTTCTCTTGTGGTCCTGCATCCATGAACAGGATTATGGCAGAAAAAACTGTTCTTGTAATGTCTCAACGTCCCGATACAGCCTTTCGGCCGTTGTCGAATGTATTGGCGAAAGAATGGGATATGAGATCACAATATGTCAAGAGAGAGATTAATGGTGTGGCTGATGCTTTAGCTAATCATAGACTGAATCTCTGAGAGGAACTCCATAATGAAGCCCTTCGTTTGTAGAGGGGTTTGATGCAACTTGATAACCAGCCCCCAACTGTTACGTAATTCCGGGCTCCGGAGGGTGGTGGATAGACAGTGGCCGAAGGCGGCGGATTGGGGTTCAAAGAATCATATATATTGTGTGTGTCTCTTGAGGAATCATTCTAAATCATCTTCGTTAGTTGGGCCTCGGGCCTCAAACTTGGTTCCATTTTATTGGCTTGGACTTCAAAATTGAAGTAGACAAATTACTAAACTCACGTCCTTTACGAAACAGCACCCATATCAAATCAAATTGGAGAGAGAGAGAGAGAGAGCATACACCGGAAAGGCAAAAGATTGGGTGCTACTACTGCCATCGGAAGGGCGAGGGCTCATCAACGGTGGTGGAGAAGCAGCTGCCTTATGCTGCCGCTGCTGTTCACCGCTGTGTTGAGCGTTGTTGCCCTGCTGCCGTCCGGTCATGATCACCTGCTTAAGCGATCTTTCTGCTTCCTGCAAATCAACTCCACTATCACCGTAGACATGATCCTCTAACTCCGACGTCCCTGCGTCGTCCAAATCCGAGACTTCCGGTATCGGATTCGTATGAAGATCCAACGGAAATGCACCGAGTTCACCGGACTTCCCTAATATGAAGGCATGGTCTCTTGAGAAACTTGAATTTCCCATGTGAAGGCTGAACAGAGACTCATTAGATGCCACACTCCAATCCATGGGGGATTGGGATTTATCCCTCGTGAAAACAGTCGAAGGGATTCGATTCGGGTCGAAATTCTCCGGTTTCCCCATGATCTGAATCGCTGGTGCTTGCCTCTGAGAGCCAACAGAATCATGCATGAGTTTCAGATGTCTCTGTTCTGCTTCTCTGAATTTCTCTGATGGTGATCTCAGGGTTTCACCAGCGTCACTGTAGTCAGATGAAATGCTCGGAGGAGAGGAAGGAGGGGATGACTCGTTAACCCTCGACTGCGTCTTCTGTAAATCCTTGTTTGAACTCAGTAAGATTTGTTCCTCATTCGCGATCTGCTGGCTGGAGTTTTTCTTCACGCTTTTACCACCATTTTGGATTTCCATCAGTTGTAATAACCGAAATCAAATCTCTCCTTCCAACTAAAGTTTCAACAAACATGACAGATGATGTTACTTCTGTTCATAAGAAAGACGTCCCATAGAAACATCAGAACAACAGAGACACTTTTATGATGGTGTAGGAATAAGCGCTCATTGAACGGGATAACAAATCATTGAACATGGTTGAATGAAATTATGTTTACTTGGTGTTTGTACACACGTAAAGGCCATTTCTTCTCTCCCATTCACTTAAATCTTCATGAAGCAGTGGACAGATCAGTTTGAGAAAAAATGAAATATGAAAACTTTGTCCATAGAAAATCCGATATCAAACGGAAATACTAATTGATGGTGAAAAGATTTAGCGTTTTCTATTTCCAATGGGAAAAGTCAACAAAAGAGAAACATTTAGAGATGTTGATGACAAGAAAGAGAAAGAAAATAAGAATCTGCCAACCTCCTGTTCCAAAGCAGAAGTAATACCGACGAAGATGAGGAAGAAAAAGATGAGGAAGGAAATAAGGGATAGAATCCAACAAAACCGCCGGCCCGCCGGGACGGAGGAGCCGAATGGAAAGCGGGACTAAACCCGAGATTTCTGAACGGGAACTTGGATTTGGACGGACGGAACGGCCAAACGGGGAGTTCGGGTCCAACGTTGGGCGTGGGACCGTTGAGCAATCCGAGATTCTTGTGGAAACTGTTTTAGAGAGAGAGAGAGGGAGGAGAGAGAGAAAATGGTTCTCATAATAAGCGACCCATATTTCTTGTCATCGGGTCTGAGTGAAACAAAGATCCTAATCCTGCAAAAGAATTCAAAAGTTAAAGGAGATTATTATCTCCACACCTCCTCTTACTATCCATACACTCCTTTTTCACAAAATACCAAAATTACTTCTCATGTAAATATTCTCTCCTCTTCCACCCAATTTCATCATTTTTCTCTCATCTCTCACCTATTCTCCTATTTCACTCAATTCCACCAAAAGTCTTTTATCGACGAATTTCTTTGCTTTGGTGACGAATGTTTTATTTAGCGTTGTTGTCTTCTTCATACCTAAACAATGCATACTTTTGTGAATCTTGTCAAAGAAAAAAGAAAGAAAGAAGAATCAAAAACAAAAAGATGAAACCAAAAATAAAAGTAATAAAAAAAACAACAGCAATCAAGAAAAGAGAAGAAGAAAAAGAGAATAAAAAAATCTGATGAGAGAGTCGTTTCTCTTGTCTGAAACTTAACCTCATTTTTTTTATTTTGATTTCGGCTGAAAATGAAATCAATACATCAAATAAACAACAAAAATACATGAAATCAATGAAATGCCCATTAAATCACTAAAACACTATTTGAATCAGTCTCATTCTCCCTTTCTCTTTCTTTTCATCCTCTTCTTCTTCCTTCTTCGGTTGGATTCAAAGCACTATGATATGATGTATAATTCAATACTGTTTATTGGATCGAGATTCAAGTCATTGGTCACGGGAAAAATAGTATGGGACGGTCGATTATGAGTGGACCAGACCTTTTTAATTGTGACTCCCGCGACGTAGTTCGATTATGGGTGTTTGTCAGGCTTCGGCCTCCGTTGTAAAAATAGAAAAATAAGTATCATTAATTTCTTCATCTTCAAAGTTACTAAGCCTAAGATCTCTATAACGTGTGGTTTGGTGTTACATAAATTTATTTCAAGCCAAGCTAGAGCTTCAAAAAAGTCCAATCTAACTTTTTTCATGAGTATTATTGTCCTAGGATGAACAGAACGGTGCAGCATAAAAACCTTGCAATCCAACGTGCTTTGACAAATCTTGGATCTAAATATAGGATGAGATCTTGATCAAGGTGTTGCAGAATATATTCCAATAACCAAATGAATGAAACTGCACACGCACATGCATGAATTCTCCTGGGGATTAAATAAGTTATTATTTTGTAAATCTAATTCAAATAATAAAAATATTTGAGGTTTGATTGTTGAAAATTTAAGAACCGTCTGTGTCTCTCTCTTTCACATACACACATAAAGTTTGAGTCGGGTACTGATTGGGTATTTCTTATCCTGTACTCGTGTCGTGCCTGGTGAAAGGTGTTTTGTAAATCGAACCAGTAAAACCAGGTAATCCCCACCCCATTCAGCTCAAATTGGGTTTAGGCTAATATTGTGGATCTCTGCTTTCAAGCAAAATTGGACCTGATCTGATCCAAGAGCTCACTTTAAAGATCAAGATCCATTCAGATTCCGTATTTGGAGTACCAAATTAGCACCTCTGGATCAATTTGGAGAGAATAGGTACATCTCGTTTTTGGTCAATCTGAATTGCATGGATACGCATTTCCAATGGATCAACCCGTTTGATCTGAAAATTCAATTTCTTTTCACATACACAGTTATTGTCTCTCTTAACCCATGTACATACTTATATTCTAAAAGTACGTGCCCGACAAGTAAGAAGACTACATGCATAACTCGTAATTTCAAATTAAGAAAAACACCAAAACACATTTTTAATCCATTCATGATGCTAATCAATTATTAAGACCTCCATGTACCATTTCTACTGGCGGAGCTAAACTGCCTATTCAACCATCTAGGATAGGGCAAACTATGTATAGTAGGATCATACTCTGTGGCCTTTAGAATTTCAGGTGGGACGGCCACCACACCTGGCCCTAATATAGACGGCCACTGCCAGGAGGTCACCTCCGACGTGCCATCAGCTAATTAAAACCACCTGGTCAGATTTTTAGTAGTCAGTAGACACTAACAATGGGAAGATAAACCCCCAAGAGAATAAGTTGAATATGAAAAATAAATGTTTAGCACTTTAAATTTCATATAGAAAATGTTTTAAAATTCATACATTAAACTTCAAATAGCATTCCATCAAGATTTTACGCCCATACTTGGAAGCACGTTGGCAGCAGAAAGGATGGAACTCCATAGGGATCACTCGTGTCCAGGTCAAAATCAGGTTGACCCAGATCCAACCTGCATTGTTGTCTAGGTCCATTTTCAACACCCAGCTGGTAGTGTCCGGGGCGATTCAACTACATACCCCCTCTCTCTCTCATCTCTGGGTCGGGTCACTTTTATACGACGTGCACCGGACCCATGGTGCCTTACGCTCTGTTCTGGAAAACTGTTTTTCAGGTTGGATTCTCCGGCCGAGTCTAAAACTGCAACCCCTGAGTGTTCGCAGGCGATATAAACTTTGTTGGTAAGGAAAACACTATTTCAGTGTTTCCTTATTTTCATACAAAACTTGACACTGATTACCGGGACGTGGTTTGGAAATAGAGGTACCAAAATGTGCATGTTAATGCTAGACTTGGCCGGTTTAGCGTGAACCAGGACCACTAGTTTTAGCAAAACCTGGAAAAAGAACCAAACCAGACCTTCTTGGTTCCAGTTTGGTTCTCTTTGGTTCCGGTTTCATTTTGAAATTTCATAAAACAAGGTGAACTATTGATACATGAACTGAAAAGAGACATGGAACCATCTATTCTAGACCAGCAATTCAGGTTTGGGTCCCCGATAATTGGAAAGAAAGCAGGACCAGGAGGAGTTCAAGTTCCAATTTTGGCTGGTCTTGGAGGCAGTTCCGGTCCGGGTCTTGGAGGCAGTTCTGGTCTGATTCAATCCATTGGGCCAGGTTCAAGCAGGCCACCTTTTATTCGGGTTAAAGGGGAGGCTATCCATGCCAATTGACGTGACGCTCTGGGGGGGGGTGGAACACCACATTCTTGCAATATATTAGCCATCATCTTAATTAATTTATAGGTCTGCAAATCTACCTTCTATGATGGCTTTGTCATAGAACCTTCTGAATTCTTTTCTTTTGGAGTTCATATGGGGTTACACGTCGTTGGTTCGGAACCAGCTACTATTTCAATCATAATCAAATCGGATTTGGAACCGGTTCAGTATTGGTTCTACCTTTGATGGAATGAGAATCGATCCAGAACAGAAACTAGCGGTTCCAAAACTTTTTAAATTTTTTTCTTTAAAAGTTTAACTTTTAAATGTTTTTTCCCAGTTCCGGGAACTTTAGGACTCAAAGTAGAACTGTAATTAGAACTGGTGCCAAACTGGTTCGGTTCCGGTTATAGAGTAATCGAAACCGGATATGTCTATACGAGGTTACTTTAGTTATGTTTATTTGGGATTTTATTTAGGATATAAAATATGCAAAAACCATTGCCTAAACCAAAATAAAATAACATGATGTTTATCATTCCCATCAACGCCCCTTTTTCCTGTCAACTATACCACTTTGTTGTGGTGTATATGAAGGTGTAGTTTAGTTTACGATCCTATCATATTCAAACTAATAGTATTTTCTTCCGCTATTCAATCTTAAGCCTTTGATGTAAGATTCTTGTGATATTCATACTTTGGGTTTTGAAAACTTTGAATTTTCTGAACGTTTCATTTTTAGAATACATGAGCTATACATAATAATGCTGAGAGTAAATAAAAGTGATGAGATATTTCTTGTCACCTATGATGGGCCAACCCTATAAGTCACACGTATGGATGTATAAGATCTCTAAGGCATCTGATGTTCTTTCTAATATTGTTTGAAAATATAATATAGTTGCAAGTGGTGCATTTATCAATATTTTGGAATATGTTAGGTATCAAATTTAAATTCATCATGTCACTTAGTTTCTTGAAATTATTATGAGGCTAAGCAATGATATCATAAATCAAAAGAGTTAATTATATAAGTATAAACATCATTATTATTAATCAAATTCAATTTGATCATGTTATTGCATAAATATCTTTTGCTAACAAACATGTTTTTTAGACAAGAAAAAATTGTCCTCCTAAAACACTCACTTGAACCCATACTTATTAAAGTAAGGATACAAAAACTAGGTTTTTCCTTACATCCAATATGTATAATACATACATAAGAATCAAAATCTTGCTCACTTTACCGTTGATTTGGATTGTCGAAGCATCATCTATATATATAATATGTTTGTCCCCCCCCCCTAAAAGGTTTTAAAGAGAGACTTTTTCTTATACACGTGGCAGATAGCACCTAAGTCAACTCACTGTGACTCACATCTTCAACCATGTTAAATCTATATATAATGGTTAAAAGGTTTTCCTTTGAAGAATTAGAATTTTTTCCTATATTTTCTTTCTACTAGAATCAATATCCTTTCATATGGTGATCAGGATTACCACAATAGTAGTATTTTTCTTTCTTTTTTTGATTTAAAATCTCTATCATTATTTTCATGAGATTTAAGAAAATCTTGATATTGTTTCTTTCACAGTTCTTAGATCTTTCATCCTCAATAAAATGGACATTCTCTCTTAGAATCATCTTGCTTATATAATAATTTTCTTAAAGTCTAAGATGACCTCTAAGTTGTCCCAGAGATATGTCATCCTTCTTGTGTTTAAGATTATGCTTAGACTATAACAAAAGAGACCATTATTGTTCATCAATATTCATAAAACTTTTCTATGTTGGATCTTCTGTTAATTATTTTATAATTATTAAATAATATAATTAAGAATTTCTTGTTTGTGACATCTTCAACCATATACCGTGTTTTAAGCTTCTCTCATAACTCGTTGACATCCATTAAGATTTGGTACGCATTGAACAAAGCATCCAACATTCTATTGAAAATGTATTTATACACACATATATATAATAATCATTGTGCCATTGTGTCTTGCGCAAGCCGCTTCAATAGTTTTATTTTCTTTCCCTTTTGGCTTCGGGTGTCAAAGACAAACAACTTTCAAAATAGTAAGGAGAAAGCACAACTTTCTCGACCATCTCAAAAAAATACAGTTGTTAAATTTGTTTGGCATCACGAAAATCGAGATCATTTCTCTCAATATTGGATGCGAACAGTGAAAGATAAGCCAAAAAGCCAACAAATGAAATAACCACAGTTGACACTTGACTGCCTTGATGTCAGATGATGTTCAATTGCACAGTGACAAAAGTACTTGGATGAAACATAATATTAGTTAGAATACTTAATAGCAGCCCATCAAATGACTGAACCGGTTAAATTATTGAACACAACAACTTGCATGCAACGTTAGGCGATGCAGTGAGACGGTTCCAAATGAAACCGATTCAAAGTAGGTGATGAAGGATGAGCCATTTCCACCAAGCCTCCATCAAGAGCCATTCACAGCCATGAAGTATAAGATAGAGACGTTGAGAGAAGATAGATGATCAACCTGTACGTTACTATAAATGGCCACATTCGGCTTCAGTAATGCTCCCACGAAGTCAGGAAAGAAAGGCCCTCTTTCCTGATTTCGTGGGTTACAATTTTCCTTTAACCAAAATAGTTTACAAAAGATTTTATTTTATTAAATACATGAAAGAAAAGGTGGAGCTTTTACTCCCAAAAGTGAAGGAAAACTCAGAACGGTAAGTTAAAAAAGGAGAAAAAACAAAAATACATATACAAGTTCTCTCGTATAAACAAAAATACATGTAGGTACAAACCTCCCTAACCTTTTGGACATAAACCATATTTCAATACATGCTTGAACTCTCCCTTGAAGTTTCTCTCCGGCTTCCGCTCGTCGCTTTTGTCTTCTTGGTTCATCATAGGTACCAGAGTGAATGAATGATCCTTAACATCCTCTTTGGTGTTGCTTTCCTGTTTCAAAAGAAAGAAGAATTAGTTAATACAAAAAAAGGAGGAAAAGTATCTAATCAGGAATTAAAATAAACTAGATTTACTTAAACAGATTACTATTATTCTTGGTATTTGTTTTTCTCTCTTATAAGATTTACATGCTTTTAAAGTTTCTTCTATGGTTTCTTCATAATAAAGTTGAAATGGAGGGATACTGAGATTTTTGTTATTCAAAACCAAAAAATATGAGGCTTCATATAGTTGGGGGTGTTCAAGGATCCGCTTGAACCGATGGCTTGGTTCTAACAAAAAATGTAACTAGCAATTTAGTTCACGGCTACCGAACCAAATAGAATTAGTGGATGACTTTAGTCACATATTGAGCAGGCAATGAAATGAAACATGGATTGAGTACTTTAAAATCCTATGAGGGCCATTAAATAAGACATACTTTGTTGGTAGTTTGATCTTATTAGTTTAATATTTGCTACATGGTTATTGACCACATGATATTGAATTATTTTTTTGAAAGAAGATTGTGTACAAATTTTAGGTTATACAATAATTTCTAACAAAACATAGATTGAAATTCATCGAAACAATTGATTTTAGAAGAACCGAGCATAAAAGAGGAAAAAAAAGGGTTTCTGCAATTTCTTGAGTTGATTTTGTGTCGATTGTCAATTTTGTGTTGTTCTACTGACTTTCATTCATTTTTAATATATTTTGATATTTTTGGGCACCAAACATATCTAAGCTTTTTTGGTGTCGTGCAGTTGGGAGACACACCTAGGACGCATGTCCCTCAAGTGGGAGGCGCACCACGAGCGCATCTCCCTCAAGTGGGAGACATATCTGAGGAGCATCTCCCACTACACTTGATGATAATGATGGTGTCAATCAATAAAATTGGAATATTATATATACCGTACTCGATTGTTTGGGTTGTATTTAGACATTATTTTTTAAATTTGAAACATTGTATATGTCGTACTTGATTGTAATGAAAGACAATTATGTTTTTTTGCTACATACATAATTGCAGTGAAATGTCATTTTCTATCAATTAACATAATACATGTTATCCATTCAAATGGATAACAATTGGTAATGATATATACAAATGAACAATAGTTGACACTTAGTCATCATCCTCGATATTGTGTACAACATTGTTTTTCTGGTCCTCTCAATTGTAGATATAAGTTGATACATTTTTTAATCATAACTGGCAAACTTCCAACAATTTCATCATGGTAATACTCTCATGATGGGAAGATAGGAGGCATATGAGCATCAACCATGTGTATTTGTAAAAAAATATAAACAAAACAAAGAATAAATAGCTATTTCAATCTACGAATTGTCACAATAATGTAATATAATATAAAGATATTGTGCTCACTACTAGAAAATATCATATAGCATGATGGTAGCATATGTACCATGCATCCCTCACAATAGACTGTTAAGTGTCTGACACTAGTAGCAGAAATATTGTCAGTCCTATCATATAAAGAAGTACCAATGTTATGTTCTACCGAGTAGCGATAACTGAACTCATATCTAATATTGTCATCCAATATGAACTAGGACATGTCCCATCTATCATGTATGCAATATGTTGAATAAAATCAACATCACCATCATTTGCAAAAGTATATGCATATATGTGATACCTATGTGCCACCTCATTCAAGCATTCTTCTTGAACTTCACACCATCACTCCTCTCCTTGTCCTGCAAGTACATCAATAACCCCATAATTTACATCTCCAATAATATTTACCAAGTATGTACGAAGATGCCCATAAATTGTGGTATTGTTGCCTCATAAGTAGGTTCGAAGTCAAGTTGCTTAAAAATGTTGTTCACAATGATAGAGAGAGGATCACAACTCCCAGAAGAGTATTACCCCATTCTAGGAGAGGCGTTGTGTCCTTAACTACATGCATGCCCATGTCTTCCTCTACATGAGGTAGCCCTGCCTGCTCTTAGGCTCACAAATCTTTTTTGGTAGATTGGTTATATGGTCTTCCTTTAGGATGACAAATTAGTAGTTCTTGTAAGTTACTGTACTTAAAGTTCAATTGTTCATCTAATATTCTAACAAATTTCTCATGTTGTAGATGATTTCATAACTAATTCCAAATGATCTTAATAAATGCCCCTTCATCCTCTCCTTGACTGATGATAAATATGACATCCTCCTTCATATCTATCTTCTTTATTGATAATTCTATTGAAAAATCATATTTAAGCATAAGGCTAAGCTTGTGGACACAAGGTAGACCATGTGAACATTGCAAGTTATACCATGTTCCTATATCTGACTATACCATCTCTGCACAATTGTACTCTTTTAAAATAAGTTAAAGAGTGTGTTATGGTACTCTTCTCTAAAGGTTCGTAATAGGGTCTTATGTCACGTCAACATAACGCATGGTTAAAGTTCTTGATTTTTTAAATGACTTCTTTAATTCTATAATCTGCAATTCTATCAATGAATGTAACTATTTTTAAATTGTGTCAAATATGCTAGTTGAGGTAACAATGAACCCTTTCAACTTTGCATAATTACTTTGTACCCTAAGAAATATAAATATGCAATCATTATGAAGAATAGTAGACCTTATAAATACATTAAAAAAATTTCACATTCCTATTAGTTGTACGAGTATCATAATGAATGACTATTTGTTCATGCCGAGATAATTCTCTCATTGTATAGGTTCATTGTTATTTAACGTATGAGAGTAAAGCTATAAATTTTCTTCACTTTAATTTCATTACCTCCAATGTATCTTGGTAACTACTCTCATCTAATGAGTTGATTACCTCATTCCAACTTACGGTGAACACACTCATCATCTCTTTATTTCTTGTCAACTTTATAATAAAAGCCTCAATATTTTTTGTTATATATCATCTACATAAGAAGTGTTTCATATCTAGAAAAATTATTTGAATGACAATAACCAAAGCTAGATAATGATCACTGCAAATAACATGTGACAATTTGTCTGGATTACATGACTCTCTCCACACCTTAATACCCAAACATAATTCTCTTATTTTCTATACTCATAAAAGCAAAGGGTATGAAAAAGTTCTTAAAGATTTATGTGAATCCAATAACGTCAAGGACATGTATCTTATATCTATAAAAAATATTAAAATATATAAACATTAATGACAGTAATATAGGATAAACATTACACCAAAATAGTAAGACATTTTTCATATTTGTCTTATATGTGTTGTTGAATTCCAATACCCATAAAAATGCATAAAGTAGGTGTACAAAATGAGGATGAGCAAATACAATATCACTAACAATATCCATATCATGAACTTTATGATGCCATGTATGATAATGGTTAATGTTTAGATCGTGTAGTAGTTATAAAACACTTTGAGAACCACGATCTTACTTCTTGATTTTCATCCTTGCGTTATAAATATGCCTTGTCGTACTCGTATTTTTACGTTCACACACTTTAAATACATCAGAATATGCTTTAGTTTGCAACGACTTTGTATAAGGTCTTTTGTTATTATGTACTCAAAGATATTCAATCTCTCTACAAAAGCATATCCCTCGAGATATAATTGTAAAGAATGGTTATGCATCCCATTTACTATATGCAACTTTCAATATTCATCCACTCCACCTTCTCCCCTTAATAAGAAGGATCATCCAATCTTCTTAGTTTTTGTATACCTAGTACTTTCAACATTAATATATATATATATATATATATTGCCTATACTTACTATTTTTTCACAACCAAGTTATACCTTGCATATTACACATTTACTCTTTCAACGAATAATAACCGTAACAATGTTATGCTTCTTCTAAACTAGTCTTACATATTCAATAAGTTCATTGAGACTTCTAAACATATCATCAATTGCAAACACAAGTAAATAATGTAGCTCATACCCTCACAATTAATAAATTCATCATCTACTTCTTTTCCAAACCAATCACCAAATACATCATTCAGTGCAATGAAACCACTATCATAGTCTTCAATCATTGCATGATAAGTACTCCACTCAGTCAACATCTTCTCTAAATCATTTTCATCATAAATACTTTCGTTCGAGTTGTTTGTTATTCTACAATAAAAACATGTATCACAAATATGAGGCAAAACCCTATTTGGTTGAAGGAGATGCATCACAGACGCGTCTACCTTAAGGAAGGAGATGCGGTTGGGCCATGTTTCCATCTGCGATTCTGGTGAGAACTTCAGTTTCACCTAAAATAAAAAATCTTCTTCAAAAGATTTCAAGTAAAGTAATGAAAATACAATGATCTTAGTGAAATTCAGCCTACAAAGTCGAGAAAGCTCGAGAATATGGGTGGATCAGTTGTCTCTTTGATTTCCTTTTTTCGTTTTATTGTTTCTTGATTCATTTGATTCCAACTAGGTTCGTAACTAACTAATTGATGATGATTGGTTGTAAATAATCATACAACACTTAACAATCAATGAAAATTGGTCCCAAAGGAAAAGAGAAGAGTCACTGAATTTTGCTGTGGAGAGGAGAGAGAAATTCATTTAGGAGTATTTTAGGTATTTATAAAATTAGGGTGTGTGTATAGCAAAAGGGGTGTGCAGATAGCAACCTCTAAATTTTAAGAAATTATAAAAATATGCTTCTCAAGTGAAACACTTCAACTATGAAAAGATATGAAGGTGTAAGAAAAATTATCACAACTGAAATAAGAGTGAGGGTAACTTTCAGCCAAATAGGTAAAAGAAGTAGTAGAAAGTGATTTGCGTCATTTCTATTGTTATCAAATGGTGGATAGATTCTAGATCGACCTGTTGAATTTCAAAGAGGAAGGATGAAGCCATTAACATGAAGGAATATCAACCTAGAGAACATTGAGTCTATATGAGGAATGATACTTATGTTGTTGTCTTAGGTGTTCAGCATTTTAGGATTAATATTGGAGTCATACTTGTCTTATTCATTGATGGATTAATTGTGTTATCTGTTATACATAATTTAATTTTTGTGCCTATCATGATTAAGAAATGTTTTGAGGTTAGGTTTTTACATTGAAAAGTCATTATGAGAAAGTATGGTCGTATTTTTTTCTAGTTCTTTTTGTTCCAAACATAGTATGTTTAAGTTAAACATTATTGATAATAATGCTTATACTTTTGTTTATATTAATAGTACCTTTATAATCAATGCAAATATGTAGAATAACAAATTAGGGTATATAAGTTGAAGAAATTAGTCAACTATGACTTACTGACCGCAAACTTACTGAAAATGATTCAAATAGATATATTTGGACCTTTTAGAGTAAGTTCTCACCATGAGAAGGTTTATTTCATGACCTTCATTTATGATTATTCGAGATATGTATATATATAACTCTTATCTAATAAGTCTCAGACACTAAATATAGTTAAAAGTATCTAAGCAAGTTGTTAAAAATCAATGGTTGCACAATCTAAGTCTTGAGGTTTGATCAATGAGTACACTTATACTAAATTTTTAGAATATTCTGAAGACTTTGGTATTATTAAACAAAAATCATGCCTAGGACACCTCAATAAATAGTATATAGATGATATATGACACTCACTATTAATTATGATAAGGTTCACGTTGTCATATGTTTCTCTACCTAAGGTTTTTTGGAAAGAAGTAGTAATTACAAGATATTAATATTATATTTTTATCATGATTTTGAGACTAAAGCACAGTGAGATTCAAATCCAAGTGACAGAATATGTTTCCTTTTAGATATATGATGGAGATAGTTTTGGTTGATTTTAGATGATGAATAAGATTATAAATTGTCTTGTAAATGCCTTGAAATGATTATTGGTTTGCTTAATATATGTATTGAAAACTATTTTATTATTTTTATTGATGCATTTAATGAGCATGACTAAATGAGAGTGAACATTATCGGATATGAATTTATTATTTTTGTACATATTCACTTATAGTTTGCATTTAGCAGTTTTATGTCGGGTCATACAATACATGTAGGTTAGGGATATGTTGAGCTATGGTAAACCAATGAGAGTAGTGAGTGTTTTAAAATGAAATGGTTTTGATAGTTAAAGATAAAATTATGATATGAACCATTTTGAATGGATTAAGACTCGGAGATGTCTTCGGTGAATGTTTATGACTTTGGGTTTGTTTACATATTTGTGTAAAATTATGATCATATTGGTGCCGCATAAACCTGAGGGGTTTGAGTTGATGTGATGTCTGAGTCCATTAAGGTTCGAGAAGTGATTAGTATGTGTGATGGTTATTGGAGGTTATGTGTTAGAACAAGAGCAGGGATTGGGAGCTTCCTACAGTGTGGTTGCGATTGAGCATGGTAATCATCTTGATATCAAAATTAAATTTGTACTACTAATATAATTATGCATACATATATGTATTAATAATGTTACTTTGAACTATGATATACATTTTTATCTTATATGATGTATGATTTAAAATATACAGGTCAAACCAGTATTGATTGTCTGACGGGACCGTGGCTCATGGCATGACAAATTTGTATAAGACTATAGGTTGTTGATATTTGAACATTAGAGTAGTTAAGATTGTTAGAGTTGTTAGAGCTCAATTGATTCTTCAAGTAACTTTGAAGTGCTTTTAATGGGCATTAGGTAAAATAATAAATGAAGTGTAGACGATAACATGATTTTGGGGTCATGTGAAGCCAAATTATGTTGGAATTAAGATAAGCAATTTATCATTAGAATGTTTGAATTTAGAGTTTGACTGATCATGTTTGGAGTTAAAAATGCAAATGAGAATTTGAATGTTGAATTTTAGATGAAGATAAATACTAGAGATGGAGTTGGGACAGTAAAGATAGAACTATAATGATTAAGTCTGCAATAAACTTGTTAAGATAGTGACATGGTTATTGATAAAGTTGGAAAACAAAGTTTAATCCACCTCCGAACTATGATGATATCCTAACTTAGGTTATATTAAAAGGTAAATTTTGTTAAGTAACATATGGAGATAGTTCGAAGAGGAGTGATGTCAATATCTCCATAGAAGGTAGTATTTCATTATTGTATTTTAATTATTGGACTAGACTTTGAATCTGGATTATAAATTATTGTAGAATTAGTTATATGGTGGATCCCACTATTGATTGATAAATAAAAAATATTTAAATCTAAGTCGTGAAAAGTTCATCGTTGAGTTATTTGAATAATATTGACCTTAAGACTTTTTATCCATCTTATTTTTTGGACCGTTAGCTACATCGGAGGTGCCAAATGGGTGTTCACCGTCCAGTGATGAAGGTCGTGACAGTTTGCTACGGTAAAGTTTCCAATCTTTACTTTCTCTTGCTAATATCAAGATAGAGTTACCAAACAGCTTTTTAGCTCAAGATAGTTGCTATGAGATCTTGATATTTAGAAACCCATGATTTTAAGGTAAAGATAATGAGGCTTTTTATCAAAAGATGGCACAAATCTTATTGCACAACACAAAAACGCAATCTAAAAGCCAGTGCATCGACGATCCAATCAAAGGAGAAAACAAAAGCTCTTAGTATACGAAGAAAACACAAGCTCCCAATAACAAGCACAAAAAACAGATCCAAATCACAATCTCTCACACAAAGCCGAAACCTCACATAACAATCAGAAAGGGGGAGCCTAGCAGAGCTCCAAGAATGGCAAGAGACCCGCTCATTTTGGGAGATGAGACTCCACTGTTGGTGCTTGGACTCTTGGACCTATCAGCCAGCACTACCACTGAAAGTTTCTCGTTGTTCTTGCAGTGCTCCTGAGCTCCATTAATGAAATAGAAAGCACCAGAATGATCAAGCGTGAACTTGGTGCGTCCGTCGTTGAAGCTTGCTATTGGTGACACCGTGTTGCAGCAGGTGTAATCATCCCTGTTTACTTGGAGCACAGAGTGGCTGCCTGCTTGATATACGAACACTGCGGGTAGAAGAATTGGTTTCATAAGTCTTCATCTCATTGTCGTCTAATATCGAGTTCTCAACACGTACCCAACTGAAAGATAAGCCTTCGAAGTTCTTGGGGAGAGTTACGGACACTGAGGGTAGAAGAATTGGTTTCATAAGTCTTCATCTCATTGTCGTCTAATATCGAGTTCTCAACACGTACCCAACTGAAAGATAAGCCTTCGAAGTTCTTGGGGAGAGTTTCAATGTAGAACTTTAAGATTAGCCTGTAATATATATATATATATATATATATATATATATATATATATATATATATATATATATACATGTATATATATATATATATATACACACATATATATATATACACACATATATATATATATATATATATATATATATATATAAAGGAAGAGAGAGATCATACATATATAAAGGAAGAGAGAGATCATATCATTTTTACCTAGCATTTCAGGTTAGTAAAAGTTTTGGCAGTTATATATGATGAAGCCTTTACCTAGCATTTCAGGTTAGTAAAAGTTTTGGCAGTTATATATGATGAAGCCGAATGGTTCTCTGCACGTCCGCGGTTCCGAGTTTTGTGCTGCAGTAGCAACGATGAGCTTGTAACGAAATAGGGAAAAGAGGAGAGAGGGAGGGACAAAGTTACCCGCATAGGGTTTTTTGAGTAAGAAGTCAATAGTGTATTATTCTTTTTCTCCTCTATATATATACCTAGTTTTTTCATCTTTCGAGTTTTTCTCTCTGGACTTTCCTTTTTAATTCAAAAAGGTAAAATAAGTTTTCAATAAAGTTTATATTTTTCCAAAAAGCAACTCATGAAATCCGGGAAGATAGCCCTTCTTCCCGCATTTCATAGTTGACGATAGTATTGGGCCGATAGTGGTCACCAACTACTTACAAATCACTTGCCACTAGAACCAACCTTTGATACACTGGTTATGCCTCCCACTATTTTGGGGTTTACCAAATTGTATCATTTATCTAATTGTAAGTAAATTGCAACTTTATATGTTATGCAAATTTTCTACTGTAAATGTATTTTTCCTGCATAACACACAAGAAAGTGCATTTTATACACTTATACGCTAGGCGTGTCTCAAACCCATGTGGGTTACATATTTAGTAAAAGGTTTTTTTGAGATGCTTTTTGTTAAGGGGTCAGCCAACATATAAGTGGTCGGCATATAACATATAGTTATTTCATTTCGTTTGAGCATATCATGAACATAGTGATATTTAACCATTATTTATATGCTTGCTTCTTGAGTTATTAGCTTCACTCTTAATAAGAGTAATTGTTGCATTGTTGTCACAATAAATGACAATTGGCTCGTTGGTTATGTACAACTTCAAATCATGTATGAAACAACTTATCCAAACGGCACTCGTAGCAACTATATTGCAAGCAACATACTCAACTTCTTGTGTATGCAACGATATACAACCTTGTTTCTTGTAAGCCCAAGAAACCACACTACCTCTAAATAAAAATATTTGGTCAGAGGTTGATTTGCTGTCATCTTTGCTCTCAACAAAGTCAACATATGAGTATCCTATTACTTTTAGTTCATCTGCTTGAAAGCAAAGTTTCAAGTCTTTTGTTCCTTAAAGATATCTTAAAATCCTTTTCACAGCTATCCAATGGTGTCATCAAAGATTACTTTGATATCTACTCAAAAGACGAAAAACAAAACTGATATCAGGTCTTGTACATAACATAACATGCATTAAGTTACCCACAGCCTGTGTATAAGGAATATTAGGCTTATCGTCTCATTCACTAAGACAATCAGCCTTACTCAATTTGACCCTTTTCGCAATAGGTATAGATATAGACTTACATTCACCCATTTAAAACTTCTTATTGATATAATCAATATATCTCTCTTTACTTAGGCATATAAGTTTAGATTCTCTATTTTGATAAATCTTTATACCTAGGATATAGGATGTTTCTCCCATATCCTTCATTTCAAACCTTGAGTTTCATATTATTCTAGATATATACATAATCATCAAATTCATTAGCCATAAACCCAAGTTTAATAATGATATTTAACCACAAACCCAAGTTCAATAATGGTATTTTAAAAAGTCAAATACCATTGATGAGGTGATTGTTTAAGGTTATATAGGGATTTTTTCAACCTATATACTTCACCTTCTTGGCCTTCAACTTTGTATCCTTTAGACTGATAAATATATATGATTTCATCTAAGTCTACATTTAAAAAAGCAATTTTTAGATTTTACTTATGTAAATCCAAATCATAATACATTTAGAAAAACAATTTTTACATCTAACTTATGTAAATCCAAATCATAATATATTGATATCTCAAAGATTATTCTTATAGATGCAAATTTCACAATAGAGAAATATATCTCAATATAATTTATTCACTCCTTCTGGGAAAAACACTTTTCAACCAACCTCTCTTTAAACTTGTCAATTGTTCTATCGACCTTTTTGTTTTTTGAAAACCGATTTACAACCTATAGCTTTCCTTCTTTTTGATAAATCAGTCAATTCCTAAACTTGGTTTTTTTAAATGGATTCAATTTCTTCATCCATGTCTTTTTCCTAGTCTAAAGATTCAGACGAGTCAATAGCCTGTTGATATGTCAAATTATTAGTCAGCTCATCTAAATCTACTGAATTACACACTTTCTCTATAAGGTAAATGTGATAATCCTTTAAGTAGGATGGTGTGACCCTAGGTATTTTATGTCCACTTAAAGTTTCAGTTTAATAAGGAAGATCATCTATGGGTTCAAATGATGATTGGTCTAGATCTACTAGATCATCAATATACTTATCATAATTTTTAAGAATATCTTTCTTAATGTCCTCAAAGAATTCAACATCTCTGCTTTCTATCAGTCTATGGTCCTTATTATAAACCGATATCCTTTAAATCTTTTAAGATATCCAATAAATATATATCTTAAGGACCTACTATGCAGTTTGTCTCTAGACTAATTAAGGATATTCACATGAGTGATAAATCTCCACCTCTTGAGATGACCTAGGTTTGGTTTTCTTTCAAACAACATCTCATATGGTGTAGAGAATACAAGTTTACATGGTACTCCATTGAGTATATAAATAGTTGTACTTACAGCTTCTTTCCAAAACACCCTTGGCATAGAAGCATCTATTATCATAGACCTTGGCATATTCAATAAGGTCCTGTTATGTCTCTCTTCTACGCCATTCTTTTGAGATATCCTAAGCATTATATTTTGCTTTGCAATACCATAGTTTTTGTAGAACTCTAAAAATTCTGCAAAGGTGTACTCTTGACCTCTATTCGATCTTAAGACTTTCATTGTATGTCCCCATTGGTTCTCAACTTACTTTTTATATTCTTTGAATGCTTCAAGTGCCTTAGATTTATATGCTAAGATATATATATATATGTATGTATATCTCGAGTAATCATCGATAAAAGTTATAAAATAAACATTTCCTCAATGTGATCTTAATGTAAAAGGCTCACATAAATTAGTATGAATAATCTCTAGTAGGGTTGTTGCCCTAATCATTTCTTTGAAAAATAATTTTCTAATCATTTTACCTTGTATAAAGGCCTAAAATTTATTAAAAGTGTTTTCATGAAAACTAGACAGTAAATTAAAGGTGGTTACTTTTTTCAACTTCTTTAAATTTATATGACCGAAGTGTTTATGCCATACATTCACATCAATAACATGAACATTGTCAATATAAGTAGAAGAACTTTCATTTTCATTTATATTGGGTTTGAACAATCCATGGTTAGCATCAAATAAACTAGAAAAAGTTATCATGTCATGCTTTTCCATAATAATTTTGTTAGGTACAAACATGATCTCAAACCGTTTTTTTACTAAGGCAGAGACTGATAGAAGATTGCATTTAATAGTGAGTATAATTAATACATATTTAAGTACAATCAATGTGCCTTATATAAAAATCCTGAAAGACTCAACTCAAAGAAAATGTATTATTCCCCATATACATACGATGCTCGTTAGGTTTGTATTCCTTTATATGTATTGCTCCCTCTTTGTCTTTGAAATATGTTGGGTCACTCTATAGTCACTCCACCAATTAGTCATCAGGCTGTCTAAGTAGATTGTCCTACTTTTTCGTTGGGTCGCGTCGTTGATTGTTCCTAACATTGTTCTTCTTGTTGCAGCAATCCCTTTTGTAATGCCCTACCTTGCCACAGCTGAAACATTTTACCCGAAAAGCGGATTCCTACGATTTCTTAAAGTTTTGACTGTCCTGCCTTTTAATATATAGGTATCTTTCTAGAAATATAATAAAAATTGAGACTAAACAAGAAAAAGAGTGTTCTCGGTATTTCTCAAAAAGTACAGGGTAAACTTGTATTTTTTTCAATGGCATAACAGATAATCTGTGAAATTGAGAGGGTTATATCAGTAAAACTATATCTAGGTTTTTCATAATTTTATAGACTATCAGAGGGTAGAAAAGACTTTTCACTCATATAAGGGTAAATTAGTCTTTTCACATCAAAATATCTGGACATTTCAATAATTTTGTTCGGTAGTATTTCATAATTTATGTTTGCATAAAGGGCAAAATAGTAAATTCACTTATAAAACCGTTGTCCTAGATGATTTATCACTCGCGTTTCGTAAAAATCAGCAATTTTGTCCCTCACGATTTTGCAGAAATCTAGGATTTAAATGGTGGAGAGAGAGAGTATGAGAGAAGGGGGAGAGAGTATGAGAGAGGGGGATGGAAGGTTGCCGACGGTTCTTCGCCGTTGGCCTAGGCTTAGCTCCTCCTCTTTCTCTTTCTTCTTCGTTTCTTCTAAAAGACAGAGGGAGATTGCATGAGAGAATCAGAGAGAGGGTGCAGGAGGTCACCATCAGTGTTGTCACCACTGGCCTAACCTCCATTCCTCCTCGTCTTCTTTTATTCTATTAGAGAGGGAGGTAGACAGAGAGAGAAAATTAGAGGGAGAGTGGGAGGCCGTCGACAGTTCTTCACCGTTGGCCTTCGCCTCTCCTCTTCTTCCACTTCCTTGGCCTCTATTCCTCATTTTCTTCTTGATTGACCTTTGTTCCTCCTTTCCTTCCTCTTCGGTTATTGTAAAGAGGGAGAGAAGCAGAGTGTAAAGGAGAGGAGGCCGCAAGGGTTCATTACCTGTTGGCCTGACTTCTCTTTCTCTTCTTATTTCTCTTCGGCAAGCCTCTACAGCGTTACTGCCATCCGTGCATATTCAGGCCTGTGACCTGCCTAAGGTCGCCTTTGATGGGTGACTTTTGGCTACTATATGCCTCAATACCATTTCTTCTTCATTTCCCTTTTCTCTCTCTTTTTCTTATTAGTAAAAACTTACGTCGAAAAAATTTTTGGTAACTTTTTAATGCTTCTCTCTCCCTTTTTTTTCTTTCAGAATTGGTGTACGTGATAAGGAGTCGCCAAAGTCTTCATGATGAAGCCGGATAGTTCTTTGCACATCCACAACTTTGAGTTTTATGTTGCAGAAGTAACGATTGACCTATAAACGAAATAGGAAAAAGAGGAGAGAGAGGGACAAGGTTACCCACAGAGGGTTTTCTCAAGAAGTCAATAGTGTATCATTCTTTGTATATTTCATATATATACCTATTCATCTTTCGAGTTTTCCTCTCTTCGCTTTCCTTTTTAAAAGGTCATTCATGTTCATCCGAGAGATGCTTAAGACATTTTCAAAAAGGTAAAATCAGTTTTGAATAAAGTTTATATTTTTTTGAAAAGCAACTCATGAAATCTGAGAAGAGGGTCCTTCTTCTCGTATTTTATGGTTGACGTTAGTATTGGACCGATAGTGGCCACCAACTACTTACAATATATATAAAGAGAGAGAATCTAGGATGTTTGAAATGAATTACTAAGTTGATAAAATAGAAAAGGTTTATTGCAAGTGTAGCATTAGATAGAAAGCATAAAAGTCAAACATACTTTTAATTCAAATCTTGATCATTGGTCGTACCAATTAAGGTGGAGATGATAGATTTCTTGTCATCTTGTCATTCTCTAATTTTTGTGGGTTCCTTAAATATAAGTTATATACAAATAAATGTATGTGTGTGATGTTGTGACTAACGAATTAACAATGTTGAACATCAAATGTAGGTAACGATATGAAGTAAGGATAATGCAAAAGTAATAATTATCTGATATTTTGTAAAGATTCTCCAATCTGGAATCTCTTATTGTATGCCTACTGGTTGTAGGGCTGAGAGTTTGGATCATGTGGGACGGTCCATCCTTGGTTGCCCCCAACCTGGAATACTGCAGCGACATAAGTTTCATTCAAGCAAATCCCCATTGCCAAAAGAAGAAGCATGACATATCTAACTGTATTAGCTTCCCTGACCATTGCTAATTCTGCTTCATGTTAATGGGGATAATGGACAAGGCTGCAGAAAGACAAGATTCAGGAGGGTCTTGACCTTAGAGAACTGACTGCTGATGATTGGGAGGTGAGCGACGGATTTGTTGGTAGCCTTCTTATAAACTTTATAGCTTGATCATTGCCTTCTGCAAAATGAAGATGCCTTCGCTCTTTCAACCAAGTATATCATCACTTTATCGGTGTCCCATGGTTCTTTAGCATCTGCTTTTCTCTTGCATCTCTTCCATTTAATACATGCCTCGATTTCTAATGCAAAGAATATACATGCCTTCATCTCTTGAGATATTATCTGCATCCCTCTATATTCATAATAACGCTCATGATGATGATCATCATCATGATAATGATAATAATAATACACAATTTTGACATATTATCTACCAACAGTTGGTTTGAGATATTAGCTATTAGACTTATTGGCTAATTAATGATGATTGGGTGTAATTGAGATATTAGCTATTACTATCTACCAATAATAATAATACACATAAAATTTTGACATATTATCTATCAATAGTTTATTTGATATATCTTTGATAAAGGTGAAAGTCTAAAAGTGTAAAAGTCATATGCGAGTGAGGGACTTGTCTATGTGAATACCATTGGATACAATTCTTTTTCTCTCACGACAACGAAAGATCTATAGGTTGTCTTAGACCTAAAATACAATACTAAAAACCTCGGTTTTGAAAAGTATTCAATGACCAAGTTTTTAAAATATCAAAGGATAGGGAAGAAATTTGTGACTTAATATGAGTATGAGTTTCAATTTTTATACCAGAATCTTAAGGAAGCAAATATGGAATTTCTTGATAAGCTTATTGGTGTTTTTATTATTACTCTAAATCTTGTGAGGGTTTCGATCTAGATATGAAACATAAAAAAAGTAATATGACTTTAGATGATCTTATAATAAATATAGCAATAGAGAAAGAGCATAGAAGTAAGAAACTTATTATGTCTATATATAACATCTTAAATTGGTCGAAAAGAAATCTTAAAGGAAAATAAATAAAGTATAAATCAAAATCTAAGATCTAGAAGAAACCTAAAAATAAACCGTGTTGGATTTATCGTCAAGTTGGACATTGGGGTAGAGAGTGTTCCTCGAAGAAAGTCAAGAAACATGCGGTCATTGAAAGAACTATGGTCAATATTGACTATTGCACTTACAGTCATTAACAATCATCTTTCTCTTAAATTCATAATTCTTTCTATTTATCAGTCACATTATTGGATCCTAGATACTAGGAAAAATATGCATGTCTGTTCTCATTGGTCTCTGTTTGTAGCAAAACCATGACCTTAGGATATATTTGACTACTGAAATCAATGATGAAGGATATATGGATTTGAAGTTTCCTTCAAAAAAGATTTTGACTCTTCATCGGAATATTTTAAGTGGTCCAATCTTAGTTAAAGAGTGTTTAAGATTAGATTCTAATATAATAAAATCGTAATTACACAATTTAGTAATAGGTATTTCTTTGGTAAGGGCTATTTGTGTGATGTAGAGGACTTGTTTAAATTCATTTTAAACTTTTTTTTAATGAATTTTAATGATAATAAAACATCTTTTTCTTATATTGTATTCAATATTAAATCATCTGACATATGACATGAAAGGTTAGGTCATTTTAATTTTGATTCTATGAAATGAATGATAACTTTAAATTTATTCTTAAAACTATTATAGACAGAAAGCACAAATATGAAATTTGTGTACAAGTGAAGAAACCTACCAAACCTTTCCACACGATCAGTCAAAAATATGAAATTTTAGATTTAATATACACTAGTATTTGTGAATTCAATGAAATGATAAAAGATATTTTATTACATCCATTCATGGTTATAGTATATATTATTACTTAAAAGTAAAATTGAGGCTTTAGAAAAATTTTAAATTTATAAAAATGAAATACAAACACAAACAAAAACTGGTAAGATACTTAAACGATTAAAACTTGATTGGAAAGAAGAATATACCTCAAATCTCTTTCAAGAATATTGCCAAAATGTTAGCATTATAGATAATGTTACTTCATAGTTGAATGAACAAATAAAATCCTGACATATATGGTAAATGTTTTACTATATAGTTCATCATTTCTTATATATACGTGGGGGAAGCTTTGAATGAGGCTTTCAATATTCTGAATAAAATTTCTAATAAACATAAGGAAAGTAATACCGTTGAACTTTAGAAGTATTGAAAGACTAGTGTCAAATATCTCAAAGTGTGTGGTATCTTTTAAAAGTACTCATAAACAATAAGAGAAAGAAATTGGGACTTAAAACTACTACTGATGTTTTATTCTTGAGTTACATGGAGATTAACTATATGTATAAATTCTTGATCATTAGATATGACATATAAAACTTCATGATGTGATATTATTTGAGAATGTTTTTCCTATGAAGATTGATATACCTCAAAATGTGTCTTGAAGAGAACCTTTTGCATTTGATTTTATTCTCAATCATGTCGAAAAGATGACAAATGTGTGTGTGTGTGGGTGATCCTAATGTGTTATTTCCAAATTTAAGGATTTTGAGAAAAAACTGAACTAATAAAGAGTAAACATGCTAGGATATCCAAAGACTTTAAAAGTGATTTATCACTTTCAATGTTGAGGATGTTCCTACTATATTTGATTAGACTATGACACCACTTAAAGTTAAGTTTTAAAAAGAAGCCATTAATGATGAAATTCAATAAATTCTCTCAAATGGTATTTGCTCTACAATAGGTTATAAGTAGATTTTTAAGAATAAACTGATATGATAATTAATAAGTAAAAAGCCAAGTTAATTACCAATGGGTACACAAAAATGAGAAAATAATAGACTATTTGACATCTATCCACATGTTTCCTGCATTACCATAATTCCAATGCTTATAACACTAAAATCTGTATATATCTCACAACCAATGACATGGATGTGAAAACTGCTTTATTGCATTGTGACCTTAATGAGAAAATTTATGTTGTAAGAATGAGTCAAAGTGTGTAAACTTGTTAAACCATTATATCAATTGAAGTAATGCCCTAAATAATGACACAAAAGGTTTGATTGTGTAATATCATATTTTGGTTTCATTTCAAATAAATTTGATAAGTGTGCATATTGTAAATTTGTCCATGATGTATTCATCATTTTATGCCTATATGTAGATGATTTCTTATTGTTTGATTTCAATTTTATAATTTTCAAATTTTGATATGAAAATTATGGGTCTCACTAATGTGATTTTAAAGCTTAAAATCACAATGTCTATCGATGATATAGTAATCTCTTAATCTCATTATATTGAAAAGATATTATAGAGATTTAAGACATCATATGATTCTTCAAAGCATTATGAATGAGAGTAATATTCTTTTCGTCTTCATTAAGATATTCTGAGATTGTTAGATGTTTGCTATATCTAACCAATTATATAGAATTGGATGTTGTTTTTCTTATATGTAAGTTGAGTAGATACACCAGTTGTCCTAATATAACCTATTGAGAATATCTGTACAGAATACTTCGGTATTTGAATGAAACTACTTTCTTTTAGTTGCATTACAGAAAACATTATTTTATTCTTCAATGATAAAGTGATGTAAGTTGGATTGCTACGAACTCTATGATTAATGGGGTATGAGGATATGTATTCCTCTTAGGTGATTGTGTTGTCAACTAAAAATCTTAGAAATAGATTATATTGTCTTATACTACTTTTGAGGTAGAACTTTGTACTTTGGATGAAACTGAAACTGAAGCAGAAGAAACTTAAGGGACTTATTTTCAGTTTACCTCTGGTAAAGAAATGACTTCTTACAATTTTGGTATACTATGATAGCATGAATATTATTGATAAAATCAAAAGCAAATGAGAAACAACTAACTCAAACTTAAGTTTGTAAGAACACTTACTTGATGGGGTTATAGTTGTAGACTTTGTTGGATCTAAGGATAATATAATTGATCCTTTAACTAAGGCCTTAACATTAACCTTAGTTGAGAAATCTAGGTTGTGGATGTAATTAAAACCCATGAGTTTATTTACAAGCAGTGGTATCCCAACTTAATTGAGTGGAGATCATACCAAGTGAGTTCAATGTTGTGATAACAAGGTGTTGGGTCAATAGGATGTCACTTAATATATATAATATTTATAATAACTGTGTGTTTGTCCCTTATAAGCCTACAGTGTTATGACTGTAAGTTAGTAAGAGACTATTCTCTAAATGCGATCAAGTCTTAGGATAAGATACAAAGAGTATACGTCCTTTGAAAAACCCAACTAAGTGATTGATAATGTGGGGCTGTAATATGAGAATTGAGTTATTTCCTGAAATCAATCATAATAAAAGATATGGATGTGTGATTATTAAAGCTTTAACCATAAAGATCATTAACATAACCTTTATTATATTATTACTAATAGACACATTTACACTTAAAGGTTCGGGCTCAAGACATATGTTCGCCTAGTTCTTGTAAGAGTACTATTGGATAACTTAAAGAACGGTTCAACCTGAAAGGTACCATTACTAAAAGTATAATAAAATAACTGATTCAATAGAGCACTTCACACTTTAGACTTTGTGGGAATTGCTGGATCTAATTGCTAATTAATGATAGTTGAGCCTAATTATGCTCATGTAATATTAGTTGTGTTTAGTTCATGTTAAGTATCCTTAAATGTTTATTTAATATATTTTTGATAAATGTGAAAGTCAAAAGTGTCAAAATTACATGGCATGAAGTATTTGTACATATGAATACCATTGGGCATTCTTTAGTATCAGATTAATGGTTTGAAGAATTCTACAAGTCTTTTTATATAGATGGTATCTCATTAACCTTTGTTCAAATAGTTTAGGGAGGATATGAATGAATACATGCATGTGCAAGGTTGGGTCAGGTTTGGTTTCAAAAATTATCATCGATATTCTTTTTATACAAAAATAGTTTGATCTAATGGTTAAATGAGTTCATTTGTGAAAAGACATGAAGTAGTTATGGGGTGGACCTAAGGAGGTATGTCTCTTGGAGTGTATTCGAGATCTATGGTTTCATTATAAAACCTAATTAGGGCTTCTTAATCAATAATTATTAAACATCTTCTCTATTGTGCTCATGTATTTTACAACTATACTTGTTTCTCCTTTCCAATCAGCTATGTGGCTTGAGTTGAAGTGTGTGTTCCTAGTCATGTGATCGGTTTATCTTAAAAGACATTGATTTCTGTAAGACAAGTTTGTGAGGATGACTCGATCAGTAGATTAGCATTTTACTAATTCTATTTTGTTTTACTTTGTTTTTACACTATTTACTATGAATTTCTTTATATCTATATTTTTTTATCGATGTTAATATGTTACTGTTTGTTTCATATTATTTGTTTATGTATGCATTTTTATAATTTCTTCGGCATTAGCTACCTCTATAGTAGACCCATCCAGCTCAAACCGGATTTGTTGGGATCCTTCGAGCTTCCCTCAGTAATGGTGATATACTTCAACAAAAGATTTGATGGGATATTTGGATGCTTTTGTTGAAGGAGAAAAGAAAGAAAAAGATAACATACATTGGTTAGCGTAACCTATAAGTGCTGGCTTGAGAAAAACCATGGGTCAAGTTAGATAAGAAAAATGGCTTGAAGCCGACTTTTAAACTTTATCTTGTTTCTTTTTAACCCTTCTATAACAAAAATCGTTGGAATATCTCAATATTCTACTAGTCATGATAATAATATTATTATTTTAATAATGATAGTAATATAGTAATAATTATCATGATTATTGTTTATTATAAGATAATGATGATAACCTTATTTTTATCAATGTTTCTCAAAGGCTTAGTTGTCAATTGTGTCATACAAAGTCACTTTAGCAAAATTACATGAGACAGAGCCCAAACCAAAAGAAGAGTACGCACAGCAGCACAAGGAACCTATCGATGACTTACCACGACCAGTTTGGAACAGAAAAACCCCCTCCTTCGACCGTTGGGGTTTGGCTAGGGTTCCCCCTCCCATGGAACTACAATAGAGATAGAATTGTTGGTTTCGGTCCATTAATTTAAGAGGTTTATTTGAAATTATTTTACCTTAATCTTTCTTATCTATTTCTCTTTTCAATTCAAACCAACTGAAATTGATGGTTGAGAATTGTAAGAGGAACCCGATGGAACTTTGTTCGTTTCTTGGTTGTCGGTGGAACGGGACTTTCGGTTTACCATGTGCAACATATAAACGACAGAGATGTGCAGTCATGACATCATTTTTTAGAATAAATTCTCATTTAGTAAATCAAATATGCATGATACGTGGGGTTCAGGATACCGATGGTGAAGGCAGACCTTAATAAGCGACGAGTCCCTTGACTCCTGAGATCAGGCATTCCTTCTCTTTTCCTTTTCTTTCTCTTTGTGTATGTGGCGTGATAAGGAGGAGATCAACTGATGGTGATAATGTTAATGCTTGAAGGAAACGGAAGGATCCCATGAAGAATCAAGTTGGACTGTGATCATAGATGATTTTGAAGGAGTGATAAAGATGTAAGTTATTGGTGATTACTTTCGACCCCAATAATAGTAATCATGAAATGCAGGAAGAATAATTTTTTTTTGGATTTTATATGTTGTTTTTTTAAAAGATAACTTTTTTTAAATGATTTTTTTATTTTTTTTATAAAAAATACAAAAATCTCTCAAAGATAGATGTAAATGACTTTAACGAAAAACTGAGGAAGAAAAACATGAGAAGTGTATGTGGTCAAGTATACATATAACGTATATGTGGAAGAAAAGAGATTATCAAAATTGTGTACTAGATTTCTTTTTTGTGAAAGTTCGCTATGGGAAACTGGATGACTATCTTCTTCCCTTTCTCTATTTTCAGTTGTTACAAGGGATTTTGCTGTTGTTTCTTGTTTGATGAGATATTGACGAGCTCGTCTCATCCATTACAATAGCCAACATTGGTATTAGAGCTTTATGGTTGATTTTTTGTCGTTCTTTCTTACACAAAATCATGTACACATTTGATATTATAAAGAGAGAATCTATTAAAAAAAAGAGGAGGAAGAAGAAGAAACCATGAACTTATTTGTTTCTTGGGGTTTCTTTTTCTAAAACATTAAGGGAGATGAGTGATACTCACGGATCAAAGGACTCAAGTCACTGGTTCAAGACGGTGAAGAGGTTGACTTGCATGCTTTCGGTCAAGGACTTTAAAGAGTAAACCGTTGGAGGGGAGAAGCGAAGGAGTCCTTCAATCTTTGCTCCTCCTTGTCCTTCTCTTTTTCTCTCTTCTCCCTTCTCCCCTCTCTAGCTCTAGTCTTTATTCTCTCTCATTCATATTCATGGTTACAATAACTTGAGAAGCCTAGTTATTTTGGTTAATTCAAAGGTGAATTTACTGATTCACCCTTCCAACCAACGTTTTTCTAAAAATCAGCCATGGTTTTCTATAAATTGTTCACATTTTTTTAAAGTTGCCTTGTGGTTCGTGAAACTGTGTCGGGTATCAGGTTACAATTACCTTTGTGCTCTTGGTGTTTCAAAAAATTTATAAAAATACTTAGTTATGTTTTTACTATTTTGTCCCTATACAAACTCTAAATTATAGAATAGTCGGTGTGTTTTTATTGTTCTACACTTAATATTTTTTGAAAATCACAATCACGTCTATAATATAAATTTACAAATTTACCATGTTTTTTGAAATTACTAAAATAAGGCGACTTTGGTCTTATCTCCTTGAGTATTTGAGATACCTAAAATGTTTTCAAAATTGCATTTAAGTGCTTATGATGTTTTGCATGATAGTAGATATTATTTAATAATATTACTATTAGGTAACTGACTAATAAATAGTGTCTATTGCAAATTTTCATGTTTTAATCTAACTATGTGTTACTTATTTATAGATTTTTACTTTAAATTTATAAATCCTCTTTTCATTTGGTTTGTCAAATTTATAAAAATGACTGTTAGAATATGTATGTCTAAATTGACAAAAATTGAAAAACTTAATAGCCTGAATTTTCAAACATGAAAATGTAGGATTCCTTTGGTCTTTACATTAGAGGGTCTGAATTATGTTTTAAGAGAAACGATAATCCCTCCTACAGAACAAACAACTAATAAGGTTAAAAAAATATTTAATCTTTCAAAAAGATACTTTAGCTAGAACTATCATGCTCACCCATATGGAGGATGGCCTCCTTAGAGTATTTGAGAAATGTAAAACTTCAAAAGAATTGTTTGAATCCATAATTGTTAAATATGAGACAATCACAGAACTACATGTTTAGTTACTCCTTCATAAATGTAATTCACGTAAAATGAAGGAAGAAGATATTGAGGTTGAACATGTAAATCAAATGTTAATTATGACTAGAGATTTAGCAGTAGCTAATTCTATAATCCCTAATACAATGCAAATTTCAACAATCCTAAATAGCCTACCTTTCATGTGGAACATAGTAACTATAACTCTTAGGTTGAGACGTGATTTCTCCCTTTCTAAGCTCCCTATGAAACTTGATATTAAGGAATATCATATGAATAAAAATAAAAGAGATAAATTGTTCTTAGCTCAGGTTGATTTAAGGTCTACCTCCAAAACCAACCAAAATAATAGGAAACCAAATAAGAAATTTGGCAAATCTTATAAAAAAGGTGATCAAAATTTTAAGAAATCAAAGGGATACACTTTTCGAATAAAATACTTCAATTGTGGTAAGATGGAACACCTTAAAAAGAATTACCACAATTTAAGGAAAAACGAGGACAACTTTTAGCAAAACAACTTGAAGGAGAAGTAGGGTATTGTCTGCGTTATTTTTTAATGTTTATACATGAATTGCATTATGACTAGCTAGTGGATAGATTCTGGAGTTACCCGATATATCTTGAAGATGAAAGAGGAAGCTATGGACATAAAGAAATACAAGTATGAGAAATATTGAGTGTATATAAAAAATAACTCTTTTGTTTATGTTCTAGGGGTTGGATCCTTTAGGAACATTATAGGAGGCACCCTTGTTGTACTTATTGATGTATTAATTTTATTATCTATTAGGCGCAATTTAGTGTATGTGCATATTCTAGTTAAGAAATGGTTTGAGGTCAAATTTGTACCTCATAAAGTCATTGTGGGAAAGCATGATAGGATAAAAAATTTTGGTATTTTTATTCTGAGCATTGATTGTTTAAATTGAATGTTAATTAAACATGATCTTCTTCTGCTTATATTGATTGTGTTTTTTCTATTTATGTGAATGTATGAAATAAGCGTTTAGGGCATATAAGTTTAAATGACTAGAAAATACTTTTAATAAGTGTGATACTTGTATAAAAGAAAAAATGACTAGAAAATCATTCTCAAAAAAATAATTAGGACAATAAATTTATCAGAAATTATTCAGACATATATATGTAGACCCTTTGACATAAGGACTCGTCATGGTAATGTTTACTTTATAAGTTTTATATATGACTATACATATCTATATCTATTATTACATAAATTTGAGGTACTTGAATTTTTTAAAGAATATAAGAAAGAAGTTGAAACTCAATTAGGGCATTCAATAAAAGCCTTCAGTTTTAATAGGAGTGGTGAATACACTTATATAATGTTTTAAAAATATTATAAAGGCTTTGTTGTTTCTAAATAAAATATTGTGCCTAGAATACAGTGTATAACAGGATCTTGTTAAATATGATTAGGTTCATGGTGCTACTCTTCCTAGAGCATTTTGGGAAGAAATAGTGACTAAAACAGTATATATACTAAATATAGTATCCTGTAAGGCTATAATCTCTACACCATATGAGATGTGGTTTAAAAGAAAACCAGACTTGAGTTATCTTAAGAGGTGAGAATCTATTGCTCATGTGAAAATCCTTTACCAATATAGGGATAAACAAGATAATATATCATTATGATATATTTTTATTGGATATCTTAAAGGTTTAAAGGATATCATTTTTATCACAAGGATCATGGTTTAATAGAAAGTATGTATGCTGAATTTTTAAAAGAGACTAAGAATGATATCTTTGTAAATAATGATTAGTGTATTGATGACCTAGTGGATCTAGATCCATCGTCATTTGAACTCATGGATTCACATCAAATTGATTTTCCTTAGCATACTAAAACTTTAAGCGGACATAAAAGACCTAATGTTAGTTTATGCTACTTAAAGGATTATCACATTTACTTTGATGAGAAAGTGTGTAATTCAGTAGATTTAGATGAGGTAAGGAAGTATGTAATTCACTAGATTTAGATGAGTTACTGATAATATGTCATATCAATAGACTATTAACTCATCTAATCATCAAACTGGTAAAAAACAATGAATGAGAAAATTGAATTCATTGAAAAAAACTAAGTTTAGGAATTGAGAGATTGATCAAAAAGTCATAAGTTGTAAATGAATTCTGAAAAAAAATATAAATCCGATAGAATAATCAACAAGTTTATATGAAGACATATTCCCCTATTATGAAATTTGCATTCATTAAGATCATTTTGGCTATTTCTGTATATTATGATTTATATTTACATCAGTTAGATGTAAAAAAAGCTTTTCTAAATGGTAATTTAGATGAAATCATTGATATACAAAAACAAGAAAGGTATGTTGTTAAAGGCCAAGAAAATAAAATATATAGGTTGAAAAAATCTTTATATAGCCTTAAATAGTCACCTCATCAATGGTATTTAACTTTTTAAAATATCATTTTAGAACATAGGTTCATAGCTAATGAACTTGACCACTGTATATATGTTTGGAATAGACCTTTGAAACTATAACTTCTTCATTAATGCAGCCAACATCCAATTAGCTATGCAGATAATCTTCATCTTCTTACAATAGATGAAGAACAAAGCGTAAATTTCTTTTAGCCAAATGATGAAAACAATATGAGAGGGATAGTATACCTCATGGTAAAGAATCGTACTAGGGAGATGGACTCTCATCATCGTCTGAACTATCCACTCGCCGGTCTAATATTGCTGGAAAGAGTAGATCCTTCAGGTTGGGAATTTGAATAGCCTGGCTTTTTGCTTGTGGTGTCTGTGGTACACGTATTGGAGCCTCATGGACCTCTTTGCATGCTTTATCCAACATAGACAGAAAGTTGCGTACGATAACAAACAGCCTTAACCTATGGTGCACGGGTACTCCATTAAGGGCGACATATTCTTATCCGGTACGTACCTAATATGGATACATGTATCGGTATGTTGGGTATGTATGGATACCATAAATGACGTATCAATACACATACGTGTATTGGTACGCATACTGATATAGGTATGTCAAGTACATGTATTGGGTATTTAATGGATCAGGTGACTCATATGGATATGAGTTGCTCGATCCACATTTCATGTTTAAAACTTTAAATCCTTAATTCGTGCGCACCATGACCGGACGTACGGCGAGCTATGAACGGCGAGTAACGAACAATGGTGCATACCCTCTCTTTCTCTGCTCTGTTTGACCATCACCGAACAGACAGCGAGCGACGAACGATGGCGGACGACGGTGCATGTTTCATGTCCCTTTACTATCACTATGCAATATAGGATTCTAGTCTTGAGTTTCAAATAAAAATGTGTTGACACGTTTCATGGATGTAGAAGAAACATAATGGAAGCCTAGCTGTTGCTTTGTCTTGCTTTCTATATGTAGTGATACGTTGGAAGGTATGCTTCGGATATTGCTCACTTTTGCACTTCTTTTGGGATACGGGGGTCAACATGAGCCTGTTTATGATCCAATGACTTACTATATCTATCATTATCATGCAGGCAATGCAGTATGCATCTCCAAGGAGTATTTTTGAATTTACTGGGACTAGCAGTCCCTTCCTTTCTCCAAGTGACAGTATGCTTTCTTTCATAGATGATTTGCTGCTTGCTGGTGGCCCTCTTTACTAATTCGGCCCAGAATGTTAAGTTTTATCTTCAAATAGAATCAAAAGAAATTATTGTGCTTTGAAAAAGTGGAAGGAGAAGAAACATGTTATTTGAATTTACTGTGCAAAGAGCAGAGTTCAAATGCAGCCTAACTTTCAAAACAACCACCGACTTAAAATCAATAGTTTAATGTAGTTTAAAACATGTTGAGGACCACATTGGAACTAACGGTTCAACTTTAATTGAAAATAACAACCCAATGAACTTGAAAACGTTCATCTTTAACTCAATCTAACGTGACAATTTTTACTGCAATCATTTCTATTGGAGAAGGATGAGCAAACCATTGGATAATGGACAATTAATTCTCATTGCAACGTCAAAGGGTTCTGCCAGAACCGGGAGCAATCCTCTAATTCATTAGTATCATTATGAGAGGCCTTGCTGGGCAAGTATCCATATGCATTTCTCAACAAGGCAGAAAGGAACCACAGTTCAGTAGCTGTTCGACATCAAATAAGGTCAAAATATTTCGTAAGCTTTTAAGAAAACGATCGCCAACATATAATGAGAAGTCCACCTTCCCCACTGACTGGATTGAGATGGTCCATATGATTTCATGTAAGGAGCAAAATTTTCGAGAATAAGCAAAACTTAGTTCATGTGATATGTGTGGGCCACAAACCTCAATATCATATTTATTTATCTTTTTATTATTATTTTTAATAATGACACACCCGTACCTTAGTTTTTTAAAATGTTTATCTTATACCCGTACTCCATGCAACATAGGCCTTAACCCTTCAGCTTTAGCAGAATTATAATGAAAATAATCTACAGTGAATTTTACCAATGTCATGATCCTCTTCTCCTCATTCAGCACCGTTTTATTTTCATCTTCTGCATGTTCTACAAAAGATGTCAGGGTCTGACGAAAGCGGCCACTTTCTTCCACACCTTGCATATCCGAGTTCAAAAAGTTCTTTGTTTTCAAAAGCATAGTACCAAGTGCTGACACAGTACTGGTCAGCATATCTGTGTCGATTGCTGCTGCTGCTTTAACATTTTCAAGCTCATCTCCAAGCCCAGATACTACCTGTAATCCTAAGCTACGTAAGTGACCACCTGTTTCTGGGGCGTTCTCATCAAAGCTTTCTTCATAATTCAAGCCAGAGATGCTCATACTTCCTCTAGATTCTCGTGCTGCACGCACACCTTCAGAGCGGATAATTTCCTGAACAACGAAGTGCAACAGGTTCGTCTTCCCGTCCGTTCCTTTCACATCTGACAGTTTTAGTAATGTATCCAGTTTGAATGCTTGAGCACCTCCATGGTAAGTCCCATCGTTCATTCGGTTCCCAGTCTTGAGAACAGCATCCAGGAGTTTCATGAAAAGACGGCTACTTCTGAGTTCTTTGCAAGCCACCTATAGGAAGAAACACCCCACTGTGAGTATGAAATAAAAGGTCAACGCCAAATTTCGCCACCATATATACGTTAACATGAGACAGTTGTAGGTCTCAAATTAAAGACAATAGATTTATTACACTCTCAAGAAACCGCTAGAAACTTCCCATTCCGAAAATGCCAAATTTCACCACCGTAATGCTTCATTTATATAGAAAAAGGACAAACAAACATGAAGAAGGTTCCTTTCAACCAAACTTATCTCTAGAGTCATCAAGGACGCCTTAACATTAGCCACGTCCTCCTCAAGAATTTCCATGAGCAGCAACGCATCGAGCTTTTGAAAGCAAAAGGGATGTCCACTAAAGTCTTTAGAAACCCTTCAACAGGCCCAAGATGTACAAGATCACCAGTGTAGGCTTGAAGTTTATATTCTTCTTCGGCAGTAGGTTCCATCTTTAATAAAATTTGAATCAGCTCAATGCCAAGTTCAGTTCCTGATATGTGAAAATAAGGTCATGCCAAATTACCAGCACACAATATTCCCAAGGGACCCATACTATCAGTAAACCACATCAAATGCAAAAGGCAGGCATGTGTTCATGGACAAACATGCATGCACACAAGCAACCCAGCTGCCAGAAACAAAATGCAGCGAGACCACAAGAAACTACGAAACACCAAAAAAAGAAAAAGAACATTGCTAGACTAATTATATAATTAAAAGAACAGATTGTGAGTCGGTAAAAGTCTCATGCATGAGTCTGCTTATCTATTGGAGTTCCTTAAAGTATAAGCCATATTTGTGCCCCTCCTCTGCTAAAGAGTAGTGCTGTGTGAATACTCCCATCATCCAAGAGACGTCCCATGATGTTTTTATAGAGAAGCAAATGCAGAGAAAGATTGAAAAACCAATGCATGCTCACACACCTTTGTCACTTTTCAATCATCTATGCCACAAAGTGCTCTCAAGGAACCAGGAATGGTAGATAATAAACTTGTATACGATAAAAAGGCAGGCAGCCATGAGCTGTAGGAGCTCTTCTCAGAAAATTCAGTGAAAACTGATAAGTTACAGCGAGGAAGTTGGTGCTCCCAAAGGGTACAACCTTTCTATTCGTATCAACAAGCATGAGTGAGGTTTCAATACCAGTGAAACCAGAATTGTTGAATTATATGTTATTTCCTGAAAATATAGTGCTGAAAAAGATATTTGTCCAGAGGAAAAAAGTCCATATGGATTGGACTTGCAGCCAAGTTCATAATGGGGAGAATTTTGCATGTGCATAGCACAATTGGTCAATCATACACCATACACCAAATAGAACTCATAAAGGTAATAATAATCATGAAAATGAAGGGTAGCATCAAACATATAGTCAATAATACTAATTAAATTCACTCATGTCAACAATAACTTGCCTGTATCGGTTGCTAATTAAATTCACTCATGTCAACAATAACTTACCTGTATCGGTCCATGTCGTATGTATCATTTCAAGAGGGGAATCGAAAAGACGCAGGGCCCATATCGGGCTCCATCGGGCTGTATCACGTCATGCAATGTACTATGTCCATGACCTAAACTGCCTCTACTATTTTGTAAAGTCTCTTTGTTTCTTGTATTTAATTTTAGGTTTATTGTGTAGGAAAAATCAAGATTCAAAATGTCTAGAAGAAGTTCTCGGGGCACACTTTGGTGACTCACATGCTTGGATGTTTGAGAACCTTACTAGCTGTTGACTTGCTTGTCATTTTGCTTTGATTTGATAAAGATTAGTCCAATGGTTAGATTATTAATTGTCAGTTAATTAGTTTATTTATTTATTTGTTTCTATTATAACTATCATTAGCTAATGACAGCTTAATATAGGTACTTAATACTTACTAGCTTATTAAGTTGGTCATAGACTATTCTTTTGATATAATACCAACCTTTTCCCTCCCTATTCTGATTCATAATAATTATTTAAGATTTTCTTCATTTTTTTATTTTAAAGTACTTGTAGAAAAGTACTTGTTAAGGAACAGTACTTGATCATAGAGGAAGACGATATGCACTACGGTCCACTACTTAGAGAACCGGTTATGGTTCTGGTACCGGTTTGGTTGATTTCGATTACCAACGGTTCTAAAGTCGGTTCGGTTCCGGTTCGAACCACTAGTTTGATTGGCCATGTCTAACCCCTTTTAAGACTATTTGGTTTCTTACATTTATTGGAATGCATATAGGTTATCTTGATATCATGAATTCATTCGATGCATAGATATTGTAGAGCCTTATATGTTAGATCATGTAGTTTATCAGTTTGGTTGACATCAAGGCAATCCAATTGCTCCCATAAGACCATCCATTATAAAGAGACCTACGAAGCTACATGCGTATAAGATATTATATGAGCAACGTGATGCAACTTGAGAAGCTTAACTCTCATATTGTTTTGAGCTTGACCATTTTGAAAATTGTACCATACGAGTGTAATAAGGTGCACATGGAGTAGTACATTCTGAAAATACATTAATTTATTTTGTGAGATTTTAGTAGTCGATTAGGTCCTCCTCGACCTACTCCAACTAAGCAATGTGATACATCGTTTTACATATCAGTAAACAAATCATTGCATTTCTATTAGTAGCATTTTTCTTTTTATTTTTCTTTAACACTACATACTAACTTTCATTTGCTTAATTTCTTATACCAGTGTATGAGTGTAATACATGATACACTTGCAATAGCTATAGTACGTTAAGAGTTTATCCTACGATCATTGTCGGGTGATCCTATGTTTTTGGATCTCATAGGGACATACGAGCAATGCTATGAACGAATCCACTGACTAACACTTTATGAGGATGATGGTAATGATGAGTGACATTTTGTTTTAGGTTATATGTATGATGTTATTTTGTAAATTTCAAACATTATATATGTAAATGACGATTGTAATGAAAGAAATTTTATTTCTTTGCTATTGAAGCTTATATACATGATTGCAATGAAATGTTGTACTCTCAGAATCAACAAAATACATGATTGTTATTCAAAGCTTGAAATCGTACAATTTCATATACAAATAGATAATTACACTTTATCATTATTATCAATATCGTGTACAATATATCGTCTCTTAGTCTTATTTATATATACAAGTCAATACATTCTTGAAACATAGTTGGCCAACTCTCAACATTTTCATCTTGATAACGCTATCATGTTGAAAAGATAGGAGGCATCCGAGAGCCATCAACCATGTGCATCTGTGAAAAAATATAAACAAAATAGGAGATTAATATCTACTTTAATCAATGAATTGTCTACATAATGTAGTGAAATATACATATATTATGCTCACCACTATAAAATATTGTACAGCATAATGATAACACATATACTATACATCTCTCACAACAAACTGTTGAATGTCAAATACTAGTGATAGAAATATCATTGACTCTATCGTAGAGAGAAATATCAATGTTATGTTTCATCGAGTAACAATAACTAAACCCATATATAGTATGAGCATTCAATACTGAATATGGCATGACCCATCTCTCATATATGCAATACGTCGAATAGTAGCATTGACACCATCTATAAAAACTGTAAATATATGTCATCCTTAAGTGTCACCTTCTTTAAGCTTTTTCTATGAGCTTCATGCCATCATTCTCCTTGTCCTACAAGTACACCGATGACTCTATACCCATAATCTTTATCTCTAATAACACTTATCTAAGCATTTACAAAGAAGCCCATAAAGCGTGTATTATCATCTCGTATGTCAGTTCGAAGTCAAGTTTCTTAGAAATGTTCTTGTCAATTGTTGAGAGAGGATTACAACTCCTTGAAGAGAAATGGCCCCACCCAAGAGATACATCGCATTCTCAACCACGTGTATAACGATGCCTACCTTTGCGTGAGGTAGTCATATGTGCATGCTCTTAAGTTGACAAGTCTTGTCTCATAGATTTGTTAGATGGTCTCCTTTTAAAATGAATTGGTGGTTCTTGTAGGATTGTGTACTCAAGATGCAACTATTCATCCAATATCTTACGTTGTGGATGATTCCATAACTTTCTCCAAACGTTCTCCATTGCATCCTCTTCTACCTGATTAGTAATATATGGGATATCCTCCTCCAAACCGTACTCACATTTTCCTCGCCTACATGTTTCAAATGCGTCAAAATATGCTTTGGTTTGTAATGGTTGTGTGTGAGATCTTTTGTTACACTATACTCAAATCTACTCAATCTCCTTGTAAAAGCATGTCCTTCGAGATACAACCTTGAAGGGAGATTATGTGTATCATTCACTAAATACAACTTCCAATATCTCCTCCACCCTATCATCTTAATAAGAAGGGATGGCCAACCTTCTTAGTGCATATCCATGAGGTACTTTCAACATCAATATTTTTCTTTTGCTTATACTTATCACTCCATTTATACCTAAGTCATACATTGCTTATTACATATTTGCTCTTCGAACGACTAATAACAATAACAATATTATATTTTCTCCCAACTAATCTTACATAATAAATGAGTTCATTACGACTCATAAACATATCGTTTATTGCAAACACAAGATAATAGTCTAACCCATCACTCTCGCAATCAACAAATTCATCTTCTAACTATTCTATCAATCGATCACCAAATACATCATTCGGTGCACTTAAATCACTGTTGTACTCCTTAGTCGTCGTATTATAAGTACGTTGATCATTCGTCGTCTTCTCTAAATCGCTTCTATCATAAGTACTTCTTTTCAAATTTTTTTCTATTCTGCAATAAGGACATTGATATCAAATATCAGAAAGAACGATATTCTGTTAAAAAGACGTGGGACATGCCTAGGCCACGTCTCCTTTAAGGAGGTAGACATGGCTCTACCCCGTCTCCCTTAAACGAGGTTGAGGCACATCTCTCCATGAGGAGGGCCACTCCTGAACTGGGTTCAGTGCTCAATATAACTTCACCCAAAACCGAGAATCTTGTTCAAACATTTGAAAATTTGAAAGATTTCAAACCAAACAACGAAAATACAATGATTTCATTGAAAACCAACCTTTCAAATTTATGAAAAATCCAAAAAACAATTGGATCGATCGTCTCCTCAATTTCATTTTCCCGTTCTTGTTTCTTGGTTTGTTTGATTCTAACTAGATTCGTAAGTAACTAATCAATGATGATTGGTTGCAAATAATAATATATCACTTTGTCAATGAATGAAAATCAAATGAAAATTGATCGTCAAAAGAAGAGGAAAAAATCACCAAGATTTGTTGTGGAGAGGAGAGAGGTATTTACAAAAATTGAGGTGTGTATAGTAAAAGGGAAGGGTATATAATAATGCTCTTTATTAGCTCAGTTTTGTTGTCTTAATCTTCACAAAGTGGGCACACCTGTATATATATATATAGAGAGAGAGAGAGAGAGAAAGTGGTCGCACACACGTGTATGTGTATATATATACACATGTGTGTCAACTTTCTCAAGATTAAGACAACAAAACTGAGTTTAATAAATATATGTATGTATGTATATATGGACGTGTGTTGTAGAGCATTTAGAAATATTGGGATCAACCGTCTTCTGGTGTGTAGATCCGATTTTATAAGAACGAGTGACAATTAAGACCGTCAAGTTCTGAAATATGAAACTCGATCTGTCTTGCAAAGAAACCTGTAAATAATCAATCCTATGGTTCCGTTTTGGGGCTGGACGTCGCATATGTATAGTCAGTTTTAGTTTTAAAAGAAATGGAACTTTCTCTCTCTCTCTCTCTCTCTCTCTCTCTCTCTCTCTCTCTCTCTCTCTCTCTCTCGGGATGGTCTATTCTCAAGTATCATACTTATGTTGAGTTTGTGATGACATGCATTAAAAGAAATTGCCTTTGCGACGTGTCAAACTTGAAATATGCACTTGACCATTAGCTCAACACCAGGGCACTCTAGTGCAGTTGCTGCTGGTTGGGAGTTCGACTCCAAGGGTGCATGTGTGGGTGTGAGTGTTAGGCTTCTGCCTCTTCTTGTAAAAAAAAATGTTGAAATATATAAATTATTGACACTTGTATTTCAAGAACACGAAAAACACAAATTAAGAAACTTTGGTCGAGGTACCATTTTGTACCGCTAGGATGTAAATGTGCTTGCTTTGCATATAGAAAGGTGGCCAGTATCTTAGGGGAGTCGTCGAATAATTTGGATGGTCATATATCTTTTTTTACTAAACATAGGTAATTTTTATCATTTTTTTCAAAAATTACACATGTTAATGTTTCCCTTTCTTCCATTCTCTCTTTGCTCACACCATTTTTCTCGAAAAAAAGACTTCTACCGCATGTCACAATTCAAGTAGTGACATGCCCATGACTCGTCTACCATATTTACATAACACCTTAAGCATGTCTCATCAACGACATGCTCAATATGCATCCACCGTCCGTTACTCCTCAAACAGTGGCGCATTGAGAACGTATTTGTCCTTCAAATAAAATGTGTCTCAAGCACGTCTTACCACCGATCATTGATTTCTTCTCTTATTTGAAACATCAATCCTTTAGAACTCTATTTCCTATCGATTTTTCATGAGATTTATCTTCCGATCGAGATAGAAATTTAGAATAATAAAGAAAAAAGTCTGAAAGAGCATGAAAAAAATCGATAAGAGATAAAAAAATCATTCATAAAAGTTTTAAAATGAAAGAATTAAAGAAACAAGATATCAATCATTTAAGAGAAAAAGAATGAGATTAAAAGTGATCACCAAAGAGAATGAGATTAAGAAGGGCCGTTAGGAGGAAAGGAAAAGCTGACAGCATGCAGATGCATCATCGAGAAAAGGACGAAGAAAAAAGAGGAAAAGAGAGAATATGCAATAGATACGGTTAGTAAAATGAATGTATGAATTCTTATGAATGCAGATATAGGGAGCTTTTCGGATGCATGCCTCAAGACATGAAAATAATCAAAAGCACACCCAGTGTACGTACATCGTCAGCTGGCCACCCAGGCAGGCCCGAATGGGGCTGGCATTACCTGGCTTCTGGGCTCCATTTACGTATTGGGAAAATCTGATATCTTTGATTTGTGTGTGGAGCGCGTACTGGACAAGGCATACCCAACCCATAATGTGTGTATATATATACATACATATATATATATATATACATACATATATATATATATATACATATATATATATATATATATATATATATATATATACATATATATATATATATGTATGTGAATATATATATATATATATATGTATATATATATATATATATAAAGAGAGAGAGAGATGGATATAATAGATATATATTGAATTTTGAAATTTTCAAAAGCAATGAACCGCGTCAGTCACTTACATTTAACCAGCTCCATTTTGCAATATAGTTAAAAACAGTCTCCATTTTTGGCATAATCTCTTTTATGCCATCACATCTCAACATGGTGCCGAATAGTCCCTGATGGTCTTTTAGGATGTTGAAAATAATGAAAATGGCATCATAACGACATGAAAAGTGCCGAATTAGATAGACTATCGAAAGAAAATATGACTAAAAAATGTGCCAGTTCCACGTGGAGCTAACAGAAAGTTGGAGTGTAACCATAATTCGTCCTTATTTCCAGTTCTATGTCGGTGTCGAAGGTCCGGTACCGTGATTCACACCATAGATGTACAAAATGGCTAATTTTTTTAAAAAAACACTTAAATAAGCATCCTACTTTCAAATAGATACCTAACTTTTGGATATATAAAAGTGCACCTGCCATCTTATATTTTAGTTATCAGCCTTTATCCTCAACATGTTCTTATGTGATCTCTCAGTATACTATGGAGCTCCACAAGTATGCACGAGCAACAAACCTCACCTTTTACCAGTTGGCTTGTGCAAGCTAAACATAGAGACCAAGATTTTATAGGACGGGACATATTGCTCCAGAGCAATTATTAGAAATAACGAGGAGCAAGATGATTGATGCAACATGAAAAGATGGTAAGCATTTTAACATTGAATTCACGAAGGCATTGACTATTCATCATGAATCACAGCTTGCATATGACTTTTCATCTTTGATATGGTTGTGGAATTCCATTGCAGAAATTGCACAATGGTTTATTAGGTACCATTGATTTGAATCGTATATGGGAACTACCGCAGAAGAATGTAATAACTTCATCAACATTTGACGACTTGCTCATTCATACATGTAAGAAAGGAAAGCTACCAAAATTGCTCTTACCGTTGCAAGATTGCCTATCCTCTCAAAGGTTCACATACGAATCGAAGAAGCGCCCAGTGAAGTAAGAAATAAGTTGTACCATTGGATACTCCCATTTGCTTCTTAATGGAATTAATCGGAATTGTCAAAACAAAAGGAACTTGTACCCTGACTTTTAACAATCAGAATAGCTAATGGAATTACTCGCATTTTATCAACCGTATCAGCAACTCCTTTGACAATTTAATGTTTGGAGCTAATGTTCTCTAAAACAGAAGTTCTTTTGTGAAAATCATGAAAAAGAATGTTAAACTGAAGTTCACGCTGAGAGAAATTGTTCCTTGACATTTCTTCGTTTTTTAGTAGATTGTTTTGCTAAGATGCTCTTTCTTTTTTTAAGTAGAAAAGCTCAGAAGATATATATATATATATATATATATATATATATATATATATATATAAAAGAGAGAGAGAGAGAGAGAGTTCAATTGTTTTATCAAAGTGATGTCACTGTTTCTCTAAATCTTAACAGACTGTACTGCCAAAAAATAAGGATTCTGAAAACAAAGATTAGAGCTTAGGGTGCTTGAAACCTTTCCTTCTTTATAAACTATGAACCATGCCTAACATGGTATTTAAAACAAGATGACCAAAACTTCGAACTACAAAACTGTCACGTGGAATTCTTCTACATGAAAAAGATCTCTGAACCTTTCGGAAGAACAAATAGCAATCAGGTACATAATTATGTCAAAGGTCACAATGACTAACCAACTCTAACTGTTGTAACTTCTACAACGCCATGCTTCAAGCTTCTTTCCTGGTAATCCTGTCACAAGATTGGAATAAAAGGATTTTTAAAGTTAAAATCAGCTCATACATTCAACGAAGCTTGAATTACATTTCCGGAGAACATGCCTAACATGGTATTTAAAACAAGATGACCAAAACTTCGAGCTACAAAACTGTCACGTGGAATTCTTCTACATGAAAAAGATCTCCAAACCTTTCCGGAGAACAAATAGCAATAAGGTACATAATTATGTCAAAGGTCACAATGACTAACCAAATCTAGCTGTTGTAACTTCTACAACGCCATGCTTCAAGCTTCTTTCCTGGTAATCCTGTCACAAGAAAGGAATAAAAAGATTTTGAAAGTTTGGAATGGGTTTTTGGTACTGAAGAAGACATCCTGAAGTTAATATATTATTCTAGTACTCTTCATGGACATAAGACATTTTTAACCTTAAATAACCAGTACCCATTATTTTTTATAAGTTACAATTTACCAACAACTTGAACACATTCTGTTTGAGTTTTTCATTTCAAATGCACCAATCCAGAGTTCCTCTTAAAGTGACTTATCCTTGAGTCTAACACTTTCAAACCAGATTCACACTCTTTTTACAGGTAAAATTCCAAATTTTAGATAAGAATAGAAAGAGTATTTATACCTGAAGCAATAAATACCAAGTGCAGTTGTAATTTCATGAATGACGGAGGTGGCAAAGTGCAAGTAGAGAATCACTGGTACAAGGAAACAGAGAAACGTGAGAGTCACCATAAAAGTTCAGCATTATGATAGACAAGGGAAAAAAGAGCAAAACCAATTTACCAGTAAATGCACAATATAGAAGAACAATTAAATATTCATCAATAAATGGAGACCTGCAGAGAATAAAGCACCCAAACCAAAAGTTAGACAGTTCTCCACCCACATTATATTATATTTTGTTGTACACACACATGCATATATATACAACAACTAAGCCTCTTCCCATACTAGATGGGGTCGGCAAACATGCACATATATATACCAAGAAATTCAATTCTTGCTTTTCTGCAAAGAAAACAAAGAATGTCAAGATCAGGAATATCTCGCAAGTTTTTTAGAATCTCGCCCTCTTGAAAAACCAGCAAAAATATAGTAATATTCTAGCAAGAATATTAAAAAATTCTCGTTGAGCATTTCCTGCCCCATTTCTTCTTTTATTATTATTAGAAAAACTCTGCCCATGTAAGGGATCACCCTCGCATGACCGGTCCCAAACCCGGATAAAGGAGGGTTTCGTTAGGCTTCCTACAGCTAGCATTAAACTTTGTCGGACTTATTTATCATGGATTCTACAAATTATGATAGGGCTCTGTGTATACAAAGAATCCATGTAGCCGACCCCATCTAGTATGGGAAAAGGCTTAGTTGTTGTATTAGAAAAACTGAAGCGTTTTTCAATAACCAAAAGATCTGCATCCTAAGATACAAAATTTCATCATATTTAGTTTGAGAAGCCAGAGAAAATCAATAAACAAAGTAATATATGGACCATTCAAAAGAAAAACTTGCATTGCAAGATACTAAAGAAGTTTTTAGAAGATGGGAAAAGAAGTATCTAATATTGATTATAGAAAATGAAATTGTATGTCTGAAAGTCATCAATAAGAGTTCCGGGAGTTATGTAGGGATCCCCAAATCTGAGAAAAGGCCAGAAAGGATACAGTTTATCAATGGACTCATCGGGGGTAATTTTGAGGCGCTTAGAAAAAAAGTTAAAACAAGGCATTGTTAGAAAATAGCTAAGGGCCATCAAAAGGAGCATAGGTTTTATTTTGGGGAACATGTAATTTAGAATATGGGAAGGGCATTTAAGGTAAAACCAGTTTTAATAAAAGCATGAAGCAAGTGTTAGGTGGTCTTGTTGTTAGTAGACAAAGAAACATGTGTTTTTTCTAGTGAATCTTTCGTATGCAAGGTGAATCAGTTCAATGAGTGCAGGGTGGAGAAGAAATGAAACTGAGAGAGATCAGAGGATAAAGAAACACAGAAAAGGAGATAGAAGAAATAAGGAGGACACAGAGAAGGAAAAAGAACAACAGAAGTAGTTGCTTGTTAGAAATGTTTGCAGTTCCACTGTTAAGGTGGTTTTTGTATCTTATGTTGCATGTTAATCGTTATTGTGGCTCATTAGTTTGATAGAATTGATCCTCGTGAAAACCAAAACCAAGCCTCCTACACTAAGTGGGGTCGGCAACATGGATTAGGGTACGTCATATCTTATATAGTGTTATATTAGCATTTGACTCAAAAGGCAAGATCACGTTTTAATTTCCTTCCAACACTTTTAACCCTTTCCTCCATCTCTTTTAAAGTGTTCAACATTGTTTAGAAATGTTATGATTTTTAAGCTTCATATTGTTAAAGATTTTCCAAGAAAACCACCTATTCAAAATCTCTCGAGGAAAACCTCACAGAGAAATTGCCAAAATTTGTGACTATCTATACAGTAAATAAAGATACAAAATTACATATCTTCAGAACCAAAAGAAAAAATTAATCCCTTTCCCACATTAAGTGGGGATGATGACATGGATTCTTGATTGCCATTTAGCTTGATGTTTGTGTTTATTAACATAAAAGAAAGTTCATGTTTCATCGTCTCCTTTCAACACTTCAAAGATCTTTGTCTCTGCCTCCTAATGTGCTCCCATCCAATTTCTCGCACCAAACTCTTGTTTCATATGGTTCAGCCTCCTCAAATGTCCAAATCACCTTAAACGTGTATCTAGCTCTTATTTTATCTTATTATGAATATGTTACTAGTACTACAGCAACTCTTTCCCTAGTAACCTTATTATGAATATTATCTTCCCTCATATGATGAAACATCAACCTTGAAAATGTCATTTTTGTCGCAGACATCTTACGGACACATTGATCATTGGCTACCCAAAATTCACCATCATAGGCATTGTTTGCCTTTAAATTTAGTGATACTCTTCTTGCCATACAAAATACTTGATGTACCCTTCCATTTGAGCTAACCAATATTAATTCTGTGTGACATATTGATCGTCTCATCTTTTTTTAGGAAATATTGACCCCAACTATTAAAAATTTGTCTTATTTGGATATGAAGCATTGTACCAACGTTATCTTGTAAGTTATTTCTTTCGGAACTTGCGATATATACAAAACTTGCATTTTGTATATATTTGATCTTTTATTCCATTAAGTAGAAAGTTCATTGCTTTTAAGGTTTCTATGCATACTTCTAAATTTAAGATGTCTGAAGACTATGAACAAATTTAGAGAACTGACAAAATTTTGTCACCTTTTGAGAGTGAAAAGCTACTAAATTTAAATTTGAAATAATGAAATATATACATTTATATATATATATATATTATCCACACATTATATATACATCTGCATGTATGATCTGGATAAATGGGGTTCTTCATTGGCTTTTCATAAATCTAACCATCCTCTTGTATGAACTAACAACATTCAAGACAAAGTATCTTGGTACAACATATGACCTTGCATTGGCAGATGAGATGAGAAAAGAGAGTTAATACAAAATACAAAAGAAGAACTGTGGAGAGATCAGTTTTCAACTAGTAGAAAAGGAATAGAATATATGGACAAGCTTAATCTTCAAATAACCCGATGATACATAAGATAACTATCCGTAGTGCATCTCCAAGAAAGACAACTTTTACTTCCAGAAAGATGGTTAGAAGCCTACAGAGATGTTATATAAAGAATTAATACAAGCTCGTAAAGATAGAGAGGTGGCATGAGAGATAAGATCTCAATGAAAGAAGTCAAATACTCTTTAGTGTCAAGCAGTGGGTAGTCAACCATCAGCATATGCACAAGATGTCGAATGAAGATGATAGGAAGTATGTATGGCCATAGGAAGAAAGGCTGGATCAGCAATAAAAAAATTTGAAAAATAGTTGGTGCAACGCCAACTAAAAGATAAAATGAAAGAGATATACTTAACAGGTTTAGACATTTAGAGAGACGATCACATAGAGCTTCATTAAAAACTTACAAGAAATAAGATGATGAACACTTTAAAATAGAGGAAAGCCTCAAAGTTATTGGAAGCAAAGATAAATCACAACCTTGCTCTCTTAAGTTAAAGGCTAATATGGCACAAGTACACCAACCAAAGTCAATACTAGGATAAGCCGATTCCCACCCTAAGTTGCTTCAACTATATTAATTCCAAGTTTCATTGAGCTTTATCTTGTGTCATATTAGCATTTAACTATTTTATTCTAGCCTTCAACACTTTAGAGTTTAGAGGCCTTTCTCTCCCTCTTTTAAAATGTTCACCATCCAATTTATCCTACCTTTTCGTTGGAGCTCTCGCTACCTCTCCAAATATTTGATTCACCTTAAACAAGTTTTTCTTTTTTATTGGTGTTGCCTTTCTCTAATAACCTCATTATGGATAAGATCTTTCCTTGTGTGACACAAAACCATCTCAACATCTTCATTTTTGTCAAGAATATCTTCTCTATATATTGATGATTGATCCGCCAACTCTGAACATAATAGAGTATTGCTGGCCTAATTGTTTCCTTATAGTATTTCCCTTCTAATTTTAGTAGTATCTTCTTATCACACAAAGAACCTAATGTTCCTTTCGTTAATTCTATATGCAACATATTTATCAATTATTCCATCTCTTTGAAAAACTAATCTTAGGTACTTAAAAATGTATTTCTTGGGCATGCATTGTTTACTAGTCTTCACTTTCATGTCATTTGCTTCAATTGAAACGTGAAAAAAAGCATACTATATATCCTACTTTTTCTAGAAAGTGAAAAGCCTTTTATTAGTTTCTCTCCAAAATAGAGTTTATTATTCACTCTTTTCCTTGTCCATGTACCAACATTATGTCATTTGCAAATGACATGCACCGAGGCACTGCATCATGAATGTGCCTTATTAATTCATTTATAAGAAAAGATATGGCTCTAAATTTCTTCTTGGTATTACCCGATATTAACATCAAAAAGATTTATATTCCCCTCATGAGTTCTAAAACAAGATGATGCTATATCACATATTCCTTCTATTATATTGATATATATCAGAGGCATCTCTTTCTTGCCCAAGGTTATCCAAAGAATATCTCTTGACACTATGTCATAAGCCTTATGTAAGTCTACGAATACCCAAGTGGAGGTTGTATTTAGTGCTAGAGTGCTCCACAAGACATAATAAGTGATAGCTTCAATAACAAATCTTCTTAGCACAAATTAAAATTGGTTCTATGTTATGCTAGATATTTAACTCAACCTTCTTTACATAACTCTTTCGCATAGTTTTAAGCATGACTCATTAGCATTATACCCACATAACTAGCACAACTTTGGATGTCTCCTTTGTTATTTATTGTGTATGGGTATCACCTTCCTCTTCCTTCGATCTTGTGGCAGATTTTGTTCTTTTCCATGATATATTATAATCCAAGTGATTCTCTCTTCTAATGCTTTCCATATTTTTATTGGGATATAGCCTAACCCCTGGAATTAACCAGATTTAATCAACTTAAGGGCCCCTTTAACTTTATTTCATTGGACAAGTGGGTAGATGGCTTGATTTGCTTGTACTTTAGAGTTGGTTAGTTCAAGTAAGCTAATTTGAGAGCTTACATATCATTAAAAAACTGATAAAAATAAATTCATCTCATTTTGATACCCGCACTTGTCAGAAAAACTTTCTCCTCATCTTTCATGCATCTAATCTTAATAAGGTGCTTTCTTTTAATTTCTAGCCTTATCAATTTTAAAGATATCTCTTTTACCTTCCATGTTATTAAATTTCTTATATATATTATTTCAAGCTTGGGTTGTTGTTTCACTAACAACTTTTTTTTTTTTTTGCTTCCTGGCCTTCTTATAGTCTTCTTAGTTCTCACAATTTTTGTTCCCATACTGCACTCTATAACATACTTTTTGCCCTAACTTCTATAACCACCCTTTTGCTATGGGATAGTGTCTTTAGATTCACCTAGCACCTCCTTGCCACTTTTCTAATACTCATTGTCATGTTTACAACATTTCACAAGTGATTTTTGAAGTTCCACTTATTCCCTTAAAATATTTGCTCTTTAAATTAACCTCCTTTCTCATTTTTTTAGATTTCTATACCCTCTTTTTTATTTCTTTATATGTAAACCTGTTGCTACTAATCAAGGGTAGTTAAACTCTCTTGGGATAACCTTACAAATTACAATACTTACAACACAATCTTTTTCCTTGAAAGCAAAATAATCAATTTGAGTTTCAAACAAACCACTTATAAGTAATCAAAAGCTTACCTTGCCAATTGAAAAATGTGTTTATTGTAAGGAGATGTGTAACTAATAACTCTTCGATTGACTTGAAGAGTCTACGCCAAATGATAATATCACAATCCAAGAATCACCAACCAATCAATACACCAAACACTTTGTGTTCAAACACATAAGTCAAGTCAAACAAATAACCAAGGTGATGTACCCAAAATTAGTATTATTATTAATGAAGGTTGTGTCTCTATTTATAGAACAAGAATAGGAGTTTACAATAACAAGAAGAGAACCTAAAGAGAAAGGAGAATTATCGGTGCTCCCCAACGGCTACCTTAACTAGTTGTTGAGGGCCAATAATCCTAGGGGCCCGGTACCTATTACACTTTAATACCTCTCCTCAAACTTATGGTGTATATACCAAAAGTTTATACAACAAAAAATTAAACCTAAGACCAATGACTTAGTAAAGAAATCTGCAAGAATCAACTTTTTCTTCAAACATTCCTCTCTAACAAAGTGGCAATCTATCTTGATGTGCTTGGTTCTTTCATGAAAGATATTATTAGATGTCATGTGTATGACACTCTTGTAGTCACAAAACATAATAGAGGGTTGTTCCAGAATGACTCCCATGTCTCTCATTACCTCTGCAATCCACAAAATCTCAACGGCAGTAGTTAGCATTACACAGTATTCTACTCTTATGGAAGACAAAGACACCTTTTGTTACTTCTTATATCTACAGGAGATCAAAGACTCACCTAGGAATACATAAAAATTGGTGGTAGAGTGTTGACTGTTTATATCTCTACCCCAATCAGTATAAGTATATACAATTAAGTCAAGGAAAGATGAAGAGGTGTGAAACACCTCCTTATCCATAGAGTGCTTAATGTATATGATGATTCTCATAACCGCACTCATGTGAGCACTATCAGGAGCTTGCTGAAACTGGTTGGCAGTGTGATCTGTCTGGGTGAGTGATAGAGAGATACATAAATGCCCCTATCAACTAACTGTACGGTGTTAGATCTTCTAGTTTCTCTCCTTTCATTACTCTCAATTTTGTTCTAAGTATTTCTGGTATATCTACCTTCTTCTCATCGGTTAGTCATGACATGTTAATAATATCACTTCAAATTTTGTTTAAGACAAAGTATTTTATATCACTATTTACAATTTCAATTCCCAAAAAATAACTGAGCAATCCGAGATCTTTCATTTCAAATTCTTCGTGAAGACCTCTTTTAACTTGAAGTATAACACCTTAACACTTCCAGTAATGATCATGTCATCAATATAGAAAAAATGATTACTAGACCTGCATCTGATTTTCTCACAAACAAAAATGTCAGTATAGTAGGATATAAATGTATGCACATGCATGAAACTTTTTAAATCTATCAAACCAAGCTTTAGAGGCTTGCTTAAGACCATATAAGGCCTTATTTAATCTAAGAACATGATTTTTTGATACATTAAGTCCCGAAAGAAGAATCAGGTATTCTTTGTGATAAGAAGATACCATTAAAGGTAAAAGGTAAATATTATAGAGCAGCAATTAGGCATGCCATGTTTTATGGTTCTGAGTGTTGGGCAGTTAATCATCATGTACAAAAGATGTCTGTGACAGAAATGAAGATGTTGAGATGTATGAGTGGTCATACAAGAAAAGACCGTATACATAATGAGGTTATTAGAAACAAATTAGGAGTGCCACCAATAGAGGATAAAATGAGAGAATGTCGTTTAAGATGGTTTGGACATATAAAAAGAAGATCAAAAGAAGAACCCGTAAGAAGGTATGAAAAACTAAATTTAATAAGTATTAAAAGAGCTAGAGGACGACCACAAAAGTGTTGGAAAGAAACAATAAAGAATGATCTAGCTTATTGTGAGTTAACTGCTAACATGGCACAAGATAGGGATCTGTGAAAACAAAGAATCAATGTAGCCGACCCCGTCTAGTATGGGAAAAGGCTTAGTTGTTTTTGTTGTTGTTGATTTAGTCCCGAAAGAGAAATTATATATAACTCTTCGTTTAGCTTACCATTAAAGATTTAACATCTAATTTAAAGAATTTCCACTTTCTAATAGCACTAAGGGTTATAGAATTCTTATGGTAGTCATTCTAGTAATAGGAGAAAAAGTTTCCTCATAGTATATTTCATATTCTTGGGTATATCCTTTAGCTTTATATCCTTCTATGGTGTCATGACTATGAGTGTTTACCTTGTATACCCATTTACATTCAATAAGTTTCTTATTCTTAAGTTTAGGTTAAATTTCTCTAAGTACGAGCCTTATCTAAAGCCTTTAATTCTTCTTGCGTAACATTTTCTCACTCACATATGTCCTCGGCTTGGTTATAAGAATTTGGTACAATCTATTTTCTTTATGACCTCCAATCAAATTTTCGGATGAGAAAGTAATTATATAATCGTTGTCACAAATTTGAGCAATGAGAAGTATATTAAGATTGAGTTTTGGTACAAAACTTACATTGAGTACTTTGAAGTCTTTATTTTCAAAACTTCCAATTTCATCTACTTAAGTCTTGTACCATCGGCCGTAAAAACATGCTTATTAGAACTCTTTTGGCAAGTGTTTTTCAAAAAATTAATTTTGGATGTCATTTAAAATGATACACCCGAGTCTAAAAACCAAGACATATCTTAAGAGATTATTGATAGCGTGTTTTCGGATATGCTAGCCTTCTCTTTGAGTATCGTATGCCTTGATGTTAGAAGATAGTGCTCCTCCCTCTTTATCCTCCAAGATGGCCACATTGTCATTTTGTTTTATCAAAATTAGGCAAGTGGTCTTGATGTGCCCACTCTTTTTGCAATAATGGCAAATGATACTTTTATTGGCTCATAAAATGGTGGGTCTTATGTAGTTCTTGGCTTGCTCTTCAATATTCTTGACAACTTATATGACTCTAGGTTGACTCTCGGTCTAGATACGGCTAGAACAGCTTCTTTGGAAGTATTTAGAGCTTTAATCTAGCTTTTAACATAATTAGATCGGCAAAGAATTCATCCCTCTTGAGTCTTGGTTTTCTATGGATTAAAGTGGATCTAATATTTTCAAATTTATCTCTAAGAACCCGCATAAATAAGAAGAAATATTGATTATCTAGATATCTTCAAATTCATCCATTTTTTATAATTTTCCAAATTTGTCAAAACTTTGAAGTTGATTCCACAACTCGGAAAATTCATTGTGGTAATGTCTAATACTCAAGTTGTGTTGCTTGAGCAGTTTCATTTTTTCCATTAAACTTATTTGAAAAAAAAATCATCTTAGAAAATAACTTTCTTCAAATATTTCTAAGTTTCAAAAGCATTTTCAAAGATGCTTCTCATTTACATTTTGGCAAATGATCCAAGTGATCTTTGCGTTCATCTTTTCCCAATCTTTAAATTTTGTTTGTATTTTTCTTAAGCCTCGACGATTTCATCCTCATTAAGCCCATCAAGAAGCAAATTAGGTTCTTGAATAATACCATGAAGATAATTCCAATAATCTTTGGATAAAAAATATTTTTTTTTCGTGCGGGCCCAACTTTGATAATAATTTGGATTAAGCAACAAAACATTTCATTTTTGCTTTCCATTATTCACAAAGACGAGTTTTTAAAGTTTACCTCTACCTTGGAATGATGAAAACAAGAAGGCACTATTTTTCAAAATTTGCTTCAAGTCGAGCATGCTTACCAATGAAACCGCATTCGATGATTTGCTTTCGAGTAGGCTTTTATACCATGTTGGGGGCCAACAATCCCTTGGCCCGGGTCCTAGAGCCCAGGCCAGGTAGACTGAGATCAACGGTCCCTAGTGGCCCGTTACCTATTACACTTTAACGGATATGTCTATCTAAAATTAACAATTTCCATTTCGTCTTCATTTTATTCTCTGAAACCGTAGTTTTCACATGCACCTTTATACTCTAAAGTCTTCTTATCATCATGTCAATTTAAATCTTTATGAGTTTCTTTAGGTGTGCATCTGCCAATAAAAAAATTTTGCTCTAAAGTGTCCTTGAGGGACAGATGGCCTTTCGTGAAGAACATGATTCTACATCATCGTCTTGGACGTAAAAAGGGTTTATGCTATGAAAATATAATTTATGGAGTTAGTTTTTAGGTTGGGAAGATCAGTGGATTTGAAGAGCGGAAAAGCCTAAACTAAAATTGGATTCAGATTTTCTGATAGGGACTAACAATTTTAACTATAACTCCTCACCTAGAACTCAGATTTTTGTGATTCTTAAAGAAAGATCTGTTAGAAGCTAGAGAAAAAGGCTTGCTAAGTAATCTTGAACTGTGTCAGTATAATCATAATTGATTTTCTAATGACTTACAATCTAAATCAAAATTTTGATGTGAGAAAAATAACCAACAGCAACTTTAGAGACGACTTTGTTCTCTTCAATTAAAGCCCAAAAGCCCATGATCTTCAGTGATGTTAGCAGCAATTGCCTTCCCAAATCTAAGAGGATTTGAGTATAGAAGAAGGTTTGGGAAGAGAAACGAAGGAGAAGAGAATACAGGAAACCTTTTGAGAGGTTTATCTTAATGGATGACAGGAAGAGAGGAATCTCCATGAGATCGACAATGAAACTTAGTGTGAATAATTCAATTGATAAAATATCAGGTGGGCGCTCTATTCATGGATGTCCTCTCCTATTTATGGACCATAGGAGAGACTTACAAAGCATAAGGATCATATTAAAGATAAACTTAAAAGGTTAACTTCCTACATTATCTGTGAGACTAAAAAGTTGATAAATTGAAATAAGAATCTTGACAAATGTAGACTCTTTCTTTGAATTGACCGGACTCACAAAAGATGAACTTTTGGTGGGGATGGATGCTTAAAAGGTTTTGCAATATGAGTCTATCAAAAGCACATTACTTAAGGATATTACCAGAAAAAATTCACTGAGATAATCAACTGGAATTGGACGGGACCACATCAAAATTTAGATCATAATATTGAATTTCATATCTAGAGACTGCTTGACCTTGTCGAAATATTTTGGTCATATCTCCTTGCTGAGAACTCCAATAGCTGAGAATTTTAAACCATTGGAAAGTTGAGTAAGAGAGATATTTTCCAACCACACCTTCAAGAGGACGGCTATGGCCTTCTTTACAACCTTAGGTGGATCTTCAGGTGCCAAATTAGTTTTCTCTTTAGATTCATCGTCCTTCATTCCTTCTGGTCATACTTATAGTACACCTTTCAGTTTTCCAACTCTTCCCAACTTACCAAACCAAATATATATGTATTGATAGCATCAACAAATTCTAAATAATCACCATCTTTTGACTCTGCCATCTCACAAAGGAATTTCCTTCTTTACAAGTCTGACATCACATAAGACTGTCCAAATTCCTCATGATAATCTGGGTCTACAAGGACTTACTCTTCTATACATTTACCCAACATTGTTCAGGTAAGAATTTAAAATAGTTTTTCACAATTCTCCATTAAAATGAATCAGTGAGGGATTAAATTGTTCAAGAATATATATATCTGTTGTTTTTAGTGTTAGTTTTGTAATTTTTGATATTTGGGTATTATTGTAATTGCCCATAGTACTAAGGGCATTTTGGTCATTTTTTGTTTTACAACCCATTATATAAGGACTGGACGTTTTGTATTAGGGTTAAGAGTTTGATTAATAGAAAGAGAGTAAGAGAGGGGGAAACCTTCATTGGAGGTTTGCCCCTTCCTCCGATCACCCATTTTTACTCTTCTATGTTCTTAATCGTTGTTACAATTGATCCTCCGCTACACTACCCACAAATTCAAACATGATATCAGAGCCTATAAGGCTGTTAGATCGAGTTTTTTGAAAAAAAGAAGATCATGTTGTTGTGGTTGTCGTACGGTGGCTGAGATGTGTCGGCTGGTTGCTGGATGTTGTTTCTGTCTGGCAGTGTTACTAAGAGGAGCAGCTGACCCTAGATGTTGTTGTGTACTGCATGTTGTTGTCCCATTGAGGAGCTGAACATCATTATCAAAGAGCTGAGATGTTGAGACAAGAATTTCAGAGCCTTAGATCAAAAAATGAAGAAGTTGGTTGAACCACTACATAGATCCTCCAAACTAAAGTTTTCCTGGGCCCTGATGAAGCTCTTTCGTTAGTAAAAAGATTATGTGAGGAAGAAGAGTTGTTGTACTTCAGTAACTACATATTTGCAGCTATGGAAGTTGGATGATGTAGAGGTTAATCAAGATAAACGCACAATGTTTCTCAAGTACGGGGGTTTCCTTAACCAAAGGTTTGTTGTTGTTTGTGATGGTTCACTGCCCAGTGTATAAAGTCTACTTTCATTTATTGACAAGATGTTCCCAAGCATAAATGCATGTGTAGCCTTTAGGTTTGTTTTTAGCAGTGATTCTGTACAGATTTTTCGTGGAGTAATGAGCATCCAACAAGAAGCACATGATTCTAGAGAACAATGATAACAAGCCTGTCACAAACAGCAGAGACACGTAGGAGGTGAAGTTTGAGCAGGGCCTTGAGATACTTAAGATATTCAAGGATTATGTTTCCAAGACTTGTATATTGGACGATTTTTGGATTTTACAAGTCATCAAATGCAAATGCAGGAGAGCTGAGCCAAGCTGCAGCAACTGAAGCAGATTCAGAAACCGATATGGGATGGAAAAGTGAATGACACCAGCTCTGTGTACTGGTTGAGGATTGCAACAAGCCAGATTATGTGAAATTGGTTTGAGATATTTGTGCTTATCACAATGTCAAGTTAATATTTATTCCCAGTGCAAAAAACTCTAGGCGAGTGGGTAGGGCTTTGCAAAATTGATTCAGGAAGGAAAGCCTGAGCCTAGTGCGACAGTTTTTCTCAAGGGAGAAGAAGAAGACGAAAAAGGAAGAACAAATGGGTTGCCAAAAACTGACGATGGTGGCTAGTCCATCATTTTCAGATTTTTCAAAAGTAGTTACAAGAAATTCTGGAAAGAAAGATTTGATTTTTGAAGAAAAAAGGTAATTTCAATTTGCGAATATCAAATGTTGGAGCTGAAAAAGTAAGTTACTTATTACTTTTCTGATTTTATGGGAAAGCAAACCAAAAAGGTAGTTATGGAAAGTTATTTTCCAGAATTTATGAGAAAACTATCAAAAAAATGGTAATCATGGAAAGTCACTTTCCTGATTTTGAGGAGAAGGAAACCAAAAAAATTAGTTATCGAAGATCATCTTCCATATTTGGTGGAAATGATAAGGAAAAGAAATCAAGTTAAGGATGATCCTGAAAAATAAGGATGAGTCCCACGATTTTAGGAAAGAAAGAAGGTGATCATGGCCCAGGTTTTGGATGAACCTTATCTGGAGGTGAATGTTGTACAGAGCCTGCCTTCCTTTTAAGAACATTATCTCCAGTAGCCTCAAGGGTACATTTCATCATCAAAATTAGCCCTATGGTTTGGTTTGTTATTTTCAAAAAAATAATCAAGCATGATACGGTTTCCCAAACTCAAACCACTCTCTACGTCTGAAGGCAAGTCTGAGGAAGAATCAACTAGCAAAGGGATGTGTTGTCCGTAGTTAATTCTGCCTTCATCCAGAAATATAGTATTGTTAGGTTATGTGCAATACATACACAAAGAGAGAGAAAAGGAGATAGCTCAATGCTTATCTAACAGAGAGTCTCCTGTTATATATATATATATATATTGACCGACAGATTGATTGAAGAGGTCTCCAAGTGTTTGACTGTGTTTCACATGATGCTCCACTTGATAAACGACGGAATGGTGAAGGTTGGGTTCGCTGGTGATGATGATTCAATCCCAAGTATTGCTGGCCGACCACGCCACACAGGTGTTATGGTTGGGATGGGGCAGAAGGATGCATATGTTGGTGACGAAGCCCAGTCTAAAAGAGGTATCCTCACATTGAAATACCCGATTGAGCATGGGATTGTTAGCAACTGGGATGACATGGAGAAGATCTGGCATCATACCTTCTATAATGAGCTCCGAGTTGCCCCTGAGGAGCACCCTGTTCTTCTCACTGAAGCCCCACTTAACCCAAAAGCCAACAGAGAAAAGATGACACAGATCATGTTTGAGACCTTTAATGTCCCTGTCATGTATGTGGCCATCCTCTCTCTATATGCTAGTGGATGTACAACAGGGATCTTACTAATTGCCTCATGAAGATTCTAACTGGAAGGGGATACTCCTTCACAACAACTGTCGAACGAGAACTACTTTATTCAACATAAATAGTGTCATGATTTGGTTTGTCCCTTATGGCTCTATCGATAGAGCAGGAAATACAGTGGCATATTATGTGCATGTCAGTTGGTGCTATGAGATTTTGGTGAAGAGATCTTCTTCACAGTTAGTGCCCTGCCACTGCATACAAGTTTTGTTTGGTCATGTGCACTACATTGAAGAAGGCTTTACCAGTGGAGTTGCAACTTCTTTAAGAAGAGATCATCGTGTCAAAAGGAGTGAGAGAGATGTTCAGAAAATAGTATGAAAAAAAGCAAGAAAGGCAGTCGTGTAGGGGCGCTAACGTTCAATTGCGGGCAGATTGGATGGAATGTCTCAAATCTATCGATTCTTGCAAATTTACATAAAAGAGTTGCTAAGGATGCTGAAATTGCAGTCATTAGAACTGCAGAAATGCTTCTATTTGCAGTCAGTGAGGTTGCAAAAATTTGCAGCTATGCAAGTTGCTAAAAAGAAAAAGTCATGAAGGCTTGAATTGAAGAGTTGTTGCAACTAGGAAGCTGTAAAGATGAACAGCCATGGGCTGAGTTGAAGAATATTGCAGCCATAAAGTTGGGTGGAAAAGTGTTGCAACCAAGAAAGTTGCTTGAAAATAGATAGTAAAAAGGGCTTTAAAATTCAAAAAAGATATAGAAAATATGAAGTCGTACGTAGTGAGTGTTTTCTTATTTGGTCAAATAGTAGAAATACAAATAGGAAAAAAAAAACAGAATGCAGAAAATCAGTTTTCTTGTCACCACATATGCTGAAAATCAACTAAGAGATGAGGTAGATGCATTGTTTCTTATAGAATGTGGCAGTATCACTAAGAAGCATAAAAATTAAGACCTTGAGTTGCTTAAGTAAACCAGGAGGGCTGGAAAAGCGACTGCAATCACCATGTGAAGGGGCGTAGACCGACTAGTATGAGCGAAAGTATGTATTCTGCTATTTAAGTAGTAGAGAGAGGATACCCAACCAATACACCAGTAGCAGACACCATGTAAAGGGGTGTAGGAAAAGCCGTGTAAAGTATGTATGGTTGAGATAGTACCTCCTACCATAAAAGATCAGCTTTCTCAAGAGTAGAAAAACATGTTTTTTTGAAGTATAGTTGCCTAATCCAGTGTTATCCGCATCGCACCGTATTGCACGATACGAGCGATACGCCAAAAAAATTCAAAATTTTGTTTTTCAAAAAAGTTCAAAAAAAAATCAAAATTTTTTTTGGCATGTTTCTGGCCTCTCTTCACTTCTCTCCAAGGCATCCTCCGGTATGCTTGTTTGGGATTGCAAGCCGTGTATGTAACATGTAAATTCATATTAGTTTATAAGAAATTTATTTAATAAAAATAATTTATAAACAAATAAAATTTGTGACAAAATCATTTCCTTTTTTGTTGCCAACTTTTAGGTATATTTCTGCTACCAGTTTCTAATTTCATGAAATCGCAAACAATGAAGAATAATTTGGTTGTCTCAGTTCATTGAGTGCGCATTTCACAACTTCACTATTTTAGGGTTCACCTTACATGACTTCTATTGAGTTAACATGATCAACGTGTGAGGCTTAACTCAGTCTGTGAAGTGAGATCAGATGTAATCAGATTACATGATTTTAACCCACAACATCCATCTATCATCCTTCAGTTTCAAACCACTTCAAGCATTAGTTAAAAAGCTAGTCTCTAGTAAGAGAAAAAGAGGATATGATCAAGTAACGATATCACATCACTGGGGTGTCATAGACTAAATAATCAAAGAAATGGAGCTCATTGTTTTGCTCACATATAGAAATTAGCAAATGTGCCAACTACATGTACAAAGATAGCAGTTTGTTAATTTTGATGTATTAGATGAGTGGATTATGAAAGATAACTAAGAAAATGCACTCCTAACTGAAGAAAACCTTGCATGAATTAATTTGAAAGGAGTGCAACAACATTATCAAGGAGATTAAGATTTTGATTTTGAAGCAAAAGGTAGTGAAAAACTTTGAATCTTCATCAAGGAGAAGATGAAGACTATTTAGTTAATGATCCTGATTACAAATTTACAATATGTAAATGTAAATATATTTCATTTTTTGCTTCAAAATATGTAATTTTTTTCCAATTGTTCAATGGTGAATGATCAATATGTATTAAACTTTGCATTATATGAATTCTTTGCAATTACCAGATTTTTCCTTTTTTCTGATTTTTTTTATTTTTTTTGGATTTTTACTGATTTCTCCTCATTTTTTAATATTTTTCTACTTTTTTAATACGATACGATACAATACGATACGCCCATATCATGGAGCAAAACGATACACGATATGTGTCGAACAACACTCGCCTAATTACTTCATGAAGAAGAAAGAGAGAGGGAGCAACCGACACCCATGGAAGGGTCGTGTGCTACTCATGTATTCTTGATTGTTCAAGTTTATTTAAAGGAGTCTCGTAGAGATCATTAGTACACGTGTGGTGAAGAAATAACCAATTTTTCGGCAAGTTTGGAGTTTGAAGTATCTCACTCCCAACTTGAGTGGGGGTGTTAGAATATATGTATTGTTTTCAGTGTTAGTTTTGTAATTTTTGATATTTGAGTATTATTGTAATTGCCCGTAGTACTAAGGGCATTTTGGTTATTTTCGATTTTACAACCTCATAGAAGGGTATTTTTGTTATTTCAGTATTATTGTAATTGCCCGTAGACCTAAGAGAGAGGGGGCAGCCTCCATTGGAGGTCTGCCCCCTTCCTCTGATCTCTCATTGTTACTCTTCTATGTTATTAATCGTTGTTACATTTGATCCTCCACTGCACTACCCACAAATTCTAACATAAACCATATACCTGCACAAGTTTTCATAACCAAACTGCTTTGATATGGGTTCATAAGATCCTCCAAATGCACATTTGCTACTACTACTACTACTACAACTAAGCCTTTTCCCATACTAGATGGGGTCAGCTACATGGATTCTTTGTTTTTTTTTGTAGAATCCATGTTAAGTCCAAATGCACATTTGCACATACAAAAATTTCAAATATGGAAGCTTCAAATGAGATCTATCAAGTTCTCAAGTACCTCCTCAAGACAAAGAAGTCGACCTTTCTTCAGTCAAGATTTTAGATGGCATTTTTAGATGTAAAAGGGGTTCTTGCTATGAAAATACAATTTATGGAAGTGGAAGGGATAAGCTTTAGGTTGGGCAGATGAACATATTAGAAGAAAAGAGAAGCCAAAGGGGAGTCAAGAATAAAATTAGGATTCGGTTATTTCCACAAAGTTTGATTATTTTAACTATAACTCTTCACCCAGAACTTGGATTTATGTGATTCTTGATTCTCTAGAAACTAGAGATACAAGAACAGTGAATCTTAAATCAGATCTATCCAATCAAAGCAGAATTCTTATGACTTTTAATATCTAGGTTAAAATAATGGTTTTAGAAGAAACTATCTAATAACAGCTCGGGAATGATGACTTGATTTCTTAATTAAGCCCAAGAGCCTAAGATCTTGAGTAATCTCAGCAGACTTTTATCCTTTCAAATCCACTTGGATTTGGACGTAGAGGAAAGTTTCAGAAGAGAATCAAAGAACATGCAAAGAATAAAGAAAATTAGTCGAGTGGTTTTACCTTTACCTCAAAAGATGATTGGGATGAAAGGATTTATATGATCTATTCATGAATGGCTTCTGATCTTCTCCTATATATAGACCATAGGAGAGACTTGCATAGCAAAGGAATACTAATTAGAATTAATTATGAAAATAAACTTTAAATGTACACTTCCTACATTATCTATGAAACTAAGATGCCAACAAAATTGAAACATGACATGTGAGGCTCTTTTTCTTAATGGACTCTCCTAATAGACTTTAACTTTCCATGTGAGGCCCTACAGTGACACGTGGCGCTCCTTCCATCCTTCTTGGCCATGGATCTTCTAACATTGGCCGGATCCACTTTTCTTCATTGAGCTTCTATTTAAATTGGATCTAGTTTTGGAGTTGGACAGGAATTTATATCTAGGATCTAAGCAAGAGGATGTATTAGGTCTTCCCTTAAACAAACAAATTCTCTATGTGGGATTCTTTGGATTACTTATCGAACTCTTCCAAAGATTACTTTTTGACTTTCTATTAGGCCTATTTCGGGTGCTTTAAGAATCTATTCTCCCAAAACTAATCTAACCATCATAATTCGATCACCATACTGCTTCATCTCTAGTGTTATCTTTCATATCCTTATTTATAATATTTCCAACTTACTTTTGCACTCTCTTTACCTGAATACCAAACTTTGGAGCAAGTTCTACAATCTTAGCTTTTTCACCAAATGTGTATTCATAAGATGTGAATCTTTCTTCTGATCATAGTATCAATCAGCAACATCGACTTACCAAAAGCTTGTTATTCTAAGTACCAATCTAAGTCTCAATTTCCAGAACCACCTTCTTTACCCTTATATTTGTTCATGTAAACCAAAGATCCTCTTACAATTTTGGTTAAGTATCGAGATAAAGGGACCAACTTCTTTATCCACAACTGTTTGTGATGTGAGAAACCTCTTTTGAATTTGTTCACTGTATCCAAGCAAAGATACCGAGATCCTTGCATAAACTTCACTGCAGTGCAGTGCTAAAAAGCAATGCTACTACGAAATTCCCATAAGTTTTAGAATTCATGGTGAAAAGATCCGAATGAGTTTTACACTGGTTGCCAACAATCTAAAGTCATCCTCATTTCTCATACAAGCTTGAGACCAGCAAAGGCACGAGTAGAGCATAGTTGCAAATAAGGGTCCATGTATCTGGCCCTGTTAGCACGGGATAACGCTTGTTTTGGTATTATTTCGTTTTTCCAAAGTCTAATCATATTTCTGCCATCTATACTAATCCCATGCACATTCCAGTTTTCAAGCCCTTAGGTTCATCACATAAGTGGGCCAAAATCATCCTTCCCTGCCTATTATAATTTAATACCCCTCAAACTTATGGTGTATATACCGACAGTTTGTCTCACAGAAACATAAATCTAAGGGCTGACAAGGATTTAGAAAGAAATCTATAAACTGTAAGGAACATAGCACAAAGTCAATCTTTTCTTCAAGCATTCCTCCCGAATATAGTGAAAATCAATCTCAATATGTTTAGTTTTTTCATGAAATGTATTATTTGAGGTAATATGCATAACGCTTTTATTATCACAAAGCAATTTGATAGAGTCTTTTAGGGCAACCTCCATGTCTGTTAGGAGTTCAGTGACCCAGTATATACCAACTGCGATAGAGGTAATAGCTCTATATTCTGCCTCTATAGATGATAAGGACACTTTCTGTTGTTTTTTATGTCTCTAAGAAATAAGAGACAACAACAACAACAACAACTAAGCCTTTTCTCATACTAGACAGGGTCGGCTACATGGATTCTTTGTTTCCAGAGATCCCTATCGTGTGCCATGTTAGCAGTTAACTCCCAATAAGCTAGATCATTATTTATTGTTTCTTTCCAATACTTTTGTGGTCGTCCCCTACCTCTTTTAATACTTTCCAAATTTAGTTTTTCTAACCTTCTTATAGGTTCTTCTTTTGATCTTCTTTCTATATGTCCAAACCATCTTAAACAATGTTCTCATTTTATCTTCTATTGGTGCCACTCCTAATTTGTTTCTAATAACCTCATTATGTATACGGTCTTTTCTTGTATGACCACTCATCAATCTCAACATCTTCATTTCTGTCACAGACATCTTTTGTACATGTTGATGATTAACTGCCCAACACTCAGAACCATAAAACATGGCAGGCCTAATTGTTGCTCTATAATATTTACCTTTTAATTTTAATGGTATCTACTTATCACAAAGAATGCCTGATGCTCCTCTCCATTTTAACCAACTAGCATTAATTTTATGTGTAACATCTCCATCAATTCTTCCATCACTCTGAAAAATTGACCCTAGGTATTTAAAACTTTCCTTTTTGGAATGCAATGTGTACCAATTTTAATTTCTATGTCCTCTGAAGTAACCAAATGATCAAACTTACATTCCATATATTCTGTCTTTGTTCTACTAAGTCAAAGGCCTTTGCTTTCTAATGTTTCTCTCCATAGTTCCAATTTTCTATTAACTTTTTCCTTAGACTCCTCCACTAATACAATGTCATCTGCAAGCAAATAACATACACCAAGGTACTTCATCTTGAATATGTTTTGTTAACTCATCCATCACCATTATAAATAAGTATGGACTTAAAGTTGATCCTTGATGTAACCCAATATTAACTTCAAAGAAGTCTGTCGTTCCTTCATGAGTCCTCACACATATTTTTGCACCATCATACATGTCTCTTATAAGGTTAATATATGTCAATGGGATACCTCTTTTTTCCAAAGTTCTCCAAAGAACCTCCCTCAATACTCTATCATAAGCTTTTTCTAGATCAATAAATATCATGTGAAGGTCTTTCTTTTTTACTCTAAAATGTTCCATAAGACGTCTCAAAAGGTGAATCACTTCAATAGTAGATCTGCCTGAAATGAATCCAAATTGGTTCTCTGTTGTACTTGATACTTGTCTTAACCTATGTTCGATAATTCTTTCCCATAATTTCATAGTATGACTCATTAACTTAATACCTCGATAATTCGCACAATTTCGAATGTCTCCCTTGTTCTTATATATGGGTATAAGTGTACTTGCTCTCCATTCCTCGAGCATCTTTTGGTTTTTCCATATTTCATTAAATAGTCTTGTGAGCCAAGTGATTCCTATTTCTCCTAGTATTTTCCAAACTTCTATAGGAATATTATCTGGTCCTACCGATTTATCACCTTTCATATGTTTAAAAGCCTCTTTTACTTCATTCTTTTCTATACGTCGGTAGAAATTGTGGTTTATATACTTTTCTAACTTGGCTAAATCTCCTAAACTAATACTAACATCTTTATTTTCATTAAAAAGATTATAAAAATAGTTTTTCCATCTATTTCTTATATCATCATTTGCCACTAGAATTTTTTCATCCTCATCTTTTATGCATCTAACATAATTAAGATCTTTAGTTTTCTTATCTCTAGCCCTAGCTATCCTAAAAATATCTCTTTCACCCTCTTTTGAGTTGAGTTTTTTAAATAAGTCCTCCCAAATCTTAGCTTTTGCTTCACTAACGGCCTTTTTTGCTTCTTTCTTTGCTTTCTTATAAGCTTCTAAAGTTTCACTAGTTTTCTTAGCATAATGTAATTTGTAACATGCCCTCTTTGCCTTGATTTTATTTTGTACTACTTCACTCCACCACCAAGCTTCTTTTTGTGCCGGTACACCTCCCTTAGATACTCCTAATACATCTTTCGTCACTTTCCTAATATGTATAGCCATATTGTTCCACATATCACAGGGTGTGCCAACATAATTCCAAACATTTCCTTAAAGGACTTTTTGTTTAAATATATCTTTTTTCTCCCTTTTAAGGTTCCACCATTTAGTCCAAATAGCTCGATGCACTCTTTTCTTCTTTATCCATTTTTTTATTTGTAAATCCATAACTAAAAGTCGATGTTGGGTGGTTAAGCTTTCTCTTGGAATTACCTTATAATCTTTAGAACACGCTCTATCTTTTTTTCTACAAATAAAGTAATCAATTTGTGTTTGTGATAAGCCACTCTTATAAGTAATTAAATGTTCATCTCGTTTTTTGAAGATTGTATTGACTATAAAGAAATCAAATGCCATAACAAAATTTAAAATCTCCCTACCTTCCTCGTTTATATCCCTAAAACCAAAGTTTCCATGAATCCCTTGATATCCTAATGCCTCTTTACCGACATGTCCAATTAAATCTCCTCCTAAACAAATCATCTCCCTTTGTGGAATCTTTTGAATCACCTTATCTAACTCTTCCCAAAAAACTGTCTTTATACTATCTTCTAGTCCTACTTGGGGTGCGTAAGCACAAACTATATTCAAAACCTCTACTCCTAACACTAATTTCAACATCATGATTCGGTCACCATATCGTTGTATGTCTACTACACTCTCCTTTAAATCTTTATATGATAATACCAACTCTGTTTCGAGCCTTTTCTTTACCTGAGTACCATAATTTAAAACATGTATCCTCTATCTCCTTTGCATTTTCTCCAACCCATTTTGTCTCTTGTAAACATAGAATATGAATCTTTCTCCGAATCATAGTATCTACCACCTCCATTAGCTTACCGGATAATGTAGCTTACCGGATAATGTTCTGATATTCCAAGAACCAATACGAATCTTATTATCTAGGACTAACTTCCTTACCCCCCGCATCCGTCCATAATCAAAATGCGGAGACCCTCTCTGAAAATTTTTCACTACATTCGGGCGGCAATGTAGCAGGACTAACTTCTTTACCCACACCCGTCCATGATGTGGGAACCTTCTCTGCAATTGATTCACTACATTCGGGCGAAAATGTAGTGGCCCTTGCTTACTTCTTACTACATTTGGGCTCTGCAGCACGTCGCTAGGCGGGGACGTCCCAAAACAATGCTCATAATTTTTGTAATCAATGTTATAAAAATCCGACGAAGTTTTACGCTGGCTGTCGAAAGCCTAACACAACCCTCCTCCTTTATTCGGGCTTGGGACCGACAATGCAGGGTGATCCCTTACATGGGCGAAGTTCTCTAAGAAATAAGAGAATCACCTAAAAATACACAAAAATCAGTAGTGGAATGATCTCCACCCCAATAAGCATCAGCATAAGACATTAATTTAAAAGCAAATAATAATGTTAGAATGATCCCCTTTATCATTTATGTATCTTACAATCCGCATAATCGCACTCATGTGTATACTGGTGGGAACTTATTAAAAGTGACTTGCCAGATGTACTCTGTGTGTTATGTCTGGTCAAGTGATGGTAAGATATGTCAAGGCTCCTATCATATGTCTGTAAGGAGTAGAATCCTCTAATTTTTCTTCATTTGTAGTCATCAGCTTGGTCTCCATCACTTGAGGAATGCTTACTTTTTTGTCATCCGTCAATCCTGACCTATTAATAATATCCCTAGCAAACTTCGTTTGTGAAATAAAATAGCCTCTGTTATTATGGGTTATTTCTATTCCCAAAAAATAACTAAGAAATCTAAGATCTTTCATTTCAAATTCTTTATAGAAATCTCTTTTTATTTGTAATATCTCATTTTCATCGTATAATCTACATAAAGAAGTGCAATCACAATGCATGCACTAGTTTTTCTTATAAATAAGGCAGTATTAGTATAACAAGAGCGAAAATTTTGTGCATGCATGAAGTACTCAAATCTATCAAACCAAGACTTTAGAGCTTGATTGAGTCTATATAAAGCCCTTTTTAGTTTAAAAACATAGTTACTTAGGAACAATGAATCCTGGAGGGGGAGCCATATAGATATTTTCGCTAAGGTTTTCATTTAAAAAGGTATTTTTAACATCCAATTGATATATATCCCATTATTTAATTGCAAAAATCAAAATTAAAATACAAGCAGTAGTCATACAGGCAACCGGCGCAAATGTTTTCTCATAATCAATCCTATATTCTTTACAGTACCCCTTAGCTATAAGTCTTGCTTTTACCTTTCAATAGAACCATGACTATAAGTTTTGTCCTTATAGACCCATCTACAACCAATAATTTTCTTTTCTTTAGATTTCAAAACAATATTCCAAGTAAAATTTCTTTCAATATCTTTTAATTAACATTCATAGCTTTCCTCTATTCTAAGTTATTTTTTGCTTGTTCATAATGATTGGATTCAAGAATACTTGATATGGTAGCTATGTGATTTCTATGTTGTGGTTGAAATGATTCATAAGACACAAATCTTTAAGGGAGTTTTATGATTTTTTTATTAGGAGCATTATTTTTTTTCTATTCTTCTTACATAATAATGATGTTCAAAGGGTCTTAAAACATTTTCTCTTGTTTCAAGGTTTCTAGATTGATCTTCTAGTTGAACCACGTTATCCTCTTGTACTTCCTCGTTCTCATCTAACCTTTCATCCGATATTTCATCGGAAAATATATAACTATCTTGTGTGCTTTGAGATTAATTTTCATAATAACATTCATCTTCAATGAATTTAACATCTCTAAACATATAAAGTTTATCTTTTTTGGGGTCATAACACTTATATCCCATTTTATTAGTATCATACCCAAGAAAAATGCATTCAATGGTTGTGGAACTTACCTTATCATTCTTATTGGTATAAATATAACATTTACACCCAAAAACTTTCAACCAACCATAACTAGGTTTATTAGAAAACAATTTTCTATAGGAAAACAATTTTTGTGTTTAGATTATGGCACTTTATTTATCAAATATACGGATGGTAGAGTGGCTTCGGCCCACAAGTGTTTAAAACTTTACTAGCTAATAACAAAGTTTCAGTAGTTTCAATAATATGTCTATGTTTTCTTTCAACTAAATCATTTTATTGAGGAGTTTTGGTGCAAGATTTTTTATGCCAAATTCTATTTTCTTCAATATAATTTTTGAAGTCATTTGAGAGATTTTCACCCCCGGAATCGGTTCTTAAGATTTTTATATTAGTTTCAAATTAAGTCTTAACATATTGTGAAAGTCAAAACATTTAAAAACTTCCGATTTATATTTCAAGAAATGTAAGTGTGTCGAGTGAAGTCATCTACAAAAATAACATAATAGGTCACTCCTTTTTAAGGTTATGGGAGCGGGTCTCCAAACATCGGAGTATACTAACTCAAATGCCTTTTTTGTGATAAATGGTTTATCATTAAATGGTGCATGATGTGTTTTGTCAAAAATACAATCCTTATAAATGAAATCATTCTTTTCATTGATCTTTATCCATGGTAATGTTATAAAAATCGTATTATTTCGTACGATACGATACGATTTTATCGTGTATCATATAAAGATACGGTACGATAAAGGAGCACGTATCGCTTATCGCGATTTATCGTATCGTATCGTACGATACGGGGTATATCACACCGTATCGTACGAGTCAATGCCAATTTTTCTGTTATAAATTCTGAAAATTCAAAACTTATAGATTTCATTTTTCTTTATTCCCAAACCCTTTTTCATATCATTTCCTTGCTTTCAAATCCTGTTCTTACCTTGTTCTTGTTGATTTTATGGTTTATTCACAAGATTCTCAAGTATTTTACCCAATCCAACTCCCCATCTCTAGGATTTTTGTCAAATCCGTGTCATACCTCTTTCCTTTGCCATTCTACCCGATTTTTCACTTAAAAATTTGGGAGTTTTGCAGATTCCGTGATTCTTAACCTCTAAAAAGCCTTTTCCTTCTTATTGATTGTTCACTCTTGTCTTAATGGCTTTCGATCGAGTCGATTCGGCTTGAAAATATTATACTCTTGTGTATGAAGGAAATAGACTTGTGAACAAGTGCATGTTTTGCAATGCTATAAAACATTGTGGTATTTCTCGTATGTAAAACATGGTGATATTTCTCGTATGTAATATCACCTTGCGAGAACTAAAAAGGATGTTACTGCATGTCCTCGGGTTCTCAAAATAGTGAAGTATGAGATTGAGGAAGTATTGGAGGCATTAAGGAGAATAAGAGATTACGGGTGAGAGAGAGGGCAGAAATAGGTGGTTGGGATACGTTTCAATCATTTGAGGATGCTACTGCTTAGGGAATATATGGTGACTATAGTCATGGTGGTAATGAATTCCATTGTGCAGTTGAGATGGAAGAAGAGATGGCTGAAGAGGGGAGGAAAATGCGAGAAAAGGAAAAAGAATGTAGGTTTTAGTGGTAGTAGTAGTGGAGTTGGTTCTTTTTCCACAGCAAGATCTCCTACTTGCCCGATGCCTATGAGGGTACTAGAGGAGGTAGTGGCCCTAATAGAATGCCTTCATTTTTTTCCCATGTATGACTCTTGATCAGCCAAGCATTAGATCAATTATAGCTTCAAATGAGGTAATTGAGAAAGTATATTTAAGTGTGTTGAATTTTTTTATGAAAATTGTCACCCTTTCAATGTTGCAAACTCATTTTCTTTTCAAAGTATGGCGGATGCGATTATGTGTGGGATCGGGGTATAGAGTCCCTACTTATCATGCTTTGAGGGGCACATTATTATAGAAATGAGTTGATATTGTTAATGCATGGAGTTCTTAATTTAGAGAGTCGTGGAAGGATACAGGATGTTCTATTATGGTTTATAGTTAGACAGATGGTCGGCGTAGGTCTTTGGTAAACTTCCTAGTCTATTGCCCCAAAGATATATTCTTTTTGAAATCATATGACTTGTCCCATATTGATAAAACTGCATATAATTTACTCCCTGTTTTTGAGGAAGTTGTTGAGGAAGTCGGTGTTTCAAATGTTGTTGAATTCATTACTGATAATGCTGCAAATTTTAGAGCAACTGGTAAGATGCTAGAGGCAAACCATCCATCCTTACTATGGACTCCATGTGTTACACATTTTTAGTGCAATGGATGAAATAAGAGGGACTATAGATGCATGCAGAAATATTATAAAGTTTATTTATAACCATTCTTTTGTATTGCATTTTATGCGAATTCATACCGCTGGAAGAGAATTGATTAGGCCTTCAATGAAAGGTTTGCTACAAATGTCATTATTATGCAAAGTCTTGTCATACATAAAAATGCATTGAAAATTTTGTTTGCATCTGATGAATGAGACTCTATTAGTTGGTCTAGAAAGAGAGAAGGGATTGTTGTGGTAGATGTTTTTAATACTGATTTTTAGAAAAGTTGCAGCAAATATTTTAGGATGATTGTACCTTTAGTTAAGATAACGAGGATGGTGGACAGTGAAGATAGGCATGCTATGCCTTATATATATATATATATATGATGTTATGGATAAGGCCAAATAGGAAATACAAGCAAACCTTACCGCAAATGGTCACTTCTAAATAAAGTTTGGAAGATAATTTATGCATGTTGGAACTGCCAAATGCATCATGATTTGGATGTTGTTGCATATTTCCTTAACACTTCTATTCGATTTTCTCCTAACTTTATAAAGGATAAAGAAGTTAAAAAGGGTATCTTAAATGCAATTGACCTTGTTGAAGATTCATCTACTCGTTGTAATATTCATTTAGAGTTAAGCAAGTATATACATAGTGTTAGATTTTGGAAGGCCAATTGCAATCCAACTCCGCTCTCAGATGTGACCAGGTATTGTGTTTTTATTGATATTCATTTAAGTTATTAATTGATTGACTCAATGTATTTCTTATTAATCATTATCGTATTTTATTTCATATGAATGGTGGGCTCGTTTTGGTGTAGATGCACCGAATTTGACAAGGTTTGCTCAACGTATATTGTGTCAAACATGTAGTTCGAGTGAGTGCGAGAGGAATTAGAGCTTTTTTAAACACATTAATACGAAAAAGTGAAACAGGCTAGAGCATGCTCGACTACATGATTTGGTATTCGTTACCTATAACATGAAGTTAAGGCAAAGGTAATAATTAGAAAATATATATTGTTTGTTGTTGCCTAGTTCTTCACTTCTTTCTTAATCTTATTAATAATGAATGATTGATGTGGCTATATTACATTTGATATTCTTTATAATTTGAATATTCTTTCTTTATAGTCAAATGCAAAAGGATGCAAGGACAAGGAAGGTGTCATATGACCCATTGAGTTACGAAAATATTATATTTTTGGCGATTGGGTCGAAGAGGAGGTGCCTCCTATCATTTTAGAGGATAAAAATTGGAGGACACTACGAGCCGAAGCAAAACTTGGTGTTGGAGACGATGAAAATAAAGCTGAAGGTGTTGGATGGGTATATCCTATTATGGAAGAAGAAGAGGGAGGAGATGATGATGATTATGGTCATAGTGATGGTGGTGATCATGACTACTACGTTGATTATAATGCTTTTGTTGATTATGATCCACGTTGTGCATGATTGCAATTTGTACTTATAAGTTATACTTGTAAGTTGTACTTTTAAGTTGTAACTTGTAACCTTGATTATGGATTCTATGGATTATAGAATATGGAATTATGGATTATGGATTCATGGAATATGGAATTGTATTATTTATGGAATATGGATGCTTGTAGCCTTGTTATGGAGATGTTTTTGTTATAATATGAATTCTTCTTTACTGTGTTATACATGTTTTATTCATTAATTTTAATTTTTGAATTTTTTTATTTTTTGAGAAAAAAATTTGTATCGTACCGTACCATACAATACGGTATGAATATGATACAGCCGGTTTTATAACATTGATCCATGGATAATTGTTCATTTTGTTTACATCAAGGTGCTCAATCTTTTGTGTTAGACGCCTAAAATCATTACAAGTAATCCCACAAGTTTCAAAATTTGACATAATTAAATTATCCATGAAGTAGAGACCTCCTTCTTTATGTCCTTCCCAATCACCTTCTTCGATAGATGATTTCGTACCATATATCCATTTGGTACGAAGGTAACAATGCAACCATTATCACAAATTTGAAAAACCAAGAAAAGATTAAGATTTAATTTTGGTATAAAACGTACTTGGAGTATTTTAAAAGAATTACTTTCTAAATTTTCAATTTCTTTAACATCAAGTTTAGTTTCATCGGTCGTAAATACTTATTCTCTAGCTTGTGTGCATTTGTCTAACAATATATTCATTTGTCATATGAAGAGAAGCACCAGAATCTAAAAACCATGACACCATTACATATCTTGACCTTTGGAAGATGATAGTGCCGACTCAGAGATGCTTGCCTTTTCTTTGAGCATTTCTTCAATATGGGTCTTGATCTTCGACGGTAACACTTCCTCCTTGTGATAAATTGCAACAACATGGGGAATTTCCTCAGTAAGAGAGGACACGAAGTCTTGATATGCCCATTCTCCTTGCAATAATAACAAATTCTGCTCTTGTTGAGCCAAGACACCACATTATTCTTGATTTGCCCATTGCATTCGCCAGCTTTTACATGTGGATGTTTTTAGGTTCTCAAATAATTTTCGAGTTTAGATGTGCCATGAACCGCTTCTTTTCCTAAGTTTCAAAAGCATTGTCAAACATATTAATCCGGCTACGAAGCTTATCATCCACATTTTGGCCAATAATTCAAGTGATTTTGGCATTGTACTCCTTTTTTTTCAATTCTTATTTATGTTTCTTTTGTAATTTGAGAAAATCATCATCATCATATTCTTTCTGTATCCATTTGGATTCTTTGATGGTACCATCAATATAATCTCAATAGCTTTTAGAAATAAAATACTTTTTCATGGTATATGCTCAACTTAGGTAAGAGTTGAGCACCAAGCAATGAAAACTTTCACTTTTACCTTCCATTCTTCTCAACAATCAATAGAAAAGATGAAGATTACCTTGATTCAAACGATTTCCAAATTTTGAGGATCAGCATGAATCTCAATGCAACTTTAACGAACTCTTTCGGCTATGATATCATGAAAAAATAGCATCAATATCTTGTCAAAGTAATTTACAAACCCAAACACAAGCAATCACGAAAGACCCTCAACGAGCCAAATCGCCAAATAAATCACCAAACACTTGGTGTACAATCCAAATCGAATATCAAACAAGTCAATGGAGCATAGAAAGCTCCAATTTATTAATAATGCATCTCTATTTATAGAGGTTTTACAATAAGAGAGAGAGCTGATTTTATAAGGTGTGGAAAGTTGGGAGCAGCTGCTCCAAACGGCATGCTCCCAACTTCCCACACAACTAGCCGTTGTGGAGCAGGGGGGACTGGCTCTTGAGGCCAAGTCCCAATGGTCCTAGATGGACATGTTGGGCCCTACTGGCCGAGTATACCTATTACAATTTAACAAAATACACACGGATGTTTAATTGATATCCTTATATGACATCTCCCTCCCAGATCTTAAACACATACTCTAATGAGCATAATAATATGAATACAGGTCTTAGAAAGTCTGGACATCTTGGCCAAACTAAGACAAACTTATAAGCTATATCGCATGAATTGGTTGCCCAAGCAAAAACCTCATGCACCCAAAATGTGTAACCATTCAAAAGAACACCTTTTGCAGAACTGCAGGATAAGACCATGAAAGGAATATTTTACTCAAAATCTGCAGCTCATTATTGCCAACTGGCCAGTAACAAATCATTCTTCCAGTTGCTAAATGAAAGGCATTGAACACTAGTGCCTGAAATTGACTGTAAACTAGAATAATATGGCAAGGCCATAAATTGCAGCCAATGTGCTAAATAGCGTCACAGGGCATTGGTATGCATGTATGTACCACATCGCATGATACACATGTATCTTTATTTTTTATTAGAAAACATTGAAAATTAAAAAAGAAAGTCAGATACGAATCATCAAATAATTTTGTAACATGCAGAATGCCACGCATGCACGAAAAATAACACTAACTTAATAAAAAAGTTGAAAAAACTAAATTAGCAAGCTAATACTAAAGAAAGTAACAGCAAAGATAGGAGCTTTAACTTCCAAAAACTTGTTCAAGAACTTATTGTGTGAGATCCATAGCGACATTTGCTTTTTCATCTCATGAGCTTTTGAAGATTCACCCCACTTTTGCTTCACTACGTCCTTGTTCATATAGGCAGCATTTTTCTTTAGCAAGAGATATGGCTATACATATTAGGAAAGTGGCGAAAGATGTGTTAGGTGAATCTAAGGGAGGTGTACAATAACAACAACAATAACTAAGCCTTATCCCACACTAGACGGGGTCGGCTACATGGATTCTTTGTTTCCAGAGATCCCTATCGTGTGCCATGTTAGTAGTTAACTCCCAATAAGCTAGATCATTCTTTATTGTTTCTTTCCAACACATTTGTAGTCGTCCTCTACCTCTTTTAATACTTTCCAAATTTAGTTTTTCTAACCTTCTTAGAGGTTCTTCTTTTGATCTTCTTTCTATATGTCCAAACCATCTTAAATGATGTTCTCTCATTTTATCCTCTATTGGTGCCACTCCTAATTTGTTTCTAATAACCTCATTATGTATACGGTCTTTTCTTGTATGACCACTCATCCATCTCAACATCTTCATTTCTGTCACAGACATCTTTTGTACATGTTGATGATTAACTGCCCAACACTCAGAACCATAAAACATGGCAGGCCTAATTGCTGCTCTATAATATTTACCTTTTAACTTTAATGGTATCTTCTTATCACAAAGAATACCTTATGCTCCTCTCCATTTTAACCAACCAGCATTAATTCTATGTGTAACATCTCCATCAATTCTTCCATTACTCTGAAAAATTGACCCTAGGTATTTAAAACTTTCCTTTTGGGGAATGCAATGTGTGCCAATTTTAATTTCAAGGTCCTCTGAAGTAACCAAATGATCAAACTTACATTCCATATATTCTGTCTTTGTTCTACTAAGTCGGAGGCCTTTGCTTTCTAATGTTTCTCTCCATAGTTCCAATTTTCTATTAACTTTTTTCTTAGACTCCTCCACTAATACAATGTCATCTGCAAATAACATACACCAAGGTACTTCATCTTGAATATGTTTTGTTAACTCATCCATTACCATTATAAATAAGTATGGACTTAAAGTTGATCCTTGATGTACCCCTATATTAACTTCAAAGAAGTCTGTCGTTCCTTCATGAGTCCTCACACATGTTTTTGCACCATCATACATGTCTCTTATAAGGTTAATATATGTCAATGGGATACCTCTTTTTTCCAAAGTTCTCTAAAGAACCTCTCTCGATACCCTATCATAAGCTTTTTCTAGATCAATAAATATCATGTGAAGGTCTTTCTTTTTTGCTCTAAAATGTTCCATAAGACGTCTCAAAAGGTGAATCGCTTCAATAGTAGATCTGCCTGGCATGAATCCAAATTGGTTCTCTGTTGTACTTGATACTTGTCTTAACCTACATTCGATAATTCTTTCCCATAATTTCATAGTATGACTCATTAACTTAATACCTCGATAATTCACACAATTTTGAATCTCCCTTGTTCTTATATATGGGTATAAGTGTACTTGCTCTCCATTCCTCGGGCATCTTTTGGTTTTTTCATATTTCATTAGAATCTAAGGGAGATGTACCGATACAAAAAGAAGCTTGATGGTGGAGTGAAGTGGTGCAAAATAAAATCAAGGTAAAGAGGGCATATTATAAATTATATTACGAACACTAGTAAAACTTTAGAGGCTTATAAGAAAGCAAAGAAATAGGCGAAAAAGACCATCAATGCAACAAAAGTTAAAATTTGAGAGGATTTATATAAAAAAAAAAATCAACTCAAAAGAGAGTGAAAGAGATATTTTTAGGATAACTAGAGATAGAGATAAGAAAACTAAAGATCTTAATTTTGTTAGATGCATCAAAGACGAGGAAGAGAAAATTCTAGTGGCAAATGATGATATAAAAAATAGATGGAAAAACTATTTTTATAAGCTTTTTTAATAAAAATAAAGATGTTAGTATTAGCTTAGGGGAGTTGGCCAAATCAGAAAAGTATATAAACCACAATTTCTACCAACGTATTTAAAAGAATGAAGTCAAAGAGACTCTTAAACATATGAAGGGTGATAAATCTGTAGGACCAAACAATATTTCTATAGAAATTTGAAAAATCCTTAGATTAACAGAAATCACTTGCTCACAAGACTATTTAGTGAAATATAGGGAAACCAAAAGATGTCCGAAGAATGGAGAGTGAGTACACTTATACCCATATACAAGAACAAGGGAGACATTTAAAATTATGTGAATTATCGGGATATCAAGTTAATGAGCCATATTATGAAATTATGAGAACGTAGGTTAAGACAAGTATCGAGTACAACATAGAACCAATTTGGATTCATGTAAGGCAGATCTACTATTGAAGCGATTCACCTTTTGAGATGTCTTATAGAATATTTTAGAGAAAAAAGAAAGACCTTCACATGATATTTATTGATCTAGAGAAAGTTTATGATAGGGTACCAAGGGAGGTTCTTTGGAGAACCTTGGAAAAAACAGGTATCCCATTTACATACATAATCCTTATAAGAGACATGTATGATGATGCAAAAACATGTGTGAGGACTAATGAAGGAATGACAGACTTCTTTGAAGTTAATATTGGGTTACATTAAAGATCACCTTTAAGTCTATATTCTATGTCACATGGGTGCGGGTGCGGGTGCGGGTGCGGGATACGGCAAATTTCAAAAATTTTGGGTGCGACGATACGACTAGGGTATATAATATTATATATTATATATAATATTCAAGCTACATAAATCAATCATAATACAACTAGTATTTGCTAATTTTGGGTGCACGTAGGTATCAATTAGGAAGTTCCCTCATAATGATAATTAGGAAGTTCCCTCATAATGATCTGAAACTTACAGTGATTTTACGAGCTGCAAAATATCCAAGTTATGGATTCAAAGAGTTTCAAGATCTTTTATAGGATATAACATATACTAGTATTTGTGCTAGGATCCACTAGCGATGTCATACTCTTCTGTTCTATTGATCTGGCAATGTTCCTGGTCTTTAATTATGTTTGGTGACAGAGATTATTCTGTGCAAAGGCATACAGTATGGAGTCCAATTGTTCGCACCCAAAATCATTCAAACAGCTTTATATTGTATAAAGCTATAATAGTAAGTACACAACTTTATATTAAGTAAAACATATAAATAGTAAAAAACTATTAATTTCATCATAATACACAAATCAATCTTCATTATCCAGACCCATTTATCCGTGAGTTACAAAAAACAAAAAAAAATTGCAAATTTTTTTTTGGACATGCCGCACCGACACGGTGTCGGTGTCGCACCAGTGTCAGGGTCGACACTCCACCCCTTAGAAGTGTCTGTGTGACTTAGTCTATATTTATAATGGTGATTAATGAGTTAACAAAACATATTCAAGATGAAGTACCTTGGTGTATGTTATTTGCATATGACATTGTGTTAGTAAAGGAATCTAAGGAAAAGTTAATAGAAAATTGGAACTATGGAGAGAAACATTAGAAAGTAAAGGCTTCCAACTTAGTAGAACAAAGATAGAATATATGGAATGTAAGTTTGATCATTTGGTTACTTTAGAGGACATAGAAATTAAAATTGGCACACAGATTATATCACCCAAAAGGAAAGTTTTAAATACCTAGGTTCAATTTTTAAGAGTGATGGAAGAATTTATGGAGACATTACGCATAGAATTAATGCAAGGTGGTTAAAATGGAGAGGAGTATCATGTAATGTTTGTGACAAGAAGATATCATTAAAGTTAAAAGATAAATATTATAGAGCAGTAATTAGACCTGCTATATTTTATGGTTTTGTGTGTTGGGCAATTAATCATCCATATATAAAAGATGTTTGTGACAAAAAAGAAGATGATAAGATGGATGAGTGGTCATATAAGGAAAGACTGTATATATAATGAGGCTATTAGAAACAAATTAGGAGTGGCACCAATAGATAGTTTAAGATGGTTTGGACATATAGAAAGAATATCAAAAGAAGCACATGTAAGAAGGTATGAAAAACTACATTTTGAAAGTATTAAAAAGAGGTAGGGGACGACCACAAAAATGTTGGAAAGAAACAATAAAGAAAGATGTAGCTTATGTTGAGTTAACTGCTAACATGGCACATAATAGGGCTGTGTGAAAACAAAGAATCCAGGTAGCCGACTCCGTCTAGTATGGGAAAAGGCTTAGTTGTTGTTGTTGTAAGAGACATTTATCTCCTAAATGACCTTCGTTCTTACATAGAAATAGTGTCTCTTCATTTTTTCCCTTGATTGACCATTAAAAGAGGTGGTTTATACCTGGTTTCTGTAGAAACCTGTCTAGCACAGTCAAAAAGGAATCTCTCCCTTCTTTTTCCAACTTGAATATAGTTTCTTCCATATATGGTTCTTTGGCATCTTCAATATATGGACAAGGCACTGCACTTATGAGTGAGTTTGATTTGTCATATTTGAGCCTTAGACCAATTGAAAGTGATAAAATCTATCACTAAAATATTTCGTTATCCTTTTCCAAACCCATTTCCCCAGATGGTTCAAAGAGTATCAAGTCTACTGATTGCAGTAATTTCTAATGATCTTATGCCCCTCTGTCATAAACCTTATCTCTTATGCTGTCCTGGAGCTAAAACCTGTGAACATTATTCCTTTTTTCTAACCTCATGCATCCTTTGCAATCTTGAAGATAGAAAGATTAATTCCAATGTCAATGTCAAAAATCTTGAAGAAGAACTCAAGAGTTTTGGCATTGTTCTTCCTCCATCCATCAAACTGTTTCTTGTACTTATTTTGGATGAAAGTTTTTCATTTTCACTCACCTCATTTTCATCCTCTTTCTTACTCTTCAGTTATGCTTCTTGAATAGTCGTATCAACATGGAATAAAGAAGTAGCTTATTTGTTGAGCTTAGATTTACAGAACACAACTAGTGTTCTTGCTTTTATTCCATTTTCGATAGAGATACTAGATTAAACTTATGTGTTACGGATCTTGAGCAACTTCCAATAGAATGTTCAGCAAAACGTTTTTTACAAGAATGCTTGCCCGATCTTGATAGGATTGCTTTACAGGCTCCAAACAATATCACCAAGAACGTGTTTCCCAAACACCAGCTTGTACCAAATTTGCAATCCTAGGGATTCATATAGCCTTAAGTTCATAACAAGAAAATAAAGAACACTACCATGTCCAGACAAGAACAAATAGGTAATAGGTAACAACCATAAAAGTTCAATGGTCACTTTACCACAAGATATCCAAACGCAAATCCAGTTCCGGCAATAAGTAAATGAGGATATCTCCCTAGCACATCCGATGGAGACAAGTAACACCTGAAGATCAGAAGGTCAATCACAACCATATTCTTCCACAATGATCTAGAAGTTCAAAACTGCAAAACAGATTTTCTTATGTTCTTACCACACAAGAACTCCCCCCAAAAGTGCACTAAAGGGAAAAAGCTGCAATAAAATAGATGGACATTATAAGAGAAAGCTCTAGGTACATGCGCAAGTAATTCACCACAGCAAAACCATACCATAGCCAACGCAAGAAACATGCTTCCTTTTCTAGCTTGAACAACTTTTTGCACATTGAATATGCTGCATAGAAGAATCCTCACACTAAATTAGAGTACATTATTAAATGGTTCTCGTGAAGAGAGTCCCATGATAATTCCAGAACTGACGAATATGGACACAATATTAAACAAACAATATTGCAACCTCAAGTAGGAAAATTGTAATCTCTAACTTAACACTGCATGTGCAAATCGATGATATCGTTGTGCATCAACTCGCTTCCAAGTTAAACAAATGATAGAAATTGACATACTTTGACCAAATAATAAAACAATGTTTTGGACACCCATAATCGTGCACTTCATCTGTGAACAGTAGTCGTAACAGTACATGTGTTTCACTACGATCATAATCAAATATGCTCAGATGACCATTGCAAGGGAGAAATTTACTTACAATGAGTTGAAAATGGATACATCTTGAAAAAAGTAAAAAGAAACAAATTTAATTTCAATGAATGATATCCATATAAGGGAGTGAGCGAATGATTTTCTTTTCATCTTTTCAAATCTAAAATTTTAGATGACCGGTTCTACTGACCATGAATTACAAGATGCATAATCTTTCTATCATTCTAACCAAACTTGGTGTGATTCTAAATCAACTCTATGCAAGCTCTTCAAAGATGGGCTGAGTAGCAACAGCCACTACAAATTGTCAAACTTGACAAAACAAAGAGTCAATCAATCAAAAAGATCTGCATGCTCATGCATGCCCTCTTTGTCAACCATCTAGCAGCACTCAAAACAGGAGTTCGTCACGAGGGTAAATGAAAACCTGAAATGCTTTGATCTAAGGAAATGAGAAAAATGGAGTACAATGAACGGCACTGGAGAAAACAAATGGAAAGAAGAATAATTGAAAGACGAGATCAGATATGATCAGAAATTAATCAGTGGCAGATTTCAGATGCGAAGGGATCAAAGAGGCCACTGCCCAGCAGTAAGGACAGTTACGTGAGGCATCGATTAAACAAGATAAGACAAATAGGCCATCTCGCAGACAACATCCAGATAGGAGAAGAAGTCGGTGACACATTAAGAACATTTGGTCCTGCTGCATGGTTAGAACAAATAGAAGGTTTTTTTCTTTCAAACCCCAATTCCTACAAAAAGCAATAATATCTTGCATTAAAATCTAAAATATGCTCAAAATAAATGCGAAAATAAGAAATATGTTCATGAAAAGGTGCCACTTTTACAGTTAAAAGAAGACGTTGAAATTCTATACCTAACACCATAAACTACTTCTTCGTTTTTTGCTTTGAATGAAAGATGCCATTGTATGCTCCTTTCATCATCCTAAACGTGAAGCTTATAAGTAAACTGAAACAAATCAATATCAAAACACAGCAGGAAGGCCCGGAACAATGAGTTTCACAGTTGACATCATGAATGTACTATTGAAGATGCACCCAATACGTCCCACTTGGTTGTCTAAGATGTTCTTGTTTGCCAACATCTGGCAGCTGGAGGTAGTGGACTCAGGCTTGAACTTTGCTTTGCCAGAGCTGAGGCCCTGGATTATGCTTTCCCTAGAAATATGATTGGCACAAATCTTCGGAAAATTATGCAGAATTGCAAGTATATTACCCAAAACCTCATCTCTACTAAACAACCCATGCAAATCATGTCCACCAAAAGAATGTATGATATAATGATGTCAGTAGTCGATTTTACAAAGCCCTTGCCTCGAGAAGGATGTCTTTGTCAGGTCCAGTCCTAACTTTTCCATACGTAGGATGCAATTGAAAGAAAATATTACTTGAACCATATGGTGATCGTACTGATTCAAGCATTTAAAGGTATCATGTTCAAAAGCTCAGACATTTCTGCACAGTTCTAAATACCAAAATATAACTGCAGAAAGAGGCTTACTTGTATAAGACAGTAGGCAGCATTCCACCAACAACCATCAGAAATAAAACCAGTGCATATGTGGGCGTCTCTGAAAACAATGGTCAGTGAGAATTTGCCGGTGCATAAACCGGACAAGGAAACATATAAAAGCAGATGTTGAATCAAATAAGGTTAAACAGAAAATTAAGCAATATACATTGATATCAACACATACAAGTACGTACACAGTCACAACAAACACTAGAACAACATACAATAAACTCAACAATAATGGAATATATTGGATATTTTGAGCCATCAAACTTCAGTAAACTAAATACTAGCAAAACCAAAAAGCAAGCTTTATCCACCCTATGCGCGTATGGCTACACAGATTCTTAGTCACCATGGTGCTCAACCTGTGTCGTATTTGCATTAAACTCCAGAAAAGGAAGATCATATTCTATCATTTCCTTCCAACACTCTTGATGTCTTTGTCTACCTCTTTTGAAGTATTTTTGTCACACCTCGCCGGAGAACATTCTGACTACCAGATAGGCCTTCATCTGCATGATAGGGTGATTAAATGGATGAGATCAGACAATGAACCACGTATTCAGTTTTGTACAGGTTTGTATATATCCTCCAAGAGTGGATCTTGGATACAAACAGCTGATCCAAACTGATTTGGTTTGAAAGGAATAAGGAACCTAAGAGTGTCCAACTAGGGGGCAATGCCAGCCATTTGTAGACCTTGGAGGCACTTGGTTTGCTTCCTCTATAAGCAACCTCCTCTTATTGGTTGGTAAACACACTTGATCCACTTGGCATATTGCCATTAATTGGAACACTTTGGGACTCTCAGTGGCTAGGAGTTCAACTTAGTGGATTCATATTGCTTGGAACATTCATGGGCTCTTGTTGGAAGAGCTCTTCCTAGTCGACATAACAAACTCCCAACAGTGGGAACAAATGGAAATTTCCTAATGATTGAAGTTAATCCAATGTCATGATACCACCAACGATGACTGCTCAGTGCAAAGTTTCCCTAGAAGCTGGCTTCTTGTGGTTGCCACCTCATTTTACTAGTTGGTTTCACTTGTAGTAACTCCTACCCTTGGATTATCTCCTTAGTCCTAGCCAACTTAGTCAAGAGATGGGTTCAGGCTCAAGCCAGGTAGTGGATTCATCCCATCATGGTCACCCAGATGACCTCACATAAATTTAACCATTTGAATTTGGACATAAAATTGTTGAGAAAGACATGGACTATTTCACAAATTCAATTCTCTTTAATAGTATAGATCGTTCTTATTCAGATTAACCCCAACACCCTAAAGGGATTTCCTCTTTACAAAATGATGCAGTTATCCTAGAATAAGGGAAGACCACATCTAACCCAATGGTTGAGATCTTTAGTAGGGGTGGCAATGTGTCTGGTCGGAATAGGTTAGAGCCCCACCCGACCCTGACCCACATTTAAAAGTTCATGTGGAACCCACTCCAACCTGCTCTATGGACTTTATGGATCAAAACCTGCAGCCACCCGCATATATCTTGAAAAGTCTGCCCACTCCATTCTACCTGCTCAACATTTGAGGAATAAATAGAAAAAGATCCTCTTTTCTTAAAAAAAATTAAAAAGCCTTGGACGGTAATAGGAAAGGCAATTGATCCTTTTCTTATAGTGTATCATCAAAGAATACTTTTCAACATTGTTATACCATTGAGTGTTGTAGACCCTCTTTCACTTTCTCTGAGAAAAAGGAGGAGAAACTTTTTCTGAAAATTCTACCACAGAAAAGGGAGGAGGTACACGTGCTTGGATACAGTATTTCATTGGGTACTTAAAAAAAATAAACAAAAGCCATATAAACCTATGGCTCGAGTTGGGTGTGACTTCAATCCAACTCTGACTGGCCCTGCATAACACACAATAGAATAAGAGTGAGCTCAAAACCCACCACAAGTGGGGTTAGTTGGGTACCCGCAGGTCAGGTATAAATTGTCATCCCTAGTCATGAGTCAATCTTGCATGTCAAGTTGCCCTCGATTTTCTTGTTAGGACTCAGCAACTAACTTACTTTCACATCTTAACTCCAATAGACTTGAAACTAGGCCCTGTTTGGGCTTTCCCCGAGGGTAGAATAACCCATGCTACAGTGGGGTTCTGAGCATTGGATCAATCATGGGTCCATTTTAACCATTTGACCTCTTTAACATGGACCAAACATATTCTTCTTTTGGTAGATGTACTGATTTTGCTTCACTTTTACCTTGCAATGATATTTGCACCAGGAGTCCATCTTTCTTGAGCTGGTCCTCTGTTTTGCTCGAATTTATTCTCGTCTTGATCATGCTACATGGTTCTAGGCAAGACTTTCATCAACATTCAGCTTTAGTATGGCTTCAATCTTGAAATTGCACATATCAAAGCTTAAGCGTACACTTGCATGTTAGGTCATATCACCATACTCTTGCATCAAGATTCCCACAGCTTCCAATATTGTTTTCCCCATAGTACAAGAATGGGACAATTGCATGTCCTATTTTCCCTTTAGCAATTTTACAATTTGACAATTAGAAAACAACTCATCATATAAAAAAAGAAAAAGAAACGACCTACATTTTCAGAATTTCGTGAATTCAAGCCAGCAGTTTGTTTCCAGTCTTATTGATAAAGGTAGTATAGTTTCTCAGGATCGAATGGGAAAGAATTCTCCAATACAAGATTCCCACAGCTTCCAATATTGTTTTCCCCATAGTACAAGAATGGGACAATTGCAAGTCCTATTTTCCCTTTAGCAATTTTACAATTTGACAATTAGAAAACAACTCATCATATAAAAAAAGAAAAAGAAACTACCTACATTTTCAGAATTTCGTGAATTCAAGCCAGCAGTTTGTTTCCAGTCTTATTGATAAAGGTAGTATAGTTTCTCAGGATCGAATGGGAAAGAATTCTCCAAGGATTCATGATTTGAAAATTCACTTTATGCAAAGTTTTCCCCGATTTTCCGCTTCAAAATTGTTTTTATGATGTAGAATCACATCTCCCAAATTTGGAATCAGAAGAGTTTCCTTTGATGTTGTCTAGTATGGGAAAAGGCTTAGTTGTTGTTGTAGAAGAGTTTCCTTTGACTAGGTCATGTTCATTACTGTAAAACTCATTCTTTCAATCTCCAAAAGTTCTAATTCCAGAACCATTTGAGTCCATCCTTATGTGGCTTTCATCTGTCCAATTTTCAGCCTTTGAGTGTGACAGGGTTCTGACTTTGGCAAAGAGTGAATAAAATTATGTGCAGAACCGGCGACCATAACATCCAATGGTTTCACTTGCTGGCATGGGATTTGAGATTGCATTAGGACACAACCCATAAGTTCACAGCGTAGAGTGTCATCACAAATTTGACTCTTGGTGTTTCTTCTTTTAATCTTTTGTTCTCTCACAATCAAGAGCCTCCCTACACTTGTGCCCTCTTTCCCAATCTTTTCTGCAAGTAAAGTATAAGGCTATAAGCCTCTTTTTCTTCCCCTCTCAGTTTGACCAGAGTGAGAGTCATCTTCTTCAGTTTCATCTTCGTACTTGGAGCTCCACTAGTTTTGATTCAGAGGATTTTCATGTGGACCGTTTAAGTGCATGATCTACATTGTTTGAAACTTTCATAACAGACGGTGTGTAGAGTCTACCTCCCAATATTTCAAGCCTAATATCCTCTAAATCGTCCAACACAGCATTCACATTGAATTTAGTTCAAACTTCAAATGAAGAACTAGCGAAAGAAGTGAATCAAATATTAGTCCCCCAGGACACCTGTTACCTCAAATTCTTAAATCAACTTGTGGTTGGGATAAAGTATTTGGAGTAAGCTTTTGAACTAATTGTTCTTTGAACTCATTCCAACTGCAGGTTATTTTGTAACAATGGAACCATTGAAATGTGATTCCTTGTAGTCCATTGGAAACTATGTCTAACTTCCACATTTTACACATGCAGGTACCTTACTCAACCACATTCTAGGGACTCCAAGGCGGAAATAAGGATATTCGCTTGAAGTAACACTCAATCAAGCTTTATATTAGGATGGAAGATTGAATCTGGTTTCCAGTGTGGTTCTTCTCTTTCAAACGGATCTAAGCATTTTCTTTTTTGTGGAATGGGGTCTTCATGCATGGGACATGATATTGGACTTTTCTTGGATGAATCTCCCCACTAATATCCATTACAATGTTAGGATCTCTAATTATTAGACTCACGTTTTGAGATCCATCCTGGGGATTGGCATTTCTCAGGAATCGATCACATTCTTCATGATCAACAGGTCTAAGGTGGCTAATTGATCGCTTAGGGTTCTCTGGCTTCGTGTCAAGTGCATTATATAGCTCATCAAATTGCCTCTCTAAAGCATTAATTCCACATTTGAATTCTTTCCTAGAAACCTCAGTGCTAAATTTAGATTGAAAGGTAGATCGTTATATTCAAGATTGACCAAGTCACCAAGGTAACCACAACCACCCCATAATTTATTATGCATTCCTTCTAACTCTTGTTTATTTCAGATCCAATTGAACTTGATTTGGAACCTAACTCCGATATGGCTTGATAGGTGTTTTGTATGATAAAAGGCACCAGAACTAGACCCCCCTTGTCTTAGGGTCATCTCAAGTAGATCAGATATGAAACGTTGAATTCTTTGGAATTGGAACTCGATAAAATCAATCAAGTGGCTTCAAATAACATATTTAGCTAGATACAGGCTTGCACAAATCTTCCAAGTGAGGATCTTGTATAAGAACAACCAATCTAAAGATTCTAAACTGATTTTTCTTCAAAGAGATCCACCTAATTCTGAGGAGATCAGCCTTTTACAAAATCAGATAAGTCAGTATAGAGAAAGATTTGATTGAGAGAGATGAAATAGAGAGATGAGAATGGAGTTCATTTACTTAATGAGGATCAGACACAGTTGGAGAAGAAAGCTTCACTCGGTTCAGTTAGATAAAAGTTTGATCAAGGATCAATTGGTGGAGACATCAAATGTTTATAGACCGTGGAAGCGCTTTGGGTGCTTCCTTCATAAACAACCTCTCCTCATTTGTTGGAAACTCCCCTTGGTCCACCCGGCATGTCCCTATTGGTTGGAACACTTGGAGGATTTGGCTAGGAGTTCCATGGACTACTAATGGCTGGAATACTTGGTAAATGGATCCTCCTATTCACATGCCATTTACTTGTAAAACCTGCCTCTCGTGGTCTCTCTTTCACTTGTAGTCAACTTCTTCATTTTGACAGTTCTACCTAAATGATAAATTGGCTAACGCATGGCTTTAAGGCTCAAGCTAGGTATTGAATCCACCTAGTCATAAACAGTCAAGCCACACATATGTTTAACTCTTTGACTTTGGACCTACAAAGACTTGTACCATAACATGGACTATTTCACAATCTTCAATTCAAGATTAGTGTAGATCTTTTGACTTGACCCAAGTTCACGTTGGTCCAAACGATGTAGTTGTCTTGTACTAGAAGAATGGACAACCATGCCTTGCAACAATTCAGGCCATGAACCAATCATGGGTCAAGCTGCACCTCCTTGACTTAATTGACTTGTTAGGGATCAGTCTACTCAATATTAGCCCAGTTTCACAGGTTAAATCCAATTGACTTGAAATTATGCCCATTGATGGGCCTCCCCTAGGGATGGGATAGGCCCCCCACCCTAGAGTTGGGTTTGAAGTATAGGAGATATCTTGTGTCTATACCTTCTGACCCACCCTACAGTCAATCTTGGGTCAAGTTGCACGTTGTAACATGACTTTTAACGAGGCACATTTACCTGGCCCACCCTAGAACTGGATTCCAAGCTTGATTCACCCATCAATCTTGGGTTAATTTGCACCTCGGCCACTTAATTGACTTGTTAGGGGTTGTTAAGCTCGGTCTTAGCCAATTTTACATATTGAATCCAACTGACTTGAAATTAAGCCCATCGATGGACCTCCCATAAGGACAGGTTTGAGCAACTGTGAAGTGGGTTTCGAGAAATGGATCAACCTTGGGTTCATTTTAAACTTTTGACCACTTCAAAGTTCAATGTTTACTTTGGCCAAATCTTCTTTGGTGGACATATTTCTTGTAGCTTTACTTGTGTTAGCCTGCAATAGTAGTTGCACCTTGGATCCAACTTTCTTGAGATAGCCCTTTGTTTGGCTCAACTTCATAATGACTATGGTTATTTGATTGACTTTCACTAAGATTTAGCTTGAGTATGGCAATCTTTACCTTAGACGCACTCAAGCTTGAGTGCACTCTTACATGTATCCAGGTCACATCACAACCTCTTTAAATGTCCAAACACCTTAAGCATGTCTCGCATCTTACCTTCTAATGGTAACACACCAACTCTTTCTCTAATAACCTCGACATATATTAGGTTCTTCCTCGTATTACCACACATCCACCGCAATATTTTCATCCCTGTTGACTGTCAAACACCCAGCAATACGAAACAGTGTGAGTACAACAGTTGCTTGATAATATTTGCCTTTAAATTTAAGAGGTACATTCCTAACAAATTATTTTCTTAAAACGTTAGATGATAGAACATAGATGCCATGTTTTTCAAATAAATAAGGCTACGGGTTTTAATTGTAAATAGTATAACACGGGCCATTAGGGCCCGTGTAATTGTTTGGTATGGCACGGGCCACCAGGGCCCGTAGCCATAGCCGTTGGAGGGCCACAGCCTCCAACGGCTATGGCAACCCAATGGCTAGTGTTGGTCAGCCAACCCTTCTTAAGGAGCCTCTTCTTTCTTCCTTTATTTTGATGTACAATGCTCTATAAATACTCCATATTCATATCAATAAAGCAAGTTTGTGATTTGACTCTCTCTTTACTCTTGTTGCATTCTTCACTTGAGACATCCATATTTGGATGTTTTGATATCTTGCCGATTCCATCATTACTTTGACGATTTGCAACTTGGCCGATTCGACATTTATGTATCAACGAATATTTACAACAGGTAAACACATGTCTGGTTCCACGTTACATGAAACCCAAAACAAGAACTGAACTGCCCCAGGGGCAATAACTGTTTTGAAACTGCCGATTTCAGGACGGTTCCAGTTCCAGATCCGAACAACAACAACTAAGCCTTTTCCTATACTAGATGGAGTCTGCTACATGGATTCTTTGTTTCCATATAACCTTTTTCTCATACAAATTTCAGATCTGAAACCATTTAAAAAATTCATAAAATGAGCATCACACGTTCATGAGAGTCGAACTCTCACCTAGCTCAATGGTAGAAAGGGTTTTACCATTGCACCAAGCCTCAACATGTGATAAAAGCTAAGTAATATATATATATATATATATATTTTTTTTATTTTTTTTTATTAACGACCACTTTAAAACCACCAGTTTCGAGCCGGTTTCTGAAAAGCATGAACTGTAACCGAACGAAAGAGTACTAAGGTCCGATTACGGTTCCAAGACCAGTTCGGCCGGTTCTAGTTATTGGTTCTTTCGAAACCGGTTAAGTTTTGGTTCGAACCGCCAAACCGGTCATGTCTAGCTACAAGTTTACATGTCTAACCCATCTTATTGAAAAATTGGCACGAGTTACTAGATATTCTAGTTAATAGAAAGTAAGTTGATCAAATTCAGGAATGAATCGAGCAATATCCAAATTGACTTGATCAAATCATATCAAATCAGATTCAGGCCTGCATCAGGATCTAATGGAGAAAACACATTAATGAATCAACAACAACTAAGTCATTGCTCATACTAGATGGGGTTGGCTTCATAGATTCCTTGTTTCCACATAGCCCTATCATCATTTGTAGAATCCATGGTAAATAAGTCTGATAAAATTTTACGTTAGCGGTCGGAAGTGTAACGCAACCCTTCTTTATACAGGCTGGGGACCGGAAAACACATTAATGAATAAGGATGGAAATAGCTATCAGTCATTCTATTCGCAATTGGGTTACATATTGATTGGACTTGAATGAAAAAATGGAAAACAAGATCCTAGTCCAAAATCAACCAGATCAAAAGTTATACTTGCTCTAATCAAATACTGAATTCAGACTCGGGTAGAATCTGAATCTGGGCAATCAACATGCCAACTTGCAAGCTAGATTATACTGATGTATATACAGGACCACAAAAGTATTTAGAGATAAAAGAGAGGATGACTGTGGAATAGATTAACCCCTGAATATATTTCAAGGGCAACTTTTCTGAGAAAAGTCAAGTGAAACCATGAAAAAGCAAAGGTTCATGCAGGTAGAATATAGGGATAGGAGTATCTTAAACTAAAAGAGTTTCATCACTCAAGTAATGGAGAACTTGTACGCTTGAGGAGATTACAAGTATGATATGAGAAAATTTCCATGCACACACGGATGTCATGAAATCATCACTGTTAACAGGAAGTCGTCTCTGAATTTACTCATTTTGATGAATCTAGTAACGAAAGTCAGTAGGTTAGCCCGCATCTTACCAGAGGACCTTACCAGGAATTATGGGTACCCAACCAAGGATGGGAATGGATGTCCTGAAGTCCTGTACCCACCATTCAGCACCTGAAAATGAAATAAATGAATAACTGTCACTAGATAAAGACACCAAACAGGTAAATAAGCTTAGTTTTGCTACTTTCTAATTCCATTTCATGCTTGAAGAAAAACAAAGAACAAATTCAGTCACAAATGTGAGTGACTAAAATTGGAAGATTGACAAGAAAGCATTCACAAAAGTAACCAGCTAAATGCAATTAGTACACCACCACCTAAAATTTAAAGCAAAGGTGTAAAAACATAAAAGTTAAAGATAATTCAAAGATTGGAACCATGTGATGTGTTATACCAACAACAGCTGTAAAAAAATGAACCCCATAAATCAGCATGAGCCCTTCTGTAGGTCCATTTATTTCTGGAAGAATAAGCGTATTTGTAAAGAAACTGCATCAATGACAAAAGAGAACATTAAGAATACCACAAGATTCATTGAGTTAGTATATGCCTACACGCTTGGAGATAGAAGTAATTTGGGAAAGATACAAGCATTGTAAAAGTAAAAAAAAAAAATAACTATGACTTACTGTTCCCATGTAGCACAGTAGAATGGAATTGCAGCTAATACCCAGAACCAAAATGCGTGTTTTCCACACATAGCAGTACTCCCAAATGCCAGGGACTCAAACTAAGAAACAGGTTATCAGAAAGAAATATCAAATGAAGTTCCAGCATTCAACACCAGAGATCATACAAATGAACATACCGCACATGCAAGAGCATCACATCCTGCAACATTAACAGAAATAATTCAGTTGGACAGAACATTACAGACTTAAAAGAGTTTCTTAAAGACAGATGAGAGGAAATCACCGTGATCAAAAAGTTCACCCAACGGACTAGATGAATTAGTACGCCTAGCTTGCTTTCCATCCACAGCATCAAATGTCTAGAAAGTTTCTCACAATTAAGACACACTGACTAAAAATAATAAATTCAAATTGCTAAGATGATATGAGGAATAATAATAGTTTCCTACACCAAATTCCAGATTTGATGAAAATAACACATAATGATAAATAAGATATTCAAATATTTCAAGGTATTATCAGTAATAATCTTACAAAAAGCATGATGCTTATGAATATTTGAGAGAGAGAAAAGAGAGCAACAAAACAAACCTGATATAGAAAGAGAAGCAATCCGTGTGCAACATGCACCCATCGTGGTGGGGCTGAATCAAGATGAGGAGAATAAATCTACCAAAAGTCACAAGTTTCAGAAAAATGAGAAGGCATGTCAGGCCACTTCATGATGCATTTGATAAACTTAACAAAAGTGCCATCATGAACCAACAATTAAAACAAATAACCGAAGGCAGGAATTAACCAAACCAGAATTAAAAAGAAAAGACCTGTTATATCTATTACAGCATAGACCAAATCAAGGTTGCAAAGTATCTGACATTGACATGGCAGGTTCTAACCAGAACCGAACTGGAACAGTTCAGACCCAGAACAGGAGGTTCCAGGTTGAGAACCGCAACCAGAAATGGGGATCTCCCAATTCGGTTACGATTCAGGAATTTTAGAAACCGGCCCGGAACTGATAGTTGCAAACCATTATTTATTAAATATATATTACTTTTAATATTTACATTTACAAGAATTCTGATGACTTAATGGTAGGATGTAATTTGTGTGTGGAAGTAAGTGGAGAATTAGACTCTTATTGATGTTTGCATTTTGTGATTTGAAACAATGTTGTAAAAATCATATTGTATCGTACGATACAATACGATTTTATTGCATATCGAATGAGAATACGATACAATACAGATACACATATCGCAATAGATATGTATCGTACCCATATCGCAAATTATCATACGATATAGGTATTGTATCATACGATACAATTCGTATCACATGATACACGATATTATTATACATGAGACATTTTTTATGATTCTTTTTATTTTTCAATATTTTAATATATTGTATCGTACGATACAATAAGATTATCGCATATCAGTGCCCTATACGATACGAGCGCCGATATGCTAATTACAACATTGATTTGAAACGCTTATATATTAAATATATATAGGTGTTTGGGATCGATAAACCTTTTGGATCTTATTAACCAAAGAAATACGACTTTGCACTATGGTGATGTTTCCAATCACAAGAACCATCTTGGCCCAATGGAATAAGATTGTCATTTTCAACTAACTATAAAGTGTTCCAGTTGCACATGCTGCATTCACGGTCTTTTTAAAAAAAAATCTAAATCGGTTTTGGAGTGGTTTCATATCTAAAACCAAAACCGCCCCGAAACAGTGGTTCTGGAACCAGCCACCAATCAATTCAGTTATGGTTCTAGGTTTCAAATAACCTGAAAGTCTGAAACTGCCAGTTCCCGAAATTGGACATGTTTAACCTGACATGTGATTCTGTCGATAGAGAGGCCCATAGGACCATAACAATCCATATCATATGATATGACCGATACATACCCCTTTCATGCATATCAACAAAATACCAGTTAATAAGTCCCTCTAGACCTATGGTGATGTTTTCCTCGTTAACCCTTTGTGTTTCTTTTTCACATGTGCTCATGTGAGAGAGGAGGTTTTGCCATTTTCTCAAAGGCACCGTGTAATTTGAAGGATTTCAGATTTTATCAAGTTTATTTCTGTTTCGCTTAACTTTATAAATCATCATTTTTATGCATTTTAAGGATCCCGGTGGTGATTATGACCTTTTTTCAGTTTTCAATAGTTTTGTCTTCGAGTTCGAACATTGACCATAATCAAATATGGAAGTATGATTTCCGAATAAAGTTGGGTGATAAGACACTTTTGTTGTCTCATTTTTGTGCATGAACTTTTTCCAAACAGTAAAGGAGTCATCAGAATAAAGCATCATCCTTGGATAAGGATCAGGTACCATACCATATGATCTTGCCACAAATTAAAAAATTGATATGATTGAAGAATCCAAAGTGGAAAGAAAAGGAAAACTATATTGTAGAATTCAAAAGCGATAACAGAGAATGAATATGTAGTAATGTTATAAAAATCGTATTGTATCGTACGATATGATACAATTTTATCGAGTATTGTATGAGTATATGGTACGATACAGGTAATGTATCGCAATAAGTGATTTATCATACCATATCGTACTATAACATACGAATTACGATACGGGGCTATATTGTGTAGTATCATACTATACACCCCGTATCGTATAAGTCAATTGTTATTTTTTGAGTATAAATTTTGAAAATCCGAAATTACGAAAATCATTTATGCTTCTTTCCAAACCCTTTTTCATGTCATTCCCTTGCTCCCACATCCTCTTATCCTTGTTCTTATTGATTTTGTGGTTTATTCAAAAAATTCTCCAGTGTTTCACCGAATCCAACTCCCGATCTCTAGGTTTTTGTCAGATCCGTGACATACCTCTTCCCTTTTATATTCTACCGATTTTTCACTTGAAAAATTTAGGAAATTTATATTTCATGATTTTTAACCTTTAAAAAGCATTTTTCTTCTTATCGATTGTTCATTCTTATCTTAATGGCTTCCGATTGAGTTGATTCAGCATGAAAATATTGCACCCCGGTATATGAAAGCAATATGCTTGTGAACAAGTGCATATTTTATAATGCAGTAAAGCATGATGTATTTCTCGTATAAAACACCACCTTGTGGGAACCAATAAGAATGCTAGTGCATGTCCTCGGGTTCCCGAAGTAGTGAAGTACGAGATTGAGTAAGTATTGGAGGCTTTGAAGGAGAAGAAGAGATCAAGGGTGAGAGAGAGGGCAGAAATAGGTGGTTGGGATATGTCTCAGAAGATATTTCTGAAGGGATGTATGGTGATGAATTTCATGGTACAGCTGAGATGAAAGAAGAGATGGCCGAAGAGAGGAAGAGAATGCGAGAAAAAAGAAAAGTATAGGTTCTGATGGTAGTAGCAGTGGAGTTAGTTCTTGTTCCACTCCAAGAGCCTACGAGGGTTACTAGAGGAGGAGCCAGAGCAAGAGGTAGTGGGATGCCTTCATTTTTCCCCACGTACGACTCCTAAAGCTCAATCAGGCATTAGGTCAATTATGGCTTCAAATGAGGTAATTGATAAAGTAGATTTGAAGTGTGCTGATTTTTTTTATGAAAATTATCTCCCGTTCAATATTACACACTCATTTTATTTTCAAAGTATGGTGGATGTTATTGCGAGTGTGGGATCGGGTTATATCATGCTTTAAAGGGCACATTATTACAAAAATAGGTTGATATTGTTAATGCATGGAGTTCTGAATTTAGGGAGTCGTGGAAAGACACGATGTTCTATAATTCTATTATGGTTGATAGTTCGAGAGATGGTCAATGTAGGTCTTTGGTGAACTTCCTAGTCTATTGTTCTGAATGGACACTGTTTTTGAAATCATATGACTTGTCTCATATTGATAAAACTGCAAATAATTTACTCCCCATTTTCGAGAAAGTTGTTAAGGAAGTAGGTGTTTAAAATGTTGTTAAATTCATTATTGATAATGCTATAAATATTATCAATTAATTGACTTTGAGTGTTTCCTATTAATCATTATCATATTTTATTTCAGATGAATGGTGAGCTAGTTTTTGTATAGATACACCGAACCTGGCAAGGTTTGCTAAACATATCTTGTGTCAAAACATGTAGTTTGAGTGATTATGAGAGAAATTGGAGCTTTTTCGAACGCATTCACACGAAAAAACGAAACAAACTTGAGCATGCTCGAGTGCGTGATTTGATATACGTTGCCTACAACATGGCAAAGGTAACAATTTTAAAATATGTATTATTTTTTGCTACTTAGTTTTTTTAATCTTATTAAGAATTAATGATTAATGTGACTATATTGTATTTGATATTCTTTATAATTTGAATATTTTTTTCTTTACAAACAAATACAAAATGATGCAAGAAGGGCAAGGAAGGTGCCATAACCCGTTGAGCTACGAAAATATTGATATTCTTGATGATTGGGTCAAAGAGGAGGAACCTCCGATCAATTTAGAAAATGAAAATTGGAGGATACTCCAAGCCAAAGCAGAACATGGAGTTGAAGATGATGATGAAAATGAAGGTGTTGGATGGGTGGATCCAATTGTGGAGGAGGAAGAGCGAGGAGATGATGATGATGATGGTGACGGTGGTGATCCAAACTATGTCGATTAGAATGCTTTTGTTGATTATGATCCACATTGAGGATAATTGTAACTTTGTAATGTTCTAGTCTTGAATCTCTTATGATTGTAAGTTGTAACTTTGTTTTTTATTAATTAAAGCCTAAAGGTACTATTAAGTATATGGATGCTGGTTCATTATAAGATATTTTGTTATGGTACGATGGATGCTTATTCATTGTGTTATATATGTTTTGTTTATTAATTTCAATTTTTGTATTTTTTTATTTTTTTAACACAAAAGAGTAAAATTTATATTATTGTGTATCATACCATACGATATGGTATGATAGAAGAGTGTCAGTACCCAGTGTCATCCAGGCACCAATATGGTTTTTACAACATTGTTATGTAGTACCGAAAACTTAAGCCTAGTTGGCTAGTATTAGAATTTAGAATCTAGATATTCTCTGAATAACTATCATCCAGAACGCAAGTGTAGTGTCAAGCTTTGATGATCTATGTAATGATAATGCCACTATTATTTATTAGATTGTTGTCCATGGTTGGTTATTAAGTTAGTTAATGTTATTAATTTGTTATTAGTTAGTTATTCATGTATGGTTGATAATTTGATTAATAATGATATGTTAAATCATTTCATATTTAACTTTCTTACTTTTGATGAATCATGAATCATGTTTGTGTTTGTGTTTGTGTTTATGTGATTGTTGTTATTTATGCATATGCATTTTTCTTCATTGATATTAATTTTTGACATTTTTCTAGGTTGTTTACAATTTTACTATTTTTTAAGAATTTTTTCGTTCTTCAGATTTTAAATCAGTATGCATATGTTACAATGTGTCATTCCTATCGTATATAGGAGGCGACCAATATGTCCTGTACCGATACTTACAGGATTGCTCATCATGGGATTTTTGTAAAGTAACTTTCAAGCTTTAGGTTATAACTTTGTAAGTAGCATAACGTATATTACATAACTACCCGAAAGTTGGACTCTAGTAGTTTAGTACTCTAAATGAAATTACTGTTGTCCATTTATTTCATTTCGTTGTTATCAAGGTACCTTGAAATTTAAAAGTGTCTAATTTGTTTCTGGTTATTATGATTTGTTTAAAATGAAACTATGGTCTGTCTATTAGTTTCAAGTAGTCAGCTTATCACCATTCATGTTATGCATGCCTTTTATGTTTTATAATGGTTAATCATTTTATAATGTAGACGTGACCGTATACGTAATGAGGTTATCAAAATCAAAAACAAATTGGGAGTGACACCAATAGATGATAAAATGAGAATAAATCGTTGAACATGGTTTTCATACATGGAAAGGTGGCCAAAGGAATCTTAGGTAAGAAGGTGTGAGAAATTAGATGGTGAAAATATTAAAAAAAGAAAAGGAAGACCACACAAGTATTGGAAGGAAAAAATAAAGAATGATCTAGCATATGTTGAGTTAACTTTTAGCATGGCACAGAATCACACCCTTTGGAAAAAAAGAATCCATGTAGCCAACCCATGTAGTATTGGAAAAGGCTTAGTTGTTACTGTTGTTATTATAATCATTTGATAACGTATATTCCTGGTTTCTTGAGAAGATTTTGCATCTTCTTGAAAGTTTTTGAAATTTTAGGGTTTGTTTTGGATTTTTCTCAAACAAGTGATATGCAATATATATGACATTATTTATCGTACATAAAATAACAATCATGTCAAATTTTAAGGGGTCTATATTAATATTTACAACATTGATGTTGTGTGCATGCACGTGCGACTTTTTCATAGTCAACAATCATATGACAAGAAACAGAATAGCATTGGTTTGCCCGAGGCATCATGACATAAGGAGCATGCAGCTTTGAACATCTTCTGAGCTTAGAGAAGCATAAGCATGATTAACATTCAGAATAAGTAGATACACAAACAAAAGATAATGACTTACATAACCCAGAAGTGCAGATGTCACCAAGAACATAAAACCTGTCAACGTGATCTGCAATGATGAGTTTGCTCATCAGGCTCCTATGCGTAAAGTACTTGGACTATTAGAGCAAATCAACTACAGGAGGATAGAAATAACTTTACCATATTTGGCCTGATAAGCATCCAATTTGTGAAAACCAAAAAAAGTAAAACAGATCAGTCAGACAGAAAATAGGTTTCAAAATTTTGGAATAGCATATTTAATGATGCAAAGTAAAAAACTAAGACTAAATGGATCCACTGATGAAGTCAGAAGGTTACTCCAAAAATGTAATTGGATCAGCATATCTGTTTGCATGCAGAAACAAGCTACTTAAATTAAGATATCCCACACACATGAAATTGGTAAATGTATTCAAAAGAGATGCACAAACATGTGAAGAGAAATTGATCTATGCACAATCTGCTGGCATGGATGACGTATTCACTCAATGTTACAGAACATTATAGATGTTTTAACTAACTTGAAGGACATCTAAATCCAATAATACACCATAATGTGGTAATGAATCGTCCATGAAAGGCCTATGAAATGAAGGTCCTATTTGTAAACAAGTTCAAGATGTTCTAAGCATGAAAATCTTTTCTTTCTATCATTTCTTTGACAACGCAAACATTAGCCTAACTGAACTATCAAATATACATTCACACACAATTCAAATAATAACATAAAAAGGTCACCAGACAACCAAAAGCAAGTTAAGCAACAATATAATCTTCACTAGACTCTGGTATAAAGCACCTTTGGAGACGCATGGTCTTGTACCACTTTTCTGAACGCCAAGTTCTCCAATATGCGGCCAGTGAATATTGATCCTTCTTTTCTCAAAAGGCCAAGCCTATGAAACACCATGCAGAACTAATATTTTGCTACTTGAGTAATCCTAAAAAGGCAGTGCTTAAGAAATACCATAGCACCCATTTAGAAGATGTACATTACTGTGATTTCCCCATGGTAATCTGTGACCTCAGTACTAACTAAAGACCAATGTAGCAACCATTTGCTGGCAGAAATTTGTGACAACTAACACCTCGGGTCTCAACGTAAGTGGAAAGGCACTAAAGCAAGCACACTCCTAACCTAATCCTCAAATTTTCCATATCCCATGTTGAGATTGACGAGAGAAGCAGAAGAAGCATTAGAACATGTAAGTCTACAAGCAGTGGAATGTGCTCCCAGAAATTCTGATACTCAAAAACAAAAAGCAGTTAATCATTCTTCTTGTAAAACTTCACATGCAACCCAATGAAAATTTATTAATGGCATACATTAAATCAAACTGCAGTAATGTTGTCATTACAATTTTAGCTTTCATAGTTGATACTTGCACCTATTAGCTTACATCTTACCGATATAATACAGTATAACAGACACGTGGTATGAATAGAAAAAGGAACCTCTGCATGAAACCTTACCAAAACATCATTGATTATTGGAAGTAAGTTCTTTACAATAATGATACAGAAGTAAAAAGGGAAACAAGTAAGAGGTAAATACTAGCACAAACTCTTTGGAATGTAACATCAAAATTCAGTCAAGAGTTCCTCTCCTGGCTAAAAGCTTCAAGTTTTGCCATGATGTAAAAGTCAGTTTCCAGAGCAGAAAAAAGGCAGGAAATAATGCAGGAACAGAAGGAAAGAAACAACTACTACTACAAGTAGCAACAGAACATTTGTAAGATAAAAAGATTCATTCATCAAAATAAAAATTAGCTTTGCATGCATCATCAATTAAAAATCTAATAACAAGGATGATGATAAATGGATCGCGTTAACTTTGAGCTGCATGATGGAATAACAATGTAACAGGTTTAAGCAAAAATATTTCAAGTTAGATAGACCTTCTTTCTCTGAGATATTCGCTATGTTACTCGGTAACATTTGTCATTTGATGGAACCAAATTTGTTACAGATATGGATAGAACTAAAAAAATAAAATTCCTTTTTCCAGGGCTTCCAATTGCCAACGCCATGGAAAGGAGGGTTTATTTATGTTACGACTGCAGTTTCTAGAACAAGAAACTGAGAGTCGAAATTCCTGCGTCCAGTGACCTACAATTGTTGCACTCAGGAGTTACAGTTCTCCTGCTCGACAAATCATGAAGTGCAAAAAGAAGACATAAATCTTAATCCATTCCTCCTTGAACTCGTGTCTTCAAATCATACCCTGTAGGAAGTGAGATGGCTAATGCCACTAGATTATTCACGCATATACATGATATAGACCAACTTGATAGTCTGGTTTATTCTTAATTTATCAAAGGAACACAACATAATTGATGGGTTAATCGCATTTCACTTGAATAAGAAATGTGTACTTTGTGATATCGTTACCAATGTCTAATGCCCTAGACATGGTCACATTCAGATTCCGTGTGCCACAACAAAAACTCGCAAAAGATCTGACAGCAAGTAACATAGTATTAACCAAATAACCTTACAACTATCATTAAACAGAAACTCACGGCATCCAAAGTGGGAAAAGATTCACGCAGCGACTCCAAAATGGCTGCAATATGTATTTGGCTACATATGACCTATCAACGCCGCTGTACTTGTATTTATGCAGTGTGTTGACACCATGAACACCAACATAACCCATCTGAAGATATCAAAGAACAAGCATTCAAATCTTGAAATGCACTGGATGGGAAGCCCACGAAAGCTAGATGCGTTCAGTAATCCACCTGCAAGCAAAGAACAATATCACGGAGAGAAAGACTCGGCCACTAAAACTCAAACACGGAATAAATGAAACCGAAAGGCAAGACTTTCGAGTTTGATCGGGTTTAAGGGTATCAAATTTCCACAATATCTACCATCCTGATACACTACTCGGAAGCATAAACTCAACCAATTTCACTGAAGTAATGTTTTCTTCTCTATAAGAAAAATTAACCAACAAAGTTTTGAAAAGGAGGAAACAGCAACGAATTCAAACCATAGAATGAATATGAAGATACAGTATTCCACTGAAAGAGGGGTCGCTTAAGCGAATGAGATAGAACAGAGATTTTCAAATCTGATACGGATCATAGACAGCTATTGGGAGAAACCGAATCAAGAGAAGAGGAACATGAGCACCGATAAACACATAACACGAAATAGGCAAAGCAAACCACAAGCAGTGAGTCAATCGCGAAGAGCTCAGCCAACCAGGACATAGGCAATACGAAACCCGGAAGAGAGAGAGAGAGAGAGAGAGAGAGAGAGAGAGAGAGAGAGAGAGAGAGAGAGAGAGAGAGAGAGAGAAAATGACAAGGAAGAAGTGGATTAGCGAGTTGGCTGCAGAGAGAGATCAATGCGGGCAGCCAGTCGACGCTCGTTTCCTCCCGCCCTATCGATCGATGGAGAGAGAGTCCCTTGTGCGATTTTTACTTTGTAATAATTTTATTAAAATTTCGGAAAAGGAGCGTGAATGAACACCCTGTTTTTGTGGGACCGGCTGACACGGAGACAAAGTCTTTTTGGCTCCCATTGGTCTCTTTGTTTTCCCTCCCTTTACTTGTATGAACCCAATTCATGCCGTACTCCGTTTTTGACCCGGTGGGTCCGATTCTGGTGTCTTCCTTTTTCTATTTCGTTACAACTAGGGGCGACCATTATCTGAATAACTAACTCAGTTTGGTTTTGGTTTCCGTGAATACAAAACCGAAATAACGGAATAACTAAAATGTTAACATAACCTAATGCACACCTTTAAATAATGGTATGAGAAGTATGATTGTGTCATATTATTTTTTGGTTTCATTTTTAATGAATTTGATAAGTGTGTACTGCAAGTTAATAAAAAATGTGTTCATCATTAAGTGTTTATATGTAGATGATATCTTATTGTTTAGTTTCGATATGAGAATAATAAATGAGACAATTATTTTTTTATAATAAGTTGGAGATGGAAGATATGAGTGTAGTTTATGTGATTTTAGGGAGAATAATAAGTTAGAGACAATCATGTACAATCATTATTGATGCATAGTAATCTTTTAGTCTAATAATGTTGAAAACGTTTTAGAGAGATTTGTATAAGACATATGAAGATCTCATATAATTCATCAGAAACCTTGTATAAAAATAAAAAATAGTATTTCTGTGTCTTAGTTACGATATTCTTAGATTATTAATAGTTTGATATATCTAATCAATTATACATGACTTGACATTGCTTTTGTCGTGTTTAAATTGAGTAGATATATCAGTTGTCCTAATAGAAATTGTTGAGAAGTTCTAGAAAGAGTATTTCGCTATTTGAAGGAAACTATTTCTTTTGGATTGTATTAGAGTAAACATTTTTTTATTCTTAAAGGATATAATGATGCTAGATGGATTGCAAATAATTGTATAAGTAATGGGGGCACTGAATATGTGTTTCTTGTTGATAATGGCATTATATGAAAATTCAATAAATAAATCATATTGACTTGTTCTACCTTTGAGGCAAAACTATATACTTTAGATGAAACCGCATTGGAAGTTGAATGACTTAAGAGACTTATGTCAAATTTACTTATGTAAAAAAGTTGTTTCCTACAATTTCACTATATTGTGATAGCATGACTACAATTGCTAAAATCAATAGTTTCAAGTACAATAAAAAAACAACTCAAGTTTGTAAGGGTTATTGTGTTGAATGAGATTATGACTGTTGATTTTGTTGGATCCAAAGTTAATACAGTCAATCCTTTCACTAAGGGTCTAGTAATAGTCCTAGTTTAGAAATCTAGGTTGAATGACACTAAAACTCATGTGTTATTTATGAATAGTGGCAACCCAACTTAACTGTGAAAGATATCACGAAAAGATACTTTATATTATATGATACTTTCAATATATGTATGTCTATCCCTTATAGATCTAAAGTGTTATAATCTACATGTAATACTATCTACCACGTTGCTTATATTGTTCACTTTATAGTATATTCACATATTTTAATGAAATGTTTATTTTACATTTTATAATAGGAATGTATTCATAGAGGTGATAATGTATCATATGGAGGCAAATGACTAGAAGACCTTATTGTCAAGAAGGTGGAATGTTTTTGAGACGGCATGTAATAGACAATTGTGACAATACCAAGGAGGGAAATGTGGAGTTATCATAGGTGAGTCATCATAGGATCCAACCTTACATTGAAATAGATTTTGCAACAGCTTCTCCATGCTACCATGAGAAGCTGGTCCTTCATAGTGTTGTTATGACAACAGTACCATTGAATACCCAGTGCAAGGCAATGGTACAGCCTCTCCTCCTATTTTAGAGTTACTTTCCAGTTTTTAATGCTATATTGTGTTTACAATTTGGTAAGGAATGGTAGTTTTAAGCCTTTATATGATACAATATTGTGTGTATAATAAGTAAAAGAATGTTATCTATGTATGTATAACTAACAAACAATTTATGTAAATATGTAAGGTTTTATGGAATTGTCACATGCCATGTACAATGTTATAGTTGAGTGACCTTTTTTGAGAGGTAACATTGCTAGTATCAAGCAATTGGCAAGATATTATACATCGATGAGGCTATCTGAGCAATGAGGTTTGTTATTTAACACATTGATTGAGATGTTGGTAACTGCCTTTATTGAGTAATGACAACCAGAAACTATTATTTTTCATATATCATGGGTGAGATGATTATCACTCTCTATTATTTTCATGAAATTCTCGACCTTTCAATAAGTAGTCACCTTATTGCTTTCACACAGGCGATGAATAAGATAGATATCATGGCCAAACTCCTAAACATGGACTATGATAAGAGAATCATGTCCAAATGAGGTACATTTCATTGAGGGATTGAAATAACAAATTTTTTTATGAACAAAAATGTCACTTGGAGATTGAAAGTGGTCGGAAAAAATTGAGGAAGATCGAAATCCCTTTTGAGTGAGGTGAGAGATGAAAGAATTTCTTGAAAGATTTGAAAATGATCATATAAAAAGGAGATTCATGGCCATGAAAAGAGTTATGATTACAAGGGAGGGAGCTCATTGGCCACCAATGGTGCTATGGAGAAATCTAACCATAAGAAGAGAGAGATTATCCTAGAATAGTATTTTTAGTATTTGAGGAAAAAGGATTAAAATGGGGTGTAAGATTGCCAATTATATACTATAATTGTTCATTGGATCTGAACCATGGCAACACGAGGCACTTCCCCATGGTGATGTGGTTGCAAGAATCAGTGCCAATTTCACATGACCATGAAATTAGTGCTACTATCAGTCTTGCATTGCCGGTTTATTGTACAATGCAAAAGCACATTTGCTTTGCCTTGTGCCTACAAATTCAATCGGCTACCGATAAAGGCCACGAATGCAGTGAGTTTCAACTAGAACCTTGATGTGTGTTTGATACAAGGTTCAAGACTAACTAGACATTGATCTCCGATGCTCGTAGTTCAAAGTTCTATTATGCATCAAATGCAAAAACACTACCAGCATAAAACTATGGTTCCATAAACTCAATTTAAGTAAGAAACTTTGACATCAAGAGGGAGATTGGCTATCATAGTTGAACCTAGGGTCTTTGTATAAAAATCTAAGTACTTTCTTCTCTCTCGTGTTGCTATCCTATATTGTACAAAAACTTAAGTGTAAATACCATTAATGAATCAAACATAGAACCATACTTGCAACCTCATATGCATCTATGCATGTAGCTTTGGTACTAAGTGTGTGGCACCACGAATCAAACACACCCTATTATGGACCCAACTTAACAAAACCCGACTCATTTGACATTGGGCAAAAAACATATAGAAAATCAATGCATTGTCTAATTGGAGAAATAATGGTTATCCATTATAACTATATGTCGGTTTGGTATACTCAAAGATCCTTGAACTATAAATGCCATAAAGGTTATCCATCATAACCAACTATCAATTTGTTATACTCAAAGATAATCAAATTGGACATGTTTGGTTCCAGTTTGCATGGAACCACACACCAAAATGGGACCAGAGCGACTCTTGTTCCAACAATAAAAAAAATGCATAAAAGGAGGAGGGTTGCGTTAGGCTTTCGATAGCCAATGTAAAACTTTATCAAATTTTTATACCATGGATTATATAAATTATGAGCATTGCATTAGGGTGTCCCCTCTTAGTGATGCACTGAGGAGCCCAAATGTAGTAAAAAGAAAACAAGAGACTCTACATTTTTGTACAAATATAGTGAATCAATTAGAGAGAGAGTTACCACATCATGAACATGTGTGGGTAAAGAAGTTAGTCCCACTACATTATCACCCAAATATATTTAACAAAATATAAAGAGGGTCTTCGTATTTTCAATATGGATAAATACGGGCAGTAAGGAAGCTAGTCCTAGATAATAAGATTCGTATTAGTTCTTGGAATATCGGAACATTGTCCTGTAAGTTAATAGAGGGGGTAGATATTATGATTCGGAGAAAGATTCGTATCTTATGTTTACAAGAAACAAAGAGGGTTGGAGAAAAAGCAAAGTAGGTTGGAGAAAGATTCATATCCTATGTTTAAATTATGGTACTTAAGAAAGGAAAAGGCTCGAAACAGAGTTGTTATTATCATAAATAAAGATTTAAAGGATAGTGTAGTAGACATACAATGATATGGTGATAGAATAATAATGTTGAAATTAGTGCTAAGAGCAGAAGTCTTGAATATAGTTTGTGCTTACGCACCTCAAGTAGGATTATAAGATAGTATAAAGGCATCTTTTTGAGAGGAGTTAGATAAGGTGATTCAAAGAATTCCACAAAGGTTGATGATTTGTTTAAGAGAAGACTTAAATGGACATGTCGGTAAAGAGACATTAGGATATCAAGGTATTCATTGAAACTTTGGTTTTGGGATATAAATGAGGAATGTAGGAAGATTTTAAATTTTGCTATGGCATTTAATCTTTTTATAGTTAATATAATCTTCAAAAAATGAGATGAACATTCAATTACTTATAAGAGTGCTTATCACAAACATAAATTGATTATTTTGTTTATAGGAAAAAATCTAGATCGTGTTATAAAGATGACAAGGTAATTCTAAGAGAAAGCTTAACTACCCAACATCGTCTTTTAGTTATAGATTTATAGGTAAAAAAGTGAACAAAGAAGAAAATAGTGCATCAAACTATTTAAAAATAGTGGAACCTCAAAAGCGAGAAAGAAAGTATATTTAAATAGAAAGTACTTCAAGGAGAAGTTTGGAATTATGTTGATATACCTTGTGATATGTAAAATAATAGGGCTATATATATTAAGAAAGTGACGAAAGATGTGTTAGGTGAATCTAAGGGAGGTGCACTGGTATTAAAAGATGCTTGGTGGTGGAATGAAGTGGTGTAAGATAAAGTCAAGGCAAAGAGGGCATGTTACAAATTAAATTATGTAAAGAAGACTTGTGAAACTTTAGAGGCTTATAAGAAAGTAAAGAAAGAAGGGAAAAAAGCCGTCAGTGAAGCAAAAAATAAAATTTGGAAGGATTTATATAAAAAGTTCAACTCAAAAGAGGGTGAAAGAGATGTTTTTAAGATAGCTAAGGCTAGACATAAGAAAACTAAGGATCATAATTTTTTTAGATGTATCAAAGACGAGGATGATAAAATTTTAGTGGCAAATGTTGATATAAAAATAGATTGAAAATTTATTTTTATAAGCTTTTTAATGAAAATAAAGATGTTACTATTAACTTAAGAGAGTTAGTTAAATTAGAAAAGTATATAAACCACAATTTCTACCAACGTGTTAAAAAGAATAAAGTCAAAGAGGCTCTTAAACATACGAAGGATGGTAAATCTATAGAACCAAACAATATTCCTATATAAGTTGAGAAAATCCTAAGAGAAACAAAAATCACTTGGGTTACTAAACTATTCAATGAAATATGGAGAAACCAAAAGATGTCGAAGGAATGGAGAACGATTACACTTATACCTATATACCAGAACAAGGAAGACATTCAAAATTGTGTGAGTTATTGGGGTATCAAGTTGATGAGTCATACTATGAAATTATAAGAAAGAATTATCGAATGTAGGTTAAGACAAGTATCGAGTACAATAGAGAACAAATTTGGATTCATGCAAGGTAGATCTACTGTTAAAGTGATTCACCTTTTGTGACGTCTTATGAAATATTTTAGAGCAAAAAGAAAGACCTTTACATGATATTTATTGATCTAGAAAAAACTTACGATAGGTTACCAAGGGATGTTCTTTGGAGAATGTTGGAAAAAAGAGGTATCCCATTGACATACATAAACCTTATAAGAGACATGTACAATGGCACAAAAACATGTGTGAGGACTCATGAAGGAATGACATACTTCTTTGAGGTTAATATTGGGCTAAATCAAGAATCAACTTTAAGTATATACTTAATTATAATGGTGATTTATGAGTTAACAAAACATATTCAAGATGAAGTATCTTCATATATGTTATTTGTATATGACATAGTGTTGGTGGAGGAGTCTAAGGAAAAAGTTAATAGAAAATTGAAACTATGAAGAAAAATATTAGAAACAACTGGTAACATACAAGGAAAGACCATATACACAATGAAGTTATTAGAAACAAATTGATAGTGACACCAATAGAGGATAAAATGAGAGAATATCGTTTAAGATAGTTTGGACGCATAGAAAGAATGTCAAAAGAAGCACCTTTAAGAAGGTACGAGTTACTAGATTTTGAAAGTATGAAAAGAGGTAGATGACGACCACAAAAGTGTTGGAAATAAACAATAAAGAATGATCTCATGACACATGATAGAGCTATGTGAAAACAAAGAATCCATGTATGAGAAAAGGCTTAGTTGTTGTTGTTGTTGTTGTTGTAGTAGACAAAGGTCAAAACAATAGTTTGAACTTTGAATTATCATTTCCACTTTCAAAACTCATGTGACCGTAAGGAACCATTGGAATTGTTTAGAATGGTTCCAATCGCCGCTGCAACATGGTTTTAGTGAAAGCGGTGGCTTGAAATTCCATTTCCATTTTCAATTGTGGTTTTAGTTAGGGTTGGTCTTGTTCTAGTTTTGGCTGATTTACAGCATAGTTCAATTCTAGTTCGAACTATTGGTAGCACAAGCTAGCCCATTCTCTCTAAGTAACAATTTCGAGACAAAGAGTGCTTTTAAGTTCATTTGCTTGACGACAGAGGGAGACTAAAACTTTGAAGTAAATCCAACTATCTACCAAAGGGTGGGGAGTTACTTGTTTTGCACAATGATTATTACGCCAACAAGCGTTAAACTATTGAATGTTGGGTCTTGTTTTTCAATTTTTACACACGGGGAGGGCAAAGCTAGATACACACAACCTGGGTATAGAACTCACGATTTGCAACTTGTGACTTGATCCATTAGCCAGGTGAGCTATTGGTCCGAGTGAGTCGGATGTCGGGTCTTTTACATTAGTAGTACGAAAACTTGATGATGCATTCACTAACTGTTTTAATAATGTAGTTAGGTTTGACAATGAGATAGGAACCATGCGAGGGAAACACTTCCTAAAAATGACTTGAAGGGATAATTGGATCAATCTATGACGTTAATTTGCGTGAACAAGTAGAAATAGATCATACCACAGGGTACTAAAGTTAAGATGTCTTTAATACAATTGTTAGTGACATGGCTCATAGAAAAGTATATCTAAAGTTGTAGTAATATGGGTTGTACCCAGATCTAACTTGGGATCCAGATCCACCCAAAGAGAGAAGAGTAATAACGCTTGACGAAGAGCATTGCCACTCTTGCTAAGGAAAGATGGGGTGGCAGCATAATCGCCACTCACAAGAGATTTCTTCCAATTATAGTTGTGATTCAAGAGCATAGGGACTCATGAACTAATCTTCGTGACCTCAGTCTGATGTGAGAACTTCATCGAGTGGCAAATCGCACCAAAGGCGGTCGAAATCTGATAAGAAATCGGTAAGTTGTAGTTTTTGTTTTTTTATTCTGCAAAAATTGGAGTTTTCGAGCAATATTTGAATTCTTCAACGTCAATTCTTGTTTGGGTTGGTGTAAAGGGTTTGTACTTGATAATAGAGAGTGATATCGCTTGTCATCGGCCACAAAATGGCCAGAAATCATTTCCGAAAATCTTAGACTTGTATGATTTCTTTTCTTGACAAAAAGGGGTTCCAATTTTCCTTTTATGTTTCATTTTTTCTTGCAAAATGCTACCATCGCTGACCAGTGTTGGGTTTGGCCGGAAGGAGGGAGGTAGGCGGTCGGTTGGAGACTACCACCGGTGGTCGATGTCAAAAATTGGTGACATTGCCACTAGAACCCGTGGTTGTCCGAGTTTAGGGGAAATGTGTCTCCTTCCATGTCGTGTCATGTCGTGCCCTAATTCAGTATCATCCTAGAATGTGTGTCATGTTTATGTATCTTGTATTGTCATGTCATGTATGATACATCATTTCGTGACCTAATTTAGTGTCATCCTAGAATATCTGTCGTGTTTTTATGTCTTATATCAGACTAGTAGTTTGGTGTTAGACGGGTTCTGTTTTTGTGTCAAAAACAAGTTAGAAATAAATTCTAGGTTCTGTTTCGTGTAAAATAGGTTAGGTCTTGAAACAGGTTATGGGTCAGAAATATAACTGTAACACAGAACTTGTTTGGATAGTTTCAAATTCTGGTAAGGTTTTGTGTTGACCCAGGAACACAGGATATCTATTGTGTTGTCTAGTTTGGATAAAAAATGAATTTAGGTGATAGTTTGAATCCAAGACAACTTATTTGGATCTAAATTAGGTTTTAGGTTGTTTCAAGGTCTTTTAGGATCCGATTTGGATATGTTTTTTTGTATTAGACTCATAATTAAATAAATTTGAATATTATTGTTATTTGTAATTATTTAGAGATTAAAATTAAAGGATTTGATGGTAGTAAAAGCAAACCACCAATTTAGGGATTAGATCTTGCTACTCTTTCTAGGAGGTTATGCTTTCTTTAATATAATCATGGTAGAAGTTATTTTCTTTGTTTTGGATGGATTTAAATGTGCATAATTGTTAAATATTTTATTAATGCTTCTTAAGTGATGTTTGAAATTATGAGTTATTTGATATGATTTTGGGGTAAACTTATTTATGGCGTAGTTGACAAAGAACATGTTTTGATATGCATGTGTTGATATGAAAATAGTATTTGAACATTGTATGGATATAATTTTGGATATATATGGATTTGTATATGAATTTATAAATGTGATAAGATTAAATTAGTTTTGAAACATAATGATGTATGAATACATAAGCTTTATTTGTGTGGTTTGCGTGGGTCTCCAAAGACTTTTAGGTCCCTAGAGTGTTCAACATAGGGATAATACACAGTGTGTTCCTGAACACTCCACCATTAGAGTTGGCATGTTTTGATCGTCATGGATGGATGACTAAGGTTGTGTAAGAGATGGCCGAACAACTCCTATGGTCTTGGGGCAAACGAAGTATAAGTTGTAGTTGTTGTGTATATGGGTGTGTGCATATGGGATTGAGAACAATTGAAATGTGAATATCGTTTTGTTAAGAAATGTTTATTAAACTTGCATGCTTTTGATATGAATTTTGTTAAAAGATATATAACTTTCCTATTAAGATATAGGTTGGAGTTAGCCTATTATTTTACAGTTTATCATGAAGTTAGTACCTATAGTGTGGACGGAGTTGAGTAGTGGATTGATTTAGCTATATTTTTGAGATGGTACAATATAGATGGGAGTTACGTTATCTAGATATTTATATATGACTTTTAGGGTGTATGTTTAGTGGCCCCACACCATTTTTAATAGATTCTTTAGAGGTTTAAATTTGATATATTTTATTTGAGTTAGAATTACGATATGCTTGTCTTAGAATCCCGCTTATGTTCACTCCCGTGTGTGGAGCGGCCATGTGACATCGGTTCAGCTCGGGTCGTGGTTGCTGCTCATACTAGTGTGACAAAAGCTCTATGAACCCAACAATTGGAGCAGTGGCAGATCCAGAAACTTGTTTCAGGTGGGTAACTTTAGATTTGAGTAGGGCGGATTTTAAAGTCTTCAATTTTTTTCCTGGAATTTCAATATAAAAAGGCAGTTTTTCCAAAATTTTGGGGCCCTACCACAATCTGAATCCGCTTCTACATTGGAGTTTGACTAATCGAACTATTGAGGACGAGTGGCTAGGATTCACAGTTTCACAAGACCAAAATATGCACCACATACTATAAAAAACTCTACGGACCCAACCATTGAAGTCGGCCTAATTGGAGTATCTAGGACTATGTGGTGCATAGTTTCACAAGGCTGAAATATGGTGTGCACCAAGTACAAAGTTGAGAAGATTATGAAGAGTGTCAATATAAATTGGTTTTCACAAATTTGAATCATAAAACCCCTCATGTATCATATTTGGACACTAGGACCACATTTTTTGGCAATTAGGCCGAATCCTGCATAAAGACACAAATTAGATGTGTGTGTGTGTGTTTTCAGTAAACCAAATTAGATATTTTTTGATGTCCACTGCACTAATACATTTGAAAGTTCTTTTTAAGAGATGTATGAATGCACTTTTTACTTTTTTCATTTAAATTTAATACGATAGATTAAATTGACATGAATAGTCTAACACAACTCTTTTACTCCCTCTCTCCCAAGCTATATAAATCTGGTTGCAATGAAGAGGCCAAAGTGAGGTATGCATGCCCCAAGAATCAAAGTCAACATGTATCTTGTAAATCGAGTGCTTTTATACGTGCTGAACATTGGTACAAACAATGTTGTTGATGTAATGTATTGATGGATCAACCTTCAAACATGCAGACCTTTAGCTTATCGGCAAGAGCTCTTAGACTCCCACAATAGAGGTGTTGAGTTTGATTCTTGACGTATACATGTGTCTAGGGCTTCGGCCTCCCGTTGGGAAAAAAACTTTTGAATGCACCAAAAGGGTTTGAGCCTAAGAATGAGGGACACAAATGGTCTCTGCTTTGTCGATTCACAAAGAACTGAAGTACCAATGGGTGCAAATGTTAGTTAATACCGAAACCAAGAAATTCGGGTTAGAGACTATCAATGGGAACTTAAACATCAGGTTAGGGTTTCAATTTTCATGTGGCATTGCATAAAGGAGAAAACAAATACACCCGTAATTAATTTCAGAAAAGAGAAAAACCACACCGGAAATACATTCATAATTGAGCTATATATATCAATGAATCCCTGATATCCATTTCAATTCATATTGTGTTAAAGACACATCTGACCATTTAGCAATTAGATACAGGTTTTAAAGACTGTCTAGTAGTAATGGGTTAGGAAGTAAATTAGATGATGACAACCCTAACACAAGAATTGGGATGACGCACATCACTGACACGACATGCCAATGTGGGGATCCAAAAGCGCATACACTAATACACCATCTTAGCACATGATATCGTAATTTAATAATTCAATAGCAATTATGCTTTTATTAATCCTTGTTCTTAAAAATCACAATTCTGTTTCTCTTTTTTTAGTTATAATGTCAAGTCAAAGAAATTTTACAAGAAAATAAACTAGATGGTAAAAATGTTAAAAAAGAAAGAGCAAGATGACAAAAGTATTGAAAGAAAATAATAAAAAATTATCTAACTTTTTTGAATTAACTATTGTGATCGAGCTTTATGAAAACAAAGAATTCGTATAGTCGACTTCAGCTAGTGTGAGAAAATGCTTAGTTGTTATATTGAGAGGCGAAAGCTACATAAAATGCACGCCCCAAGAATCAAGCTCACGTCTTGAGTCTTCAAAATCAAGAGTCGGGTTAGGTGGGCTAATGCCCTAGGTGCTAATTCTCAATATATTATTTTAATAATTTTATAAATTGTAATAATAAAATGCACATCGTTGAGTTTGTTATCATACTACTTCCAGGTGTCCGTGTGCATTGCAAGAGACACGTGTACCTAGGGATGAGGTTCAACTGTCGTGCCATCATTGTACCTCAGGAGAGGAGGTTTGGTGCACACGGAGGAACGCATGCACCGCGCATTGTGGTGTGTATTAATGTGATAAGGCATGCCACAAGATGTCCTAATACCTTACTATATATATATATAAATATATATGTATTACATATATACACATACATGTAATAAATAAATAAATAAATATATATATATATATACATGTAATAAAAAAAATACATATATATATACATGCATGTAATTGAAAAAACTATACATGTATATATGTAGTATATATAATACATTTATATGTATATATTATATGTATATATGGGTCATGTATACTATATATAATAAAAAAGTATGCACTTATACTTATAATATAGTATATATACATATAAATATGTAATTGAAAAACTATATCTGTGGGACGGACCAGCATTTTAGAGGCTGGTTCAAAATGTGGCCCGACCCATATTGACATCTAACACGTGTGTCCAACGCAGTCTTATTGCTAGCCACTTCTCTCCTTCGACTTCCCCCAACCCAAGTGCCTCGGAGTAGGGAGAGTCTTGCTGTGAAGATTAAGTAGCGAGAGCAAGAGAGTGCGGGTGCTGGTCAAGAGCTGTATGACGTTGCTGCGTGTAGAGGAAAGACTGGTCAGCAAGCGTTGCTGTTGCCAGGCATCAGATTTGGTGTTGTTGGATTCGGCCACCACTAGCGGCGTCACATTTGGTATCGGAGCGGTTCAATGGCTTTGCGAAAGGCGGCTGGTGGTGGTGGACTCCCGGATGGAGGCGGCTCACCGGTAGACAGTAGACTGAAGTCATCGTTCAAACCGATTTCACTAGATCTGTAGAGAAGCGGTTCCTATAATGAATTTTACTTCTTCTCTTCCAATTTCTGTCACATAAGAGTATCTATATTCTAGATCCATGTGAGATCTATTTTCCTAAGAACAATTAGAAGTATATCTGATCCGTTCTTGGAGAATTGATTAGGAGCAGTAGACGCATAGGTCTGCCGTCCAATTGTACTCAGATCTATCTCATCGGAGTGTTGATCTCTGATTTTGAGAGAGTAAATGTGTCGATTGGCTTGTGATCGAGCATTCCTGGTAAGATGAGAGTTGGATTGTGAGTATAGAAGTGGAATAATCGGTGTTTTAAGAGACTTTGCTACCGTGAAGTGATGGAAGTGCATAAAATGATTTCCGGTGTCATTTTGTAGTTCAGGTGCAAGCTGATTTTTCGATTAATATCGATGATGATTTGAGTTGTGATTCATTGGCTGTGAAATTTTGCTTGAAGGTAAACGGCTATATGGAGAGTCGAACATATCCTCGATCACCTTATTTGATGATCGTTTGATGTCGACTTGATACTCAGAAAAAGTCTCGGTAGAACTAACTATACGTCGCAAGAGACATTTAAATTCTAGTTGTGATTTTATTTGTTTCTATTCAAATCGACGTCGTACGTCTCCAATCTGTAGTTGTGAAGGACCTTTGATCCCTAAGGATGTGTGATTGAGGTTGAAGAAGTATCGCTGATAGAAAAGGATATCGCATAGAGGATTTGTACTTTCTAATTTGGGGTAATTTTTTGTATTTGTAGTCTTGATGATTGTCAACTGTTTGTCGCGTATCTACAAGAAATTGTCTATAATTTCGAGCTATGTGGCCTTCGGGCAAGGGAAAGTGCTGTGGGATTTCTGCCACTAAGTGTCTCGTTCACTCCAAGACGAGTGAGCAAAAGTGGTTATGTTGAGAGGATCTATTTTTACATAAAAGGATGGCCATTCTCGACAACCTTATTTGGTAACGGTTGAACTAACCATCCAGTCCATTACCAGAGATAGGGGTTATAAGATAAGAGTCATGAATAACCGTTGGAGGTTACCACGGTAACCGTTCGGATTCGTCCTCTCAGAAGAGGAAAACCCAGCATGAAAAGCCAGGAGACAGTGAGTAGGCACTGCTCTATAAATAAAGCAGTGTATAATACAAAAATAGATATACAAAAAAGATACAAGAAAAGGTCTCCCTGGAAAAACCACTGTGAGGAAACCTCAAAACACAGCAATCTCCACTTCCACTGCTGAAAAGGATCGGAAGACTTCTGACGCAGAGAAGCAGAGCTTTTTAACAACTCAAAGCAGATAGAAGAATGAATCAGTTGATACCGATTCATCACTGGTATCAGAGCCTAACAAACCCTGCAAAAAAAAACACAAAGAAAAAAGAAGGACAAGGTAAGTATATGTTCTAGAGAAAAGAAACAAAAAAAAAGAGGAATGAGAGAGGAAAGGGAAAAGGAAGAGAGAAGCCAAAGCAAGGCGATGACCAGAAGCCGAAGCAAGGCGATGGCTAGAGAAAAGCCTAAACAGGAGACGACTAGATCAAATCCGAAATAGGAAACGGCCAAAGCAAGGCCGAAAAAAATGGTCAACGACAAGGTAAAGCCAAAAAAGGCAGGAGAAACCCGGCCAAAGCGCCAGCTATCGGTCGACGACCCCTCTCTCTCTCGAACATACACTTTCTTTCTCCTTTTATTCAGACCCCAAAACCGCCAGCAGTTTTAGAAAACCGTGGGCCAAAACTGCAGGTTTCTAGGAAACCGTCTCGGGCAACGGACTAAAAAGTTCGTTTTGCCCTGACTAATTTTCTTTATTTACAATTCTGCCACTGTACAAAATTGTCCAGATATTTTCAGGTAAAAAGACTATTTTGCCCTTACTATGCAAAAAGTCTATTTTACCCTTTAGCGATTTGTGAAAACTACGATATACCAAGCTATCATTTTACGTTTATGCCCTTCCTGGTTGAGATAATTTCAGTTCTGCCATTTAGTCAAAAGATAAAATTACCCCTGTATTTTTTGAAAAAATTATAGTTTCGGCCGGAGGGTTAAAATTATAATTTTTACCCCGATCAGTCATGAATTTTACAGAAATACCAAATAGTAATTTTGCAAGTTTGTCCTTAGGCTTTGTCAAAAATTTCAAAAGAGTATAAATAATTAAAATTATGGATTTGCCCTTGGTATTATTTAAGGGGTATAAAGGCAGAAATTCTTTGGGAAAATTTAAAATTTGCTCCAAGGAGCTTATGAAATTATCGTTGGTCTACTTATATGATATTATGCATCGTTCTAACATTATTCCTGCTATGTGTGCTCTTTGTTTTATATTTGTTTCCTTTTTAGACCGTTTGATTGTTATTATTGTCAAACACATAAAAATGAGCTCTAGGATATATGTGTCTGAGTTGGCAAAAACTGATAAGTTAATGGTCTTAACTTCCAAACATGGAAGAGGAGAATTCCACTAGCTCTAACATTTGAAGGTGTTGAGTATGTGTTGAAGGAAACCATGCGTTCGCCACCCTTAGACGCAAGTGAGCAACAAGTAGAAATGTATAAAACATTTTTAAAAGATGATACTATAGCAAGGACAATCATGTTAACCTACATAGAGGATGACTTGATTAGGGTCTTCGAAGAATACGAGACCGCTAAAGAGCTGTTTGACTCAATAACAACTAAGTATGATACAACTGCAAAATTGTATGTGCAGTTGTTACTACAAAAGTATAACTCGTTTAGAATGAAAGAAGGAGATAATGTAATAGAGCATGTAAACCACATGTTGGTAATAGCTAAAGACTTAGCCGTAGCAAAATCAGTCATCCCGTAACCGATGTAGATATCTACCATACTAAACAGTTTTCCCCCTTCATGAAACATGGTCACTACAACCCTTAGATTAGGGACTAAAATAAACCTTTCTGAGTTGCCCCTAAAACTAGCAATAGAGCAAGAACACATTGTCAAAAATAAGAAAGAAAAGTTCCTAGTGGTGCAAGACGATATACGATTTAGCTCCAAAACCAACAAAAAAAAAACAAACCAAACAAGAAGTTTGGCAAGAATACAAGAAAGACGGTCAAAATTTTAAGAAATCACAAGAAACCGCTTCTCGGGTCAAGTGTTTCAAATGCGGAAAGATGAAACACTAAAAAGGGACTACCGCAAAATAAAGGTGGAGGAAACAACCCACAACGCGGACAATAAGAGAAGCATGACAAAATTTACGTGATTTTAGAGTGCTTGTATATGGACCGCCTAGTGACAGGTTGGTGGATAAACTTAAGAGCTATACGGCAAATCTCAAAGACAAAGGAAGGGGCAATGAATCTGAAGGAATATAAACATGGGGAACATCGAGTATATATGGGAAATAATACTTTCTCGGATGTTTTGGGTATTGGGTCCTTTAGAATATTTGTGCAAGGCAAACCAATTGTATTGACTGATGCGTTAATTGTGCCATCTATAAGACACAATTTGGTCTCGGTCCCTACCTTGGTAAAGAAAAGTTTTGAGATTAGGTTTATTCATAACAAGGTGATTATGGGAAAGCATGAGAGAATATTATTCTCTGGGGAATTCGATGTAGAACATGGACTGTTTAAGTTTTCTGATAATTAAATTGGTACAACTTCTGCTTATATTGAGAGTGTCTTTATTGTTGATGTAAATATGTGGCACAAACACCTAGGGCATATAAATTTAGAAAAGTTGAGGAAATTATCGAACTTTGACTTATTGCTTGGATTTGAGAAAAATACTTTGAACAAGTGTGAAGCTTGTATACAAGAAAAAATGACAAGGAAAGTTTTTCCTAAGGAATCAACAAGGACAACAACCCTGTTGGAGGTTATTCACGCGAATTTATGCAGACCTTTTAGAGTAAAATCACATAGTGAAAAGGGTTATTTTATAACCTTTATCGATGATTACTCTAGATATATGTATCTATATCTTTTGCCATACAAATTTGAGACACTTGATGCTTTTAAAGAATATAAGAAAAAAGTATAAAACCAATTAGGGCATTCGATCAAAGTCTTAAGATCAGACAGAGTTGGTGAGTATACCTCGACAAAATTTTTAAAATTCTGTAAAGACTTTGGTATTGCAAAACAAAATATAATGCCTAGGATACTTCAGCAAAATGATGTAGCTGAGAGATACAACAGAACCTTACTAAATATGATAAGGTCTATGTTGATCGATGTCTCTCTTCCAAGGGTATTTTGGGGAGAAGCAGTAAGTACATCGGTTTACATACTAAATAGAGTATCATGTAAGGTTGTATTCACTACATCATATGAGATGTGGTTTGGAAGAAAACCCAACGTAGGTCATCTTAGGAGATGGGCATTTGTTGCATATGTAAAGATCCTTTATCAGTCTAAAGATAAGCTAGATAGTAGGTCCTTTAGATGTATATTCATTGGATATCCGAAAGGTTCAAAAGTATATCAGTTTTATCATAAGGACCACATACTCATTGAAAGCAGAGATATTGAGTTCTTAGAAGATACTAAGAATGAAATCCTGAAAAACAATGAGGAATGCATTGATGATTTGGTAGACTTAGACTAATCATCTTTTGAGCCCATTGAAGTTCTTCCTGAAACTATCGATACCTTAAGTGAACATAAAAGGTTAAGAGCCACTCCATCCTACTTAAAGAATTATCACACTTATCTTACAAAAGAAGTGTGTAATTTAGTAGATTTAGATGAGTTGACTGATAACTTGACTTATCGGCAAGCCATGAACTCATCAGAAGCAACAGGCTGGGGGAAAGCCGTGGATGAGAAAATTGAATTCATTGAGAAAAATCAAGTCTGGGAATTGACTGATTTGCCAATAGGAAGGAAAGTCATAGGTTGTAAATGAGTTCTAAAAAAGAAATACAAGGTCGATGGTATGATCAAGAAGTTTAAAGCGAGGTTGGTTGCAAAAGGTTTTCCGCAAAAAGAGGGGATAGATTATGTTAAGACATATTCTCCAAAATCGAAATTTGCATCCATACGTATAATCCTAGCAATATCTGCATACTATGATTTGGATTTACATCAGTTAGATGTAAAGACAACATTTGTAAACGGAGATTTAGAAGAAATCATATATATGCAACAGGCCGAAGGATTTGTGGTTGAAGGCTAAGAAGATAAAGTATATAAGTTGAAAAAATCCCTATATGGCCTGAAACAATCACCTCACCAATGGTATTTGACTTTTCAAAATGCCATTATAGAACTTGGGTTTGTGGCTAATAAACTTGATCACTGTGTATATGTCTGGAACAATGGGAGCCACTTTATCATCTTGTCATTATATGTAGATGACATATTGCTGACCGCAAACGACAACGAGATAATTGTCAAAACCAAGTCATGGTTGAACTCCAAGTTCCTTGTGTTTCTTATGCACAAGCTGTTGGTAGCTTGATGTATGTTATGTTGTGTACAAGACCTGATATCAGCTTTGTTGTTGGTCTTATAAGTAGATATCAAAGTAATTCTGGTTGGCAGTACTAGGTAGCTATAAAAAGGATTTTAAGATATCTGAAAGCAACAAAAGACTTGAAACTGTGTTTTCAAGCAAATGAACTGAAAGTGGTAGGATACTCAGATGTTGACTTTAACAAAAGCAAAGATGATAGTAAATCAACCTCGGGACAAATATTCTTATTTGGAGGTGGTACTATTTCTTTGGCATATAAGAAACAGGACAGTGTATCATTGCATACACAAGAAGCTGAGTATGTAGCTTGTTGTATGGCTGCAATGAGTGTTGTCTGAATAAGTCGCTTTATACAAGATTTGAATTTGGAAATAACCGATGAGCCGGTTATCATTTACTGTGATAACAATACAGAATACTCTTATCAAGAGTGGAGCTGATTGCTGAAAAAGCAAGCATATAATGGTAAAATACCACTATGTTCATGATATGGTGATGAGAAAGAAAATATCCATCTCATACATGTCAATAGAAGATATGTTGGCAGACCTCTTGACAAAATGCATAACAGAGAAACTTTTCTCAAAGCATGTTACAAACATGGGTTTGAGGTATGTTTGATTGTTGTGTAAGGAAATAACCACACAATGAATAAATAGTATTCTATAGGTAAACAACCATACAACAGATAAATTGTTGTGGAGGGAAATAATCACACAACAAGTATTGATTGCAATAGTAATCAAGAAATGACATTACTGGGTAAAACCTTGGAAAAGTGGGAGAAGAACCAGTATATCGATAACCTGGCTCGATTGGCCAAGTGGAAGATGTTTTAGAAAAGGATGACTATTATCGGCAACCCTATCTGGTAACAACTGGACTGACCATCTAGTCCGTTACCAGAGATAGGGGTTACAAGATAAGAGCCATGAGTAACCGTCGAACGGTTAACAAATTTTATGGTAACCATTCGGATTCGTCTGCTCAAAAGAGGGAAACCCAGCGTGAAAAGATAGGGGACAGTGAGCAGAACTGCTCTATAAATAGAGCAATGCATAATACATAAATAGATATAGAGAAAAGATAAAAGAAAATGTCTCCCTGAAAAAACCGCTGTGAGAAAACCTCGAAACACAACAACCTCCACTTCCGCTGCTGAAAAGGATCAGAAGACTTCTGACGCAGAGAAGTAGAGTTTTTTGGCAACTCAAAGCAGACAAAAGAGTGCATCAGTTGACGCCGATTCATCATCTATTGTCGAGAAAATCATTGTCATTCAGACTTGTGGTTTGTGGAGAAACTTTAGGAGATCGGTAGCCGTATTGCTGATCCGCTGACGGGAGCAAGGAGGACGCAGTGGAAGGACTTTAGAGGATCTTGATTGCTTGCAGCAGATCGCTACAAAATCGAGTTGCTACAAACGAAATTGATTGAGCTTTGTGTTGTGTTTTTGTTGTGTGATGAGGCATAACAAAGTGCTAGACAGTGCTACTGTTGAGAGTAAAACACAGTAACGAGGAAGTTGTTGGAGTGCTGAGTTCATGCGTGAAGAGGTTCATCAACTTGAGTTGTTGCAGATCACAAACGAATCGTTGCGAAAGTCTTCTTGTTGCCGTTGGTATGTTATTGTGAGTGCAACAAATTTCACATTTCTTTGGTGTTGTGCAATAGTGAGTGCAGTGTTGTTGTGCTTGCTATGGTTATGTTGGACAATAGAGGGAGTTGTCCAAGTGTTGGTCATGGCTATGTTGTTGATGGTAGCTGTAGAAGATAGTAGCTGAGTGTTGTCTCGTTGCTGATCACACAAAGAGGAGAAGGTGTTGTTGCAGTTCGTTGTTGTTTGCTTAGTTGTTGAAACTATTGAGATAGCTAAGGGAAGAGCATCATCGACGGATGGGGGCACTTTCGATGTTACCATAGTGGAGAGGCTAGACACCATCGAGGCTATGCTCATGCATTTGGCGTGCAGCTTAGCTACCCTTAATGTTAACCATGAGCTATCGATGTGGATCGAGGCGGAGGTGTGAGAGTTCTTTTCTTGTAGACGTGAATTTTTATTTCAAAACCTATGTAAAGATTTGAAATAAAATTCTCGAACTACGTCGTGTGTGCAAGCATACCAGTTAGTTTATTCAAACTAACAAAGATGATTTTCTGATTTCGTGTAGATGATTATGGATAAGTGAACTCTTTTCGACGTAGGCCTTCTTGAATCGATGCTCAAGGGTCAGCCTAGACGCTTTGAAAATCGTTCGAGATCCGGTGAATTTTGAAAATCCAATTCCAATTCCAAAGGTTTGACAAAATCATGATTTTGGTTCTTAACTTAAAAATATTTTTAAGTCTTGAAAAACAAAATCTGGTTCTGTTTTTAGAGGTCTGTTTATGATTTTTTGGAACAATTCTGAATCTCCAAAATTCTGAAATTTTTACAGAAAATAGATTTTGAAGGGTGACCTAATTTTGCTCTGTGAGTGAGTGTATAACCACCTTGACCATTTAACCCTTTTCATGGGTGTAGGGTATCGAACCACTTTAACCACTTCAACAAGTTTAGGGTATCGAACTATTGTAACCCTTGGTATCAGGTCTCGGAATGAGACTATTCTCGATTGGGTGAATTTCTGAGGTCTGATTTTAATTTGATATAATTTTGAATTTCAAGGTTTTTGGAATTTTGTAAATTTATGAATTTGCAAACATTTTTGGGTTTGATTCCCAATATTCTCATTTTCATTTGTTTATATAAAAATAATTGTTTAAAATCATCCTTTCTTTGAAGGCAATACGGCAGAATCCTACCAATTTGGTCTTGAAGGCAAAATAGTCATTTTTGTGTAAAATGTTCCAAATTGAATTTTTTTTGAGAGGGATGCAATATACCATCACTTTGAGGTTGCTACAAAATTTTGACATAGAAATGAGTCCATTTGAGGTATTTTTATTTGAAAACCCGAAGCTACCATTTTTATTTGAATTTCTAAAAGATGATTTTTTTTTTAAAATTTTATTTTGGGTGTTTAAAGATGCCCCTCTTTTGCATTAATCCACCACTTGGGCCGCTACCTTCCAAAAGGATATGGGCCTCTTATGGATAAATGATGTAAATGACGTGTAAAATGTATTCCATATGATATGCTGAGATGCATACTTTATGAAATGATTAATGTATTTAGTTTTCATGAAAGGAATGAAATTTAACTACCCCTAGTTTGGAGGAGATGGCGTGAGCATTCATACACTATAGCCGACCCCTATTGTAGCATGTGATGAATGATTTTAAATGTGATGCATGAATGACCTATACATGCACGATCTTGCATGATATGATCTTAGCCTTTGATGCATTTTGGGTGAGGCTCACTCCCTAAATTGACCTTTAGGAAATCCCTCCTACGAAATTTGAAGGTTTTTCGAAGTCAAGATTTTATGAAATTCGAAAAGCTCGAAGGCTTGATCATCCTTATGGAAGAGGGGATCTTCCTCTTTGCTTTGATAATTCTCAAGTTTTTTGATTTCTAGGAAAGTATTATGCGTAAGAAAAAAAAGGGTTGTGAAGAAAAGGATTATTAGGCAATTCGGGTTTTAAAATGTATATGGATTTTGTCAAAACCAATACTTGAGTTTGTACCTGATTTTGAAAAATTTAAAAAAAGAGGATTTTTGACTTTCAAAATTTTTTGGATTTTTCTAAACAAATGCTAAAAGAAAAAACATAAAAGACTTTTTTTTAGAAGTTTCAGATTTTTTCAAATGTTTTTGGGTTTTGAGAGTTTTCTAATTTTTTTTGTTTTTTCAAATATATACTTTCTTTTGGATTTTTTTTCAATAAAAGAGGTCTTTCGTGAAACCTACAAAGAAAACACCATAAATTAGACTCCAAACACGAGGTCTAAGCCATAGGTTTCAGTTTTAGCTGGTTCTGGGGCACCTTTGACCCAATTGGTCTTAGGTGGTGGCTGAAGGGGTATGGGTGGTTGTATCTTAAGCCATATCAACCCAGGTTAGATAGAGGTAGGATGAGTTCTAATCTACCTTGGTTTTTGACTCCTAGACACAGGTATGGTGCATACCTCATGTTTAATAACATATTCCAAGGCTTTTTGAGTTTTGAAAAGTTTTGATAGAGAGGATGGCCTGGAAATAATATATCATCCATGACATGGTCATACACTTGAATTTTATTAGGGATATCTAGGAGGTGTGTGACTTAGGGTGTGGAAGGGTTTGACTCCCACCCATTACCAACTTTCTAGCATCGTACCAACATTCAAAAATCATATTACCTTATGATGCCACACTCTTTAACATTTCTAATATGTCATCAATTACCTTAATTAAAATGTTGTGCATACATTTGATCTGAAACAAATGGACCACAAATGATGATAGTCAGTATTTTGTGCATTTGGACCATAGTGGCTTCATTGCATTTGCAAACAATTCTTCAACCTTAGCCGATCTCTTGTCATATGTATTTACATCTTTACATATTTCTAATGGAGCGAAAATATCATTTACCATGTTTATCATATCTGTGATATCATTTCTTAGCAAAAGATTGAGTCTTTATTGCTCATCATGAAAGATCCATCTAGTATAGTCTCAAGTAAAATAATAACAAATAAGGTGAAATTTTACCTATTTCGAATGAAAAATAGATCCTCAGTCGTAGGCCTATAAATCCAATTCCTATCAAACAAATAATTAACATCCATGACATTCACCTATGATATTGACATAATCAAAAGTAATAGTAATCAATTAAATATCAAATGAAAAGAAACTATTTCCTTAAGATACATCAAGACTTCGTAAAAGTCAAACTTGAGGAAGTTGAACATAACTCAAATAGTGGAAAGTCATTGGATCCCATTTTAAGATTGTCTTCAAACAAAATATAAACATGGATCGAAATTAGCCTAGAAGTATCAAAATATATATAGGGTTTTTAAGCACGAATTTAAGCATGCATTAAAATTAGCAAAAGCATTGGAGAAAACATATTTATCATAAAATCTAATCAAACAGTGCTATAACTCCAAAAAAGGAAAATTAGAAGATTCACCATAGAGAAAAAATGATTCCATTAATGAAAATATCGAAAATAGAAAATGTATGATACAATATGCACATGAAACAACTCAATCATGGCATAGGCATGAAAAGAAAATTAACCAATAAACAACTAATCATAGAATATACTGATTAAATCACACAAAATGGGTATACCTAATGATCCTAGGTAAATCATTCTACCAAATGGAAAAGGGAGAGAATAGCCATACCAGTACCAATGGATTCAATGAAAGAGCAATGTGGGGAAGGAGAGTACTAACAGTTGCGATGGATTTGGCTGAGGAAGAAGAAAACCGAAAAGAGACAGTTATCCTCATAAGGGATCACCTTTGCATTGCTGGTCCCAAGCCCGGATAAAGGAGGAGGGTTGTGTTAGGCTTTCGAAAACCAACGTAAAACTTTGTTGAATTTTTATACCATGGATTACACAAAACAAAAGACATACAATGATATGGAGATCGAATCATGACGTTGAAATTAGTGTTAGGAGCAGAGGTTTTGAATATAGTTTGTGCTTACACACCCCAAGTAGGCCTAGAAGATAGTATAAAGATAACTTTTTGGGAAGAGTTAGATAAGGTGATTCAAAGGATCCCACAAAGGGAGATGATTTGTTTAGGAGGAGACTCAAATGGACATGTCGGCAAAGAGGCACAAGGATATCAAGGTATTCATGGAAACTTTGGTTTTGAGGATAAAAATGAGGAAGGTAGGGAGATTTTAAATTTTGCTATGGCATTTGATCTCTTTATAGTCAATACAATCTTCAAAAAACGAGATGAACATTTAATTACTTATAAGAGTGGCTTATCAAAAGCACAAATTGATTACTTTATTTGTAGAAAAAAGATAGAGCATGTTGTAAAGATTGCAAGGTAATTCCAAGAGAAAGTTTAACCACCCAATATCGACTTTTAGTTATGGATTTACAAATAAAAAACTGGACAAAGAAGAAAAGTGTGCATCGAGCTATTCAGACTAAATGGTGGAACCTCAAAAGCGAGAAAGAAGATATATTTAAATAGAAAGTCTTTCAAGGAGATGCTTGGAATTATGTTGGTACACCTTGTGATATGTGGAACAATATGGCTATACATATTAGGAAAGTGGCGAAGGATGTGTTAGGTGAATTTAGGAGAGGTGTATTGGCACAAAAAAAAGCTTGGTGGTGGAGTGAAGTAGTGCAAAATAAAATTAAGGCAAAGAGGGCATGTTATAAATTAAATTATGCTAAGAAAACTAGTAAAACTTTAGAGGCTTATAAGAAAGCAAAGAAAGAGGCGAAAAAGACCGTCAGTGCAACAAAAGTTAAAATTTGAGAGGATTTATATAAGAAAACTCAACTCAAAAGAGAGTGAAAGAGATATTTTTAGGATAGCTAGAGATAGAGATAAGAAAACTAAAGATCTTAATTTTGTTAGATGCATCAAAGACGAGGAAGAGAAAATTCTAGTGGCAAATGATGATATAAAAAATAGATGGGAAAACTATTTTATAAGATCTTTAATAAAAATAAAGATGTTAGTATTAGCTTAGGAGAGTTAGCCAAATCAGAAAAGTATATAAACCAAAATTTCTACCAACGTATTTAAAAGAATGAAGTCAAAGAGAGACTTAAACATATGAAGGGTGATAAATCTGTAGGACCAAACAATATTCCTATAAAAATTTGAAAAATCCTGAGAGAAGCAAAAATCACTTGTCTCACAAGACTATTTAATGAAATATGGAAAAACGAAAAGATGCCCGAGGAATGCAGAGCGAGTACACTTATATCCATATATAAGAACAAGGGAGACATTCAAAATTGTGCAAATTATCGAGATATCAAGTTAATGAGCCGTACTATGAAATTGTGGGAAAAATTATTGAACATAGGTTAAGATTAGTATCAAGTATAATAGAGAATCAATTTGGATTCATGCCAGGCAGATCTATTGTTGAAGCGATTTACCTTTTGAGACGTCTTGTGGAATATTTTAGAGCAAAAAAAAAGACCTTCACATGATATTTATTGATCTACAAAAAGCTTATGATAGGGTACTGAGGGAGGTTCTTTGAAGAACCTTGGAAAAAAAAGGTATCCCATTGACATACATTAACCTTATAAGAGACATGTACGATGGTGCAAAAACATGTGTGAGGACTTATGAAGGAATGACAGACTTCTTTGAAGTTAATATTGGGTTATATGAAACATAAAATTTAAGTCCATACTTATTTATAATGGTGATTGATGAGTTAACAAAACATATTCAAGATGAAGTGCCTTGGTGTATGTTATTTGTAGATGACATTGTGTTAGTGGAAGAATCTAAGGAAAAAGTTAATGGAAAATTGGAACTATGGAGAGAAGCATTAGAAAGCAAAGGCCTCCGACTTAGTAGAACAAAGAGAGAATATATGGAATGTAAGTTTGATTTTTTGGTTACTTGAGAGGACATATAAATTAAAATTGGCACACATTGCATCCCCGAAAATGAAAGTTTTAAATACCTAGGGTCAATTTTTCAGAGTGATGTTAGAATTGATGGAGATGTTATGTATATAATTAATGCTGGTTGGTTAAAATGGAGAGGAGCATCATGTATTCTTTGTGATAAGAAGATACCATTAAAGTTAAAAGGTAAATATTATAGAGCAACAATTAGACATGCCATGTTTTATTGTTCTGAGTGTTGGGCAGTTAACCATCAACATTTACAAAAGATGTTTGTGACATAAATGAAGATGTTGAGATGGATGAGTGTTTATACAAAAAAAGACCATATACATAATAAGGTTATTAGAAACAAATTAGGAGTAGCACCAATAGAGGATAAAATGAGAGAATATCGTTTAAGATGGTTTGGACATATAGAAAGAAGATTAGAAGAAGAACCTCTAAGAAGGTATGAAAAACTAAATTTGGAAAGTATTAAAAGAGGTAGAGGACCGTTACAAAAGTGTTGAAAAGAAACAATAAAGAATGATCTAGCTTATTGTGAGTTAACTCCAGATATGACACGTGATAGAGCTATGTGGAAACAAAAAATCCATGTAGCCGACCACGTCTAGTATGTGAAAAGGCTTAGTTGTTGTTGTTTAATTTATAGGGTGTGTGACTATTATACCCGATCCTAATAGTGGGAACAGTTAACAGATGTCGATTTTTTTCAATCCGGTTGTTTGACAGCGGGAATACGCCACGTACGAATCCGACTGCCGAGAACAGTCAAATATGTCCATTTTATAGTAGTGGTGTAGAGATCGACTTAACCTAGATTTTGCAGTTTGAGATGACTAATTCCGTTCCCCGTGTTATAAGCGATTCCACCATGACTGAAATATTATGTTGATATGAGACTGTCGTTCCATTTGGTCGCGGTTTGCTACGTTAAAGTTTCCGATCATTATTTTATCTCTTGCGGATCACAAGACGGAACTACGAAGTAGTTTTTTAGCTCAAGAGAGTTAATGTGAGGTCTTGATATTTAGAGGGTGAAGCATCCGCCACGATTTTAAGGTAAAGATAATACGGTCTTTCATCAAAAGATAGCACGTAGAACTTGAAATCTTACACAACTCGAACAACCCATTAATCTTCAAGCCCGTACATCGACGATACAATCACAGGAGAAAACACAAGCTCTCAATAATGGCACAACAAAAAAATCCCAATCCCAATCCCAATCTCTCACAAAAAGCCGAAACCTGATATGGCAATCAGAAAGGAGGAGCCTAGAAGAGCTCCAAGAATGGCAAGAGACCCGCTCATTTTGTCAGACGAGACTCCATTGTTGGCGCTTGAACTCTTGGACCTATTAGTCAGCACTACCACAGAAATTTTCTCATTGTTCCTGCAGTGATCCTGAACTCCACTGATGAAATAGAAAGCACCGGAATGATCAAGCGTGAACTTGGTGCGTCCGCCGTTGAAGCTTTCTATTGGTGACGCCGTGTTGCAGCTGGCGTAGTCATCCTTGTTTACTTGGAGCACAGAGTGGCTGCCAGCTTGATATGCAAACACTGCCGTAGAAGAATTGGTTTCATGAGTTTTCATCTCATTGTCGTCTAATACCGAGTTCCCAACACGTACCCAACTGAAAGATAAGCCTTCGAAGTTCTAGCAGAGAGTTTCAACGTAGGACTGTAAGATTAAAGATGTTTCCTGGATCCTCATTTCTTTACTAAGAAGTCTTCCCCAATTTGACCAGCAGTTACTGTCACACGCTTTTACCTGTTGTTTAAAAGTTGAGCAGCTAGTTTTTATCTCCTTTACTTCCACCAGGTTTCGAACTTTTCTCAGTTAGTCTCGCATCATTTCTATCTAGTTTCCGGCATAAGTAAAAGTTTCGACAGTTTCCATAATATATATATACAGAGAGAGAATAATTTTTATCAAGTCTTCGTCACGATTAAAAGTTTTGACAGTTATTAGGAAGAGAGAGAGTGTCTAGATTGAGAAACCCAATAAAAATATAAAACCATAAAAAACATATCACAGTGGTTCGACCTTAAAAAAATCTTTATGGTAAAGCAAAAAAATGGTGATATTGTATTAAATACAAAATACAAAAGTTAAACGATACTTTTAATTTAAAATTTCATCGTTCATCAAACCAATCAAGGTGGAAACGATACTTAATATAGGATATATATACACAGTGACTAACTAATTAACAATGCCAAACATCAAACGTAGGTAGCGATATGAAGCAAGGATAATACAGAAGTAATGAGAATCTGATCTTACGTAAAGAATCTCCAATCTGGAATCTGTTATTCTCAGCCCACTGGTTGTAGGGCTGAGAGTTTGGATCATGTGGCACGGTCCATCCTTGGTTGCCGCCAACCTGGAATACTGCAGCGGCAGAAGTTTCATTCAAGCAAATCCCCATTGCCAAAAGAAGAAGCATGGAATATCTTACCGTATTAGCTTACCTGACCATTGCTAATTCTGCTTCTTGTTAATGGGGATAATTGACAAGGCTGCAGAAAGAGCAAAGGATTCAGGAGGGTCTCGACCTTAGAGAACTGACTGCTGATCGATTGGGAGGTGAGCGACGGATTTGTTGGCAGCCTTCTTATAGACTTTACGATCGGATTAAGTTTGACGCTGCCAGCTTGATCGTTTCCTTTCTTTGTGCAAAATGAAGATGCATTCGCTCTTTCAACCAAGTATATCACCACTTTATCGGTGTACCGGGGTGCTTTAGCATCTGCTTTTCTCTGGAATCTCTTCCATTTAATACATGCCTCGATTTCCATCGTAAAGAATATGAGTGTCTTCATCTCTTGATCTTGATGAATTCTGGGGTTCTCTCTTGTTGGTATTGAATCATAGATGTTCGAATGAAACGGGGGGTGCAGTGTGAACTCTGAAATTGATGAAGAACATAAACAATTTATCCGTTCAGAAAAGGAATAATATGAACGCTGAATTTGGTGAAGACCCTTTTGGGGACACGATGAGTTCCCCTCTGACAAGCCCGCAGGTCGGCATACAGTTGGAATCCATTTTAGCAACCTTCAATCAGATTTCTTGTCTTCTCCTTCCGATAATTGACAAATGTCTGAGAGATGTCTAATGGGATCCTTTTGCTGTATGTCAGCAGGTTAGTGTGATTACCTTTCGGATAAACTCATGCAAGAAAGAAAGAAACCACGCAGTAGCGGAGGTATTTTAGACTCTTTTTTCACAAGTTCTTTCTCCCGGCTCACCGAAGAATTGACTCTCTAATAGATTATGTGTAGATTTTCTAAGATTTCTGCTCTCTCTCTCTCTCGCTTTCTGCGTGTGAAATTAAGGGGCATAAGTAGATAGCCGAAGGGAAAATCCAAAAAAGAATAATGAGTAATCATCTGATTGCATGGTTCTTTTCAAATTCAAGCAGATGATTACATTCAGAATCTTTTGTCTTCATTGTTTCTCATATGTTTGATGCATATTATATAAATTGCCGCATAATAAGTTCGTGGAAACAGGCGGATAATTCTTCAAGCAACCGCTCGCCTTTCCAAGACCATCACATAAACGAGGTGTCGCATTTTATTGGGGGAAACGAATCTACAGTTTTGAAGAAGATGGGCTTATGTCTCGTGCCAATGTCAATGCTAATGGACTATATGGGATAACAGATCAATGTGAATTATGTATCAACTTTATTTCTCCATTTCTGTATTCTATAGAATATTCAATATTTGCATTAATGGATACAATTGACAGATGGCTTCATTTGAATGTGATAACAGATGAATGTGAATTATGTATCAACTTTATTTCTCCATTTCTGTATTCCATAGAATATTCAATATGTGTATTAATGGATACAATTGAATATCCATTGCAATTGACAGATGGTTTCATTTGAATGTGCTTCCCTATAGCTTTCGCTGTTGCCGTGGTCCAACTTGTCATATCCACACAAGATACGACGACCACAAACTATGAGATACCATATACTAGCACTAGTAGAATGGCCGGAAATACTCCTCCATCTCCTAATCGCAAGAAAAAGTGATTTTCGACAAATCTTCAACCACCAGAAATGTTTGAAGGAACCGTCGAGAAAACCTTTTCGCCACCAACCATAACCTTTTCCGTAATAGAAGAGAACTAAGGATCATGACACAACATTTATGTAAAAGTAGTAAAGCCTGGAATACCGATTTGCAACTGAAGCATCAAACTTTGGCAGCGACTTGAGGTATCAGCTACACGATTTATTACACATACCTTATGTTTCACTATAAAGATAAATTATTGTAGGTAGGCAAACCATGAGGCACGCCTGGCCAAAATTTTATCTTGTACATGTAAATGCTTGAAAGTTTCATAGTCAATGTACAAGGTAAGCACTAGAATTGCCTTCAACAAAATTTTGGCTTGAACAGTATGACAACAATTGCCTTGAACAACATACCCTATGTTTCACCGTAATAGTACTTGTCTCTGCTTTGAACAAGATAAGTACTAGAATTGCCTTCATAGGCAACGCAAATGCCAAAATTTCACCATAAAAGTAAATAATGCCTCTAATGTAGATCAATATCATAAGTGCTACAACAACAACAACAACTAAGCCTTTTCCCATACTAGACGGGGTCGGCTACATGGATTCTTTGTTTCCACAGATCCCTATCATGTGCCATGTTAGCAGTTAACTCCCAATAAGCTAGATCATTCTTTATTGTTTCTTTCCAACACTTTTGTGGTCGTCCTCTACCTCTTTTAGTACTTTCCAAATTTAGTTTTTCTAACCTTCTTACAGGTTCTTCTTTTGATCTTTCTATATGTCCAAACCATCTTAAACGATGTTCTCTCATTTTATCCTCTATTGGTGCCACTCCTAATTTGTTTCTAATAACCTCATTATGTATACGGTCTTTTCTTGTATGACTACTCATCCATCTCAACATCTTCATTTCTATCATAGACATCTTTTGTACATGTTGATGATTAACCGCCCAACACTCAGAACCATAAAACATGGCAGGCCTAATTGTTGCTCTATAAATTTTACCTTTTAATTTTAATGGTATCTTCTTATCACAAAGAATGCCTTATGCTCCTCTCCATTTTAACCAACCAGCATTAATTCTATGCATAACATCTCTATCAATTCTACCATCACTCTGAAAAATTGACCCTAGGTATTTAAAACTTTCCTTATGAGGAATGCAATATGTGCCTATTTTAATTTCTATGTCCTTTGAAGTAACCAAATGATCAAACTTACATTCCATATATTCTGTCTTTGTTCTACTAAGTCGGAGGCCTTTGCTTTCTAATGTTTCTCTTCATAGTTCCAATTTTCTATTAACTTTTTCCTTAGACTCCTCCACTAATACAATGTCATCTGCAAATAACATACACCAAGGTACTTCATCTTGAATATGTTTTGTTAACTCATCCATCACCATTATAAATAAGTATGGGCTTAAAGTTGATCCTTGATGTAACCCAATATTAACTTCAAAGAAGTCTGTCGTTCCTTCATGAGTCCTCACACATGTTTTTGTACCATCATACATGTCTCTTGTAAGGTTAATATATGTCAATGGGATACCTCTTTTTTCGAAAGTTCTCCAAAGAACCTCCCTCGGTACCCTATCATAAGCTTTTTCTAGATCAATAAATATCATGTGAAGGTCTTTCTTTTTTGCTCTAAAATGTTCCATAAGATGTCTCAAAAGGTGAAACGCTTCAATAGTAGATCTGCCTGGCATGAACCCAAATTGGTTATGTGTTGTACTTGATACTTGTGTTAACCTACATTCGATAATTCTTTCCCATAATTTCATAGTGACTCATTAACTTGATACCTCGATAATTCGCACAATTTTGAATGTCTCCCTTGTTCTTATATATGGGTATAAGTGTACTTGCTCTTCATTCCTCGGGCATCTTTTGGTTTTTTCATATTTCATTAAATAGTCTTGTGAGCCAAGTGATTCCTATTTCTCCTAGTATTTTCCAAACTTCTATAGGAATATTATCTGGTCCTACCGATTTACCACCCTTCATATGTTTAAGAGCCTCTTTGACTTAATTCTTTTGAATACATCGGTAGAAATTGTGGTTTATATACTTTTCTGAGTTGCCAAAATCTCCTAAACTAATACTAACATCTTTATTTTCATTAGAAAGATTATAAAAATAGTTTTTCCATCTATTTTTTATGTCATCATTTGCCACTAGAATTTTTTCATCCTCGTCTTTTATGCATCTAACATAATTAAGATCATTAGTTTTCTTATCTCTAGCCCTAGCTATCCTAAAAATATCTCTTTCACCCTCTTTTGAGTTGAGTTTTTTATATAAGTCCTTCCAAATCTTAGCTTTTGCTTTACTAACGGCCTTTTTTGCTTTCTTATAAGCTTCTAAAGTTTCACTAGTTTTCTTAGCATAATGTAATTTATAACATACTCTCTTTGCCTTGATTTTATTTTGTACTACTTCACTCCACCACCAAGCTTCTTTTTGTGCCGGTTCACCTCCCTTAGATACACCTAATACATCTTTCGCAACTTTCCTAATATGTATAGTCATATTGTTCAACATATCACAGGGTGTGCGAACATAATTCCAAATATCTCCTTGCAGGACTTTCTGTTTAAATATATCTTCTTTCTCGCTTTTGAGGTTCCACCATTTAGTCCGAATAGCTCGATGCACTCTTTTCTTCTTTGTCCACTTTTTTATTTGTAAATCCATAACTAAAAGTCGATGTTGGGTGGTTAAGCTTTCTCCTGGAATTACCTTACAATCTTTACAACACGCTCTATCTTTTTTCTATAAATAAAGTAATCAATTTGTGTTTGTGATAAGCCACTCTTACAAGTAATTAAATGTTCATCTCATTTTTTGAAGATTGTATTGACTATAAAGAGATCAAATGCCATAGCAAAATTTAAAATCTCCCTACCTTCCTCATTTATATCCCCAAAACCAAAGTTTTCATGAATCTCTTGATATCCTAATACCTCTTTACCGACATGTCCATGTAAATCCTCTCCTAAACAAATCATCTCCCTTTGTGGAATCTTTTGAAACACCTTATCTAACTCTTCCCAAAAAACTGTCTTTATACTATCTTCTAGTCCTACTTGGGGTGCATAAGCACAAACTATATTCAAAACCTCTGCTCCTAACACTAATTTCAACTTTATGATTCGGTCACCATATCGTTGTATGTCTACTACACTCTCCTTTAAATCTTTATTTATGATAATACCAACTCCGTTTTGAGCCTTTTTTTTACCTGACTACCATAATTTAAAACTTGTATCCTCTATCTCCTTTGCTTTTTCTCCAACCCATTTTGTCTCTTGTAAACGTAGAATATGAATCTTTCTCCGAATCATAGTATTTACCACCTCCATTAGCTTACCCGATAATGTTCCGATATTCTAAGAACCAATACGAATCTTATTATCTAGGACTAGCTTCCTTACCCCCCGCATCCGTCCATAATCAAAATGCGGAGACCCTCTCTGAAAAATTTTCACTACATTTGGGCGGCAATGTAGTGGGACTAACTTCTTTACCCACACCCGTCCATGATATGGGAACCCTCTCTACAATTGATTCACTACATTCGGGTGAAAATGTAGTGGCCTTTGCTTACTTCTTACTTAATTCGGGCTCTATAGCACGTCGCTAGGCGGGGACGCCCCAAAGCAATGCTCATAATTTTTGTAATCCATGTTATAAAAATCCGATAAAGTTTTACGCTGACTGTCGAAAGCCTAACACAACCCTCCTCGGCTTGGGATCCGCAATGCAAGGGTAATCCTTACATGGGTGGAGTTCAATATCATAAGTGCTATAATTAAATTTTGCACCTGATAATTTTTGTTGCAGTAAGCAATAGATTTGCCTTATTGACTTAAAATTGCACCCATTCTGATTGTCGACACATAACTTTGTAGCTCAAAGGGAAGATTAAAATTGGAGAGTACTAGAATTGGTGTCGAGTATAGCTTCATTTTGATATTTTGGAATGCCTCGTCACCTTCATTGCTCCAAGAAAATCGTCTTTCTTTTATGCAATTAATGATTGATGCCATGATCGAACTAAAATGTGGAATGAATCTGCCATAGAATGATGCAAAGTCATAGAAGCTGAGAACTTTAATGATTGGTTTTAGAGTTCGCCATTATTGAATTGCTTCAATTTGGATTCATTCACCATTCGCCATGAACCATCTTTTTTTGTATCAACAAGGCTGGAATGACACATGGGCTGAAGCTTTAGAATATGTATCCCTTAGTAAGCAAATCCTCGACTTTCCTCCATAACTCTTCGCATTCCTTTGGACCCATTTAGTAATGGAAACAACACTTGGTTCCAAGTTTATCGAACATTGAATATCCCTATGAGGCAGTAGTTCATCTAGTAAGTTAAGAAGGAAAACATCTTGGAATTCTGCTAAAATAGATTTGGCATCTTCGGGTACCTCTATGTGTTTATTTGCCTCTTTGCTAACTAAAACATATACTACTGCATTTTTCTTTATTTCCTCCACAAATTGAATTAAAGACAATATCTTTGTAGCTTTTCTTGTTGTGTGGTCTTCTTAGATTTATTGGAGATTAAAGAGATTTTGATATTGTCAAAAATAAAGCTGTAAACATTTTTTCTTCCATCATGCATTACCTATTGATCATATTGTCATTGTCGAGCTAACAAGAGATGATATGCATCCATTTTGATCACACCACACTATATGGAATCTTTGTATCTTTTTCTAATAGAAAATGTAATCAATGCTCGATCACCTCACCTCCATTCATCAATCACACAAGCTTGTATGGCTTGGGATGTGCTTCCATTTTGAGACCCAATTTTTGAACTTCTAAGATTATATTTTCACAACTACCTCAATCAATAACAAATCTACATGATAGTGCAAGTAGATTAAAAATTATTATTATGAAGTTAATCTTCTTCCTCAATTTTTTTGTGTAAAGTAGGTTATTCTCATCACCAATGTTATGCCTTCATTCCAAGCATTCCTCAAAGACCAGCATGCTCAAAATACTCCTCTTCATCTTCATTTTCATTTGATTTGATGATCAAGGTTTTCTTTTCCAACTCTTTTATAATTAATTTACCTATTTTCTATTTCTCCACCAACAAAGCACTTCACTCCACTCCTAATGACTTTATTGGGTTGAGTAATACTCTTATTATATTGGTACTCTCTTCAAAGTGGGTATTAATCATGTTTGCTCTATTTTTTACTCCTCTTGTTGGTATTAGGATTGTTGTTACCTACAATATGTCTCCTCTATGGATTTCTAAATTGACACTCAACAATTAGAACACGTTGGTAAGTTGCAAAAACATTAATGGGGTCAAATAAATTCACCATATTATGTGTTGTCACAAGTCACTGATGTAATACTCAACCAACTATTTTCTGTCTCATGTAATTTAATGCAGGAAATCAAATTATAAATTTTGAGGTTATTCATCAATTGATTTGTTTCCTTGTTTCAAATTTTACAAGCATTATATCAATGATTCCTTGGCAGTTGTAGGGCAAGAAAGTTTCCTACATGTGATTTTTTTCATTTTCTTCCAAGCAACAATCTTTAGTTTTCCCAATCGTGTTCGAGTGAGTTTGAGTTGATGCCACCATAACAAGGCTTGTCCTCTTAAGCGGGTAGCAAGTAATATTTCATGCTTAGTTTTCTATACCTCTTTTAATTCAAAAATTTGTTCTATTGTATATACCCAATCAACAAATTTCTTAGCTTGTAAATTTCTTTAAAATGTAGAAATTTCAATTCTCATTTGAGCTTGCCAATGGATAGATCTTCATTAACAATAGAGTGTTTTTCTTCATCAAACACAATATTATTTTGACATACCTCATATGATTATTAGGGGTGTCTGTATGAATTCAAAGCATTCATTTTGTATCTTACCTCTTCAAGGACTAGTTTTGTTCTTTATTCAAAGATCAATTCAACTGATACTCTGATTTGTGCATGGTTGTGTTCATGGTGTCGACAATCTATCATTACAATCTTCGAGATAGCATCACTTAAGACTTTTTTACTCTAATACCAACTGATATAGTACAACGATTAAGGTAGTGGATTGTGATGGTCAGGTAGGAAAGGATGGACCAACTACAATTAGCATTAGATGTTGAAGGATGCTGTTAATTGATGAGAATAACGAAAGTGCATACCTAATGATGTTGATTTACCAAGAATACTATCGACTGCAGTTAATCAAGGGAATAAAATTTCGACCAAAAAATTTATTAAAAAAATCAAATCTTTCAAAAGAAAAACAAGTTTGTAATCTGCTTGTTGTAATCACTTATATAGAGTTGAGATTCTAATTAATGCTAAGAATAGGAAAACTAATTCTTCTTAGTAAAAAAAACTAATCAAAATAGGGAGCATATAAATGTAATATAAGGTCTAAAGAAGATTAATGCTGACAAATATGAGATAAGAAGTTGTTAAGTTCCTTTTCTCTGCTTCATTTTGTTCCTTTCATGTAATTTTGTCATTTTTTTTGGGAACAAATCTTGGTCTATTGAATCCTCATCATTTAAGGTAGTTTTCTTTGGATAGAATCTTTTCTTATTAAAAAGTAATATATATCTAAATAAAAGTATCATGCAAATAACTAAAGTAACAAACATTAATAAATTTTTTCACAGTTAACCATTTATATATCAAAGTAATAAGGATACACAAATGTTGTATGTGCTAAATATGAAATATATCAAGTTCAATATAGCCAAATAGTTAGGCTAATGTAAAAATGAGTACATAAATACCTTATGAGCTGAATATAAGCAAGACCAACATCTAATGTTAATCTTCAAGAAAATTTTAATGTCTAAGAGGTCATGATTGATCATCTTTAATTGTGGTTCTTGTGATACCACATTGAAACATCATAACCATTGAGAGATGTAAATGACCACTATTATTAAAGTAACATTGACTATGTGGTATATGTGTATTAAATTGTTAAATTGAAAAACAAAGACATAAATCTCAGGCTTAGCATTAAGTTATTTTAAGTAGAAGAATTATTATTTAATTAATTGAACTACTTCAAATGGGAACAAAGCTACAAAACAAGTGAACAATTCTTGCGATGGATAAATAAAAAATGAACAAGGTAAGAACCATATATAATACATGACAAAATGGCCAGAAACATATGCAAAGAATAAATTTGTATTGCATCAATCTCAATTAAACTATGAGCAAGGCCATGCAATTCAGAGTTTTTGTATGAGGATGAGGATTTGTGAATAGAAGTGATAGTGCCCTACATCAATCTACTTATATTGATACTAAGAAGTTTTTAAATCTTATCAAAGCTATAACCTGCCTACAAAAGAGAATAATCAAACCTATCACCATTCTCAAGGCTTGCTACAATGGAGTGGGGCAAAGCGCCTCGATGCGACTACCTCTATTATTCCCTAACCCACAACCTTTTATATTATATCTAATATGATCATGTTACCTTCTAAACTATGCTATTCCTAACTCATAATTTCCTTTAAATAATTTTACTTCAACAATAATGGAGTGAAATATTGATGCTTAATTCTATACGATGAGTTGAACAACCAGCTTTTAAAAGTTTCATAAACAATGCCATATAATGTGCTTTATAAATCTATGGTTTATATGCTTTTTGATGCATTCTTGCAAATCCTATATGTAGATCTAGTTGGGCATGAAAACCAAATACTAAATGGTGGATGCTCAAATTCTTAATTAGATCTAAAAGCTCTTTAGCTCAACATTTGGAGCATATAAGATCCACATGCCCAAATTCATATCTTTGAGGAATTTAGTCATCTGAATTAAATATATTACAAGGCTTAAAAGAGTTAAAAATAAGTGTAACGTGTTATGAGACTCATGACTTTATTGTGATTTGAATTTGTGAAAATAATACTCTTAAAGTTGTGGGATACTGCTTGTTAACAATAAAATTATTTAGGAGACTAATTAGAATTTCTATTCATGATGATTCACATAATTATTCATAGTAAAAGACATGAAAGATATTGGCACCATGAAGTTATGCACTTGTTTTATTCTCAATCACACAAGCTCCCAATTTTCTCTTTGGAGAAAAGAGAAATATTGCTAAAGTAATTACAAGATAATTGAAACCTTAGTTCATTATTATCAAGAATAAGAAAAGTGTGAAAGAGAAATTGACAATAGTAATGCTAATTGTTGCAAGTTCTATCAAGTATCTCCAACATTTTGCACATGCGGTAAAAGTATATTTATTCATATTCCAATCACCGGATCTCTCTCCAAAAATAGTTAAAGTGAAACAAGATACAAACGTTAAAGATAACAAGAGAAGGAAAAGATAGGTGCCTCTTGTCTTGTTTTATCACAACAATCAAATCATTTTAGAATGATTAAACCAACAAAAACACAAGATTAAACTTCCAATCTTTATGATGATGACTATATCTCAAAATATTGATAACATTACATAAGCAGATTACATGTACCTCTAGCTATTGTCCGTTGTAACATACATCAACTAGGATCAATCATATTATCATGTATATTCACTTGGATATAGCTTACTATAAAAGCATACTATTATATTCTAGCATGGGAAAGAAGCAATAACATAAAGCAAGATCTTCAGTTTGTCATGAAAATTTTGTGGAGACTCCATTTATCAATAATTGAAATATCTCTAAACATTAAAAAAGTAAATATACAACCAAGAATAGAGTAAAGCCTTTTTTTAACCTAATTCTAAAGTAATTATCGAACTTCTAACTCAATGATAGTAAGTAAATGCTGTAGATGTGCAGACAATTTGAAAACAATGAAGGATCAAAAACCAAAAATAAGTTGTAAATAGAAGAACTTCTAACTCAATAATAGTAAGTCATTATTAGCATACAACACCAAGCAAAGCCCTCGATAAGTAAAGAAACTATATGAAAATGAAAACCAAAAATCTCACTTCTTGAAACCTATAAAATATAAACATGATGATCAAAAGGAGGGTGAAAAAATCATTTCTTCTATAGTGCCATCCTTTTCCTCCTTCCTTTGTTCCCCTTTTAACCTTTCAAAAGGAGCATGAAAAAATCATGTCTACTGACCCCTACTCTTTCTCCTTCTCCTCCTTCTCATGTTCCCAACAAGGATTGAGAAACTATGGTTTGTGGACTATAAAGGGTCTTATTGAATTAAAACTTTAATAACCTTTATTTTGAGCAAAACACATCTAGGCATTCACATACGCATATGCATTCAAAAGAAAGTGTTCCTTATATGCATCTTCACATCCTCAAAAAATACCATGCTCGTTGTTTCTTTTCTTGAAAAATTTACTTAATACCTTTTGCCTATTTGGCAAAAACAAATAAAGCAACTCAAACATAGAATGATCAATCAAAACCAAGCACTGCCTTTCAATAATGTCACATCCAATCGTTAACTTCTTGTGTACCTACCACCCTCTTTAGGACCAACCGGCATGGGGTAAGAGCTTTCCTCCTTCCACTAATAACCAAAGCCACAATGTGCTTAGGTGTTCATACTGCAAGAAAGAAAGAGGGGAAACAAGCATGATAGAGGAATTGGTACTCGACAAAAGTTAGAAAAACCTTATCATGTTAAATTGCTTTTGTATTTTTGACCCTCATAATTATGTTCCAATATATTATGGTGGTTCGAACTATTGGAATTGTTTCTTTATTAGTCACAAAAGGTCAAATTTGAACCTAAGGCGGATATGCCTCACACAAGTATGAACATAAATGATACACAAACTAAAAAAATATTCACGCAAATATCAACAATGACCAATAACAATCCCCACCGTACATCCGGCTTTCTCCTTCTTGTCAAGAGCAAGAATAGTTACGGTTAGCATCTTGCTAGAAAAACTATAATAGAAATAGAGTAAAGTATCAACAAAGGAAATTTGTCAAAAGGAATATTTTCTAGTACCATTTATGGGCTATAGATACCCATTTTAACTTAGATGACAGACACTCTCAAAACCCCTTTGATTCAAACAAAAATGTCGAACAACATCAATATTTGGTTGGAACTCTAATTGAATTTGTATTGGTTCTCTCGTGTAAAAATAGAGCAATTGAAGTTGTTTTCCATCTAAATCAAAGTCAAGAATTATCATTCTCACCTTACATCCCTAAAACCTTCTAAATCATCCCAATTAAAGTCAAAGTTGGGGTAAGATGATGGTTGTCTAGCTAGAAAACACTAAAGAATTCAAATTTAAAAGGGATTGACATTATTTTTTATGACTTTTGTGATGTTGTTGCTCACTTGAAGTACTGACACCAACAAAACTTGATGGTTAGCCTCAATAGGTAGCCAATCCCATTAAAATTATGTGAGAAGTGGTGGACAATAGCAGTTATGATATGCCCCCACTAGAGATGTCAAAATGAGCCTGACCCAGGTGGCTTGCCTGGCCTAGCCTTGAAAAAAATGCAAGGTCAGGCCATAGACTTCTGGCCCATATTTGAAGCATGGCCAAATGGTCTGGCCGATAAAGGCTAGCCCATAGGGTTATAGGCATGTTAGTTATTAGATCGCACCAATAAGACCCGATCTAAATTTGCTTGAAATCTACCATATATAAGGGCATGTTAGGGCAAATCCAACTGTAGCATTTCAAGCTTCACCAAGCCATATACACGTGTAATAATATATATGTATGTATGTACATACATGTATGTGTATATATATGTACTATATATATACATACATACATACATATATATATATATATATATATATATATATATATATATATATATATACACACACACACATACATGTAATAAACATATATGTATATATACATATATATATATAGAGAGAGAGCATAGTCCAAAAGCACATCAATCGATGCTTAAACATACTAAAGGGTCTCAACCATCCAATCAACGAGATCAACATTTGGAATTAAAATATCAAAAGAAAAAAAATTATGTTGATACTTTTTACAAACAAACTGCTTTTTGACTTAAAAGATCTTAACCATTGATCTTGAAGATCGTATCATTGAGATCTTTGAGAATGGTTAAGCATATATCCATATGCGCATGTACTAATTTCTCAATATATATATATATATATACCCTATATATGTGTATATACACATCTATATATATTTGTATATATGTATATACATGAGCTATATATACTACATATATATACATGTAATAAAAAACTATACATATATAATGTAATGGAAAAAACAATACATATATATACATGTGTAAACACCCTAAAAGGTTTTTCAAAACAAATCCAAGCATGTTTTAAATTCACGATTTGAGTACAGCTTACGAATTTCACAAAATCCCAAAAAAACATTTTTGAAATTAAAATATTTTTAAACTTGAGGTTACAAAATTGAGTTTTGGAATTAAAAAGGTAATGATTTGCCCAAAAATGGAGTAAAACCCGAATCAATAGGAGATAAGGATGAATTCGCAAAAGCAATGCAGAAGATTCAGGGTTCATCCCAAACCAAGTTCGATCCAAGTCAACTCAAAGGGAGGTTCAATTCAAATTCAAACAGATCCAAGTCAAGGACACTCTATGACCAAGGCACAATAAGATAACTTGATTAAGACTTGAGCTCGATCAAGGTAAGGCCAAAGCGAAGGACCATACCCAAATCAAGCCAAGATATGAAGTATGATGGACTAAGGCCAACCAAAAGGGTGAAGCCAAGACTCATCTCGAGCCACAAGACAATCATCACAAGCTACCAAGACTGAGCCAAATGCTAGGACGTGCTAGGGCAACTGAATCCCACCTAGCCATGCCCAAGGAAGGAGTCGGTCCAAGTGGGCTGCACCAAGCCCACATGGACCAAGAGGGGACCACCCTCCCAACCCACATACACCCATGTGCAACAATGGTGGGGTGGAATGGCCCAAAAGCCAAAACCGTGGAGGTCTCTAGATGCCTCCTTTGAAATAAAGGAGGCCTTGGGGCTGGGTTTTAGGCATTGAAGAAAAGAGAGGAAAGCCTGCAACAAGTGAGAGAGAAAGAGACAGAGAGAGAGGGAGAGAGAAGGAAGAGAGTAGAAGTGTCGCACCCTTCTCAAGCCATCTTCATCAACTCACCATGATCAAGGTCAATTATTCCCCTCTTTCAAATTTATTTCTTCCCTACTTTCATTCAATTCAAAAGGGGTTGTAATTAAGGAACAATTGACTCCATTCTTGATGTAATAGTTAAGGGCAATGCTGCCCAATTTCTTTTATATTCATTAAATGCATGCTATGTGTTTGATTTTTGCTTTCTCCTATCCCAAAATACATTGTAAGCTCTTATATCTCCTAATCTCCTCTATGCTTAAGCTATAATCATACTTTCCTTCATTTCCTTCAGTCATTTACATTTTGATTGTTGTGGATTTCTTTTAAATTCGGATGAAATGCATTCATTTATGTTGTAAACCCGAAAACCTGTTTTCTGCATCTTGAATATGTCTGATGTTTGATTTTTAATTATTTTATCTTTGCTCTAAATGGGTCAAAACTTTGCACACTTAATCTACACACATAGATCCACTTATAATAAAATTTTTAAGAATTTTAGGACTGTGGAACCTCATAAATAAAATAAGAAAATATCAAGTAAAATCATAATAAAGTCTATAAAACTTGTAATTCCTGTAATAGAGGTTCAGTGAACCAATTTCATTGAAAACCTATTGGAAAGTTGAGATTCATAGCTTTCTAACAAGACCATGTTCATAGAAATCCGAGGTCTGTGCTCCACGATACAACCGTTTTCTTAAAGCTCTATATTTCTTTCAGAGATCTATCCCGAATGTCTAAGTGAGGTTCATTGTCTAATTTAATTATGCACATCTACAACACATAGAATTAGAATAAAAATAGTTCTTGAATCTTTATATCAATCTCTATTTCTTATAAAATTTTCAAGATTTTTGGATATTCAAAAGTTATTTAAAAAACTCTGAAAACAAGGCTCTCAAAAGAGAACCAGTTTCTATTTTTCAGGATTTTGAAACTTTTTCTTTTAAAAGTTAAGTTCACGAGTTTAGTTAAGTCCTTTGGAATTGAAAGTGAATTTTGAAAACAAACTGGACCTAAAATAATACTCAAAGTGTCTAGGTTGACCCTTGAGCATCGATTCAAGAAGGCCTGCATCGAAAAGAATTCACTTATCTACAATCACTATAGAAGTCAAAAATCATCTTTGATAGTTTAAGCAAACTAGTTAGCACGCTCGCGCAAACAACGTAGTTTGTGAATTTGATTTCAAGTCTGTACATAGACTTTGGAATGAAATTTCATATCTACAGATTTGGCATTCCCGGTGGAACTTGAGTGTTTGAAAATAGTTGATTCAGTGTTGTTTTTAAACAATTCACTTTTCAAAATCGTGGTTCTTAATTCATTCTTTATGCATAGGTTGATTTTTACAAAAATAATGTTAAGTTTGGAAGGATCTTATGTGGTTTCAAGCCGAGCCTCGTGCTCTATAAGTCGGTTTTCGAAAAGAATTTTGAAAGAAAATTTAAAAAACCAAGAAGATTCGCTTGCCTCCCTGAAAATGGAATTAAAAGTGATTGAGGAAAGAATCACTATATTAAGCCAAGAGGCCGATGCGATTGAATCTTGTTCCTCTCATTGCAAGCAACCAAGGGCACATAAGAGGTCATATCACACGAGAAAGCCTACAGTGGCCTCCAAAATTGAGGAGGAACCAGAACTCGAGTCTTTCACGATTAAAGATAAAAAGGCCTTACAACAACTATTAAAAGGTCAAAGAAGAAAAAAGAAATCATACTATTTGATTTTTTATCATCCGACTACCAAATTGATAGTAATGATGAAATATCGAGTTTTCATCGATACGATGGAAATGGAGATCCTCGATCCCATCTCCAACTCTTTTCTAGAAGAACCTACAAGAAAAAGGATGACTCTTCCAAATGGGTTTACCGGTTCCTCCATTCTCTAAAGAAGAATGCTTTAAAGTTGTTGGCTTCGTACGACTTAAGCCAATTCGCCGGTTTCAAGGATTTGACAAATTGCTTAATGCAATGGTTCTCACATAACGTAGAAGTCACACGTACTCTCAACATTTTGAGAGACACAAAACAAGCCCCTAACGAGGATGCACACACATTAATCGTGAGGTGGAGGTCACTCTTGGGCCAAGTTAGAGAACTCATTTCTGAAGGGTATGAAGTAATGCTCATCCTTGAAAATTTTAAAACTTATTTTTAAGCGCTCCTCTCCCTACATGAGATCTTGACTTTTCAAAAGTTGATAAAAAAGGCTTCGCTCTTCAAAGTAAATTTAAAAAAGAAGTTTATAAAAATCTATGGAAAGGGAAGAGTTTTTAAAAAACAAATTTGAAAAACCTGAAGTATATGGGCCACATACACTTGAAGGAGGAGTGAAAACTCAAAAGGTTGCCAACATTCGAGTAGAGCCATGTTTGGTTGGGCCTTCTAAACTCTTCAGACAAAGATCCTTTGAAAAAAATAAAAAAAATGAGATTTTTTTTGAAAAAAGATAATACACCCACCTAGGACAACCACTCATGGAAGTCCTAGAGATTTTGTTAGCACAAAGACTTGTAAATCTCCTGGATATTCCTAAAGGGGCACCCCGTAAAGTAAAATTTTTGAATAATTTTTGTAAGTATCATATGCTCAAAGACCATGATACAAATAAATGTTTCTTATTGAAAAACAAAATCGAGAACTTATAGAGCATGGTAGGCTCCACATCTCAAAGGAAGGATAAATAGGTATGTCTTCTTCCAAATCAAGTTTGTGGGATTGAGCATACATTGCATGAGGTTCACACTACTTACCACACACCATTCTCTGTCTTAATAAAAAAAGACAAGCAATTAGTGATTCAGGAGCACTTAGAGTCTCACACCTGGTTAGAGCCTTTATAAAAATTTGAGGTGCTTCGAAGTATCAAAATAGAGTCAAGATAGGATTGAGCCTTAGGGAGAGTGTAGGGGAAGTGACTAGATCAGGAAGGATCTATCAACTCCCACACTTAGCTAAACAAGCTAGCAAGGGAGTGGTCGTTTTGCCTGACCCCCTTAAAGCATGCATCCCTAATTCATCTCATGGCATGGACAAGGGTAAAAGTGTTGTGTTAACCCATACGATTTAGAACTACATCTTTCAAAACTTTTCATAAACATGTTTATCTTAGAGTTATACAAACCTCACCTAAACATAGATAAGTCTTACAGGAAATCTTAGAAAAAGCTAAGGTTAACACTTTTATAACTTTCGAATCACTTTCCTTCTTAGTCTCCACCATCTTTGCCAAGGCTCCAATTCATGTTTACCGAAGATGAATTAGAAAGACCAAATGAAACCCACAACCAAGTTTTGCACATAAAGGTGGTATTCAATCACCATACTCTCAACAATTGCTTGATTGATGGGGAAGGAGGTCTAAATATTCTTTCTCTCCATGTAGCCTTCCAAATAGGAGTACCCATATTCATGCTTGAACCAAGTCCAATTGTCATCACAGGATACGATGACAACTCATCTCACCTCTTAGGCTCCATAGAGTTACCAATTGAAGTCGGCCAAATCCCACATGTAGGGTTGTTTCATGTCTTAGACATAAACCCCCATTATAACTTGTCGTTAGGGAGGCCTTCGATATAGTCCCTCTGAGCCATCCCTTCAACCTTCCACAAGTGCCTAAAAATTCCATGGGATAACCAAGTGGTGGTAGTCTTTGGAGAAGACAACCTGCATCTCAAGGAAATACAAAACTTTCCTTGCCTATCAAGTGATCCATTGAGTGGGGTGGAGAGGATCATGGAGATGCCCAATTCACCCAAGTCACACCCTTGTAAAATCGTCCCCCTCTTAGGAGAGCCCAAGTCATACCTTTGTAAAGTTGTCCACCTCCTAGGAACTCCCAAACCACCCAAGTCCTCCAAATCTAGGGTCGTGTACATCCTAGGAAGGCCAAAACCTTTCACCGCCCAAGCCTTACACCTCCTAAGCACACCTCGAAAAACTTGAGTATATAACCATGCCATGGACGATACATCATTCCAAGGCCATCCTCTTTTTCAAAAATTTTCAAAACTTAAAAAGCCTTGGAATATGTTATTAAACATAGGGTATACACCATATCAAGGTTTAGAAGCAAAAAACCAAGGTAGATTAGAACTCATCTTACCTTTGCCAAACCTCCGTCAACATGGCTTAGGATACAACCCATCCATACCCCCTGCGCCACCACCTAAGATCAACCGGGTCAAGGGTGCCCTAGAGCCAACTAAAACTGAAACCTATGGCCTAAACCTCTTGTTTGGAGTCTAATTCATAGTGTTTTCTTTGTAGGCTTGATGAAAGATCTCTTACCTGACAAAAATCCAAAAAAAGTATATATTTGGAAAAACAAAAAAATGTAGAAAACTCTCAAAACCCAAAAACATTTGAAAAATTTGAAAATTCTAAAAAAAAAGTCTTTTATGTTTATCCTTCTAGCATTTGGTTGGGAAAATCCAAAAAAAATGAAAAAGTTGAAAATCCCAAAAATTTTGGTTTTGAAAACCGGGTGGAAACTCAAAAATTAGTTCTTACAAAACCCATGTATACTCTCAAACCCAAATCATATCATGCCACTGTGAATAAACCTCTTGTGCATAACCCTTCTCTTGTGCATAATCTTCCCTATAAATTAAAGTACTTGAAAGTGATCAAATCAAGGAGGAAGATCCCCTTATCCATGAGGATGATCAAGCCTCTAAGCTTTCAGGATTTCATAGAATCCATGACTTGAAAAAAATTTCAAATTCAGTAGGAGACGATTTCCTAGAGGTCAATTTAGGGAGTGAATCTAACCCAAAGTGTATCAAAATAGATACTTGTTTGAATGAGCATGAAAATGCATCATTCACTGCATTTTTAAAATCATACATAGATTTGTTTGCATGGACCTATGAATACATGTCTGATTTAGACCATAAGATTATAGAGCATCATCTACTTCTAGAACCAAATGTAAAACCCATGTAACAAAAGCTTAGGAAAATCCATTCTGATATTCACTCCCAAGCAAAAGAGGGTTTGGAAGATCTTTTAAAAGCCAGATTTATAAAACCCATTGCTTATTTTGAATGACTTTCAAATATTATTGTAGTTTGAAAATCTAATGGAAAAATTCGTATTTGTATCGATTTTAGAACTTTGAATAAAGTCACTCCAAAAGATAATTTTTCACTTCCAAATATTGATTTGATAGTAGATAGCACTGCAAATCATGAAATGTTTTCTTTCATAGATGGCTACTCGAGTTATAACTAAATAAAGCTAGCACCAAAAGATCAGGCTAAAACTACTTTTACTACACCTTGGGGTACATATTGTTACACTGCTATGCCTTTTGGTTTGAAAAATATTGGTGCCACATACCAAAGAGCTATGATTACTATTTTCCATGATCAAATCCATGAGCTCTTGAAAGTATATGTGGATGATCTTTTGGTAAAATAAAAAACCTGATGCACACACATAAAATCTTTGCAAAAGGTTTTCAAAAGACTTAGGCTTTATAAAGTAAAACTAAACCCTCAAAAATATGTTTTTTGGAGTAGAATCGAGAAAATTTTTAGGGTTCATGGTTAGCCAAAGAGGCATAGAGGTCAACCCCTCTAAGTGTCGAGCCATCATAGACATGCCTCCTCCCTCCAACTTGACCCAAATCCGAAGCCTCCAAGGTTGACTCCAAGCAATTAGGAGATTCATCTCCAACTTAGCAACAAGATGTGAACCTTTCATTAAGCTTTTGAGAAAAGGGGTTAAATTTAATTAGGATTCCGATTGCCAAAAAGCTTTCGAAAGATTGAAAACTTATTTGATAAATCCTCCAATTTTAAAACCTCCAAAGCTAGGAAAACCTTTATTGCTTTATATTTCTATTCATACGAGTGCATTGGGTGCTTTACTTGCTCAATATGAGGATGATAGTCTTAAGGAGTATGCTATTTATTACATTTTGAAAACTCTATGGCATATGAAAGAAATTATCAAGCCATGTAGAAAACGTGCTTAGCCTTGGTATGAGCTTGCCAAAAGTTTAGACATTATTTCTTAGATCATGAAATTTGGATAGTGTCTAAACTTGACCCTATCAAGCACCTTTTTGAAAAACCTATCATAATGGGTAGGCTAGGTAAATGGCAGCTCCTCCTAATGGAGTATGATTCCATCTAGGACAAGCCCTATCCGATCATGTGATTGAGTTACCCCTTGATGATACATATCCCATACTTGATGAAATGCCCGATGAAGGCATCTTGACAAACGAATTAGAAAACCATGTTTTATCAAATTATTGTAATGAAGATCAAGTATAAAAAATATACTTTGATGGGGCAAAGAATCAACAAGGGGCAGGTGTGAGAATCATTCTCATATCCCCCAAGAAGAGAGAGATCCCAATGGCATTCTGACTAGATTTTTCTTGTTCAAATAATGTGGCTGAATATGAGACACTCATGCAAGACCTAAAAATTTTGAAAAATCTAGGGGCATCATGTGTTGAAGTCTTTGGAGATTTTATGCATGTTGTAAACCAAGTTTCCAAAATTTGGCAAGTCAAAAATGAAAAACTCATCCCATACCATGAATTGGTCACCTAGTTGGTTGATTCTTTGAAATAATGCACACTCACTCACATAGTTAGAGAGGACAATACCATAGTAGATGCCCTCTCCTCTTTAGGGTCATCTCTAAGGATCGACCCCACTATGGGCACTTGATCCCTAGAGATCCTACATTTGCACACTCCATCTACCTATGATTTAGAGATTTGCCAAAACGACCAAAATCCAAATGAAAAACCTCGGTTTCAAGACATTAAAAGTCTTTTAGAAAATGAAGAATTTCTCAAATTTGTGTCATTTAAAGATACGGCTTTTATTCAAAAAATTTCAACTTGATATGTGATTTTGAGAGGGATTCTTTATAAAAAGAGTTTTACCGGTATTTTATTGAGATGTGTGGACCATGATGAGGCTATGATCATTATGCATGAATTCCATGATGGAGAATGTGGAGGTCATGTCAATGCAAATATGATGGCCATGAAAATACTTAGAGCAGGTTATTTTTGGTCCACTTTGAAGTAAGATTGCTATAATCATGTTAGGAAGTATCACCAATGTCAAGTACATGGAAATACCATTTATATTCCATCATCCACATTGCATTCCATCGTGAGTCTATGGCCCTTCACCATGTGGGCATTTGATATCATAGGACCAATCTCACTCACTACATCCAATGGACATAGGTTTATTTTAGGAGCCATTGAATATTTTTCTAAATGGGTTGAAGCTACCTCATTGACTAATGTCCAAGGACAACATGTAGTGACTTTCATTAAGAAAAATATCTTAGCTCGTTTTGGAGTTCCAAGAGACCTAGTGTTGGATAATGGCGCCCCATTCAAAAATGAGAAAGTGAAAAAGTTATGTAAGACCTATGGCATTACTCAACACTTCTCATCACCCTATTACCCTCAAGGCAATGGCCAAGGCGAAGCCACAAACAAAACCCTCATAAGCATCATTGAGAAGACTTTAGAAAAGGGTAGGACATGGTATGAGAAGCTAGATGAAGCCTTATAGGGTTATAGGGTTATAGGACTTCCATCTGCACACCCACAAATGCCACACCATTTGAGTTGGTCTATGGTACAAATGCCACACTTCCCATTCGTACGAAATTACATTCATTTCATACATCTCTTGTTCTCGATTTACCCATAGAGGCCCTACAACAACCTAGGATGATTGAGCTTGACCTACTTGATGAGAAAAGACTCTTTGCCATGGATCATGCACACGCATACCGGCAAAAGATAGCCCGACACTATGAAAAGCATATGAAGGCTCGCCGCTTCAAAGTGGGAGACCTTGTTTTGAAAACTATCCATTATCATGGCCCACATCTACTTGGTAAGTGGTGGCCCAAGTGGGATGGTCCCTATATTGTAAGAGGGGCAACCACAAAAAATGTATATTGGTTGATTAATGTTGAGGGAAGAAATTTAGCAGACCCTATAAATGCCCAATACTTGAAAAAATATTATGTATAGGGTCTACTTTAAATTCTTTTGAAAAGGTTTTAAAATTGGTCTCCTTTGATTTTCTTGAAAAAAGGATAAAAATAGATTATGTGACCCCAAATTAGGGAATTGATGCTTCATGAAAAGTGGAGTTTTCAAAATCATTTGGTAACATTTCAAAAATCTTTGGCTTACAAAATGAGACCTAGCTCAAAATAGCAAAATATTTTCAAATGATAGGTGCTATTAGGAAATGGGATATACTTGACAAAATCGAGTATCTAAAGGGACCAGTTGTATTCCCCTACTTCATTCCTCTCTAAAAAGGAAAAATGGCAAAATCAAAAGAAAAAAAAGAAAAACAAAAACCTCCAATATAGAGGTCTTTCAAAAAAAAAAGAGAAAACAAAAACCTTCAATATATAGGTTCTATTTTAAATAAAATAAAGTGAAAAACCCAAATATCAAAAGAGTAATTTTTCATCAAAATTCTCTTAGCCTTATACCACAAGATGCTTTAGAAGAGACCGTAGTAAATTCTTTCTAAAATCCCCACAGCTTATCCCAATAGAGAAAGGTTTACTATTAAAATCCTAGAGTAAGAATGAGACCTACTTATTTGGATTTCATTTTAGTTGAGAATTATACTTTATTGTGTGAAAAACTAAATTTTGAAATATATTCAAAATTTTCTACAAAACTTTTGCTAAGTAGTGGGTATTAAAACACGAGTGAGGAGAAGTGTAAGAAATTGGAAGTCCTTTTTGATAGAAACCAAAAGGAGTTCCTTGTTGAAAGGAAATTTCGAAAACCCAAAACATCAAAAGAAATAATATGGAAACCATCTCGCTTGGGGCACCCGACCTTCACAGGTTCCTTCTCAAGCTCACGAATCTCATGAATGGGTCTCTAAACACACACGACACTCACCTCACACACCATGCATATATACATCCATCCAAGGGTCACCCATGCATGATCATCTTAGGACTAAGTGTTTTTCTAAGTCAAATCCCCATTGGCTAAGATCCCCTCCTTCACAAAAATAAATCCAAGAAGATAGATGCTATGAAATGAGAAAAAAAATCATACTCTCAAGATAGATTCGAAAAGAAAATCAAAGGGGCATTTTATTCTTTGCCATTATCCAAATAAATTTGGATTAATGCCAAAGAGGGGCACCTGTAAACACCCTAAAATGCTTTTGAAAACAAATCTAGGCATGTTTTAAGTTCACGATTTGATCACAACCTATGAATTTCATAAAATCTCAAAAACAATATTTTTGAAATTAAAATATTTTTAAACTTGAGGTTACAAAATCGAGTTTTGGAATTAAAAAGGTAATGATTTGCTCAAAAATGAAGTAAAATCAATAGGAGATAAGGATGAATTCGCAAAAGCAATGCATATGATTCAGGGCCAAGTCTAGTCAAACTCAAAGGAAAAAATAGGTCAAGGCATGAGCAACTATCAAACCCCAATCTCAAGGTCAAGCAGGGTTCATCCCAAACCAAGTTCGATCTAAGTCAACTCAAAGGAAGATTCAATTCAAATTCAAACAGGTTCAAACTCAAGTGGATGCATCAAGGCAAAGTCAAAGACACCCTATGATCAAGGTACAACAAGATAACTCAATCAAGCTAAAGCCAAAGTGAAGGACCATAACCAAATCAAACCAAGATATGAAGTATGATGGGCTAAGGCCGGCCTAAAGGGTAAAGTCAAGACTCATCTCGAGCCACAAGACAATCATCACAAGCCACCAAGATCGAGCCAAATGCTAGGGTGGGCTAGGGTGACTCAATCCCACCTAGCCATGCCCAAGGAAGGAGTCGGTCCATGTGGGCTGCACCAAGCCCGCATGGACCAAGATGGGACCACCCTCCCAACCCACATGCACCCATGTACAACAATAGTGGGGTGGAATGACCCAAAAACTAAAACCGTGGAAGGCCCTAGAGGCCTCCCTTAAAATCTATAAAAGGAGGCATTGAGGCTGGGTTTTAGGCATTGAAGAGAAGTGAGGAAAGAGAGGAAAGCCTGCAACAACTGAGAGAGAGAAAGAGAGAGAGAGGGAGAGAAAAAGAAAGGGAGAGAGAGAAGAAAGAGAGTGGAAGTGTCGCCCCTTCCCAAGCCATCTTCATCAACTCACCAAGGAGCTCCACGATCAAGGTTAATTCTTCTCCTCTCTTTCAAATTTGTTTCTTCTCTACTTTCATTCAATTCAAAAGGGGTTGTAATTAAGGAGCAACTAACTCCATTCTTGATATAATAGTTAAGGGCTATGTTGCCCAATTTCTTTTATGTTCATTAGATGCATGCTATGTGTTTGATTTTTGGTTTCTCCTACCCCAAAATATATTGTAAGCTCTTATATCTCGTAATCTCTTCTATGCTTAAGCTATAATCATACTTTCCTTCATTTCCTTCAGTCATTTATATTTTGATTGTTGTGGATTGTCTTTTAAATTCGGACGAAATGCATTCATTTATGTTGTAAACCCAAAAACCTGTTTTCTGCATCTTGCATATGTCTGATGTTTGATTTTTAATTTTTAATTCCTTGCTCTTTGCTCCGAATGCTTCAAAACTTTGCAAACCTAATATACACGCATCCACTTCTAATAAAATTTTGAAGAATTTTAGGACGTGCAACCTCATAAATAAAATCGGAGAACATTGGATAAAATCGGAACAAAGTTTGTGAAACTTGTATTTCTTGCAATAAAGATTGGGTTATCATCTCATAATTTTGTCTGTAGTAAACCAATTCATTGAAAATAGTCTCATTAAAAAGTTGAGATTCATAGATTTCCAACAATATCAAGTTCATAGAAATCGAAGGTATGTGCACCAAGATACTATCGTTTTCCTAAACCTCTATATTTTTCTCACAGATCTATCCCAAATGTGTGAGTGATGCTCATTGTCTAATTTAATTGTGCACATCTACAATACTTAAAATCAGAATAAAAATAGTTCCTAAATCTCCATATCAATCTTGGTTTCCTTCAAAATTTTTAAGATTTTTGGAGATTCAAAAGTTATTCAAAAAAATCGAAAACAAGTATTTGAAAATAGAACCACTTTCTATTTTTCAGGATTTTGAAACTTTTTCTTTCAAAAGCTAAGTTCACGAGTTTAGTTAAGTTCTTGGAAATTGAAAGTGGATTTTAAAAACACACCAGACCTAAAACAATCTTCAAAGCGTCTAGGTTGATCCTTAAGTACTAATTCAAGAAGGCCTACGTCGAAAAGAATTTGTTTATCCACAATCGCTATAGAAGTCAGAAATCTTCGCTAGTTTAAGCAAACTAGCTGGCACGCTAGCGCACATGACGCAGTTTGTGAATTTGATTTCAAGTCTCTACATAGACTTTAGAATAAAATTTCACATCTACAACATGTAATCAGAAAACTATATACACGCCCCTCATCATGGGTTCTAGCATGGATCTTGGTTCACATCTAACCCAAAATAGTATGGAACCACTTAAACCTTGTACTTTTGCTTCATTCTTTTCCTTTATGTATTCTTTGGTTGATTCTTTCAGTCCCTCATATAATATTGAAATTTAATTCTAAACCATAAGGTTGTGTAATTTTTGTAAATACCATTATTCCCCAACAATCCATATTTTCTTTATTTACAAGTAGAAGTTTTCCTATTTTTACTAAAATAACAAATAGAATGAAAGGTTCTGCTAAAGGTACAATCTTTTACTAAGGGCACACCCTTTTTTTAAAAATACCCAAACTGCCCTAATTCCATCAATCTAAATCACCTTGAAATCTAACGTATATAAGACTATGTTAGGGAAAATCCAACTCCAACATTTCAAGCTTCACCAAGCCATATACATATATAATAAAAACACTATATATATATACTATGTACATATATATACTATAGATATATATACACATACATATAATAAACATATATCTATATATATATATATGTGTGTGTGTGTGTGTGTGTGTGTGTATGTGTGTATATGTATATCTATATATACATATAGAGAGAGCATAGTCCAAACACATATCAATCGATACTTAAACATACTCAAGGGTCTCAACTGTACTATCAGTAAGATCGATAGTTAAAATTCAAATCTCAAAAGCAAAAAAGTAGGTTGGTACTTTTTTCAAGTACAATAATACACCTGATATAAATTGCTTTGTGAATTAAAGATCTTAACCGTTGATCTTCAAGATTATATAATTGAGATCTTTGAGAATGTTTAATTGTATATCCATGAATGAATGTACTAATTTCTCCATATATATATATATAGTACATATATATGTATATATATTTGAGCTATATATACTACATATATATATATATATATATGCATGTAATAAAAAACTATACATATATGCATGTAATAGAAAAACTATGCATATATACATATATACACATAATGAAAAACCTATATGCACGCCCTCATCATGAGTTATGGCATGAGTCTTGATTCAAATCCAACCCAAAATAGCATGGAACCAATTAAACCTTGCATTTTTTTTTTCTTTTCATTTGTGTATTCTTTGGTTGATTGTCTCTATCCCTCATATAATCTTGAAGTTTAATTCTAAACCATAAAATTGTATAATTTTTGTAAAGACTATTATTGCTCCAAAGATCCATATTTTCTTTATTTACAAGTAGAAATTTTCTTATTTTCACTAAAATGATAAATAGAATGAAAGGTGATACTAAAGGTATAATCTTTTTACTAAGCGCACACCTTTTTTTTAAAATACCCAAACTACCCGATCCTCTTTCCCCTATACTTCGATATCATCACGATGAAAACAAAGGAGTCACCACCCTAACACATCTCCTTCTCATAGGATACACTGCCTTTGCACATGTCTTTTTCCTTTGGGATGTCTCTTTTGTATGTATGTGTCACTTTCTTAAATGATGCTAAAACTTTTATTTTTAAGAAGTAGAATGATAGCATAGTTAAAAAGCGATGATTCAAGAGCATGTACATTGATTGATTGTAATGGAGATGGATTTTAGAGCCAACACCATTTTCTTGACTATGAAAGAGAAGTTGGAATGCACAATACCATTGTTATTATAATTCTTTGTTTGCGGTAGAAAGATGCAAGAGATAAGGTATGGTCTAGATGTAAAAGAAATGGTGTACATAGAAGTAAAAAATGTATTGATGTTGAGAGTGGTCAATTTATTGTTGCAGAAAAGTAAAATACCCATTTTTACTCAAAAGAGAAGGTGAAAGTGATGGTTTGTTCATGGAGATTGTTTATTGTTAATGGAACATATAATAATCCATGGGATTGTATCTTGATGGGCATGCATATATAGATAGGTTGATTGATGTTGAGTATCAAGTGATAATGAATATTACACAAAGTCATTGTAAACTAAAATATATATTGTCCCATATAAAGCATCAAGATGACTCAAATATGTCTATGGTAAGGTATATCTATAATGTGATGATTAAATTAAAAAAAATAGTGGTAAATTGGTTAACAACTATTATATCGAAACCAACCTTCACCAATATTGTGTATGGTATTATAAGATACCAAGGACCAATTTGTTTTTGCTCATTCTCTCACTTCAATTGCTACACACATTTCCAAAGATTATAAAGTGTGATTGTACATATAAGACTAACATGAATAAGTTGTTTTTCTTAGAGGTTGTTAGATTTATATCAACCAATAAGAATTGTTTTTATAACATTTACTTTTATTACCAGAGAAAAGAAAGATAACTATGTATGGGTGTTGAGATGTGTTATGTAGTTATTTTTATTGTTATGTAGTTATTTTTATCAAATCAACTTCCAAATCTAATATTGAAGGTTTGGTTGATGAAAAAGAAAGAAATCACCATTGTATTTGGGATAAGTTGATAAAAATTTATTGCATCGACAAATGATCATATCTATATATCAAGCAATTAGTTATCATGTATTCAAAGTGAAAGAATTTTTTGATGTACTTATATATGTTACAAAATAATTTTGAATCCTTACAAGGTAAAGATAATGTTAGCATGACTTGATCAATACCGTATTATAACACACATACTACTAACAAGTACACGTCGATTACTATTAGTGCATTTATATATTGTTAAAGTTTATGTATATATATATATATATATATATATATATATATATATGGAAATTATATCTATATTGAAATATAGATAGATAGATAGATATGTATATGATTCATTGCATTTGAGCATCAACATTATTAGATTAACATATGAAAATTAAATGTGTACGGTCGAAGGTGCACCACGCAAGGTTAAACAGGTTTATTGGTACCTCAACCAACATATTTAACATGCACTAGACTCAATTTTATTCGTTGGTCGAATTAAATATTACAAAAATAAATAAGTCTCTTTGAGCAGTCTAGAATCATAAGCAAAATTAGCTTGCAAGGTTTTTTTAGTTGATTTGGTATTTTAAAAAAAGAGTATCATGTCAAACACTTGATTTAATAAGAAAAAAGACAATCTTGGCGAAATATGATGATCACATAGATTACCATGTGCTCATTATATGAACTTACTCTTGAAAGTTGATCAATCAATGTGAATGTCATCAATTGATGTGTCTTGGAAAAAGCTTAACATGAAATTAGAGCTCGTGGTATAGTTGAGGATGATGAGACTGAAATGAGTAAGGCAACTAAATTGGATGAGTTGGTTTAAAGTTGAAAAATATTCTAGTTTTAAAGTGATGAAGATATGCAATTGAAGTGTTGCATGATTGATTGTGTTCCGAGTTCACAACCCTCTAGGAGGTACCAATTGATTGTACAAAAAGTTGGCCATCTAAAAAAAAACAAAGAGAGACCCATCAGCATGGGAGAATGTAGAGATGAGTGATGCTCGTGGGAAGCCTACACAAGCCATTGGACATGAACATGGTTATTATCGCGATCACAATAGTGGCCAAAGGGTGTCTCCTAAATGTGGATTTTCTTCTTCATAAGGTAGTGTTCATCTTATTCCTAACATTGACTGAATACATCGGTTTTCCAAATATCTAGCACCTCCATAGGCGTTGAAAAGATTAGATTGTCTACATGTATCATGTGAGGTTGAGATACCTTAATTTATGGTTTCTGGTAGATGTAAAAGGAGATAGAAATTGTGGGTATCGAGTGATTGAGCATCATCTAAATACGGGGAGGCATATTGGCTACAAGTTCATTGAAAATATTTTCTAAAAGACCAAACATACTATGATATATATTTTTGAGTTTTTATCGGAATGGTAGCATTAATGTCATTCTTCGATGTATTGCACATTGAGGGAGTTATGCATGTACACCTTCTTTTTGGATGTTGATGCTTCTTGATACCTATCTATAAGAGGATGAACCTGACCCTATTGATGCATTGACTCTCTAAGCAAAAACCAATATGCTCAGGCAACTTATTAATCCATGTAAAAGTTATCACACTGACGTCAAGATGCTATTTGAATGTCGAAGTGTTATAATCGAAAGCACTATGAGCTTTGTTTGTCTCACATGCTATCTTATGGGTCATACTGCATTTTATGTACATGTAGCTTCTTTGGCCTATGTGCAAATGAGGGTTCTATTGGTGCAGTTGGCAACTTAATTGTCAAGTTGCACAATCAGGTATATACGACTCTACAATATATCTCTGGTACAACGAGAGCTTATATATGTTGTCATTCAAACTCTGCATATATATATATATATATATATATATATATATATATATATATATATATATATATATATATATATATATATATATATATATATAGTTAATATGGCTTACATATGTTACTGAAAGCCGAATTTGTCAGTCACATTCTAACGCGTGTTTGCAGTCACTACTTTCAGCAAATTCTGCATATATATATATATATATATATATATATATATATATATATATATATATATATATATATATATATATATATAGTTAATCAAAACTGAAACCATCATAAAGAGTAGTATTTTAGATAAATATTTCAAATAGCATTTACTTTTACTATCATTTACTTGATCCTGCTATATTTTATGACAATGTGACCAACAAAATCATCATTTCATACATCACCATCACTCTGTTACGTAGGATTAGTGTGAGCATGATGATAATATGAAGGTCCTCCCTCTCGATCATGTTGTATATCAAGATGTCAGTCTTCATTGTCATGTTGTAACAGTCCTTTAATGAGTATCTAAATAAACCGCTTTGTATCTTCCTGGTTGTTCTCTATAAGATATAAGATATTACACTGTCTTGGATGATATAATTCGTCAGTATCATTACAAAGGATACAACACACGTCATAAAAAAGATGTGTGCACAACACACATTTCTATCAAAGGAGATGTGTGTCGTGCACGTCCTTCTATCAAAGGAGGCCTGTGGGGCGCCCATCTCTAATAGAGGAGAGATGAGTGTCATGCACGTCTTAGTCGTATAAACCAACTAGTCCCCGATCAAACAAGAGAGAGTACGGGCGAGGAGGGGGCGGATGAGACAGAGGTAGGGACAATGGCTGCTGGTAAGGAGCATCTCTGATCAAAGACGAGAGAGAGATTTTCCATGAGAGTCTCCGATCAAACGTGCACGAGAGAGTGTGCCAGTAAAAAGGAGTGTTTCCGATCAAGAGAGAGAGAGAACCTACAATTTTGTAGTTTGAGATAGTAATTCCGTTCCCCGTGTTATAAGCAATTTCACCATGGCTGAAATATTATACGTTGATGGGCGGGTTCCTTCGTTAAAGTTTCCAATCATTACTTTATCTCTTGCGGATCACAAGACAGAACTATCATGCTGTTTTTTTACTCAAAGAGAGTTGCTTTGAGGTCTAGATATTTAAAACAGTGAAGCATCTGCCATGATTTTGAGGTAAAGATACTGAGGCTTTTCATCAAAAGATAGCACACAGAACTTGAAATCATATTCAACAACTCAAACAACACAATCTTCAAACCAGTACATCGACGATACAAGGAGAAAACAAAAGTTCTTAATATACAAAGAAAACACAAGCTCCCAATAGTGCCACAAAAAACAGATCCCAGTCACAATCTCTCACACAAAGCCGAAACCTCCCATAGCAATCAGAAAGGAGGAGCCTAGAAGAGCTCCAAGAATGGCAAGAGACCCGCTCATTTTGGAAGACGAGACTCCATTGTTGGTGCTTGGACTCTTGGACCTATCAGCCAGCACTATCACAGAAAGTTTCTCATTGTTCTTGCAGTGATCCTGAACGCCACTGATGAAATAGACAGCACCGGCATGATCAAGCGTGAACTTGGTGCGTCCGTCGTTGAAGCTCGCGATTGGTGACGCCGTGTTGCAGCTGGAGTAATCATCCTTGTTTACCTGGAGCACAGAATCGCTGCCTGCTTGATATACGAACACTGCGCGTAGAAGAATTGGTTTCATGAGTTTTCATCTCATTGTCGTGTAATATCGAGTTCCCTACACGTACCCAACTGAAAGATAAACGTTCTAAGCTCTTGCAGAGAGTTTCAACTTAGGACTTTAAGATTAGGGACATCGAAAGCCAATTAAAGATGTTTCTGGATCCTCATTTCTTTTCTACGGAAGTCTTCCACAATTTGAGCAGCAGTTACTGTCACACGGTTTTACCTGTTGTTTAAAAGTTTTAACAGGTAGTCTTTATCTCCTTTACTTCCACCAGCTTTCGAACTTATCTTGGTTAGTATCGCATCATTTTCACCTAGTTTCCCTCCATGAGTAAGAGTTTTAACAATTTCCACACACACATATGCATATAGTGAGAGAGATCACATAATTTTTACCTAATCTCCTGCATGAGTACAAGTTTTGACAGTTAATACACACACACACACACACACACACACACACACACATATATATATATATATATATATATATATATATATATATATATATATAAAGAGAGAGTGTATCTAGATTTAGAGAACCAAAAGAAACCCATAGAACGTTGAGGTAATAAAAATATAAAACATTTAATCCATACGTTGTATTAAATAAGTACAAAAGTAAACGGTACCTTTAGTTTAAATCTTCATTCGTATCATACCAATTGGGATGAAGACGACGGGTTCTTTTTGGTTCTTTATTTTTATGGGTTTCTTAAACATAGGTACTTTTATTTCAAATCTTCATCATATATAGGTGTATAACACTGTGACTAACGAATTAACAATAACGAACATCAAATGTAGGTCGCGATATGAAGCAAGAATAACACAAAAGAAACGAGAATCTGATCTTACGTAAAGAATCTCCAATCTGGAATCTGTTATTCTCAGCCCACTGGTTGTAGGGCTGAGAATTTGGATCATGTGGCACGGTCCATCCTTGGTTGCCGCCAACCTGGAATACTGCAGCGGCAGAAGTTTCATTCAAACCAATCCCCATTGCCAAAAGAAGAAGCATGGCATATCTTACTGTATTAGCTTCCCTGGCCATTGCTAATTCTGTTTCTTGTTAATGGGGATAATTGACAAGACTGCAGAAAGAGCAAAGGATTCAGCAGGGTCTCGACCTTAGAGAACTGACTGCTGATGATTGGGAGGTGAGCGACGGATTTGTTGGCAGCCTTCTTATAGACTTTATGATCGGATTAAGTTTGATGCTGCCAGCTTGATCGTTTCCTTTCTTTGTGCAAAATGAAGATGCCTTCGCTCTTTCAACCAAGTATATTATCACTTTATCGGTGTACCGGGTGCTTTATCTGCTTTTCTCTGGGATCTCTTCCATTTAATACATGCCCCGATTTCCACCATAAAGAATATGCGTGCCTTCATCTCTTGATCTTGATGAATTCTGGGGTGCTCTCTTGTTGGCAGTGAAACATAGATGAAACAAGGGGTGTAGTGCATAATTTGATGTTCAAACTCTTTTCTAACCAAAAGGTCTAATGAGACTTAATGGGTAACATAGACCTGGCCTGTTCGGGGTAAACTAGGACCAACGGTTCTAAACTGGTAATTCAGGTTCCACCTAAACCGGAACCGAACTGCTCCCACTCTTTCCCCTCTTAAGTTTGTTCTGGTTTTGGCTCTGATTCTGGTGTATTCTGGTCCTATTTCGATTTGGTTCCTGTTTGATTTGAAAATGTCATGAAACAAAAGTGGCATTTTAAGGCCGGAACCAGTTGGGTTCCTGATGGATGGGACCAGAACCAAACGGCAAGGATCCCAAGTTTCGGTTTGATTTCGGTTTCCCCCAGCTTCTGTGGCTGATTTAAGTCCAATTCGACCCGTCCGGCCAAGTCCAAAGCGGGCTGCCTCTAGGGTAACAGCGCGACTGTTATGCGTCTCTTAGACCCTGCCCAGCTGCAATCTGAGAATATTTTTTTAAAAATTCCTTTCTTTTAAAGAGAGTGGCCCTCCTTCATGCACCACTCAGAAGATTGTTTACTCATTCCTTTGAGAAAATAACGGAAATAGGAATTTGCTTTACAGTCGAGGAAATCAATTTGATTCTTTCACAAAAGGTGAAAGGGCGCAGCAATGTTGTTAAGGGCAAACAACTTGGTTTAGCTAAATTTCATGCCTCAACTGCTGATCGAGCGTTTTTAGCGATTTTACGGACAGGATTTTGCACTGGTCGTGTGGCAACCATGATTTGACTTGCAGTTGCCGTTTCATGTCAAAAAGGATCCATTGTTTGCCGATAATTACCCAAGTTGCCTCGTCTGTGTGTGAGCATGCGCTTGCATTGCATATATGTGCGTTTGAGTGTATACAGAGAGATGTGTGTTTGAATATATATATATATATAGAAAGAGAGAGACATCTTGTTATTAGGTAATCAACAGATCTACTAGAGAGAATCAGTGTTAAATGAATAATGTTTTTAAGTGCATAAAAATGTTTAAACATTTCTTCCATTAATATTTTAAATTATTAGTGAAGATTTGAATTATTTTATATTTAATATATCATATACATTAAATGCAAAATAAAAAGTACAAACAGTATTTTAATTCAAATTTCTATTCAAGATCAAATGGTTAAAATGTTAAAATATTATGTATTTAATACTACTTCACTATTATATAGAGAGAGATTCTCGGCTATACCAAAAGAAAAAGATGGGACAACCGTGATCGGTGGTAGGTATACAGAACAAACGGATGTTTAATTAGCATGCATGGTTCTAGAAAAGGAAGGAATGGTATTCTGTTAATGATTGCTCGAATATTTCCTTCTTACTTGTCCCTGAAGGAACAAATTCCGAGCTCCTTTCATCCTGTGCCGTTCTCCAAAACCACACACCTCTTCCTTGATGAAATTTGTCTTGCGGGACACTGGAATTCCGAGATCAGTAGTTAACTTGATCCTGTTCGTCGGTACCTTGGTCCTTTAATCTTTGACTATTGGGTTTTTATCTGAACTTTCAAAGTATTTGAAACCTCAAATTTGATCTAAACTTGCTTATTATTTTCTTCATTCAGTTAGGGTTGTTTTCTCTCTGTTGGCCTCTTGTGTTTCCTCCAAATCTCCTCTAGCACTTGGTTGTGATTTATTTACAAAAGAACCATCAATATCGGCTAAAGAATCACAGTTCGCAGTCCATCGATGACCGATCTTTATTCTGATTGCATTTTTCATTTCGTCTCACTCTAAGGTAAATATGTGTGTATTTTTATTTCCCATTTATGTGTTTCATTTGTAGGAAAAAAAAGAAGCAGATTAAATAATTTCAAAAGGAGTTTTATTGTCTTAATGTCTTTTGCTTATGGACTTTGGTTTGAAGAAAATTTTAGATCGTTCGTGAGAATACTGAACGGTGAACCTCAACTTACATGTCTCGAACTTGATATTTATGTGTGTCAGTTTAAATCGCCTATAACTATAAGAGTTTTTTTTATTCTATAAATCAAGCATCTCTTTACATATAATATGATTGTGTTGTGATATATTATAGATTGATTCAATAAGTAAATGTGCTAGATGCTTGGATGTTGTTGTGGGATTAAACGAGTACTCATTCAAGCTTGTCATCTTGTCTTTGTTCAATGTGTTGGGTAATCATGGGATTAAATGGTATTCATTCAAGCTTCTCATCTAGTCTTTGTTGAATTGTAGGATAAATTATCTAATATGTGGTTTTGTTGTAATATCTTATTCAATTTGCAAATACTTTAGATGCTTGGATGTCATTGCATGGGATTAAAAATTTAAATGAGTATGTGTTATTCATTCTAGCCTGTCTTGTCTCTATTGAATATGTTGGTAGCTTTAGTTTTAAATTTTCATAGTGTGTATTTGCTTGACAATTTGATAGCCGGTTTGGTTGTTTAGTCTATTCATTTCTATTGAAACAAAATCAATATGTTTAGTCTATTAATTAGACAATTTGACAGCCAGTTTGCGTTGACAATATGCTTAGTATTCATAATTCACTGCTTCGTGTTTTTTTAATTGTGTATTTTGGTTTTTTTATTATATATAGATATGAAAAGATTTTTTAATAGAAAGTCAATTGAAGATCGTGTCTTGGCCAGACCATCAAGTTTTGTTAATCAAAATAAGAAGAGCATGGAGATCTTAGATACAGATAAATCTCATTTTAAATGGGAAGTAAAAAGATTTAATTATTGATCTTGGGTTGAGATTGTCGATTTGAGAATATGCGGACTCAACGGAAATCATAGGTAATGTAATTTTTTTAGTTGTATGTACTTTATATATGCTTATTTATGTTCTCTTTAAAAAAAATTATGCTTATGTTTCTTATTTAGTGTATAAGGATTTATAACTTGAGCAATCTTTTGAAATGTGATGCTAATGAAATGAGTAGGATGCACATGTAAAATTGTTCAGGTATATCAAAGAAGCTCACCATTCATGATGGTTTTTCTTTTCTTACGTATTTTAATAATTTTATATTTTATTATAATGCTTTAATACAACTTCAAGTTGCAATTGAGGATCTTGGAATGTACTTTTACAGAGTGGATGTAGATATGATGTGCAGTAGCAAAAATATGTAATTTTTGATATTTTTTCTCGTCTTGCTTTTTGCAAAGATTGTTGCCTACTTGCTATTGGGTTGAGACAAGATATTGACTTCTTTAATAATTTGTTTTTATTTAAACTTAGTGTACTTTGAAGTAGATAGGTAAATTCATATACATGATATTGTGCATCTTTTGAGACTAATTTTAGCTACCGTCACATTAGGATTAGTTTAATATTAATGCTGACTAGACATTCTGCTAGAATGCTGGTTTTAGCTATTATGAGTATTTTCAAATTTTAATTGACTTTTTTATATAATTTATGTGTTGTAGCTTATGATTGATTTCTTGAGGGAGACTTGTTCTTAGTCAAACTCCTTCAAGTGCTTTAGTGTCATTTCTTTGTATATTAGCATACTTTAGTTTATATGACCTCTACAAATAAGTATGACTATAATAATGTGATTTAGATATAAATTTTATTATTATATACTTGGGATGATTTTGATTCTTAGGTCATTGTTGAATATTATAAATATTTAGTTATACACAATCAATATTTCTTATTTTAGAACTATTTTGTGTACTTTGCTTTTGTCTTACCTGAAATAAATTTCTTGATCCGCCACTTGTATGGGCCCATGAAGTTAGAATTGGAGGGCCCAGTTTCCTTGAAATCGCCCATGACCAACCAAAGGTTATCATGGGGATTTACATAATAGGAGGGGGATAAACCCATGTGGTTCACCATGCCTCTCCAATTTCATATGGCATAGCTGGTTGATCAAAGAAAGGACCTTCACTTGGGTGTGGCTAGAATTCGAGTTTATCCAAATTTCATGAGTGAATCCCTGTCGTAGGGCGGTCACGGAAGTTTATGCCTATACTTTGTCTCAACCTGAACCTTAAACGGGCTGGTGTGGGTTTGGGTTCTCTTTTTCTCAACAAATCATAGAGCAAGTACGACAAAAACATGGCATATACATATATATATATATATATGTGTGTGTGTGTGTGTGTCTGTATCGTGTTGGACAAAAACATGGCATATACATATACATATATATATATATATATATATATATATATATATATATATATATATATATATATATATATATGTGTGTGTGTGTGTGTGTGTGTGTGTGTCTGTATCGTGTTGGTGCACCTTTCCCAATACCCAAACCAGAGTGGGTAGGTTTTTTCCTGTCTCAATTCGGTAGGGATTGCATGTAGGTTATAGTCATATTGCCATCCTTACTCTCTTGGATAGAAAGTAGCCATCGAACGCCATAGCATCCGTGATTCTGTGTAGTGAACACAAGACAAAAACGGATCATACATATTTGTATTATATATATATATATATATATGTATGAGAGTTACTGGATCACTAATATTGTTTACTCATGTAATTATCATTGTTTTTAAAGATATGAGTATAATAACATTATTTTTCATCATTTTCTAAAAATTCTTAAAAACATTTAAATTTTATATATATATATATATATATATATATATATATATATATATATATATATATATATATATATATATATAAAGAGAGAGAGTGAGAGAGAGGTGGATAGGATCCAATTCCCCTTAATCCCCACACCCATATATATATATATATATATATATATATATATATATATATATATATATATATATATGTGTGTGTGTGTGTGTGTGTGTGTGTGTGTGTGTGTTGGGTACCGAGGGGGGGTTATTGTGTCTGGTTCAGATTGAGGTATCTTATTTTCATACCTGAACTCAAATTGGTTCGGGTCTGGTTGAGGTCCTTGGGTTGGGTCAATATTGCCATCCCCACTAGGGGTGAGCATTATACGATGTAACCAAACAGAACTGAAATTTTTATTTTAGTACAGTTTTACTGAAAATTGGTTTGATTTTGGTTTGCACTTTATAGAAATTCGATTTATTAGTTTGAACCTTAAAATCCGAATAACCAAATATATATATATGTGTGTGTGTGTGTTTTATATATATATATATGTGTGTGTGTGTGTGTGTGTGTTTTATATGTATATGAATATAAATATAAGTACATATATATGCATATGTATAGATATATACATATGTGTATATAGTTACATATATATATACATACCTATATATTCATACATATATATACATACCTATATATTCATACATAATATATATATATATATATATATATATATATATATATATATATATATATATATATATATATATATATATATATATATATATATATATATATATATATATATATATAGAAAGAGAGAATCCAGCCACAAAGGGTAAACCGAATAAAAGAACCCAATCAAACCGAAATAGTTCAGTTTCGTTACTTATACAATTTAGTTTGGATTCGGTTTTCAAATTTAAAGCAAATCCAGTTGTCGGTTATTTCAATTGGGTTCAGTTATTGACCCGAACCAACCGATTTACCGAGGCTATAGCCATGCATGCACCCGCCCGAGTGCGGAACTGAGTCGATCCCCCTTGCGTTGTGAGCTAACGCTGCGAGGCGACGAGTTAACAGTTTTAGCACAAAGATGTGTGCTTTCTCATCGTGCCCATGTCATGATTGGTTTCACTCCTCTAATTGGACTGAAGAGGATCCGCTATCCACTTTCCAATCCAGACCCGGAGTGAGGGGAATTCGACTTTTAGGGTTTTTGGTTGATATGTGAGAGAGAGAGAGAAGAGGGAGAGAGAGAGGTGGCCGCTGCCGCGCATTAGTGGGATCGACGCCGGCCGGGCATTCAGCCGTTCTCTGCAACCATGGGTCGTATGCACAGCCGCGGGTAACCCCCCATGTCTCTCTCTCTCTCTCTCTCTGGGTACCTAATTCATGGTGAGACTAATTCTTTCTATACTACTCTGGAAACAGAAAGGGTATCTCATCCTCTGCTTTGCCTTACAAGAGGACACCTCCAAGCTGGCTTAAGATCTCCGGTCAGGATGTAAGCTTTCTTTCTCTCTGAAATTGAATTTTCTGGGTTCATGCTTGGGGTGAGGAAATCTTCGAAGTAAACATATTCAATTCCCAAGATTAGGTTCTTACGGTCCTCGGTTTTAGATGCTTGTTGCAGAAAGTGTCTACATACTTTGTTGGTTTTTATAACAGTTCTTGAAATTTCTGATATTTCGAAGCAACTTTTTTCTCAATATTCTCACGGTTGTTCGCATCATGACTACCTTATTGTTGCAATCTTGGATCTGTTTTTTTTTTGCTTTTCCGGTTTCAAGGGTGGCATTTGCCACGTCTACGTTTGCTATTTGATACTTTTTCTTGATGTAATGATAAAAAAACCATATGGATATCACCGGGACGATACAATCCGGTTCCTAGCGCATATATCTCTTGGATTTTATGTTTATATTTGTTTTGCGGGGGGTCTCCCTTTTCTTCTTTCATGTTGATTCTCTTACATTTTTTGCTTTTTCGCTTCAATTAAACCATAACATCTGACTTGTTGATCTGTCATCGTTTGAAAAAAAATATTTTCTTTTACAGGTTGAGGAGAACATATGCAAATTCGCCAAGAAGGGTTTGACTCCATCACAAATTGGTGTCATTCTTCGTGATTCCCATGGAATTGCTCAGGTTAAGAGTGTAACTGGGAGTAAAATCCTTAGGATTCTGAAAGCTCAGGGTATGCCATTTATTTCTGTTTAATTGGTTTCATGCTCTTGTTAATATATTGAATTTTGAGGAATTTTAAAGTATTTCTTCGGCAATGCAGGCCTTGCACCTGAAATCCCTGAGGATTTATACCATCTTATCAAGAAGGCTGTTGCTATCAGGAAGCATCTTGAGAGAAACCGCAAAGATAAGGACTCAAAATTTAGATTGATCTTGGTTGAGAGCAGGATTCATCGACTGGCTCGCTACTACAAGAGGACCAAGAAGCTTGCTCCTGTCTGGAAATAGTATGCGACTTGTTCTCCCATCGGCTTGCTTTTTTCACCAAATTTTGGCGTTCTTGCGCTGTTCCCTGTATTAAATGTACCTCTAAATATTGATGGTCAAGTAGTTCATTTACATTGACGAGACTATAGGTTTTGTTGGACGTGTTTTTTGTTGTAGTTGTTTCTGAAATTAGTAAGCTTCCTTACTTCACTTTCTGTTTTTATTCTTTAATTGAAAAATTCATTTGTTTGGGTGTTTATTAGAAATGATCTATACTGTTTCACGAGCTTCCCTTTGTTACATCCAATTATTGCTTGTAGTTACTGAAAAATGTTACCTTTGACTTTGTATTTCTATTTTATTTTTTCCGTTCTGGTCGGTGTGCCTGTTGCCAAGCTTGTAATTTTGCACAAGAAACACCTTAGCTTTTTGCTTCCCCAGTATAAGATTAAGAAGAAAAATTGCAAGATGGATACTTGTGATGAACCAGAGAGAAGGTTAAGAAACGTGTACTCTAGTTGCTAATAGGATGAAAGAGCTGGATGATGGTGGCTAGAAGTTGGAGTTAATGGTGGAAATTAAAATCTATCTTTGGTTTTAAATGTTTGATTCCATGTGAAAACTGTCAGACCCCATAGCGCACCAGTTGTTGACACATATATATTGTACCCTATCATAGAGAATTGAAAAGTTATGTTTAACGTAATGGAAAAAAAAACACATTTCTTAGAACAGCAAAATTGGCCAAAAGTTTGGAAAAATCAATTATACCACAATATGATACAGTAATATTGTGCTTGTACACACCATATTAAGCGATTCAATAGAAACACATTGGTAACATGAGCAACATGGCATGGATACAGGCATTTGAATCATATCTATCTAGGTATTGGAATTCAATGTTAACATAATGTAGTGAAACAGTATGGCATTTGTAACCTCTTTTCATTTTTAGTTTATTACTAGCAACACATATTTCTCCTGTGCTTTTGTTTCCTTAGGTGTGAATGGTAGAACATTTACATTTATCAATTTATCTTTCAGGTGAAGATTAGCATCATGAACTGACATTTATACGACCAGTTGTGTGTTAGGTTTTATGGATGACAGATCATATTCTTTCTTCTCATATGAAGGAAATAATTCAATTGGAACGGTTCATTGTGACTCATTTATTGTAGCAGCTTGTACTGACTCTGAGAAACTTTAAAATGAGGCTACTTTAAGGTTAGTAGGACAAATATGAATTAAATGAAATGCAAGTTGGATATCTTTTGACCGATGGATGATATTATGGGTATATAGAAGCTAACTTTGATACACATTACATTGCCAAGAAAGAAAGGTTTAAATACTTGGCTGTCATTGTTCCAGCAAGATGATTGAACAAATAAGTTGTCATGTGTAGATGTTTTTGTTGTTTCATGTGCCAAGAAGTTACGTGCTGCAAGTGAACAACGAACATTTCAAAGCAGTGATAAGATCAATGACGATTTTTGTTGGAAAGCTCAACGGCATAAAGTATTGGGAGTTGCACATTGACGTGTAGAAGATGGCAGTGGTAGAAACAGAGATGTTTGGTGATGTGACCTTATGAAAAATGTCAGTGACACTAATACAAGATAAAGTGAGAAAAGCACGTTAAGCTGGTTTGGGAACTTGGAGAATTGTCTAGATAGTGCTTGGGTTGAAAGGTGTGAGAAATTAGACAGTGAACACTTCAGAAAAGGTAGTGGAAGGCCTTCAAAGTGGTGGAACGAGAACTATAAAAGATGATCTTACTTCTTTTCAGTTAAACTAATCTAAATATAGATTACAATGGTAAGAATACATGCAGCCAACGTCACTTAGTTCAGGATGAGGTCACTTCTAGTTGAGTAGCATATTAGTATTGTACGAATTACAGTAATATTAACAATAGTTTTCTGAATGCAACACTAGGAAATGTGAGGACAAGAAACACTCTTGCAATAGTCTCCTCTGATTGAATTTTGACGGAAAAATCATCCCATTGTTCTCCAAATTTCTTGTTGCTGCAATGCTTTCACATTTTCTTTGGGGATTCGGATGCTGCTCTGTTTCATTATGGCAGTCATCTCTATGGTTACATTTTCATATCAACTATTGTTCTTTTTCTGCTGCACTTTGCTTGACTACAACTAACGTGAGTTCCCTCGGGTTTTGCAGTGAAGCTGCAACTGCAAACGCTCTCGTGTCTTAGAAGGGATTCTCTTCTTCCAGGTGAAAATGATCTTCATATGTTTTTTTTGTCTTATATCATGGATCCATCTACTGGACTCTTCTTTCCATTGTCTATTTAATTTCAATTTAGTATTGCACTCAGAGTGACGTTTGCAAGACTAACATTAGTCTTCAGGGATGATTAGTGTACTCTTTTAGTGGAGGTTCTAGATTTGGTCGCCGAATGAACAGTTTGACTTTTGCTCTCTCTCTCTCTCTCTCTCTTTCACACACACACACACAAACACAAACACAAACACACACATGCCTGGGCGTGGATGTAACCACAGTGACACATACACGGACATGGACCGGGTGTATCGTTTGCCACAAGGTTCAACCTTTTATGCCACTCTTCTGCCATGTGTGAAGCGGTTGTGCTGCTTTCGCCAAAGGCAGAAACTCTCTTAGTCCCGGATGTGTCAACCATCAACACTAGGCCAAAATGGGCCTAAACACAACGTTCTGTCTGTTGGATCCGTGGACCCCGCATACCTCATTAACTCGTCATAAAATGGACTTTGGGAGCTTCACTTGGATCACTGCTGAACTTTGATGGCATCTGTGGGCTTGCAAATGTGCTTGAAGTTCAACATCTTCATTTGTCATCTCTTGAGCACCGCTTCAGCGTTCATCCATTTCTCCTTAGCCACCTACAAATATTGAATTTGTGGGAAGCAAACAAGGTTTATACCAGAGAAACTTGATGAAGATATCCGAACAAATCACGGGTTAGTATCATCGAGTGTCAATCTGACGTCTCTCTTTCCTCGTTAATCCGGTTACCTAACTCATCCCGAGGATTTGAAGGTGAGTGACTCTGGCCGATTCGTTTGAACTAATTTTGATCCAATATGGTGGGGAACGGTTATAACAGACGACTTGTAACCTTTTTCCAATTCTTTTCTGGTTACAATGGGAGGTAGAAGCCTAACATGCTCACGCACATGCACTCATGCCCGTGCAATCTAACTCATCACCAGTGACGTGGGAGTTGCATACCCCTGCTAGATGACTTGGTGCCTCTACTCCATTCTTGTACTTGCGCTCGTACAGAAGGCAAGAACTCTCACCAACAGTGGAGTTCATTGGTTTCCATTTTATGGTTAAAATTTGGATATGGTCCTACACATTCACTATGAATTTGTCATGAGGCGACCTCCTTTCACAAACTATGTGGAAGGGTCGACAACTCTATCCGTGATGCTGTCAATCAGCTCGAAATCACAAAAATCCTTGGAGTTCTCTCTGTAACAAAAAACTATGTCCTTGTATGGTTTAGGTGTCACATTCGGATTAAAAAGGGACACTGGACTGTGACACATGACATTAATGCTGATTTATATAATTTAGATCTATTGTGACGTTTCATGAGATTCATATGATCCTAGATGAATTCAAATGAGATTTAAATTATTTTAAACTAAATTAAATCTAAATTAATCATAATAGCTCCAACTTTGATCCACACAGTATGTGAACCATGTGCGAGTGTTGTTGACCTACGGGCAACATCTTGTGATAGAATTCATGTAACTGACCCTTCTTGGTCTAGGAAAAACTTTTAAGAGAGAGGTCTTTGATCATGCAAATGCAAGCGAAATTACCTGTGATAGAAACATCAAATGACACATGGATCTTAATTAATTTGAATCTAATCCATGACTTAACTATGACTCAAATGATTCTAGATAAATTTAAATGAGTTTCAAATTACTCTAAACCAAATTAAATCTAAATGAAACATGGCAGTTCCACACGTTATGTGAACCTCCGGGCAGCGTCCGGTCGTGTGGCTGACCCCACTTGGTGTAAGAAAAACCTTTCGGGAAGGTGCGTGGTGATGCAGATGCGCGCGGAATGCACTGTGCATGTCCGGAACCGCCCATTTGATATTGTAAAATCGAATGGCCCGGGGATGTGCGCTCCCGCAGCCACTTGCCCTCGTATTTGCGTCATGGAATGCGTGGGGCATGATTTCAGGATCCGGCCTGCATGCACTGTGGTTCATTGTCATCCTTGGTTTGGTTTCACTTCCAATCTCGAATCAGACTCAGTCTTTCATTTTAGGATAACCAAATAAAAACCACCTATTCCAGTTTGGTTCGGTTCTAAATCATAGTTCCCTACAATTTAGTGTGTTAATGTGGCTCTAATAGAGTACAATAGATAAGTTAATCACGTAGACGAATTATGTGAAGAATTTGTTTTTGCTTCAGCTTATTTAACCGTGTATTCTTTTATGGTTCTATTAGTCTTCTATTACCTTCTTTAAGGTGTTCATGTATAGATAAACCCTTTCCTTTTTTGTTAACGGGGGCTGAAGTCGGCTATTGCATGTCTCGGAGTCAAAATCATGACCAGTTATATATATATATATATATATATATATATATATATATAGAGAGAGAGAGAGAGAGAGAGAGAGAGAGAGAGAGGGATGTACATTTCCATCCATTTTCAGACTCGCATGATCAATGAGGGCATGCTTCGCATGATCCACTATAATGTGGCAAAGTATTATTATACTTTTCATACATTTATATTTAATGTTTGTTTTAAAGTTAAATCTCTACTTTTAATCATACCAAGAAATAGTTTAATCACACGTGAGTGGCATGAACTGTGCTTTCTCTCTCTCTCTCTCGGTAAATGCTCAAACCTCATTTTTTCTTAAATCTATTCAAATATTCATATGTGGTTATGATGGAGATTTGAATTAAAATTATCATTATATTTATTTATGTTATATATACATTTTTTTTCTTTATCACTTCAACTATCAATTAAAAATTGAACAATTAAGATTATAAAGTATATTTGAGGAGCATGAGGTTTGAGCATTCTCTCTCTCTCTCTCTCTCTATTCAACCTTTGAACCGTTAACAGAACCGTTTAAGTGTTTTCTTTTTTAAACTAAAACAAACTGGTTCACATACAAATTTTTCTTCTTCAAGCGAAACCAAACCGCAAGTTTGCATGCTTGGACACAACTAATTATGATTTTGTGAAAGCAAGTTTTATTCACGCATTAAATAACTAAAGAAAACTTATAGGCACGTATAATAATTATAATATACACGGAAATTTTGTAGGGAAACGAGTGCGAGTTAACAACTCTCTGATGATGGAAACCGTTTAAAACGCGAGTCTCGTAGGATCGAGTATTGCTTGCGTTAAGGACGAGCGGTTCGAGTTCTTACAAACTGGCGCGAGCCTGTTTTGCAGCCACGGCTTCAACGCATTGCAAATTTGTGGGGAAAGAGACATGTAAACGGAGTTCGCGGGTGGACGAGCGGTAGAAAAACGCTTCGTTCGCCTCAACGGCTGCCTTTGCCTTGCTTGTCCTGAGAGAGAGAGAGAGAGAGAGCCGCGAAACTCTCTCTCTCTCTCTCTCTCTCTCTCTCTCTCTCTCTCTCTCTCTCTCCTACCTCTCTGTTACTTAATTAAGCTTGTTTAATCCATCCATTAACTCTCCGAATCAGGGGATCGATCAATCTCCCTTTCATTGACCCCCCGACTACCTCTCCGAGCTACATCCAAGCGCTAGTTTGGATCACTTCTACCGCCCTTCCCTTCCATTCGTTTCTCTTCTAACGATCAATTTCTCGATTGCTAGCGATCGGTCAGACCCTTTTCCTTTCATTTTTTGTTTGCCGTTAATCTTGCATTTTTCGTCTTTCCACGGATCAACTCCCGATTGCTAGCGGCGAATTAAACGGTTTATTGTATTTGATCATTTCACTTTCATAACTTGTTTTGCATTTCTTCTTCCTTTTTTCCTTTGTGACGCTACCAATCCAGCTTCAGTGTGCTAGCTGAGAATCAAACGGTTCTTATTTTTCCGAATTCTGCAACTTTTGGCATTTCGGCAATTCTTTGGTATCTGTTTTGTTCGTCAATTCGATTTCGATTTTGGCCCTTACCCGGCCGTTCCTTTAATTGTTAATTACTTGTTTCCGTCGAGACTGTGGAATGTGGAAGAGTAGCAGCGAGGACGCGGATTCTTACTACCCGGTTCGACCGGAATGTGAAGTACCGAAGACTCAATTCAGGATCAAGGTATGGAAAGAAACAAAAACATTTTATTTTGTTCAACTCATCGAATTGTGCTCTCATTTTGTTAGTGATTGATGTTTGGTGCTGTTATGGATTTTTTAAAATTCTTGTTATTGGTTCAGTGAGAAGCATTGTTCCTTTTTTTAAATTTTAAAGTTTTGGAACTGAATTTGGTTTATCTGGAGGCTTAAACTTTGACAACGTTATGCAACAGCGTAACATGTATTCCTGGGAACAAAAAAACTTTTCTTTTCCTCAGTTTATCGTGAACATTGTTAGGATCCATTTTCGATGGTGCCGAAGGAAGACAGCCACTGGGATTGAGTAATAGAATGAAAAAGGAAAGAAGCTAGTAGTCCGTTATGTCATCCATGACTTTTACGGGTATTGAGAAGTCAGACTTTGTTAAAGCAACTGAAAAGTGCAGGTGGATCTAGACAGTGCATTAGGGAGACAGACAAATAAGCGGCAAATGTGAGCTCAAGACAATATGCAAAAATGACGGAGTTATGGCCAAATAGAGGCACTAGAATGCTCCATCTAATGCAAAGTTCTCAAAACAAGAGAACTTTGCATTAGTTCTAGCAGGAAAAGTTGAACATAACAAATTCTTGTCTTATTTTAGGATTGTGATGTATCTAGTACTTGTTTTGATGCTATGTAATGACACTTGCTATCTTTATCCACTAAAGCAGTCCCGGCTTCATGATTTATGTGCCATGTGCCCTCACAATATGATATGCTGCAAAAGTCTACCTTCAATTTTCTTGTTTTATGTTTGAGTGAGTGTTTCAATGTTGCAATTTCACTCTTAGGTGTCTTACTTGGCAGTTGATGTTGCCAATGTGATCACCAATACTAAATGAGTTTTTGTGGAAAATATCACCATCTCTGGTGTTTTTAGACTTCCCAAGGGCCTTTTGCTTTTCATTTTGCTTGCCTAAGCTGTTGATGAATATCTCTTTTGTATTTATGATGTCAAAATTGTGGATTTTAGTTTTCAAATTCTGCTACTTCAGTAGTTGTTCCACTAATATGTATGTATCCCAACATTGATTTTGTTCTCTGAATGTGTTTATTGAATGTGAGAGCAAGCCCATTCTTAAGAGTTTTAGGATATTTGAACATGTTCATATTGTGTGGAGTTGCTAGAATAATTTTAGAATGACCTGTGCTTTGGAAATTTGGCTGCTAGGTGGTCTAGGCACTCTTTGAAGAAGAAACCTTATTCTCCACAACATAAATTTCATGGAGAATTTGATCTCAGTATAGGGTAGAAGGATGTCCTGATTTTGTTGGACTTGATCTATTGCTCCACCTGTGGATCTAAGTTGTGCTTTGTGTCAAATAATTCTCAACAATTTTATTGTGGAGATGTCATATTGGTGCTGTTGGCCACTAGGAGAAGACTTGGGTTAATTCTGGTCCATTATTGTGTCACAAGACAAACAATTTCTGAAAATCAAAGCTGCAGGGACACACTTTATTGAATTATAATTTATAGACATTATTGTATAGATTGATAATATCTCATATGTTTTGATAAGTTAATTCACCAATAAGGTAATAATTGCAAAATATTCATGGACCATCTTGTGGCAGTATTAAAAGAATATTTAAAATAGATGTTGTGAGTTTGACACACAAGAAGTATGGTGTCAAGTGTCAGAATATTCGACACAGGTGTGGCACCCTAGTAGAAGTGTGTAAGCAACGTGACATAGGCCCATTGTATTGGTCTAATTCACTTACCAAGAAAGGCTTTGATGCTTCTGCTAACTGTTACCTTCTTATGTTAGACCATATGCTATCCACAGTTAGAAGAGGTGAGTTTTCATGTTAGAAAATGGGCCCAAGTGGCCCGGCCCGGCAGGCCCCTGGCCCCCAACGGCTAGTTCAGTAGCCGTTGGGGGATGGCTGGCAGCCAGCCCCCTTCCTTTCTCTTCTGTTCTCTTCCCCCTTCTCTCTTCTCTTCTCTTCTTCTCCTCTCCTATGCCTCATGTACTCTATAAATATGACTTTCATATAATGGATTTTCTCAAGCCTTTTGTGGCTAAATAATATTCTTTTTTAATATTGTGCCTTTGTTGCATACGCTTTATTATAGGCTTTTGTGAGTGATACTTTGAGGTGATATTCATCAACCTTCCACTGTCACATTGAAGCATCGTCTTCGTTACATTACATACTGAAACACTACATATATAAGGTTTACAAAGACAAGCACTAGATGTATGAGGTTTAAATACATGAACACCGGATTATGAATAAAGGAAAGAAATTCGACCATATATCTGGAAAGAAACAAATTTGATTTTGATTGTGTGATAACTCATTTTATTGAAAATTACTTTATTATTCAGTTCATTATCACCCTTATACAGTAACTCCAAGCCTGGATAAGAGAGTTGTATTATATAATCAACAACCAGCATACAACTTTGTCAGATCTTTCCAGCTCTAATGCATCAAATCCATCAGCATTTCAAAGTTAAATGTGCTTGGGAGAGAATGGTACTAGGATGGTGACCTTCAAGGAAGTCCTGATGTTTCACCTTCTAACCAACCCCACCTAGTATGGAGAAGGGCTTGTTAAGGTGAAGGTGAAGTATTTAAGTGCACTATGAACATTATGCCTTCTGATGCTCTTGAATATTAAGGTATATCTTTTACTGGAGGACTATAAGGCTTTCAGCTGACATTGACAAGCTATGGCATGCACATAATTTGACTCACATAAAGTTCTCATATACGAGTCATACTGGAAGCTTCATTAAAATGGTCGTTTTGACTCCCCTTCTGTATATGCATCTTTATTATCCAGGTCAGCTAATTAACTTCTGTAAGAAAAGGGATTTATCTTAGGCAGCCTTTATGTCATGAAATGGAAATGCTGAATGCATCTGTGAAAAGGAATATAAAGCAAGCCTAGATCTGATTGTTTTCAGAAAGCTTTTCTGATTTTTCTTATCTTCAGATTGCATTCGAGTTCAAAAGTTCATGTCACCATACCTATTCACATGCAAATAAATCAGTGATGATGGTAATTCGACAATAAATAATGCAACAAACTATTATTGTCTTTCTATATGTGCAGAACAGAAAAAGAACCCTCAGTGAACGAGCATGGCGTGCTGCTTTTACTGAAGATGGGCGTGTCCAAATTGGTGATACACTTGGAAGAATTCACCGATGGGTAACAAATTGCAAGTATAGTTATGCTATAGTCAATGTGTTGAAAGATAAAGTTATATGCTTCCTGTGAGGCTTGGTTAGAAAGTACAAATGCATAATTAACTGTCAGGAGTTAGTTCTGGCTCAAGGTAAGCTGCCATTGTGTCACAGTCAATGTATATCACCTTTTTGAGATTGTTGCTTCAGAGATGCTTATTATATTAGGATATGACTAAATTTGCTTTGTTGAAGCTCTCACTTATGCATTTCTTACTGTTATTACACACCCTCAATGAAATAAATGCATTAGACTAATTTCTAAATCTCTGAGTACCAGCAGTTTCGTGCCTGACATCATATCCTCCACCTATATTGATTAGTGACATGCAAACTAATAGTAGGTTCTGCATAATTATAGATCTATCATTTGATAATGAAGCATCCATTTTTTTCCAAATGTATCTCTAAGGCAGTTCTTTTAGTTTTAACTTCCTTTTTATGTTCAATGCCTGATTGTGTGTTTCTGTGCTTTCTCATTTTTCTTTCTAGGGAATCCACCCATCCATCAGAGGAGAGGTTTGGGAGTTCCTTCTTGGTTGTTTTGATCCATGTAGCATTTATGAGGAGCGAAATCAAATAAGAGAAAGAAGAAGGTAGTTTTCTTAAGCCACTGGTTTTGGTAATTTCATGTGTCTTCTCTAAGTCTTTTACTACTATTAACTAATCCTTACAATATTGTAGAATTATTCTTTTCCCTTTCTGATGGATTACAAACTTATGTACCTAGAAATATTGGGATGGATACTTTGGCTTTCTTTTCCTCTTTGCTAAAAGGAAACTCTAGCAATTGGAACTTTTTCTTATCGAATGTTGTGATGATTTTTTTATGAGGCATATATACAATGTGCTGGAGAGTGTGCATACAACCCATGCTTGTATTTGTGTATGCACTTGCATCTGTATTTTTGTGCATGTGTGCATGAGTGAGTGTGTATTCAGGTGTGCAGGGTGTGGGTGTGATGTATTCATGTGTGTGGTTGTATGTATTTTGGGGGAGGAGGGGAGTTTAATCGGTGAGCAGGTTATTGAGTTATTCGATGTTTGCAAACCTACATAAAGTTTAGTTTTAGTTCAAACATTATAAAATTACTCAGGTTAACTAAAAAGGTTCACTCTAATTACAACAACCTGAACAAACATAGTGTGCTTCTTCGGGATAGACTTACTTTATGAGCTACTAGCAATTACTATGTGTTGCATGGTTATCATAAATATTATTAAGATCAAGAAGTCTATGAGCCAGTAGCTTTCTAGTACTTGGAAAGTGGCCTATCTGTTTGTCACTGGTTCCTTTCCTCATAAGTACTTTCATATGTATCAGTGGTTTACCCCGGTATAGTTGAATGCATCATCTGTCAGTGTGTATATGTGTGTTTTGTATATGTGTGTGTGGTGCATGCACACATGATGTCTTTGTCTGCGCATGTGCATATGCATGCGCCTTTATGGGCGAGCAGATGAGTGTTTTAGTTTAGCGTGTTCTTTAACTATATTTCACTCTTCCAAGACAGCTACGGGACGATCGAGTTTCTGTAGCTTGTAACATGGTCTTGACACTTCACTTGGTCCCATCTCATTCTTATTTTGTTTTATTGTCTTTATTAACGTAACCTAAGAATTTATACAGGAGCTTTCTCTTTCTTTATTTTTTATTTGCTTCCAACAAGCAAAAGTTTTGACTCTGCAATATATTGATGGATTGCATGATTGCCATTACAATTTATTTTGGATTAATATTTTTCAGATTCTTTGTTTTGTAAAATCTGTTCTTAGACATGTAAAACTATGTAGTGTTCTGCCGACACTTTATGTTGAAGGCCTCCCTATACTGGTATCTTTGATAAAAACCTGATCATTGGTGCTACTTCCAGATTTATTTCTTATGTACAAGGCAGAGCATCACAAAGGAAACATGTTTTTTTTTGTGACACGTGTAAAAATGTTAGACATGTACTTTTTCTTTTGTCAGCATAAAAGGAAACAAACATCACTTTTCAAAGTAAATTTTATGATCTTTTGTTTGTGCATGCCACAGTTTGACAGGCAGTTTGGAAATGCATGAAAAAACATGCCTCTCCAAGAACTCCATTCTTATAATAATTTTCTTTTAAATTTAAAAAAGAACGCTCTGAAATTACCATCTAGGTTCTTTACTTCGGGAATTATACTAGACTTAACTTTTTGATCATTCTGTGTTAGTAAATTTTCTGTACATTTCTTCTTATATTGTAGGGAGCAATATGTTGTCTGGAAAGAAGAATGCGGAAAGATGAACTCTGTCATTGGTAGTGGGAGGATTATAACTGCACCAATAATTACTGAAGATGGTGAGCCTATTCAGGATCCTATAGTACTTCTGGAAGCTAGCGGTGACAAAGATTTATCCTCAAGCCAAGATCACAGTGCTGTTGAGAGTGAGAATGATACTAGTGGAGAAGGACAAGTAAGTACGACTGATGATGATTTGGGAGCACACAGTGATTCTTCTAGGTTGGATAAAATGGATTCTACTGAGAAGCTCCCTATGGACAAGAAAGAAATCCAATGGAAGCTTACCCTGCACCAGATAGGTAGGTGTATTTTTTACTTTTCCCATGTAACATGGTTCTGTACTTGCGGCCTACATAGTTGATATTTCTGTTCATCTGATTAGATGATCCCCATATAGAAGCTATTAGGAAAGTATTTGTATGCATTCATTGTATGTGCCTTTAACGAGAACTCAACTAACTAATATAGTCTAATCTTTTGGTCCCTTCACATGATTAACTACCACCGTCTTAATTCTGACCATACATCATCTTGCTACCAAACTCTCAATTAATAAAGCTTTGCTGTGCACCATTCGCTATTATTGCTCTACTTTGTGATTTCTTAGCTCTCTTTCATCTACTTTTGTTGAAACATCATATTAGAAAGGAAAGGTAAATCATATGGCTTTAATGATACTTTTGATTTCTTATAGCTTCAAAATCAATGAGTATAACATCCTATGGAACCATGGCCAACTTGAAATTGTAATCTCATCAGGGGGCTACTTTTTCGTAATTGTGTGCTTATCTTCATTCTTTTCTTTCTCTGCCTAATTCAGGCTTTTTTCTTCTTTGAGTTTTACGTTCAGTAGTTTTCTTAATGATTCTATCAACATGACAGCCATTCACTTAAGCAGTTTTTACGTCTCCGTTTCCTGCTCATATCCTCCACAATTTGATCATTTGGTCCATTATTCTTACCATTTGTGCAGTTTTACTTTTTGCGTTGTACTCTGGTTCTACATGTGGCTAGGTATTATTTATTCTAGGAAACTATCCTCCCAGTAATTCGCATTAATGTTATTAGGTGAATTTTGATGGTATTGGATGACAAATGATCTATAAACAGATGTAGAAGCCTCCTGACCAAGTGAGGTTCTGTAACCTTCCTTGTTAGTTTCCTTTTGATGGGTTATGTGTAAGAAAACGATCCTTCAAGTTGCTCGAGGAATCCCAACCAATTGTCAATTGAACAAACCAAGGATAGCCACAAAACCGATTCACCAAAAGCTTAGTGTTTCAATGATCAAGTTAAATAACAAGTCAAATATCAAAACAACAAAGAGTCAAACAAGTGTGAAGGTGCTGCAAAGCAACATGATTTATTGATGAAGAAAGGCTCTATTTATAGAACATTATGTACAACATTTACATTATGGAGAAGAATGAAAGAGAGTGGTAGCCACTGACATCCCCAACGGCTACTTGAACTATCCGTTGGGGGCCAGCAACTGCCCCCCAACGGCTTGTTGGGGCCAGCAATTCTAACTGGCCCTGGCCCTGGCCCTAGTGGCCAGGCTAGTTAGTCCAAGTTCGACGGGCCCTAGTGGCACGTCTCCTATTACATCTCAGCTTTAACATTATATTGCTAACACTTTAACTACAATTTTCCTGCAAGGTCAGTTTGCAGAATCATTAAACTTCTGCACGTCCATGAAAACTCTCAACCTTTCTTTGTTGGTGTGTTTGCAAAGAATCATATGCCCATATTTGTTGATGTTTGTCATCGTTTTAGTGTAATGAAGACGATGCTCCAATATAGCAGCGGAAGATCGATGAATAAATATCAAGATCGATCAATAAATATCACCGCAACGTAACTATCACAAAGCCTTAGGAAAGGCTATAATCTCACCTAAGTGCAACGAAGGCACAAAAAATAGTGAAAAATGAATATTGTTGATCAACCAAGTAGATAGATTACAAAGAGTGTACATTAGGGAGATTTATAGGAAGAGAGGAGAAGGGTTGCATTCAGCCGGCAGAGGCCCCCAATGGCTCCTGGCACCCGGCCCTGGTGGCCTGGCACCAGGGGCCCTATGGCCAGGCCCCTGGCCCTAAGGTCCTGGTCCTTAGGGCCAGTAATACAACTTTACATTTAGTTTGTCCATCATTTCAAAATAGAATATGTAAATCATATTTATCATCATGAACTTTTGGCTCTATGATGGTTGAGTTAATCATATTTGGTGGTGATGGTGACATATTTTATTAACTTCGAACTAATGGTATATTTATGTAACTTTAAACATTCTCATGAATAATTGTTTTGCTAGGTTTGGATGTTGTTCGCACTGATAGGGCATTAGTTTTCTATGAGAAGCAAGAAAACTTGTCAAAACTGTGGGATATTTTGGCTGTTTATGCATGGATAGATAAGGATGTTGGTTATTGCCAAGGTACGTTAAATCTGGATTAGAAATATTTCCTAGCTTCTTTACATCTAAAGCTCAAGAAGATATGTTCTGGTTATAATTCAATATATGGTGGATTGTCTTCTTATACACACACACACACACACACACACACACACACACACATATATATATATATATGTGTGTGTGTGTGTGTGTGTGTGTGTGTATGTACATATGTACGTATATACTTCTGTTGGCTTATGCTAACAGAAGTTTTATTGAATTGCATGCAGGGATGAGCGATCTCTGTTCTCCAATGATAATTCTCCTTGAGGATGAAGCAGATGCGTTCTGGTGCTTTGAGCGCTTAATGTGCAGACTGGTATTCTACTCTTTTCCAACCTATCATCAGTATATACTTATAATTAGAGATTTTGTTGATACTCTTAAATGTTATGAAGATCCACGGTATGACAAGCAAAAGGTTTAATTTATCAGATTTTTCTTATCGCTGTTGTATAAAGAACTAGGATAGAATATTATAATCCGGATTTAGAATATAATATCAAACTAAAAGAATTTTGGACACATTCTCAATCAGGGGATAGCGTCCTAAAACTTTCATAAGCTAAACCAAATGCAGACCTTGAATTCCATGTTAATTTAATCGTATATGATATAAACTGAAAGGTATGGAAGATTTTTATAATAATCAAAAGGCATCCCTGATCAGTTTAAGACCTTAGAAAGATTAATAAGCATTTATATGTTCCACTATGGGCATTTGCATCTCTTTCTAATAATTGTCTATGATGTATAATTAATTGTCTATTCTCTAGATTTATACTGTAATAGTATGTGTCTGTCAATAAATTTTGCTATAGAACATTGGTTACCAGCTTTTCTGTTCCGTGGCCATGGTATTGAGCCACATGGTTTCCAAAGTACCAACATGATCATTTGTTCCTGGATTCTTACTGATTGATTTGCTTTTTGTTTATGTAAAATTAAAGAGAAGAAATTTTAGATGCACTGAGAGCTCGGTTGGGGTGGAGCAACAGCTTAATAGTCTAGCATCAATAACTCAAGTTGTTGACCCGAAGCTCCATCAACACTTAGGTATATTTACTCCTTTTCATTCTTCAGCAATAGTTTTCCCCATATCTGGTTTTTGTTTTGAGTTATTCAAATTTAGTAGTCAAATACGTCAACATCTCAAACTGTTACTTCAAATAAAACCATCCAATATTTTGAACAGTTTGATATTTGCTACTTGTACTGCCGAATTCCCCCATCCTCTTGGATGTTACTGATTGTGAATACTTGGAGTTGAAAATCTTAATTTTGATGATTTCCATTTCATATTCTCTCTCCTGAAGAAAAATCTGTACTCTATTTTTGTTCGAGTCCTGAGATTGATGACTTTAAACGTATGTGGAAGGTAAGTTTAGGTTTATGTGATATACTGATTTTGGTAAGACTAGAAACAAACTGACAACCTAGCCTGAATATTTTATCACTGTTAAGTTGCCTTCTAGAAACAGTGAATGCAACACAACTAATACTACCAAATAACGGAGTTGGCTAGTTAGCATTTTGATCATTCAAGCTGTACTATGCACTTTCTCCCAAATTTTTTTTCAGACGCCAATCTATTAACTAATTTACAAGATATCCGTGTTAAGTAGTAAATAGGTTGATGGTTGCAATAATGCTTCATATGATAGAAGATGATTGATTGACTGCAGAAACACTTGGTGGCGGGGACTACCTATTTGCATTCCGCATGCTGATGGTACTTTTCCGTAGAGAGTTTTCATTTGGAGATTCATTGTTTCTTTGGGAGGTATATATTTGTTTCATAGAACTTTAGAAGCAAAACTCTTGTATGCAGTCTTGATGCCGTTTTGTTTCTTTATGATTTCTGTACATGCATATTTGTGTAGGCTGTCATGGCCATCTGCTATTCTTCTCTGGTTGTGTTACATCATACGAGTCACCGTAATTTGAAGCCACTAGTGACCTTCCAAATGATCGTCATTTTAGGGCACGTTGTGTCATGGAAATTTGGTGCAGAACCAGCATTTGAGGTTCCAGTTCTATTTGCAATGCAAACAAGGAACCAAAGGTTATAGAAAATATAGGGTTTCATGGAACCCATACTTCCACAAGAAGTTGAAAAAAGAGTCATACCTAAAGGTTTGGGACTCTTTTCCCTGTGCTTGCAACGAAGTTACACCTCATCCAGTTTCCAGTTTTGCTTGTGATGAATGATGAATCTCCCAGCACCATAGAACTTTGTGTTCCAGTGCATAACTTTCCAGGCCTGAAAATTGAGAGTTCCGAAAAGTTCCATGACGCAAATGGGCCCTTAGTGTGCTTCGTCCACATTATAGTTTCATGTTTGACATACCCATCATCTCATCAAGCCCCTGCATGTTTTTTCTGGTACTAAGTCTTCTATATGAAGACTGCACTTACCTCAGCTGGTTTAGTTGCATAAGGGAATACACAAAAATTTACATGTAATTTTCATAATTTACTTTTGTCACATATTTTGATGTATTATTTATAGTTTCTCCTCTTAGCAAGCCCCATGACTGACCTAGTTGTGCTTTTCTAGATGATGTGGGCATTGGAGTACGATCCTAATTTATTCGCCGTGTATGAAGAGCCCGAATTAGAAACTGAGAAAAATGAGGGGTCCAAAGGGAAAGTAAGACCACGGAATCAGTTTGGAAAGTTTGAACGGGAGAACATGAGAAATGGATCAAAGAGTCTGGAACCTACTCCTATATCTGTCTTTCTTGTTGCAAGTATTCTAAAGGGGAACAGTGCAAAGCTTTTGCAAGAAGCCCGAGGCCTCGATGATGTTGTAAAGGTACTTGTTGAACATTTTATCAGTGAAATGTGATGTCATTTGCTATATATATATATATATGCATATAACGTGATAAATATGCATGCTCAAATCCATTTAAACATCTCTATCATTTGACAGATATAATCATTAGTGGAGATTTGAATTTAAAAAGTAAAAGGATTATTGTATTTTCTGTACTTTGCATATAACAATTCTTTTTAAATTCAATATCTATCATTGATCATCCCAATCAAATGGCGGCGATTTTTAAGCAGATTTAAGCATTAATGGAGGTGATCTCTCCCTCCCTCCCTCTCTCTCTTACATGCATTTGTTCTATTTTATTCTCTTAAACAGATTTTGAATGATCTTACTGGCAACTTGGACGCAAGAAAGGCATGCAGCACAGCGATTAAGCTTCACAAATCATACCTAAAGAAGGTCAATGCACCCATATAGGTAGTATTTTTGTTTTAGAAACTTTGGATCTTAAGCATCATTTTTTTTCCTTCATTTTTTAGGCAAAGAAAAACCCAGCCGTCGAAGCAAACACTGAATGATGGTTGGTATGAACAGAAGGGTCAACCTTCTTAGCTGCTGCTGCAAACTGAATTCCAATTCTTTGACGTCCAAAACAAAGAAAAAGAAATGCATATACAAGCTAGCAAAGTATGATATATTTATTGGATTTTCTTTAATCATTTGTTAATATGGCACGATAAAGCTTACATTGAGCTGATCTTTACAATGTATTATGTTCTCATTCAACAAGATGGACGCACTGGAACTTTATACATTATGTATGCCTGGGGTACTTGATTTGTTATATCAATATTCCCAGGTTCGATTATGCATGTCATGTTTGTTTGTTGTACCAAAAGATGGTTGCCAAGCAGCTTGTTGTATATTAATTATAAAAGCGTCCAACATTTTAATATGAATCTTGTAAGAGCGGCAGTACATTATTTTTCCCAGTTCTCGGAGGTGCACTTTGGTTGAAACACACCTTAGCATCAATTAAGTCGCTCATAGAGGCCCACAGTGTGGCTCACTAGTTACAACTGCAAGGACACTCTGAATTGCTCCAAGCAGGGAAAAAAAACTCATCAAATGCCCCTCTCTCCCTGTGTGTGTGTGTCTATATATATATAATGGGGAGGGGATCCCTCACTCCCTACATGCTGCCGACTCGGTTATGGTCCTCCTTTTCGTTCCTCTGTAAAAAAGTTTCATCTTATTTTTATTTGTAAATTCATTGTTCTTCGTTACACATTTCATTTATAATAATATGCTTAAATGTGAATGTGTTTGGTGTAAATTAGAGTTTCATATTACATGTAAAAGTAGCTCCGATTTGCATATGAGCGTTCCTCTTCCCACCGACAGGTCTTTGTGGGGATCCACGGGGGATGTGGGAGTGGGAACTGGGGCCTTCTTGGTCCCATTGCGGAGACGGATGGAGTTCTGAAAGAGGGATGGGGTAGGGACTTCGATCCCCATCCCACGCAAATCCCTACTCTCTCTTTCTCTCTCTCTCTCTCCCTCTCTCTCTCTCTCTCTCTCTCTCTCTCTCTCTTGTGTATAGGTCCATTTCTGTCGTGAGCGAAGTTTCATTTGGATTAATTGGAAGGTAAGAAACCTCTCTGACGAAGATGACTCATAACAGCCACGACGCCTTTTGCTTCCATCAGCTCTTCATTTAAGAGAGAGGAGGGATCACACAAGTACCCAAGTCATGGATATTCCTTTTGTCCTTTTTCTTTCAGGACAGGATAATTGAGTAACCAAAAGGAAGACAAGAGCCTGCATTTTGTGTTGGTATAGTTGTTGTGCGACCAGAAAGTCGCCCCCAAGAGAGAAGGAAACTTGTTTCAGTACTGATCTTTAGCACCACCGGCTTGGAGAGCTCGTACTTCAAGTTTGAATGTGCATTGTTCTTGCCAAGAGAAGAGCGTGAATTTTGCACTCAAGGTGTTAGCCCACCTGGCAGAGCTCTCGAAACCACCAGGCGCAGGGGGTGGTTAGACTGCCGGGGTGTCCATACCTGATCTGTCTCCCATTATATATATATAGAGAGAGAGCATTTGGTGTTATAGTATTTGAGCTAAAGTAGAGATTGGATCCCTTGCAAAGTTGCCCCCAAGAGAGAATGGAACTGGATTTCGTACTGATCTTGAGCACCACCGGATTGGAGAGTTACTTCTTCAAGTTGTAATTGCACTCGGTTACTTAACCTGAACTTAAATTATGTAACTCCGAGTGTTTGTTACAAACCTTTAGGCTTATTTGTCCTACTGAAACAAGTGTCGAAGAACCTCGATGATCACCTTCAAGATACAACGAATAAAATTTGGTTTGCCTTACCTTACAAAAGCACTGTAAATCTGTCTCGCGCACAAAGGATTTCATAGTGTAATCTCAAAAAGAAAGAATGGAAGATGGCAAGAGAAGAGTCAAAATCCATGTTGGCAAACGACCCTCTATGTGACGACCCATGCCTTCATCTGAACAGACAATGCTGTTTGGCCAGACTTCTATATATTGATTGACCGGGCACTGTTCAGATTTGAACAGAGACGGCTATTCAACTATCTACAAAAACATTAAAATGGTTCTCACCTTCACTTTTGGTCTTTCGTAATTCCGTTGATAGGGCCTCAATCCTCATGAAGAGACATCACCATTCTCTCTCTCTCTCTCTCTCAAACCACCTAACCTTTAGGTGTCCCTTTAGTTATTCTTACAGTAGGGTGAGAAAACAAGCCTTGGACCACATAAAAGAAAAGCAATCAAGGGATTTCACTCATAAGTTCCAAAAAATCAAGAAGTCACCGCTTAAAGAATGGTTCGTTGAAGATTTCACGATGCAAGAAGTAAATGAAACCAAAGAATGCAACAGTCAAATTTAAACCTTCACAAGAGAAGCCTAAACTTTAGACGCGAGCCTCTTGGAAAGGAACAGAAGAACGAAAAGGACTAAAGCTTAATTTACACATGATAATCTGTCCACATATATTCAAATTCTACTATTCCTTGGCATCAAGGAAGGAGACCCCCATATAAATGATTTTTCCTTAAATACTCCATGGTTTAGTAATACTAATAATTAATGGGGGTTGCTCTGCCTGGGAGGTCTGGAAGATTTTGCGGCAGAAACGCTCTTAGATTTCTTGCGTCTCGATGTCTTTGGCGAGTTTTCCATGTCAGGATCCTGTTGAAGCAGCTCAACTGCTGGCTGAAAATCTGTACATTTGCAATCGCAAATAGCAATAGCATTCACCCAGAAAACAACATCGTTTAGACATTACTACATTGATCCAAGACAAATACAACAGCTAGGTTGTTCGTGGTGAGGCCGGAGATCAAAGTCCCCACCCCCCATCCCCATGGATCCTTCCGGGGACCCAGCAGGGAAAGAGCAGATCGTGCCCACTTCTAGCATCTTGTCCCATGCATAAACCCATTTGGGAGAAGACCGGATCTTGCCCATTGTAAGCTAATTTTCTTATATAAAAAAGAAAAAATCCGATCGAAAACCATAACTCTACGGAACTCCAGCCTAAACAACTTGAATCTAAGCAAACTATGACTCGGAGTGGCCTGAACTTTCTAGAACCAATTGATGAGAGGTTGGGTTCGGGAGACGAAAACCTACCGTCTCCGTCCCTGATGCAGATTTCCTCGCTCTCCTGTCTCCCATTTTCAATCTTCGAATCTGCCCCATCCAGAGCGGCTCCCCGTGGAGAGCAGGAGATCCCCTCCCATGAGCATTCCTAACAACAGCTATTTCCTCTTATATCATATATGACTTGACCAAGTAAAAGAATCGAAAAGTTCACTTGTGATGGCTTTCATTTGAGAAATTATGTTAAGCATAGCATCACATCAATCCATATCGTAAAGGTTGAATGAGATTAAACGGATTCTATACTTGTTATAATGTAGGGAAGCTGAAAGACTTTTTAGAAATAAACCCATATGGGTACAGTATGCCCCAATACGACCCGCTATCTTATGTCCTTTCTTCTCATTTGCGTAAATTGACACATTTCAGATTCTTTTTGAAATCACTGCAGGTAATTTTATGGCTTTTGAAAGTACAAATAGTGATTAATGAGAAACAATACATAACGGGCAGAATGCAGGCAGCAGACATCGAAGGATCAAAAAGCAACATAGCTACGAAAGCATGGGCATATTAAGAGTATTTTCCCGTCAATGGAATTGAATGAGAAGTATAGACAAAGCAACTTTTATGTTAGTTGGGACGTTTCAATTATCATGCAGCGATGTCTTAATTTTTAAGGAAATAAATCAAAGAAGATGCAAAGATATTCGGTCATCTGCATGCTCGATAAGTATATAATAACCAAAGGCGTATTCAAACGCAAGAAGAATTATTTACAAAAATATATAAGCAAAAAAGAAAATCACTTACCATCACATGCCCAGGACGCAGGTTTCCCTTGTTCAAAGGTTGCCAATGATGTTGATGAGAACTCAGGGGCTGTCTTCAGTTCGGTCATCTGCATGCTTCGAAGAGAATCATTAAATACACAGTAAAACGAAGAACACAGCATTTGTCATATCTAAATATTGATCTTTTTCATGGATTATCATACTAGTTATCCGCAAAAACCTAATAATTGAAAGCTCGTAATTGATTACTCTAATCAATGACCCCTGAAAACAGTACTAACTTTGGTGATCTTTCTTCATTGTCATTATTAAGTGTTTGAGCTCGTTAGATTTCTTATTTGTTAAGGCTTTAATCTGATTTAAGAAGCCCCGTTGCTTTATGGTTTCTTTTCTACTATGAATCCGATGTAAACTCAACATTTAGTTACAGAGAGAATTTGATGTGAGGGTATTCCTTCAGGCGTAAGAGGTTCTTATAATTCATCTCGGATTGTTCTTATTGACTAAGTTTGTTCTTTTGAGTGGGAGTTGGATTTGACAAGGTGGATGTTGAAGCATGTCAAATTTGGTGGATTTGGTTTTTATCTTTCTCCTTCATTCGTCGTTGATGGGATTATTGCCATCTTGGTTCTTCAATTATTCTACAATAAGAAAATATAGTAAACTGGAAAAAAGGGAAAACTTAATCTCATATATATATACATATACGTATATATAAAGAAACTTTAACATACCCATGAAGGATTATTCATAGATGAGCCATCCAAACCTATATGCGCCACATGCCTCACATCTGTGGGATACCCAATTTCCATTTCGTGTGTCTCGTGATCTTTGTACACTGCGGACCAAAGAATCATGTAGCGTCAAGGTTAATTTGTTTTACAAGCACATAATCATCAACAAATTAATCATTCTTGAAAGTGGATAAAAATACCAAAAATCTGTTGTATGTATTTGATCCCCTTGAAGATCCCCTTCATCTTGGTCGCCATTGATGAATTAAGGTCGCTTTTGCCAAGCAAATGAGGGAGAAAAGCACAGCCAAAATGCATTTCGAGTTTCCCCATGAGATAAGATCCATATGAGATGAAAAAATATATGCTGGAAAATGAGGAACTACAGATACCTTAGTTGAGGGCTACCCAAGAAGAGACAAGCCTACAGCTCCAAACGCTTTCCGTTCTCTATCATCTCTGCACATACTAAAATCTTGCGTGAAGGCAAGAAAGAGAAATCCAGAACGATAGATTGTTATGAAGTCTTATAAAAAAGAAGCAAAAAGGAAGGTGCTAAGAAGATATAAAGAACAATTCTTATGAAACAATCATTACGGGAAAATGGAATACTTACGTCAGGTCTTGACTGAGCTGCAGTATCACCACCACCGAATACAGTCAAGTGTCTCTCTCTCTCTCTCTCTCTCTCTCTCTCTCTCTCTCTCTCTCTCTCTCTCTCTCTCTCCCGAAAAGCATACAGGATGTTCTACATCAGAGAAGCTCTCCGAACTCGGGTTGTAAATGACAACCGAGAGAGATCGTCAAAATCTAGAGAGAGAGAGAGATGTATCGTGTTGATCATCAATTCATCCAGCAAATCTCTTCAAAGTTTCCTCTACTGCACGATCACCGTCAAATTACTGAAAACCCCAACTATGGTTTCTAATTCTCCAGCATCTCTTCATCCTCACCGCGAGCCGACCGGTCAGACTTAGATTAGATGCGTGTCGAAGTAAATTCATGTCTAAATCTCGTTTAAGATGCTCGTATCAGATCCCTTAGACACGTCCGATTCAAGGTTAGTCTCGAACCTGAAGCCTTAACCAAACCGGTCCGAAGCCAGTTCCAGTTATAGAATTGCCGATTTCAGGATGGTTCCAATTTGAACCTGAAAGCGCTTGTAATCGATAATTTTATTAAAATTTAAAATTAAAAAAATTTAAAAATACTGGAACCGATGGTTTGAAATCGGTAGTTCCGATTTGGTCTCAGTTCCATTTTATAAAAGGTAAAACCGGAATCGAACCAAGTGGTCACTAGTTTTGGCTTCAATCAGTTCTGATCCGATTCAATTCCAGTTATAATGTCTAAGATCCCTATCAGTTTTTGTTCTTCTTTTCTCAGTTATACTCGAAGATCTTACTCAAATCTTATCTAGCAAGAGTTAAATCATATCCTTTGGTTAGTCCCCTCAAAGCCGCCCTTCATGGTCGAAGAGATGGTTAATCTTAGGATTTCAAAAGCTGTGTAGTCTCTTTTACGGTGTCCTTTAACAGGTTTGTAACTGAAAAGCTAAATACAGATCTACCTTTTTACAGTCGTGCACTAAAAGTTGGAAATAGAGAAATCAAGAAAGGATCATTCCCGATGGGCTTCCAATATTTGTATACTTTGTACAGAATTATTTGTCATGAATATAGTTGGTAGAGTCTGTCTAACATCGTTTGCCTTAAAAAAAAGAGTTAAATAAATTATTACTTTTTAATATTTTTAAATACTGTAAGAGACGACTCTCTTGAAGACCCCAAGGGTCATCACTGCTCCCAAATATACCAAGGAGGGAAAACAAAGAACCATGGGTGACTAAGAAAACGGTCTCTCATGAGATCAACAGCCGTTGCCTTTCAGCAAGATAACGGTTTATAATAGAAAAAATCATGTGGTTTCAAGTCTAATAGAAATTCCTCTCGTAAACTGTGGCTATGATGAACTGTTGTGTCAGTTCGTCAGTGCTTCACTCAGATATAAATGGTGTTAAGTGAGAATTAAAGGAAGAAGACTCTTGGTGAACTCTTTCTGTCCCTCACTCCATCATTTTGCCATTTTCGTCCTTCAATTCATCAAATTCAGGTATACTTTCTCTTTTGCACAGATAAGTAGACTCTTATCTTCTCCAAAACCTGCGTTGGTCGAGAATGGATTGCATGTATGCAAGACAAACTAAGGATGCTTCATTGTATCCTAAGGAAGCTCATAGATCTCTACTTGCATTCGGAAGGTCGACTCTGACGGTAGCAAATTAAGCTCAAAGAAAAGTGCCTTGCAATTTGTACCTGGGAGCATCTATGCAATGCACTCTATTTCACTAGGAGCAAACATGTTGGTTGTGACGAACCAAGAAGCTGATAGTGACGAACAAAAGCTGGAGAGAAACTTCAAAAGGGAGTTGAAGTAGGTATTGGAATACACTTTCTATCCAAAAGGTTAAGGAAGGAATGTATCTCTATGTATTTTTGTTTATATGAGAGAACTCATTACAAATTGGGAGTGACACCAATAAAGGATAAAATAAAAGAATATTGTTTAAGATGGTTTGGACATATAGAAAGAAGATTAAAAGAAGCGCATGTAAGAAGGTATGAAAAACTAGGTTTTGAAAGTATTAAAAGAGGTAGTGGACAACCACAAAAGTGTTGGAAAGAAACAATAAAGAATGATCCAACTTATGTTGAGTTAACTGCTAACATGGCATATGATAGGGCTATGTGGAAACAAAAAATCCATGTAGTTGACACCGTCTAGTATGGGAAAAGGCTTAGTTGTAGTTATGAGAGAACTGGAATTGTATCTTCGGTTTTTCTTCTCTTTTTTAAACTATCATGGGTTTTGTGTTTCCATTTTTGGGAATAACTGGTAAAATAAAATCTTTTATAAATTATTATTGTTAAAGGAAAACTGCAATCCATGAAATCATGAAAGAAAACCCTTTCTTTCTTAGTTTCTTGGGAGCACTATTGGAGGTCGAATATGACTATTCATAGTAAATTATATTTCTCACTTGGTCACTCGAGCCAAATCATGATACATTGATTTCCTCTCACTATTTCATGGCTTACCAAAATGTACCAATTCCTAGTTGAAAGAAAATTTTATCTTATCATAGGCCATACCTATTATATGGTTTTTCGTAATTAATACATTTTTCTACATAAAAATTGGTTATACTTGTTATATAATTTTTCATAATTAATGCATTTTTCTGCATAACAACCAATGTATATATTTTCACGCTAAGACTTTAGGCATAACTCAAACCCATTAGGATAACATGCTTAGTAAAGAGATCTTTATAAATGCTTTTAGTCAAGGGGTCTGCTATTATATCTTTTATAGACAAATAACATATTGATATCTCATTCTTTTTAATCATATCATGTAAATAGTGGTATTTTACTATTATATATTTCTTTCTTGAGATATAGGCTTCACTTTTGACTAAACTTATCACTGCATTGTTGTCACAATAACAATTGGCTCGTTAGTTATATACAACTTCAAATAATATATAAAGCAGTTTATCCAAATGATACTAATCATAGTCATACTCTAAGCAGCATATTGAGCTTCTTGTATATACAAAGCTATACAACTATGTTTCTTGCGTGCCTAAGAAACAATAACACCTCTAAATAAAAAAATTTATTCAAAGGCTGATTTATTATCAGTTTTTCTCTTAATAAAGTCAGTATATGATTATCCTACCACTTTAGTTCATGTACTTGAAAGCAAAATTTTAAGTCTCTAGTTCTTTTAATATATCTCAAAATCTTTTTTATAGTATCTCAGTATTGCCAACAAGATTACTTGATATTTGCTCACAAAACCAACAACAAAGATAATATTAGGTCTTATACACAATATACATCAAGGTGTCAATAACTTTTGCATAAGGAACATTTGGCTTTCTTGTCCAGTACCAAAATAATTAGCTTTACTTAATTTGATCCTTTTAGCAACATGTGCATATATAGGTTTACAATCACTCATCCTAAACTTCTTGAGTATATAATCAATATATCTTTCTTAGCTTAAATATAATAGTATAAATTCTCTATCATGAGTGATCTTTATACCTAAGATATAGAATGTCTTACTCATATCCTTCATCTCGAACTTAGAGCTCAACCATGACTTGGTTTTTATAAGCATTTCAAATAATATGTTATCTATATATAAGGATAGAATGACGAAAAGTCTCTTATTATTCTAAATATATACACAATGATCATGTTCATTAGCTACAAATCTAAATTCAAATATAACATTTTTAAAAGTCAATTATCATTGACGAGGTGATTGTCTAAGGACATATAGGGATTTTCTTAATCTATACACTTTATTTTTATATCTTTTAGCAATATATCTTTATGGTTGTTGCATATAAATAGTTTCATTTAAACCACTATTAAGAAATGTAGTCTTTACATCTAAGTAATGTAAGTCTAAGTTATAAAATACAAAGATAGTCCGAACCATTCATATGAACACACAAATTTGACAACAAGAGAATATGTGTCAATATAATAGGTTACTGTCTATTGAGATATCAACTTTATATTTCTTTTTTAAATACTCATTTACAACCAATTGCTTTTCTTTCCTTAGGCAAATCTATCAGTTCTCAAACTTTATTTCTTCTTAATGCATTCAATTTCTTCGTCCATTGTTTTTTTCAATTTGCTTATTTAGGTGAACTAGTAGTTTGTTGATAAGTCCGGTTATCAATAAACTCTTCTTAATCTTCTAAATAACACATTTTCTCTGCTAGGTAAATGTGATGATCCTTTAACTAGGATGGAGCGATCCTAGGTTTTTTATGCCCACTTAAAGTATCAATTTGTATAGGAAGATCACTTGGATCACTTTTCATGGGTTTAAATAGTGATTCATCCATATCCACAAGATCATTAATATTTTCATCGTTAAATATATCATTCTTAAAATCTTCTAAAAATTCAATATTCACTTTTTATTAACATAAAGTGCTTATTATAAAATTTACATTCTTCCTTCATCCCTTTCAATTTGAATTCTTTATTGTTTTCTCGCAAGACAACTATTGTTGTATTCCAATTTTGGCTTGGGTTAGAAGGATTTAGAAGGTTTTAGGGGTTTAAGGTGGGAATGAAGATTGCCGACTTTGATTTGATTGAAAACTACTTCGATCGCTAGATTTTTGCACGGGAGAATTCGTGCATATTCAATTCAAGTTTTAGCCAAAAAGTAATGTGGTTGGGTGTTTTGATATGGGTTAAGGGGGTTTTGAGAGTGTTTGTCATCTAAGTTGAAATGGATATCTGTCGCACATAAATAACTCCAGAAAATGTTTCTCTTTGCCAGATTTTCCTTTGTGGACACTCTTTCTATTTTGGTTTTTCTAGCATGTAGCCCTTCTTTACTGTTGAGAAGAAGGGGAAGGCAGGACGTACAGTGGGGATATCTTGTGTTAGTTTGGTTGGGTATACATTGTTTATGTTCATACCATGTCCGTGTGTCATCATCGCTGTTTGCGTCGTTGTCATATTTGGTGTGGGTCTACTCCATGAGCATGAACAAGGAAAAGGTTTTCACCAAAAAATTTACGAGATAGAATGCGACGGCGACCGAAAGCTGTAGGAAAGCACGTTCAGGAAATCATCTGTCAATTGCAATGGATGTTTAATTTTATCCATTAATGCGAATATTGAATATATTCTATGGTATAAATACATGCCGGCCTTGCACACAGAAAGGCCAAACGGATGAACAAGATTTTTACAGAAACGATTTTTACAGAAACGATATTTATGGTACAGAATGAAGGAATACAGAAACGGAGAAATAAAGTTGATACATAATTTGCATTGATCTGTTATCCCATATAGTCCATTAGCACCGACACTGGCACGAGGCGTAAACCCATCTTCTTCAATACTGTAGATTCCCTTCCCCCTACAAAATGCGACACCTCGTCTCTGTAATGGTGTTGCGAAGGCGAGCGGTTGCTTGAAGAATTATCCACCTGTTTCCACGAACTTATAATGCGGCAATTTATATAATATGCATCATTCATATGAGAAAAAATAAAGACAAAAGGTTCTAAATGTAATCATTTGCTTGAATTTGAAAAGAATCATGCAATCCGATGATTACTCATTATTCCTTTTTGGCTTTTCCCTTTGGCTATCTACTTATGCCCCTTAATTTCATGTGGATACACACACAACACACAGACAGAGAGAGCAGAAATATTAGAAAATCTATATCTGAGCTTGGAAAACTTTAACAGGATTTTAATTCGTTTATACCTAAATAGTCAATTCTTCAGTGAGCCGGGCGAAAGAACTTATGAAAAAAGAGACTAATGAGAGAGGGATAGAGGTAATACCTCTGCAACTGCGTGGTTTCTTTCTTTCTTGCATGAGTTTCTCTGAAGGGTAATCCCACTAACCTGCTAACATACAGCAAAAGAAACCCATTAAACGTCTCCCACACATTTGTCAATTATCGGAAGGAGAAGGCAAGAAATCTGATTGAAGGGGACTAAAATGGACTCCAACCGCAACCTGCGGGCTAGCCAGAGGGGAACTCGCCGTGTCCTCAAAAGGGTCTTCACCAAATTCAGCGTTCAAATTCTTCCTTTTCTGAACGGATAAATTGTTTATCTTCTTCTTGAAATCAAGCCTCTTGCATGGTTTCGGTTTCGCGAACTGCAGACATTGCGCTGGCGATGAAGCATCTGACACAAACGAAGAGCCCTCAGATTGACACGAGCAACGGCTTTTTATCCCTCCTCCCTCGAAATCATCAATGATCGCAGTCCAGCTTGATTCTTCTTGGGATCCTTCCGTTTCCATTGAAGCATTAACGTTATCATCATCAGTTGATCTCTTCCTCATCACGCCCGCCCACAGAGAAAGAAGAGGAAAGGAGAAGGAATTTCTGATCTCAGGAGTCGAGGGACTCTCAATAGCATCGCTTATTAAGGTCGGCCATCACCGTCGGTATCCCGAACCCTACGTTAAGTCATGCCGTTGAAAACCTGCACAAGGGTCCAAAGTTATCATGCATATTTGACTTAGAGAATGAGAATTTATTCTACAAAATGATGTCATGACTGCACATCTCCGTCGTTCATGCTGCACATGGTAAACCGGAACCGGGCGGGCTGTTCCGTTCCACCGGCAACCATGAAACGAACCAAATTCCATCGGGTTCCTGTTACAATTTTCAACCATCAGTTGGTTTGAATTGAAATGAGAAATAGATAAGGAAGATTAAGGTAAAATAATTTCAGATAAACCTCCACCACAACCGACAGTTCTATTTCTATTCCAGGAGGAACCCTACCCGAACCCAAGGGGTTTCTCTGTTCCAAACCGGCCATGTCTAGTCATTGGTAAGTAACTTGAGCTGCTGCGCGTACTCCTCTTTGGTTTGGGGACCGTCTTATGTAATTTTGGTGGAGAGACTTAGTATGACGCAATTGACAACTAAGCCTGAGAAACATTGTTAAAAATAAGGTTAGCATCATCATTATCTTTATAATAGATAATAATCATGATAATTATTACTATGATACTATCATTATTAAAATAATATGATTATTGTTATCACTAGTAGAATATTGAGATATATACCCATGGTTTTCGTTACAAAAGGGCTAAAAAAGATAAAGATAACATTGAAAATCTGGCTTCAAGCCAAATTTTCTTAAACAACTTTACCCATCCCATGGTTTTTCTCAAGCCAACTCTTCTTACAATTTAAGGTGACGACCAATGTATGTTATTTTTCTTTCTTTTCTCCTTCAAAGAAAGCGTCCAGATATCCCAACAAATCCTTTGGTGAAGTATACCACTGGTGCCGGCCAGAAGCTAGAAGGACCCCGTAAACCTGTTCAAGCTGGATGAGCCCACTGTGGAGGTAGATAATATATTTCAAACCAACCGTTGGTAGATAATATCTCAAAATTTTATTACCGTATTAGTGTTATTATTATCATCATCATCGTTATTATTAACATAGGGAGAAACATATATGATATTTAATGTGTTAAAAAGTGATAAGATGCCTTTCAAGCTTATTCTATGACTGGCATACATATGTTGCTGAATCAATGTGAAATTTTTCATATAAGATTTTAGTTTTACAGTTTAAAAACTTACAGGATAACCCCACTGAACAGTTTAATTATCTTCTAATGAACAGGGAGAGAACAGAAGACATTTTTTCATCCTCTTACCATTACTGGACCACATTTAAAGTAGTTAAGTAGCATTTACAAATGCGAATGATTTTATATCGAGTGGATGAGCATGGCCCTGCCTATGTTGCACGAGTACACTGTTTTGGGGGACGTACCCGTATCCGGTACATATTAGATACGAGTATGTGTATGGATACGTCTAGTACGTACTCATACTACGAATGGCATACCGGTACTCGCGTGCGTATACCGGTATGCGTAGCCAAGTTTGGGTACGTCACGTACCGGTACCGGGTACTAAATGGATCGGGTTGACCCATTTCTAAATGGGTCAACCCGATTCAAAACTAAAAATATAAATAGCTTTGGCATACCCTAATCCCCAATCCTACGTCTCGTGTATCTCTTTCATCCTGCGTCTCGTGCATCTCTCTCATCTTGCGTCTCAACTCATCGTTGGGACTGCGATCGTCGAACAGCAGGCCTGCTGAATTTCCGACGAGGGAAAAAAGGACAGGTTTCTTCTCCCTTCATTTGTTTGTCGTTCCCTTTTCTACCTTCTGGATGTTTGAATACTTGCAATGGCGTATCATAAACGTTAAGAGAATCACGGTAGTTGTGTTTTGGCTATTTATATTGGTATTGGACTGTCCTTATGGCTTTCAATTTCATGGCATGCTCTTGCGACTTAACTACTAAACCTTGAAATAAGTTGCATTGTATTTGTTGCTTTTCCATTTTGACGTGGAAACTTATTGCATTAGATTTAAGGTTGGTGAGAACCTTCTGGTTGGAATGTCATCTCATTTTTTCAATTTGTGATGCTATTTTAACCTCATTTTCCATTGCATGTGACTTGTCGTCAACTCGTCATGGATTTTTTCATCATCTATTAGCAATCTTTTACCTGGGGAATCGATTTCAGGCTTCTCAATGTGGGTCTTCTATCATACCAATGTCTAACTTTGTGTATAGTATACCAATGGTGTAACTTATTCATAGTTAAAAATCATGCAATCATGTTTGTATTAGCAACTTGGATTTGTGGTTGATTTTGGTGTAACTTCTACCATACCAATCGTTTTTTATGAAGATCAACCCAGGACCATTTGAAGTTGGATTCCATGGTTAAGAATAAATGTTCAGGAGCAAGATAATTTATTAGGACAGGAGACTCATTTAATAACATTGAATATCTTTAGTAATGTTGTTGCTTTGTCATATTGCTAAAAGTAGAGATGTCATAGTAATGACACCCTCATTTTGATTGTCATTTATGAATCTTGTTGATGTGGTGGGGAGAATAATTTTCTGGAGACTGAAACTAATGGGGAAATAACAATAATGCAGTAGCAACATCCTGTGTTTGTTTTGTACATCTGCATGAAGACCCGAAAAACATCAAGTTGAATCCACCTAGCTAGGAATCATGCAATATTTTTTGCTTAATATTTGTGAATCTATTTTTGTTTATTGATACTTAAATATTGTTTATTTTTAGATGTCTAATATGTTTGCTACTAGTAGTACTTCGTCTACTTCTATCACTACTAAATTTGCATTTCGAAGACTCGAAACAGGCTGGCCACTTTGGGCTTATGGATCCTTGTTACAAGATAAAAAGACAGGTGGTGAAAATGCAAGTTGACGGTATAACTATTGTGGTTTAACTTATAAAGGTTATTATTTTAGAGTGAAGTGTCACTTATTAAAGGAAAAAGGAAATGACATAGTTATTTGTTATGGTGTTACTGATTAATATCTTTGAGAGATGAGACAAATTGAGAGAGAAGTACATGAAAAAGTTAGACAATTGCAAGTTGCCTTACCTATTGGAACTACAAGTTTGAATCCACCTACATTTAAATCGTTTGATGGAAGTAAGAGAAAAAGAGTAGGTGAAAGTCAATTGGCAAAAATACTTAAGAATGAAGCAAAGGATCACTTGACATGTGAACATTGATTAACTTTATGGCTGCATCGGATTCTAGACCTGCTGTTCTTGAAGGCGTTGATGGCTCGTGAGTTTAAGGACAAAACATTACATTGCTAATTTGATTTTGTCCACCATTAATGAGGTTGATTACAAAATGTGGTGCAAATCATTACCGATAATGCACTGCTTGCAAGGCCGGAGCAATTGTTGAATCCATCCATCCTCATATCTTTTCGTCACCGTGGTGTGGTGCACACCTTGAAACCTTGCTATGAAAAATATTTGTGTTCCTAAAAATAATCCAAATAATGAGAGTGTTTACGCTGAGTGTCATTGATTACTACCGTTGGCCTCGATGATGCCTTTTTCATTAAGAATTTTATCATGAATCATTCTAATTTATATTAGCTACGTATAATCAACAATTGTGCATCTAAAGTTAATGCTCGTCTTCATGTTATGAAAGAAATTGGAACACATATTTCTTTATCCATTCTTATAGAAGAAATAAGTTAAAGCCTCAAAGAAGTGAAGATTTGGTTTTTGTTCATACAAACCTTCATCTTCTTTCAAGAAAGAGTAAGGATTACGTGCAAGGTGAAACAAAAATGTGGGATGTTGGTGGAGATGATTGAGATCTATTTGAGGGAGTAGGAATTCTTGAAGTTGCATCATTATCTCTTGATGAACTAAATATGAAAGCAGTCCTTTTTACATATGATAGTGAAGGAAAAAGATCGAGACTATTGGAATTTAAAACTTAATGTATTTAGATTCAACGATATTGTGTTTAGAATATGAATTTTGATATGCATTGTAACTTTTTCTGTGTTAATATGAATATGTAATATTCTGTTGGAATGATATTGTGTTTCAGTGTATCCGAATTTGTGTTTGGTGAATTATGTAATACGAGTTTGTTGTGAGTTTATGTAATATGTAGGAAGACTGCACTACGAAGTATGTATTGGTCAACTATGTAATACGAGTTTAAAACAGGTGCATATTTTGTAATATTCGCATACACAACATGCTGACCTGTTCTTTAGCATAGAATGTGGTCCAATTCAGATTTCTTATTGAACTAGTGGCTCTTGCTCAGGTCAAGGTTCACTCAAGCTCAAGTTATCAGTTTGATTCAGATGAGTAATGACATGAGCCCCAACAACCTCAAGTCCGTTCACTAAGCTCACAATTTGTTTAAAGTTTTCTTTTTTAATGAATTCACCCACAGGTTGTGCAGATATGCCATTATACATACTTTATAGCCCTCGAAAAAGCAAACTTCAAGAAGTCAAATGTTGATGAATCTCTAGAAATGAGCTTGACTTGTAAGTGATTAATATGGCATGTTCATCGTTCTTTTACTAGATTCCTACTGTTTTCTTCTGGAAGATGCACATGGCCCAACAATATGGGTATGCCTCTCCGTAGTTCCTTCATCACATTTGGATTCTCTTCGGTTTGATGCTTTTGTTATTCCTTGCCCCCCACGGCCCACCATTACATATTCGACGGTTCACCTTTTATCTTGTTCTAAAGAACTTTAGGTCGTAAAAGCTAAGTAATACTGAGATCTGAATGGAATAAGGGGACATTAGATGTTCTTTATCTTCTTTGGTATCTTTTACAACACAAAATGTGTATGAATACATCAAAAAGGCCTAACACTAAGGACATGATTCTACATAAGGTAACGACTATATACTCATTTCAATAGTCCAACAACCCAACAGAAGTAATGCCAGAACTCAGGTTTTGGGAATCCTGTCAATTAGTGAAATAGTCACAGTTGTTGTTTGCCTTCTTTTGCAGTGAAAACGAATTCAAGAGCTCAAGGTCCTGCCTTTCCATCTGCTACACTTCTTGCGGCAAGAGTATTTTGATGTACCAGACATTGTTTACAAACTCCCTGAAATGAGAAGAAAAGTATAATGTATAAAATGCATCTTATAAGACTGCTTATTTTTTAGAAAGAAAGAGACTGGTTACAAACTACTTCATTTACATGAGGAACTCATTTAAGGGACGGGATAACCTAGGATCTATGTTGCACGGATACGCCGTTTTAAAACAGGTGCATATTTTGTTCTCATTTTGTCTAAGCTTTAAACATTTTGTTTGGTGAAGTATGTAATACGAGTTTTTGTAGGTATGTGTTTATCACATAAAGATCCTTTAAAAGGGGTATGAGATATAGGAAGAATGCACTGTGAAGAGAACAAAATGCAGAAAATAGATGACTTTTGGTATGTGTTTGATGTTTAATTGTTTTTACTTTGAAGAAGAATATAAATGACATTCTCATAGTTAGAATAGAATTATTCTCAAACACTAGAATGCTCTTTAAAATATATAATGCTCTATATAATTGTATATATATATATATATATATATATATATATATATATATATATATATATATATATATATATTTTTTTTTTATTATTATGTTTTTTAATAGTAACGTACCCATACCTTAGTTTTTTAAAAAATTGTGTATCCCATACCCGTACTCGTATCGAGTATCGGTACCATATCCGTATCCATGCAACATAGGGGCATAGAAGCACAGGATTCATAGCACATCAAATTTAAAGGAACTATTTCCTTGTTATCTTCCTAAATGGTGGCCTCAAGTTTTCTTCACGCCCCTGGTATCAAACTCATGACCTTTAACTTGTGAGTAGAAGTGAGGTGTTGTTTTTTGTGCATCGCCTGCAGACCTTTTATTGTGGGACTAGCGCAAAATAGTTAATGAGGTTCGCATCAAACCTCTATTATTAACGCTGACTCTCGACGAATTGACATGGGAACCAACAAGAGATTGAGTCGCCGCCAGCGCATCAGATGGTACTTGAACAAGTCTTAGAATTCATGAATTAATGAGTTGATTGGTTCAGCTTGATTTCTTGGAGAACAAGCACGCAAGCATAAGGCTTGATGCCCATAGTTTAGTTTAATTGATGTGGAAGTTAAGATTATGGATCAGTATTGACAGTTGTCTGTGTCTTAGAGAGAGAGAGAGAGATTGTGGTTTATGTGTAAATAACTGTACAAAAGTGTTTTCAATGATTTTAATATAAGTTGAGATTAAAAAAACAGAAAGTATACTTAATCTCAATCATCCATCACTTTGATCATATATATTTAGAATAAATGAGGAGGATTCATCATCGTGCGCGAGAGAGAGATTAAGGAGAAAGCAGATTATGTCGCTGAACCTGACCATGAAGGTGATACAGCGCAATAAAATCAAACAGTGCTTCTTTAGCTTCTTAAAATTAAGCGAAATAGCTCGCACAATATCGATAAGCATTTCTTCTTTTTCTTTTGTGTTCTATTTTCATGTCAGACAATTGCCTTCCAAGTGGTTGGCAACAACCGGTGTAAATCTCCACCCTTTCTATCAGAATAAAACCCTAAGGCAATCTAAAACCATTTAGGTTGGTACGTGCATTCCTTTAATTGCGTTAGCTCAACTGACTGGGCCCTCTGACTCCCCCACTGCAGGTGGGGAGTTCTATTCCCGGAGGGGTGCATGTGTGTGACTGTCAGGCTTTTGCCTCCCTTTCTAAACAAAAAAGAAAACTAGATTAAGCACAAGGCATATATCTAGCGGTTAAAGAGAAGCCAAGTATGACCGGTGGCAATTGAATGGCGTGCTTCACAAACTTCGAAGGGTGTGAGGCTCTGATTTCTTTTTTGGCCTAAACTATCGATATCCCGAGGCCACAAGCGCTGAAATTTGCTTGGAGTATGCTCCCTTTTCTTTTTCTGTAAAACATGGAGACTTGTGCATGATCCTGGTATCGAATTCATGACCTTCGAGTTGTGAGTCAACCACTTAGCCAAGCGAGCTGTCTGCGTGGGGCTTCCATTATAATCTCTTTGGTGATATGGGAAGGCCAGCTTTATGCAAGCTCGGGCATCAAAATGGGGTTGATTTTGTAGATAGCATGGCTTTTTAATGCTCAGCATGTCAAAGATTGAATTTAACACTTTGAAAAGAAGGTTAGGATAGCGTTATTCTTCGAGGGGTGATAATTACTAATCTTTAGGTTTATTTACTACCACCGGTATCAAATAATTGAATGCAATAGACCCTTTCAAACACTTTCAAGACCCTCGGTTCATGTTACACACACAATCGAATCGTACACAAACCGGTAAAGAAAAGATAATGATGTTGAAAATTCAATTGGTGCTATAATAAGACTTGCAAACTCTATTGAAAAATTAAGTAGGAAAGAACTCAACTGGATGAATCTTGTTTACAATACCACTATATATAGATATAGTAAAAATGTAACTCATGATATGCTACTAATGAGCATAATTATTACTTATGAAGGTGGCTCTTAATGTCATAATATATATGCTAAATGGCTCAAGAGTTACAGTCATTTCATGTGCTACTAATGAGTATAATTATCACTCAAGTAAGTGGGTTTTAATACCAAAATATGATTGAAAAATACTCAAAAGTTATAACTACTATATGTGTTACTAATGAGTACAATTATAACTTAAGTATATCTTAATAACACAATATCTTTAGAAAATACTCATGAATTACAATCACTATATGTGATCTTAATGAGCATAATTATCACTTAAGTAAGTAGTTATTAATGCCGCAAGCACTAATAACCTTCAACTTGTGAGTCATCCCTCTAGCAAGGTAAGTTATTGATCATTGTGCAGAGATTCCATTATACATCCTCAAAGCAAAGCCAAAAGTCATCGAGGGATGGAAAATCTTGGACTAGCCAAAGGTTAAATCATTGCTTATCTTTGTATTTTTATATAAGACTGACATCGAAAGACAACACAAAAAAGGAAACTCATATGTGGGTAGCATCAGTGGCGGATCCAGAAACTTACTCGAGTAGGGTGGATTTCATATTCAATTGGGTGGGCTTTAAAAAACAAATTCTTTTGAAAATTCTAATACATAATTAAAAATTTTCAAAATTTGAGGTGAAGTGACCACCACATCACACCAGAACGTGGATCTGCCACTGGGTAGGATGGGAAATGATAGCTTTGTCTTGGTTTGCAATTTGTGGTCGTATATTCTTTAGGAATTAAAATTTCTTTGGCTATTAATGGGGTTTGCATTGCTTCTTTTACATGATGTAACGTTTTAGTTATTGTGCTTTGCATTTTAGAATTTGGAACTTTAAAAAATTCAAAAAGAACATGTCCAAATTTTTGAGATGGTTGAACTTTTGATGTATTGTTTCTTTTTCTTCACCCGAACCCAATAGCTCAAAATTTTAAGTTCACCCACTTGCAATCAAATCCATCAGATGGAGCCTCAATTCATTCACGACGGCTTTCTAGCCTACTACTTTCACACACCAAACATTCCTCCTTTTGCAAGAAACATCTCTCATACATATTTTTGAGCAGGACATCTTTAACATAAATAAAAATTCTATACACGTGCATATATAATATATGTTTATATATATATATATATTGAGAGAGAGAGAGAGAGAAAATGGCATGCTAGACTCTTCTTAACAATCTTATCATGAACCGAGCTTCGGCAAACTCAAAAAAATGCAACAAACCATTGCTAAATCGATTTGACAATCACGCTCCCATGTTGAGGACACAACTAGTTGTCATCTATGTCTCAATCACGCTCCCATACTGTGTAACTTGCCTGCCACAATCCTAAGTGACACAGGCTCCTTAAGTACAGTCGGCACTATAAGATCCTCACTTTGCGGCATCTCTTCCTACTCATCTACCTTGTTTATAGAGTTGTCTTTGGTTGCTGTATCCATACAGGTACATCATAGTTACCCTCTCTGAAGCTCTCTGATCTCTCGATAGTCTTTCTTGGGTCACAACCAGCTACGAACATGTTGGTTTCCATAATGATTAAAAGATCTCTAAGATGTGGTGTCACCATAACACGTACTTGCATTAGAAAATTACACCCAAGATACATGTCATAGTTGTTCAAGTGCACACTAAAGTCCAAGGTTTTACACCAACAACCAATTTGCACCCAATTTGACTTGGCAACTTCTACTATACTCTATTCCTAGGTTTTCACCTAGTGTCTTCACACCCAATCTTCTCTGAAAAGCAGTGAGTTGTACACCTAGAATCCTCACACAAGTCGATGACATAATCGAATTCATGGTGCTACTATCCACCAAAGCGTCACCACATGTCCAATTTATATCTGTGTGTGCACAAGTCTCGAATGCGATAATGACTCTGCCCCCCGACACATTCAGCAATTAGAAGGGTACAATTCTCACAAAGTCCTCCTAAATACTCGATCCAGTCTCGTCTTCAATACTCAGTCATGTTTTATCCTCAACCTATAGTGCATTTAGCTTCTCCCGCTTCTGATAGTCCCTCATGCAATGTGACATACTACAAATATAGCAACAAGCTTTAGGATCCTCCAACCAGGTTTGCATATACATCTCCGGGGTCAGTCACATAAGTCTCATGTTGAAGTACCATCAAACCAAATGTCACTCTTGGCTTCTGTTCATTCCTCTTTGAACTCTTGGAGTTCTTCTTCTCTTCCCGAGTCATGTAAATCCACCAAAATCTCTGCACAAGTCATAGATGCATGCACACCTTTTGGTTAATATCGACACATCTCTACTTGCGCCTAATATTGTAGACAATGAAAACACTGAAATAGTTTGTCCTCCTTTGTCATACTCCCTACATCAACAAGAATTATAGTGAACTCGTACACCTACTTTCTCACACGGTCCATATGCCTCAATTCAAGTAGGTTGTGGCATGCTTGCTAAGTCGTGAACCTCAGTATGATGCGCCAACGAAGCTCCTCTTACCAATCTAGCCAAGATGTAAGCAATAATCTTGCATCCTCATCTATGGCTTACTCTTTCACACATCACCACAATTTCACATCTTCATCAAGATAAAGAGATGTGGTAACCAACTGAGTTGTCTTTGGGATCTTGGTAACCTCGAGATATTTTTTTATATCCTAAATAAAGTTCTCCTAAACTTTGCTACCTTGAGCAGCATCAAATCTCTTACGCTCAAGGACTTTGGAATGACAATGAGCAATAGTGTGTCTAATAGAGACTACTTCAAGTAAGACTTGCAACATCTTCATGTTCAAAGAGATTGTAAGTTGAATTGGGGTGGCACTGCGCTAGCTCTACAAATTAATCATGCAAGTTTTCAACTCCGCAATCCGTGCTTGAGCGGCAACTAAACTCGAATCTTTCTTACTTTCGAAAATAGCCTCTATAGTGGGGTCAATGGTGGGTTGGAAACCGCACCATTGTGAAGGGCTCATCTAAAGCTTTTGGATGATATGGTTCCAATTAAGAAGAAAGGAGAAAACAATGCTAAAAATGAGCACCACCCAATCGGATGTGGTCTCTCTCTCTCTATCTATCTATCTATATATATATATATATATATACACGCGTGTGTTTTATCTATTTGTGCGTGTGTGCATGCGTCTCCGGTGTCCACTGGCAGGATGACTGTCTGAGGAGCAATGATTTGGAATTTATTTTGATGGACCCAAGACGAACGTGCTTGCTTGCCGTGGTGATCTTACTTCCGCTACCAATTGTCAAAAGCAATAAAAGATCTACGTAAAGACAGCGTCAGGCGTTCTCACGTTCTAATGCACAACCAAGGTTTAAATCGGAGGCCTTAATCTTAGCTCACACCATAATTATGGACGTAATTATCTCTACGAAAAGTATTGCTCACGGTTCCACGGTGGCTTTTGACTGAGCTCACTAATTAACTTTGCCTCACCTAGAAAGAAAACTTCCCCGCCCTTCCATTGACACAAAGGAATCAACTGGGATTTATTGGTCAATTATTTAATTACCTGCTCGGGATTTGTTTTTAAAACCTTCCTCTTTGGACTAACCTCAAAACAAGATTAGAGGAACCAACATGCATCCACAATTCTTTCATGGTTCTGACTATCCCGGAACTTGAAACCAGAACTGCTGGTTTTGTTTTGAGGCTTTAACAGCCTGGAATCGAAAAAAATCAATTAAAACTTTTGAAAATTCAAAATAATGAAACATTATATTATAGAATAGGTGGTTTGGAACCACTAACTATGGTTTGGTCCGGTTTCAGTTCCATAGAAGGTGGAACCAGAACTGTACCTGGATTTGGATCCGATTTCAACCAGTTCTTGTCCCAGTTCGGTTTCGATTGGAACCATCTGACTGATTTGAAGCCGGTCGTATTTAGCTTTGGCCTCTCCGTTGTAAAGAAAAATATATTATCGAGTGGCCGGAAGTAAAATAGTACATGAGGAAAGAACCCTATCTCCGAGAAAAATAGAACAGGAAGCAATGACCTTTGGGCATGACCATCTCTTCTTATGGTGTGATGAGCCGTGTGTGCAAGTTCCGGGAACGATGTTGGGTTGTAGTGTACACCAGTGGCGGATCCACATTAGGATGTCGAACTTATCTTTCTATATGCTTCACATCTGCTAGTCAAAACACCATAAATAAAGATAAAAGTAAAGGTTTAAAAGTAGAAAATTGTCTAAAATAACAACAAATTAACTCAAAAACATCTTAAAGCATAGATTTAGTGACGAGTACGAGCACATAAACAAGCCTGCACTGCTACTCTCAGATACAAGCATTGAGTCCTTCAACCCAACCATTTGGATAGGAGGTAGAAATCCATAAATCCACATTGTTCATATCATCTTGGCTTTTCCGCAGACAAATATTTTGATTGGTTTCTCAGGTACCCGAGTCGATTGCAATACTCTTACGTACAAAATGCCCTGCTATTTGGCTGTTCAGAAGTTAATGCCTCTCTTTTTTTGTGGGGAGTGTAGAAGGATTGTTGGGGGCAGTAGTGAATCTCCCAAGCCGTTTGCCTTATTCGGTTTGGTTGTGCGCAACGGAAGTTGACTTGGTTTTCTTCTTTACTTCTTTTTCTTTCGTGTGTTTTCTGGAGAAGTGTATATTGTTTTTGAGGTTACCCGTAGAGGGTTTTCTCACAAGACTTAGAAACAGAGTATCAGATTTCTTATCACCCTACCGAGTTATATAAACTCTTTATTTATACTTGGCTTTCTATCTTTCGTGTTTATCTCTCTAAGTTTTTCTTTTTTAACAGCCATATCTTTCTTTTATTCAAGAGATGCATGAATTTTACTTTTGGATCGTTTTATAAATGTTTCAACTTTCGAAAATACGCTCATGAAATCCGAAAAAAAGGCTCTTCTTTCCGCATTTCATAATCGTTGTTAGCAATCGGGCCGAGAGTGACCATCCACTACTTACAAGAATGAGGTTGAAAACATATGCATACCCCCGGGTACCAAACTCATGAACTTCCACTTGAGAGTCGACCAGATGAGTTATAGCCCTTTGAGTTTGTGCACAAGTCAAACAAGAGCTGACGTTCTTAACTTAGTGGAATCCCATATGCGTATCACCATCGAAGTTGCATGTTTTTAAGGAGAGAGAGAGAGGGGGAGAGATCATGTTATGTGAGCCAACCAATCAAGGCTTTTGAATTTCAATTTGAAAATAAAAATATGTCCCGTCATTCATTTAATTGAGTTTATAGTAATGTTCAGGTGTAGATCGACGTCACATACAAACAAAGGGAGACCCACTTTAAGGCGAGATGAGACATACACCTTATTTGGAATCTAAAAATTTCATAGGTCTTGCATATTAAAAAATATAACGTGAAATAAAGTATGTCTCAACCGAAACACAAGTGAGCCTCGTCCAAAAAGATTTTCGGGGTCCACCACTACGTGGACCAGCACTTAGCCACAACCAAGGCAACACTTCATAAGTTGCAAACACGAGTCGCTGAAATTTTAAAATTTAATTTGTAGAGGAGAAAAGGTCCCATGACTCGCAGAGGGTTTATATTAAATCTCAGCCGTACTATATGACTTGGAAACTGTGCGATAGCTTGGGATTTGTAAAAGTGGTTTCCATCAAGTGGGATCAGTAGAGATGTACGGTGGAGATTTTGTATCACCAACACTTGGATTATGTACAAATTGACTTAGATTGTTGTCTTAGTGGAGTGCTGGTAGAGCCTTTCAAACTAAGCAGGAGGAGGTCATGGGTTCGATTCCTGCGTGTGAAGATGGTAGGGTTAATCTGCTTGGTCTCAACTTTTTTATTGAAACCAAAGAAAACCAATCTAAACCAAGACTTTGCCATATCAAGTGGGGTTGATTACATGAATCCTTAGTATTTATAGACCATCATGTTAGCCTTTAACTTCATAAAAGAAAAAAAGGGGGCGGGGGGGAGAACATGCTTCACTGTTTTCTTCATCATTTGGGAAGCCTTTTAATTCCTTGTTTGAAGTGTTCTAACTTGTGGCTTTATTGGATTTTTTTCTTGATGTCTAAACCTCCTTGGTTGTGTCTCCCTGATTTTATCTTTTATAGATATTACATTCAACAATCTCTTCATAGATACAGTCTTTTATGACTATTGATCCATTCTAACAGCTTCATTTTTATCATAGACATATCTATTTCAAGTTTTTTAGCAGAAAGAAGAGAAAGAGACCTTCGCCCCTATATCTTTTCATCCATAAGAGGGTTTCTTTTAGCTTCTTCTTTCAATCAAGTCTAACTATTCATATTGGAACTGAACCTGACTGTTTCCAAAGATTCGAACTTTAGCGGTGTGGCAATCAACACAGATTCTTGATTTATAAAATGAAAAATATGAGAGCTATCTTTGGGGTATCATAATTAGTACGTGGGTTCTCCTTAACCAATATAGAATAGAACATGCTAAAATATGATTCTTTTTAATGTAAAATATTCTATAATTTAAATCAAAGGGCTTGGGGGAGGCGGAATATCTTAATCTTCAACAAAGATTATGTGGAGCACAGAGATCTTTTAGAGTAATCATGTTAATGGGTTGAAGAAACAGCGAATGCTTAGAGGTCAAACATGGTGATTGTAGTCGCACAACCTACACAAAGATGGAAGCAAATTGGGTGGTTCTGAAACGGAGCTGGATGGTACAAGTTGAATGTAGATGGTGACAGCAAGAGATCAACGAGGCGTGTAGTAGAGCAATATTACATGATAGTAATGGAAGCTGGTATGGCAGTTTTTCAAGAAATTTAGGGAGCTGCAGCATAATGAAGTTCGAAGTGTCTAAGTCTGCTCGACGGCTTGCACCTAACTTAGAGAGGAATGAGAGAGCTCTGTGTAGACGATAATTTGCAGGGATGGCAATGGGGTGGATTGAAGACGGGTATACCTATACCCAACCCAGACCCGAACCTCAATGGGATGGGTATGGGAATGGAAGTGGGTTTGGGTTATCCTTTCTTCAACAGGTAACAGGACAGGTAGGAGACAAGAATGGCGCATGTGTGTGTGTGTGTGCCTGTAAAGGTCACATGTTGGGTCGAGGGACTTTACCCCTATACCCGAATGCAAACCTGAAGGTTTGGTATTCCCATCACATTCGGATAGGGTTGTATCGGGGTTGCATGGGTCGAGTCAAAAAATGCCATTCCCGATAGTTTGCGGTGGTCCACAACCTCAATGACAAGCACTTCTCTACTTGATGGCTCTTGAGTCGAGTTTGTCCTAAATGCCAGTGATGAGGAAATTAGAAGACTGCTTAATCGCCATTAGAATATACGCGTAGATCATATCTATCGGGAAGGGAGAAAAGTGGCGGATAGATCGGCTAACTTGGCTGTCAGTTCTCTTCGGACTGCACATTTTGGAAGCGCCTCCTGATGATATACACACATATACATAGATACGTGTAGCATACACATCCATATTTAGATATAGAGAGAATAGCTCATATGCACATCATATAAAGAGAATAATTCATACACATGTCAATCCATGCTTAAACATACTAAAAAATCTCTACCATCAAATCAACGAAATCAATAATTCATACCTCAAAAATAAAAAAAAATACATTAATACTTTTTACAAGTACAATAAATACACCCGATACAAATTGCTTTTTAACTTAAGCATCTCAACCATCTTCAAAAGATCAAACAATTAAAAAAAATTAAAATGTTTGCGGATATACCTACACGTTCATGAATATATATATAAACAAGAAAAATATTTTTGATACCTTGAAAACCAAGACCATATCGAAGGCCATGGTGTTGTGGCAGTTTGTTCGATTCTCAAAAGCCAAACACGATATTCGAAAATGTCAACCATATCAGGTGGGACGTGTGCATCAAAATTTCATAGAGAACCGATACACTTCCAATTCCCCTTGATGTGTGTGTGTGTGAGAGAGGGAGAGGGGAAAAAAAAGAGAAAAGTTTCAAAAAGCAAGCGCTCAAATCAGCATTCTCTCACAAGACAATGTCAAAGACGAAGGCTGAGAGGAAAGGAAGAGGGCCGAACGAGAAAAAACGGAAGCAGAACAATTGAAATCTAATACTGAAATAGCAGAACTTCAAAACACCAAGCAATATGAAATGCCGGTTAAAGTTACATGCTGTGATATAACATACGCATTAGTCGCAATAATTAGTAAAGGCATATAAGAAAGCTATTTAAAGAAACTTTCTGAAATATATAAGCAAATAACGCCATCTTAGTACAGTGAAACAGTCGGTCATAATTGGGTACTGCCATTGTTCCATCAGCAAAAAGAAACTGCTTAGGACAAGGAAGTGGCTCTAAATCAACCACAAAGATTGTATGGAGAGTAATCGTTCCCTTCAGACTCACAAAATACAGGGTCAATGTTCTCCAACGAAGTGCACAGCAAGAGTCATCTGCAACAGTATGGAGGACCTCTGAGGGGCTTTGCTTAGTTCGTTCGGTCCATGCTCCACAAACGCCGGAGAGAAACTGTAGCCAGTCATTCTGTATGTGAATAAAATAAACAATTGCCTAGAACCTTGTCAAGTCCGTTCAAGCAATCTGTTCAAATACAAAGTCGTAAGATCATTCAATAAACTTTGCGACGCCACAGAGAAATGAGATCAGTCAGCCTACACCGACGGCATCTAAACCATGAGAGAGAGAGAGACGTCCTTTTATCAAGGAAAATTGATACAAACGTCCAAATTTACAGATACAAGATTGCCACCCAGCAATGACCTGCAGAGCAAACACTATATAAGAATTTTATGGGCCAGGACACCAATCAACGCCCACTTGGATTCTAGTAATGTACAACTGAGGGTGGAACCATCGTTAAGCATAAAGCCGAATCCTTTTCCTTTTGTCACCCGACGTATCATTTTCCTGGAAACCACGAATAGAAGAAAAAATCAGCTCTTAATCTTTCCTGCAATAAGTAATGTTTGACGAACATTTCAAAACATATATTCATCATTCAATAAATGAAGTTGAACCATAAAGAACACTAAACAAATGCCAATTGCATAACTTCCTCTAATGGACAAGCAGATAAAAAGCACATAGATCAGAAGATACCAAAAAAGATGAAAGAATTGAAAAAGCATGAAATACTTTATACTTCCACCTTTGGCCACAATTAGGAGAAGAAAAGGAAACCCAGCAGCATGCTTTGATAAGAAAAAATCGCCAGAGGAATAAAGTGAAAGAAACAGGAAGAACAAAGGGCCAGGTCATGATATTCAAGATTAACAAAGCTGGTTATTTAAGAAATTCAGATCCATTAAAGTTGAGGACAAATAGAAGATACATCTACAACAGAAAAATTTAGTGCTCCTAATGCAAGAATCAATAAGTCAAAGACCTTCAAGAGTGAATAGGATCCAATTCTAATATGAAGAGAAGAATTACTAAGACGTCTCTAATCCAACTTTTTCTCTCACCCAGGGTTTTATATTTTTCAGAAGAAACATACTATATTATGTTCAAACAAGGTGGGCATCAACCATAGGCTTCTGCATGGGAGAAGGAGGCAGCACCAACAGGTTCTTACTCCTTAAGTAAGCGTCCCAGCTTAGCCTCTTGTATTTGGAGATGTGAAAGGACAGGAAAAACTAATTCTTTCCTTTTTCATCCTTAATAGGAACTAACTCAAATCATCTGAACTCCGGAAACAGTCACTCCCTTCTTGAGCCATCATCACCACTTTCTTAGTTGATGACCCCTCCACGGCTCCATCTCAGGATCATCTCGATTGCTTGTGCTCACAACAAAACCTAGGATCCAATCTGATTGGACACAACACTTGTAAATGGCAGAAAAACATCACACTAACAAATTTAGATTTTCTTAAAGAAGCAGTGTTTTAAACTGAAAAATATCGTGAATTTCTTAGCCCCACCCTCAATCTTGGACTTGAAACTTGAAAGTAGGTGAAACAATGTCTTGGTAGGAGGTCACTTGTCCTTGAACTACTTGCACCCAATTATTGTGCGACTTTGGAGTTCTTACAGGACTTGGTGCATTATGGTTAGAAAGACCCCACAGACTGGTTAAAAGTCAAACAAAGCTTTGCGCTGATCCTCGTAAACACCTAATGCAAAACCCAACTTTCAGGCATCAAAATCCATTTCAAGAGTTTCCAGGGAGAAAAAAAAAACAGACTCATCTTATTGATATTTCATTTCTACTGGATTAAACCAATGGGTTGGAATGAATCTGTCGATGGATCCAATACTATGATTACACAGGAATTCATAAGGGGGAAGCAGGGATACAAAGCAGGATAAATGAAGAAAAAAGGAAGAGATGATACAAAATAAGATGCGCTTTTAAGGAACAAAATGGCCACTCAGGAAGGAAAATTATGCAAGAGTACTTATGCAAGAGAAAACTCTAAAATGGCCACTCGGGAAGAAAAAATATGTTTCATTGAAGAAGAAAACCCTTTGAAAAAGGCTAATTGAATAATACAAAATAAGATGCGCTTTCAAGGAACAGAATAAGGTTAAAGAAAACCTCTAGAATTGAAAAAAACGATATTAAATGAATATTTTCAAGAGACAAAAGGGGAATTTTTATCACCATGGATTGGACAAACAACCAGATCCAACATATGCCAAGTCTAACTGGACTTAGACTCAAGTCACCCAGCACAATACGTGGTAGTTGGTACAGCACCTCAAACTCGGATATGATCCTCAACACAACTTGGGCATGCCTCAGGCTTGCACCATTAATAGGCTTAGATGTATCATGTGACGGCAGAAAAATATAGATGAATCTGCTTCCTCCCCAAGAAAACATTTCATAACTTGTTGACACTTGTCTTCTTCTACTCAGCACCGCAACCATTGCCTTACTCCAAGCATCCTAAAGAAATTAGAGGTGATCTTTCCTGTCATCTACCTGTCTGTGAGAATATTTTACTGAAAAACTAAACCTTCCCAAATTCCTTCACCGACAAGGCAGGATATACAAGTCCAGCAATCAATGCATCCAAACAAGGTATTAGAGCATCCCAATAACAGGAACAGCACATTGTAAAGCAAAGGTTATATAGCATACCATTTCAATCGCATCAAAATCATCAACGGGGACTGATGTTGACTCCGACCTGCATTTTGAGTGCACAATGGGACCCAACTGGGACCTTTCCATTCCGTCCGTAAACCCATTTGGAGCGTTCATGTAGACTGCACCTCTATACATCCATTCTTCCGTTTCATCACTGTAAAAATCTTCAAAAGGTTCACTACATAATGCACAAACATTCTGGTTTTCATCGGCTGGGACAGCCATCTCTTCCTCTTTCTTTTCTGAAACTGTTTCAGTGGGCAAAAATGCCGGAACTTCAGCTCCCATACCCTCTGCCCCACTCAACCATTCCTTAGCACTTATAAACCACTTCCGCGACTGTTTTTGCTTGCGGTTCTTAGAGAATCGATTCTTTGTCACATGCCAATCCATGTGACTTCTGTGATCTTCTTGCAACTTAAAGCGCATTCCACACGTTGTGCATTGTCTTGGTAAGTCAGCATATAGTGCATTTATGATGGACTCATGACGGACTCTCAGAATTTGTTCATTGAACTCCAATCCAATGGAATCCTGAATAGTATAGTAGGATAGAGATAAAGATTCATAGCGCTGCTACAAAGCAAAGAATTGTATATGACAGGAGTAAATCAGCATGCCAACATAATAAGCTTGATTTTCTCACAAATTACCTGTAAGGATGACGAAGGTTTTAACAATCCCTGAGCCATAAGCGAACTTATAAGGCCAGTAAGTGCAGTAGCTTGTTGCGGCCCCACAAAAGCATTTCCTGACAGAGGATGAGGCAGGATAGAACCTGAACTCTGTAATGGAGGCCTTAGTCGTGTTGATGCAGGTGGCGGCTCCGGTGGTAGTGGAGGTTTTCCCAAAAGATGCAGTGAAGCGTCCCCTGGAATAAATAAAGGAGATACTCCAGATATTGTGTTGACAGGTGCAATACCAACAGTGCCCTGTGCTTGAGCCACTCCTTGATGTATGGGATGTGAAAGTACATTGCCAGATAACAGGGGTCTTCCAGACAGCATAGACTTTTCTTGTTGTGGAAACACGACCATACCTTGCTTCTGGTCAGCTTTGTTTGAGTGGGTCAAAAGAGGATGCTGATAAGGTAATTCTATAAGCTTACTGGGGTTCACTGGCTGCTTCTCAATATCATCTAGTTGTGGAAGAGGAGTCATAGGCAGGTTTTGACCTCTGTTTACCTCTGATTTCTCAAGTTCAAGCGCATCAAACTGAGAACTTTGCCGAGGAAACCTAGAAATTTGACCCACACGGAGAGGAGGTGCTTTATGTGAATGAGACCATGCGGTAGAAGCTATATCTGGCATTTGTGTTGCATGCTTCTCCATCGACAACATGTTCTCTGCCACTAGAAAGTTATCAAAACCATAAGGTTCTGGTTGCAAATTTCCTGTCTTTGCATTGGCGCTTGAATACCTATCTGAGATGCTGCTATCAAGAACATGACCACTAGTGGAAGGTTTTAGTTGGCCACTTAACGGAGGAAATCTACCAGCTGGAGACCCAAACTTTGATGCTCTAATTAGTGGCCTGTGCTCAAGGTACTTTTTTGAAGGCTCTGCAACTGAAGGCATTAATGCCTTACGCTCTTCAACTGCTTCAGAAGACCAAAGACGAGGTACTGTCTCATTCCAATTATCTCTAGAGCGCAGAGACTCCCTGCTGGTATAGCTAGACACAGGCTACAAGACAGAAAGATAGAAATTTCAAATTAATATGAAAACTTGGACAGCTATCTAGCAGTATCAAACTACGTAGACCCTGAAAAGTTCCAATGTGACCACAATCAGGGATCAGATATAAGATAATGGAGTAGCTTGGCTTGAGGACAAATCACACTTGATCTACCAACCCCAAAAAACTTCAACAGGACTAATCCAAGGATCAAGAACCAGTACCAAGAACAATAAAATTGCATATCGACTAAGCCACCAAGACCTATTGTAAGAAATCTTGTTTTAGAAATCGCTGAAAGAAGAGATCACCAACATCTTAAGTTCGTAGGATCAAGCACATAAAGATTTTTCGAAATGCTCATATAATGTCCAAATATGCATCACACTTTACACATATGAGACTAATCTTAGAGAAACAACGAAATAAAGTACAAACAAAAATCTGCCAAAAGAATGGAGAGCTTAAAAGCTTAAAAGCTTCCTTTCACAATGACAAGAAGAATGAGGAGAATTTGAAAAACCAACAGCATTTAAAAAAATGAGCTGCTTCTCAATTTAAAAGCAGAAAAAAAGCATAATACGTAAGTAATTAAGTTGGATACAGCATCCCTATTATTGGAATTTGAGCTAATATCACTACAAAGATGATGTCAACAAGGATATCATGAAACAGAAAAGAGAAAGAACAACAAGAAATAGAGAATAGGAAATGGAAACAATTCCCGTACATATGGAACAGGATTTCCGTCTCCAGCAAAACTGCGGGGATCATTTGCAAATGATCGCAAATCCTGACTAGGATAGTTGCCTTTAAGCAGACGTGCATTAGACTCTTGCAGACTCCTTGATGTGCTCAGAGATCCAGGAGGGCATTCAGAAGATGCAAGGTTGTTCTTTTTGTTACGGTTAGATAATGTTGGACTCATGTCCTCCCAAACATATTCTTCTTCCTCTGAATTCTGCCAACTTCTTGTAGCTGCACCATTAGTTGCTTGTGCCACATCAACTTGCTCACCTTTTGACATGCTTCCCCGAAAGGTACCTCTACCCCAATGATTCGCATGTGAACCAGTCTGTATGCTTGGTAAGGGTCTATATTGCTGATTGTACCCATTTTTCTTTTGATATACTGGTAATGCAGCAGAAGTTGTCACTTGGTTACCATCAAATGACCAATGCATGTCACGCTGATCCGTCAGGTTACCGCTCATTTTAACTGCTTTTTCATGAAAGGGTAGGCGTGAGGGAGAGACACCTTCGGCTAGAACAGTTTTTCTAGGAGACTTATTCATTGCAAACCCACTATCCCATGGTGATGAAGACCTTGTCGGAGAAAGAGGCCTTGAAACCTTGACTCGAGAAGGTGGAAACATCCTTTTGTTTCCAATAGTAGATGGAGGTGGGTTCCGCATTAATGTGCTTGGTAAATCTCCTTTTCTATTTCCCATTCCTAGAGAACTGACTTCACCCTGATCCAAATCATACTCGCCATATCCACCATGAGGTATTGCATCGTAGGTGTGCATATTAGAGGTAACCTCCACAAGATGTTGTTTGCCCTGTACATAAGAAAGAAAGTCATGATGGCAGATGTTGGAACTTACCATAATAGCATAATCATCATGTTGATGACAGAAGCATGAGATTCAAACACCCTGACCACCTTTCCTCAACTGCAGCTGTAGGGAATCACATTCAATCAACAGAAACTAATAATTTTTACAAGGGATTGAACATTAACCAACAACTTGGAGCATCCTCCTCTATGATGTGTGCATATATCATACATTATGGCCTCAAGACACATGCAAAACTAAAGATACATATAGTCATGCCAGACATAAGTTCCAGATATTTGCATCAGCATATGATCTGTCAAAAAATGCACGAGGAAAAAAAGACCAGGCCAAGAAAGCTGCATACATGGAACTTTGTCAGAGCTCCAGCCCATCTTTTTGGGCTTCCTGTAGTCTCCTCCAAATTTTCCTCTCCAAAGGAACTGCTTTGAACACTATTTTGAGGACTACCTTTACGTATCTGCATGCAGCATGATGTGTCAAACAACTCTACTTTTGACTAAAATAGGTAATCTTGTAACTTAGGAAGCCAAATGTAATGGAATATCAAAACTGAGAACAATGATCACAATGTGCTTATGAAAATCGAAAGAAACCAGCACGTACTATGTTTGCATGGTCAATATGCTTTCGTGCCTCCAAGTACTTGGGATTGACATGGATGCCATGTGAAGGCATAGGAGAATTTGTTTCTGGTGTTCTTGATGGAGTGAAGCCAGAAGACTGACTTCTCATGGGAGAAAACTGTAAATCTGACTCAATAGCACGGAGAGTATTTGAGGGGAAAACTCCAGACCACGTTCGGAAAAGGTGGCGCATTGCAGGATATAGACTTGAATCAACTTGTCTATAAGCCTTACAAAAAACCTAGCAAGACAGAAGAAGGAATAAGTAGCAAGAACATTGAGAAACAGAGGATGCATCTGCATGCCAACAACAGGAGCACTTCCCTTTGTCACAAGCCATGACACACACATACATATGTGTATGTGTGCATGTTACATGTCATTGAAACAAAATAGAAGGACTGAAAAATATCGTAAGGTTACTGGGAAACATGTGCATCACTATAACAAAGAACCACTCACCTCAGGAAGTCGACCAGCAAAGTACCTAACATAGTCACCTCCAATGTTCTTCACAATGCTATCTAGAAGATACAATGAGGGTAGCTTCTGGTCTGCAGGAACCTGGAAAAAATCTGCATGATTACTAAGACTGCAGGCATGAAGTTATAATACAAATTACAAACAGATGGAAAATAAGCATGCCCACATCTACACAGTGCATCAGATAAGATGAAGATTTCTATTACATAGACTTAACAACCATTCACCATGCACACAGTGAACTGTGAATTACTAAAGGCAACAGCAATAGTGGTCATTAATATCAAATTGACTCATTAAATATCAGCAATATCAACATAATTCTCTCACATGATACAAATATATCACAAAAAGCACCATCTCAAACTCCATATGACTCAAAGTGCATGGTTTCATTATGATTCACAAAGAAATCAGCAAGGAAATACTTTGACAACATAAGGACAAGCAAGATTTAACCTGCCAAGTGACCAAGCACCAAGGTGTGCATCGGGATCCAATCTACCAAAAGATCCAGTTATATGTATCCAAATTTGGAACACCTCAAACACAATTCAGAAAACATCTTTTTTCAGCGCCCTGTGATGTGCAAGTGACTAAACTGGAAAGCTTGTTGATGTTCAGCCAACACGTCGTCCAGCCGTTATGTTTAACTTTCTATAAAGGGAACTCATGTTTCTAATGACTAGTAACAGATCCTGACTAGTTCAAGTTAATGGAACACCTCAAACTACGTAAACATGTAAAGAGTTTCTAGACTCATTTGTAATTTATAGGACCATTAGAAACGAGAACCATGCTATACATTGATTGCTTAATTAAATAAAAAGAAAACTATTGGGAAGTTTCTAACAAATAGAAAGACTTAGGATGCTACATTGCAAAATTCAATAACCCGGGCTTCCAATTTATGAACTCCTGCCCAAGTGTGATTCTCCCAATAGCAGACTCCAATCTTCAGAATGCATCGGCATTCCGTTACTTCATGGAAGGTTACACTTGGCCCATCTGAAGTTGGGTTGCACGATGAACCATCTTGATCCTTGCCTGGTGGTCGAGGAGCAGCTCAGAACAGGTTAACAAATGATAGAAGCTCAAGCTAAAAAGGTTCAGATTCAAAAAGGACAAGGCCTAAGGGTCTTCATATGATTGCCATTTAATTATTCATGTGCATTTCCACTGTAATTAGATAGGGATTTGATATTATTTTCATTCAATACAATTGCATTCATTAGGCAAGGATGTTGTTTTCATCAATCAGGAGAGGGGAAATGCCATGTTTGTCCCATCTGGGGACGTCCACACCATCTGGGTTTATCATCAAATGTTACCTAAGTAAAGTGATTCAGGTAATTTGAAGAAATTGTGCTGAAGCAGGAAGATGACTCATGATGAATTAAAGTCCCCTATTTACTTTGAACAATTAAAAGGACCACAAAGTAATTATGAGTTAAACAAATTTTAAAACAAAATCTATATAAGAGGCATCCACGCATGCAATGGAAAAAATAAAAGAATTGATTCTTTCTTCCTCTCTTGATATCCTTATCCTCTTCTTCTTGTCTTCATCCTCTTGTGTTTTAGTTTAATTAGTTCTTCTCGCCTCTCTTTCTTCCAAAACTCACATCCCCTACCTCTTCTTCAGCTTACACCTATTCTCTTAAGGTCTCACACCTTAACATACTCTCACAAGAGTTGTGTCCCAATCCTCGGGCCATGCAACTACTCATCAAGCACAGGTCAGCTCGTTCCAAGTGAAGAACTTCTTCTTGTCTTCATCCTCTTGTGTTATAGTTTAATTAGTTTTCACCTCTCTTTCTTCCAAAACTCACTTCCCCTACCTCTTCTTCAGCTTACACCTATTCTCTTAAGGTCTCACACCTTAACATACTCTCAAAAGAGTTGTGTCCCAATCCTCGGGCCATGCAACTACTCATCAAGCACAGGTCAGCTCGTTCCAAGTGAAGAAACCAGTCAGGTCATCCATTCTGATTTTCCTCCAGTATGATCTTCAAGGCAAGCTTCCACACGCTGGTTGTGCAGCTTAAGAATGCTGGAGTTCACCAATATTTAATCAAGAACACCAACATCTAGCCAAGCATCACATGAACAATCAAGATACCCAATCCCTTAGAGAACTCCAAGAAAGTTCTTCAACATAATCTTTCTTGATCAAGGTTCACTTCTCATCCAAGGAAACAAAAGATTTCATGCTTGGTTTTCCCCAAGTGAAGGACTTAAGTAATTAAGGCTTGCACATAGCCAACAAGGGACCAATAAAGCACAAGCATATCTAGACCTAGACATGGATGGTTTCGACCTGCCCTAGCAAGTAGGCTCGAAACTGAATTGACCATGGAACCCCCCCTTTCCTCCTTTGATAAACTTTAAGTTTAGTTTATTAAATTTTGATTGACAGTGTGGCAGTGCGCACCTAAAGGTCATCATTTCATTTCATTTTTCAACTTTATTTTTATGAACATCAGAAATTATAGTCATTTAATTTCACTTTTAATCATTTTCTGTTTTTTAAGAAAATTGACAGAGATGTGATGAATAGAATTAATACAAGTTGATTGCAATGGAAAGGTGCATCAAGTATTCTATAATGACAAGAAGATATCATTAAAGTTAAGAGGTAAATATTAGAAAAAGCTTATAATAGAGTACCGAGGGAGGTTCTTTGGAGAACTTTAGAAAAAAGAGGCATCCCATTGACATACATTAACCTTATAAGAGACATGTATGATGGTACAAAAACATGTGTGAGGACTCATGAAGGAATGACAGACTTCTTTGAAGTTAATATTGGGTTACATCAAGGATCAACTTTAAGTCCATACTTATTTATAATGGTGATGGATGAGTTAACAAAACATATTCAAGATGAAGTACATTGGTGTATGTTATTTGCAGATGACATTGTATTAGTGGAGGAGTCTAAGGAAAAAGTTAATAGAAAATTGGAACTATAGAGAGAAACATTAGAAAGCAAAGGCCTCCGACTTAGTAGAACAAAGACATAATATATGGAATGTAAGTTTGATCATTTGGTTACCTCTGAGAACATAGAAATTAAAATTGGCACACATTGCATCCCCCAAAAGGAAAGTTTTAAATACCTAGGGTCAATTTTTCAAAGTGATGGAAGAATTGATGGAGATGTTACGCATAGAATTAATGATGGTTGGTTAAAATGGAGAGGAGCATCAGGTATTCTTTGTGATAAGAAGATACCATTAAAGTTAAAAAGTAAATATTATAGAGCAGCAATTAGGACTGCAATGTTTTATGGTTCTGAGTGTTGGGCAGTTAATCATCAACATGTACAAAAGATGTCTGAGACAGAAATGAAGATGTTGAGATGGATGAGTGGTCATAGAAGAAAAGCCCGTATACATAATGAGGTCATTAGAAACAAATTAGGAGTGACACCAATAGAGGATATAATGAGAGAATATCGTTTAAGATGGTTTGGACATATAGAAAGAAGATCAAAAGAAGAACCTATAAGAAGGTATGAAAAACTAAATTTGGAAAGTATTAAAAGAGCTAGAGGACAACCACAAAAGTGTTGGAAAGAAACAATAAAGAATGATCTAGCTTATTGCGAGTTAACTGCTAACATGGCACACGATAGGGATCTGTGGAAACAAAGAATCCATGTAGCCAACCCCATCTAGTATGGGAAAAGGCTTAGTTGTTGTTGTTGTATGTTATATGGTTATGAGTAGTGGGCAATTGATGTCATGCACAAAAGATGTCCTTGGCTAACAAAATTAACATACTAAGATGGATGTGTGGTCATACAAGGAAAGACCATACACAAGGTTAATAGAAACATATTGAGAATGACACCAATGGATGAGAAAATAAGGAAAAATCATTTTAAATGGTTTGAAGACATGGAAAGAATCATACGAAACCCTTATAAGGTGTAAGAAACTAGCTGGTGCAAATGTTAAAAGAGGAAGAAGAAGACCATAAAACTATAAAAGTGTTGGAACTTGGAAGGAAACAATAAAGAGTGATTTAGATTATGTTGAGCTACTCTTAGCATGGGACAAGATCGAGATCTATGAAAACAAAGAATCCATGTAACCGACCCCAACTAGTATGGGAACATGCTTAGTTGTTGTATCATTTTCTGTTTTTTAAAATTTAAAAAGTTCAAAAATATTGACATGTGACAGTGGGGGATGTCACTTGAGAGAGTACATAAGAAGGGAAAGTAACTATATATGGACCCAAAACTGGTGAACTGGAATTGGACAAAAACCAAGAGGAGACAGATTGGTTCCCATTCGGCCATTCCATATTTTGGTGGAACAGGAACCACTGGTTCTGAACTGATGGTCCAGTTTAACCAGCCAAGTGTATATATATCTATCTAGAGAGAGAGAGATGCACATATACACATGCAGTTAAAGCATGAGAAACATAATTGATTCAACTCAAACATAAGTGTAAAGAAGACCCAAGACAATCATTCCCACGGAACCATCAATACCAGAAGGTTGATAATTTTCTCCTTCAGGTTATAAAATATAGTACCTATAATTTATTGTCAAAAATCCACTAAGCACCCCCAACTGTCATGAAAAAGAACTTGTTCAAGTTATCAGCAAAAGAGACACATTAGGCTCTTCCGCAAGACATCAACATTGACAAGGTGGATTATCTGTTATATATTCCAGTGCACTGGTCAAGTAGCGTGATAGAAAATGTAAATGAGAACCAGAATATATAATTCTTAAACGCTGTAAGTTTCACCGTGTGAAAGTCAATTTATTCTAATGTATCAGCAACACAGAACTTAGAACCATATGATTTTAGTTCTAAAGCATACGCCAAACTCCTGAGGCAGTATGGGCAAATCGTGCACTACAATAAGGCCCGCACATTTATACATCCCCTCACCTGGAGTTTTCATCTCATCAAGCATGCCCAGAAAAGTCAAATGAGAACTCAAGTCCCTACTCTTTAGTAAGATATGCGCTAAAGTCCAGCACTTGAGCACTTATTAACACTTGATCACTAGGCTTCAAACATTAAGGAAAGCTCATTGAAGCGTCTCAACAGTTTCAGACACAGAAAGAAAGGACTTTACAATTCAACCGCTTTCTGAGCTGGTCTGCGCGATAAGATATGGCAGACACTAACACTACCTGAACATCACAACTACATTTATCTTGTACTTGCCGAAGTTGTGGAAAATGATTCCATGGGGGTATGCAGGTTAAAAGTACATATTTAAGTTCATAACAACAAAAGCAGGAAAATATCTCGATACGGATTTATCATCGAGGGGGATGAAAGTTAGAGAGGCTTAAAACATGTCATCCGGCCAAACCCACGAATCCAATTGTCGCCAAAAGGAAGTCTCGAGGTTCTGAAAAATGATTCATAGAACGACTGTGCCATTACGTTTCTTTCAATCTTTTATATACCAAAGAGAAAAAACGAACCAATTGAAGGATTTTCATTTGCTTCGGCGAGGAGATAAGCAAAACAAGGACCTTCTCAACAGCACGTTTCGTCCAACCACTGCCCATCCATTCTTTTGTCTTTCATATTCTACAAGGATGACTGTTTAGCTATAAGCAATAAAAAAGTCGAACGGCCGAGAAAATTCCACGGGGGAACCACCTAGAGACCAAAGAAAGAGGAGAGGGACGAGAAGAAAGATTTCTTTCCACTTCAATCGCGGAACAACATAACCAATGTACACCCGAGAAAAAGTAAAAGACGTAAAGAGCAAAAGTCGAGCATGGGACATCTAAACCCTACAACCCAAATCCCCATATCAGCAACAGAAACCCTCTACCTGCACAATCCGGGAGCAGATGACCGAGGCAATCCCCTTCCCAAAAGCCACCTGCTCCCCCGCGATGATGGTGAGATCCGTGATGATTGGCTTCGAGTTGAAGGCGAGCTCCGCGAGCGCCTCCTGATAAAGTCCGACGATCTCTTCCTGGCTAGGCCCATCCGTAGAAACACCCATCTCATCTTCCCTCTCCCTCAAGGAAACCCTAAATCGATCAAGAAGGGAAGAAGAAGAAGAAGGGAGAGGAGTAATCGGGGCGACGGCAGAAGAGGGGAACTCCGAGCCCTTTCTGTTCATGTTGTTCGGTTGCCTCTCCATAATGAATCCTCCATTATTCTTGACGAAATTCGGTGCCCTAGATTTTTGCTTCTCTTCTTCCATGACCAAACCCTCCCCTATACACAACCATCATCCATCTTGCGTTGCTCTCTGCACAGAGACAGAGGGCGTTCCCTCTTTCTCCTCTCTCTATCCCGGAGTGGGATTTCTTTCTTTTAGGCAACGGGGCAATTCTTTCGGGGAGTGGGGGCTTTTTCATTGGGAGGCAAGGGCGCTAGGCGCGTGTTGTGCCCCATTGTTTCTACTTATATCGCAGCTCGATAACGATTTCCCTTTTATAATAGAAAAGAGAAATTAAACTTTGCTTTTGACGTTTTAATTCGTGAATACAGGGCGTCATCTTCCCTGCCTACCCAGAGCGGTAGCTCGACAGTAGGGTGTTCTCCCTCCCTTGCCCCAAGTGGGAAGTTCGAATCCCAAGGGGTGCACAAGTGTACGTGTATTAGGTTTGGCCTTCCTTCTTAATTAAAAAAAAAGGAGTTCCGTTTGCACAGAAAGGCTTACATGTCATAGGCCACAAGTTCGACTCAAGGCGTGTGCATACTCAGCATCGACCTCCCATTGTAAGAAAAAAAAATCTTTCCTTTTATTTTGCACTCAGGGTATTTGTGGCAGTGTGTTTGACTCCACAACATTCAGATTGAACGCAATCCCCGGGTACCTGATTTTGGCTTCTCTTTAAAAGAAAAGAGTACCTTTCTTTTCTTAGCAGAACTCACCTGGATAGGAGCTCGACTCCCGTGGTAGGAGTTAGGCCGTTGTGCCAGAGAAACAACAATAACAGAAGAATGAGTTTGATACTTGGTTTAGGATTTTCTCTGTAGAAGAAATTTAAAAAACTATACCATTTCTTAATTAAATGAAGGTTTTCCAAGTGGATTATTTGTTGGTTTGGCTTTACTATTTGGCAGCTTCAAATGATTTGAAAGGACATTTTATGGTGCATTTTGTTAGTTATCGCCTGTGCAGTAGGATACTAGTCTCTACAAGTGCACTGGAGATGAGTTGAGCTCAAGTAAGCTCATCTCCACCCACTAAGAAAATGTTTGGGTTGAGCTCGAGCTCAAGCCTGGGTCAATCTTCAGTTATGTTTGAAACCCGAACTTGGGTCTTTAGACACATCTAGGCTTGGTACAACCAAGATTTACTCGATTAAGCTCGGCTTGAGAACATGCTCAATGAATAAAGCTTTACTGAGCTCCTCTCTCTCTCTCTCTCTATCTATCTATATATATATATATATATATATATATGAAAAACCTCACAAGAGTAACATGTAGTTTGACAATATTTCATTTTCATTTGTGCAATTTGCAAAGTTCTTTAGCTATTATGTAGTTTTCACTATTAATGAGATCAATGTGTAACGTTGTTACCCTTAATCTAATATGACATATAAGTAGCCAAGTTACATGTAATGTCAGCTTATATTAATTGATTAAAGTGTCATGTCATTTGCTACATGAGCAATTACCTACCACATCATCTGCCCCGTCATTATTACCTCCCCACATTAGCTTAGATAAATCAAGCTCAAAGTCGCTCATGTGCATCTCAACTCACTTGCACCTCTACAACTCTTAGAATGAACACAAGGATCGAGACTCAAAATTGGGTACATCATAATCGATGTGTATTGCATAGTAGTACACTATCTAACTATTGCTTGCTATAATTCCTTAAAGAGGGAAATCCTCCGTCACACGGACCAAAGTTGTACTACCTAATAGAGGAATAGACAAGCGGATCCCTTCAAACTCACACACCTTATACAAAATAAGGTATGGTCAGGTCAATGAAAGCCACCCAATTTTCGTATCAATGTTTCGACTTTAATGTTTGTTTAAGGTATGGTTGAGTCAATGAAAATTGTATCACACTCGAAGGAAGCATGGCCATGACACGACCCACATCAATACCACATGTACAAACCTTGTGAGCAAAAATTCTCGTAACTGATGGTTTAGGGATTGACTTGTGCATTCCCATAGATTTTTTTTTCTCTACAAGCAATTAATTTACTGTACTTGATACAAGATTCTATAAATTATGATAGGACTTTGTGGAAACAAAGAATCTATGTAGTCGATCCCATTTAGTACGGGAAAAGGCTTAGTTGTTGTTGATTCCATATAAGATTCTAAGGGATTGGACTTTGATTTTCGTTGCTTATAATTTTAAATTCTTTTGTGCATCAAAGATGGAAAGCGTCACTGACATAAAAATGTGGTACTATTGAGAGAAATAAACTTCGGTACCAAGGGAGGTGGGCCACTGGAACTGAAGCTAGGGTCTTTACACAAAACCCTGAATGCGTCCTCTTTAGCGTTACCGTCTTACCTCACATGAAACCCAAGCATGAATACTACTTACAATCAAACACATGCCTACAGTTTTATTACCAATGACTTGGCACATGATGACAAGGCATGAGTGGCCTCCTAGAGGAGCACAATCAAAGTGGAGTTCTGCAGGTCCTGAATGCAAGCTATGTAATGCCCAAAGAGACTCGGTGATTCATGCCTTACACGACTGTTGTTGGGTTGCTTTGATATGACACTACTTTGTCACATCTTCAAACAGAACTCTATTATTTCCACCCAACAAATTAAATTGGTTTTTCAAATAATCTACTTGGTCATTTTGACAAGAAGAAGAAGAGATGGTGCACTACCTGGGGAGTGGTCACCTGGTTACATCGATCGGAATTCATAATGCCGAGCTCATCGAATAAAATAGCAACTTGGTAGATCGTTGAGTTTCTGAAAACTGCAATCACGGGCTTAACAAGATGATCTGCTCCAATTGAGCTTAATGTTCATTGGCAATCACCCAATGATGGGCGGCTTGAGGTTAACTATGATGGGTCCTGTAATCTTTCACTTTTGACATAAGGATCATGTTATTATTGTGATGTGTATAATATGGTTGGGATCGGCCTAACTCTACTTGCATGTGAACAAAATAAAGGTTTCTATACTCAAATGTTAGCAAGCCCAAGCTCTGCTATTGACCAACTTAAGTTTGACAAAGTTGAGCCAATTTCATGTCTTTTCATGCTCATGCGCAAGTAGCTCGCAAGAAGCTCGACTCACTTGCATCCCTATTGGTCTTTCTATCATATAGAAAGGCCTAAGAGTCCTTGAAGGATCCACTCCCTTATTTGGCTAACATGTTTGATCATTGTGTATTGCATAGCAGTCCACTATTGCCTAGCAAAGTATCCTAAAGAGGAGAATCCTCTACTTGAGTATAGACATGACAAGTTCTAATGTGAATCAAAAAACAAATGTGGGGAATGAAGGGAAAAACTTATAAGAAGGCATAATTGGACCTGAGGGTTGTTTGGGTTCAGTTAAGGTTCTGAGTTCGGTTTGAAGGATCTGGTTAGAACTGGTTCCAAGACTAGTTTGGTCCGATCTTCTGTCACCAAGCCAACCCCCTAGCTAGTAGGTAAGGTCCTTTGGGGCTTTTTCACTGGCAATTTATTGATTGCCATAACACCATGCTTTCAATGACGGTAAATGTTGTACCAATGATTTGATATTATTAGAATCCATGGTGAAAAACTGAATTAAGTTTTACTATGGACACTGGGGGGCTGATGCAATTCTCCTTCGACATACTATATAAAATATGAATTTCAATAATTTAGCTAACAAGTATGACGCATAAGTTACAATTAATGTGCATGCAGTCCGGGAAAAGTGTAGTTATAAATACTTGGATCCATTATTTCGATGAATAAGAGGACAGATGAAGATATATAAGGTAGAATTAGTGCAGGTAGATTAAAATTGAAAAGTGCATTAGGTGTTTTGTAGAATAATATTTAAATTAATACATGCAAAAGAGAAGACCATACCTCTCTTGTTGTCAAAAGCGATGATGTAATTCTAATGGCACTCGTATGATTCCCATAGATGTGGCGTAGGACATATAATAGAACTTGACACATGTTCTCAAGAGGAAACAAAACAAGGCCCAAACGATAAGCCTGAGTCATTGGGATCCAATTGAATGCATCCTGGTACCATCAACACTACGCGCTCGAGCACATTATGAATGACGAGACAAATAGTGAAGTGGGGAGAAAATACTGTTAAATCGAAAGAAGAGTTTACGTTACTCCAAAGCAAAACAACAAAAAATAAAAAAATAAAATGACTGATAATGTTTTCATCCTTGAGGAGTTCCCAGTGCTCTCCGGGGTCGTTACTAAGAGTGCAGTTAAAGTGTCGGTTGCGTTAAATGTTGCTGGAGTTTACATCAGTTAATCGACTACCGAATTATAGTTCAAGCATGAACAGCGATCCTATGACTAATGATAGACTAATTTTGTTAGACGAGACTCATATCAAGGAAGGACTGAGAAGGATTCTGCATAGCATGGTGTGACATGATTCGCCCTCGAAGGCCTCCTTACAAACCGGAGACGGCTTTTCATGAATGGTGGTTGTTCATGCTCCAATTTATAAGAGAATAGTTTAGATGGAAAGACAAATATGATACCATTTGCCTTTACTGTCTATAGTATTTCCCGTGCCTGCAACGGGAAAAGATGTGCTTTGATGTTGTTGATCAATTGTTCTAATATGTTCATGGAGTGCACTCTCTATTTAATTTCATTAACCAAATCCCTTTGGTGGAAAAAAGAGCGGCTCTGAAAGGAAGGGCCTTCTGTGCCTGCTTCTTGGGGCATCTCGTTCATTTTAGGCAACAATCTTCCTCTACCCTGTGTCTCTCTAAGGCAGCTGCACCAACCACTAGAAGGCTGCTAAATTGGAGAGCCCCCACTCTTATTTTGGGTAAGGGAATTTCGTCTTGCAAAGTCTGTGCTTCACCCGCGTATAAATTCAAGGCAGAAGGGAGTGGTCTTATTAACTTCCCCACTTATATTTTACAATGGCATTGGCAGCATCCACGTTTTCCACTTGCAGCAACACCTCCAGCCTTCTTCGACACCGTCTGTCCTCGTCTTCTTCATCTTCATGCTTCCCGGCCGGCCGAGCTGCTCGAAACGCTAACTTTTCGAAGGTGCTGACCCGCCGGAATCCATCGTCGGGAGTCATCGTCTGCACCGTGGCCTCGGAGAGATTGACGGTGGAGATGGAAGGGACGAGGGTGTCCCTGAGGCCCGACTCCTTTGGAAGGTTCGGCCGGTTTGGGGGGAAGTACGTCCCTGAGACGCTCATGCACGCGCTGGCGGAACTCGAATTGGCCTTTCGGTCTGTCACTTCCGACGAGGATTTCCAGGTTTTCTTTTTCCCTTCTCCCCTGCCTCTTCTTTCGAAGAGCTTCTTTCGTCCTTCTTCACTGGGAAGTTGGCGGTCTTCTTTCTTGGTGTTTATGTGGTCTCATTACTTGATATTTTTTGGGAATTTGGTTGTGAATTCGATTTCGTCTCATGCAATTAATTCCACCCTCACGGCGCACCTTTATCGTATAGTTCATGCTCGTTGTAAGTTCTCCTTTCGGCCCAAAACTCACATGTGTATGAGCCTGTGTATATGTATATATATTACTTTTAAAATATGATCTTTGTGAAATTTGTCTTGCGTAGCATTCCTATTGTTGCTTGTTCCCGTATGTGATTTAAGGCTATGGGCTTCCAACACTGGAAGAGGGATCCGGCATTTCCAGCCATAAATGGGGCTTTGTGTAAGAGACTTGTCGATAAATGGTCGATAAGATGGTATGGGTCTGTTGGGGATATGCATCATGATGCCCAATAACGATTTTCAAAACTATCTTTGAAACGTAGTTTTATCCAAGACCAGGATTTGGGTGCTTAAGTGTACAGCTGATGCACTTTGGGTACAAACTGATAAACGGTGCTCTTTCCGCTCTTTCCCTCACTTCTCGAATAGCATGAGCTTCTTCTAACTATTCTGGAAATGCCGCTTCTCTGGTTCACCCTTCCCAAGAGGGACCTAATATTTCCTTGCTTCTGGAGCTTCTGTTTTTCTTTTTGTCTGCAAATTATGCCTTTTAGAGCAGCTAGAAATGTTGGACATAGGTTGTTTTTTCCGTTCTATGAGTTAAACTTGTGCTGAGAACACGTCAGCAATGGTGTTTTCAACTAATGTTGTGCTGAGGAGAAGTTTCTAGCGTTTGAAAGCATTAAATCATAGAAACGGTGCGCATGCACTGGTTTTGGCATTACCAAGTGAACCCCAACATTGGCGTTCCAACATCATCATACAAAATGTAGTTGTTGCCGAGTCCATGAATTGGGAGCAGATGCACTTGCACAGAAAATAATACGAGTGGTGATCTGAACCATGGTGGCACTTCTAACAAGTATTTTTTGGTCCATTCTTGCATTCCAAATGAGGTTCCCAATAAAGCTTAATAGTAAAGCTGAATCATATGACACCACTTCATAGTTTTGGAGCCTTCACAATTTAGCTTAAAGATTTCATTCCTTATTAATTAGGTAATAGCTCAAACTTTACACTCAAATACCGACTACAGCCTGTGTTCTGATACCGGAGAAAACTATAGTGATACAGGATCTTCCCTTTTTTGTTGTATGAAGATTCAACCAACTTGTTCATTTCCTGTTTCCAGTAGAACTGAAGCTTGGTGGGTTTCGTATTATAATAATTTATTCACCAACTATTGTGAGAATGTTTCTCTTGCAGTGGGAAATGAAGGCAGATAAATATTTCCTTTTTTTAATATCTTTTGGCTCCAGTGCTTGATACTAGAATTCATACGGATGCTTGTCTGCAGAGAGAATTGAACGGAATCTTGAAAGACTATGTTGGCCGGGAGACTCCACTTTATTTTGCAGAGAGGCTTTCTGATCATTATAAGCGTACTGATGGAACGGGGCCACAAATATACCTGAAAAGAGAGGATCTGAACCACACTGGTGCTCACAAGATCAACAATGCTGTCGCCCAGGCATTGCTTGCTAAGAGGCTTGGCAAGAAACGTATAATTGCTGAAACTGGAGCTGGACAGCATGGAGTTGCTACTGCAACTGTTTGTGCAAGGTTCGGTCTGGATTGTGTCATTTACATGGGAGCACAAGATATGGAGCGCCAAGCACTTAATGTTTTCAGAATGCGCCTTCTTGGGGCTGAGGTTAGGATTCCATCTGATACAACGTATAATTCTCATCATCTTGCTCTGAAGCATTTAGATTTGAAACTCTATCATACCACCTCATATCAACAAAAGGAAAAGATTGAGCATTTGCTTGGTATTTTATAGGTCTTGTGAAAATGGTTCATACTTTCATTCTCATGATCGTAGTATTGGAGTTCCTGTCACAACGTGCCCCTAAGCAGCAATCCTGAACCTTCACGAATATGAACAAGTCACAGATGATTTAGTTTCATTGTAGCACTGCCTTTGGGATGAATTTTCAGCTTACATGCCTTTATCAGATCAACTTGCTGGAAGGAAGATGATTATTCCTGGTTAAACTCCCATTAATCCATGACCAGTATGAGCCTGAAGCTTCGTCTTAACTCCTGGAACTTCTTTCCATGCCTCATTTAATAGGGAACCTCAAAGGGGCTCTATTTCATTATAGTCCTATGTGAAACCCTTCTGTAGAATGGTGAATATTTAATTTATGTCTTCTATGCAAAAATGCTTGATTCTCATAAGATCTTGACTCTTACTCGGAAGGTCCAATAATGTATGTATATTAGACTTTCTGTGACAGTTCTGACTTCTGAGTCCTATGAGGCAATTCTAATTGACCAATAAAAATACGTTTCAATATGATTTCTCTTTTCATATTATTCAATCCATCATGAATTAGTAACTGCATTCAAACTGAAAAGTCCAAATGTTTTGAACTTTCTATTTTTGGAATGGGATATTTATGGAATCCCCACAAAGGCATAATTAGTATTACACTGCAATGGTATATGGTAGAAGTAGAGTCTTCCCATTATATGGTGTGTTTGAAGAGTGCGAGATTCCATAGAGTGAGCTGAGTCTTGTATGATAGTACTAGCTGTTTGGTCTTTCACTGAGTTGATTTTGATTGGTCAATGGATTGCTGTTTCAAATTTCTTCTGCAGGTAAGAGCTGTCCATTCCGGAACAGCCACATTGAAGGATGCAACCTCAGAGGCTATAAGGGACTGGGTAACTAATGTGGAAACCACACATTATATTTTAGGATCAGTTGCAGGGCCTCATCCATACCCTATGATGGTTCGGGAGTTCCATGCAGTTATTGGCAAAGAAACTAGAAGACAGGCTATGGAGAAATGGGGTGGAAAGCCTGACGTTCTTGTGGCTTGTGTTGGTGGTGGATCAAATGCAATGGGCCTATTTCATGAGTTCGTTGAGGATCCTGATGTAAGGCTCATAGGTGTGGAGGCTGCAGGCTTTGGATTGGATAGTGGGAAGCATGCCGCAACTCTATCAAAGGGAGAAATTGGCGTTCTACATGGTGCTATGTGCTACTTGTTGCAGGATGAGGAGGGCCAAATTATTGAGCCACATTCTATCAGTGCTGGGCAAGTATCAGAAGCCCTAATAGTTTGTTAACTAGTCATAGTTTAGCACTGTCATATTGTTTATCTTGTCTTTGTTAATCATCTCCTCCCCCGTTTCATGCATACTCGCAGACTGGATTACCCAGGTGTTGGACCAGAGCACAGTTACTTGAAGGACATTGGACGAGCTGAGTATTATAGTGTTACTGATCAAGAGGCGCTAGATGGTAAAAATCCTTCTAAAATTTCCTGCTGCCTCTGTGCCATATGATGAATATTTCCTCAAGTCTAAAAGGAATCAAGATTTTGTGCATCTTGTACTTTTTCTCTTCTCTTGTGTTGGAATTATTTGCATTTTGCTTCTAAATGCCGAATCAACTGTATAAGCTGCCGTTTGGTTTGAGAATAGGAAAAAGAACTTGACAGTAGTTTGGTTTGGGAACAGGAAAAAGAACTTCAGAGTTCAGATTTAAGACAATGCCTGCATCATAAAATATGGGGGTGACACATTCTCATTCTCTTTTGGGACCAACAGGAGTAATTGTTTCATATAGAACCTCTTGTGTGAAGGTTCTGTACTCTTCTTAAATGTTTTTCCAAGCCCAGCCCCCTTATACATAATGAATGCTTAATGAGGACATCCTGATCCTGGTAGGTCACCTTCCTGGTATTTCTCTGATCCAGCATACTGCTCTATCAATATCCTTTTCTTATTTCAAGCTTGGTGGTCTATAATTTCCTGGTCTTGAAGGGCGGCATGGGGTACACGTGGTAGACATTTGGAATAATCTGATGCACCAAAATCTTATTATACATACCGAATAATCTTATGCATTGATTAATTTCTCAAAAAAGATGAACTTTAGCACACAAAAAATTTAATGAATATGTAATTGTACTTTATGAGTATAAAAGATCCCCCTTGAAGTGCATGTGATCCTTTCTCTTCTAGCCTTTTACTGTTAGTGCTTATAGTTATAGACCATAAATCATTTCACTGGGCCTAGTGTGTAAAGTCATAAGTATACAGCCATAGAGATGTCACCAGAAATACATGGCATTGGGCCTACTTTGTAGTCACAACTGGGAAGCAACAAATTTAGTGCTATAAGTGTTATCTGTATTGGTTCATTGTACAACAACAACAACAACAACTAAGCCTTTTCCCATACTAGACGGGGTCGGCTACATGGATTCTTTGTTTCCACAGATCCCTATCGTGTGCCATGTTGGCAGTTAACTCCCAATAAGCTAGATCATTCTTTATTGTTTCTTTCCAACACTTTTGTGGTCGTCCTCTACCTCTTTTAATACTTTCCAAATTTAGTTTTTCTAACCTTCTTACCGGTTCTTCTTTTGATCTTCTTTCTATATGTCCAAACCATCTTAAACGATGTTCTCTCATTTTATCTTCTATTGGTGTCACTCCTAATTTGTTTCTAATAACCTCATTATGTATACGGTCTTTTCTTGTATGACCACTCATCCATCTCAACATCTTCATTTCTGTCACAGACATCTTTTGTACATGATGATTAACTGCCCAACACTCACAACCATAAAACATGGCAGGCCTAATTGCTGCTCTATAATATTTACCTTTTAATTTTAATGGTATTTTCTTATCACAAAGAATACCTGATGCTCCTCTCCATTTTAACCAACCAGCATTAATTCTATGCGTAACATCTCTATCAATTCTTCCATCACTTTGAAAAATTGACCCTAGGTATTTAAAACTTTCCTTTTGGGGAATGCAATGTGTGCCAATTTTAATTTCTATGTCCTCTGAAGTAACCAAATGATTAAACTTACATTCCATATATTCTGTCTTTGTTCTACTAAGTCGGAGGCCTTTGCTTTCTAATGTTTCTCTCCATAGTTCCAATTTTCTATTAACCATTTCCTTAGACTTCTCCACTAATACAATGTCATGTGCAAATAGCATACACCAAGGTACTTCATCTTGAATATGTTTTGTTAACTCATCCACCACCATTATAAATAAGTATGGACTTAAAGCTGATCCTTGATGTAACCCAATATTAACTTCAAAGAAGTTTTTCGTTCCTTCATGAGTCCTCACACATGTTTTTGCACCATCATACATGTCTCTTATAAGGTTAATATATGTCAATGGGATACCTCTTTTTTTCAAAGTTCTCCAAAGAATCTCCCTCGGTACCCTATCATAAGCTTTTTCTAGATCAATAAATATCATGTGAAGGTCTTTCTTTTTTGCTCTAAAATGTTCCATAAGACATCTCAAAAGGTGAATCGCTTCAATAGTAGATCTACCTGGCATGAATCCAAATTGGTTCTCTGTTGTACTTGATACTTGTCTTAACCTACGTTCGATAATTCTTTCTCATAATTTCATAGTATGACTCATTAACTTGATACCTCGATAATTCGCACAATTTTGAATGTCTCCCTTGTTCTTATATATGGGTATAAGTGTACTTGCTCTCCATTCCTTGGGCATCTTTTGGTTTTTCCATATTTCATTAAATAGTCTTGTGAGAAAGTGATTCCTATTTCTCCTAGTATTTTCCAAACTTCTATAGGAATATTATCTGGTCCTACCGATTTACCACCCTTCATATGTTTAAGAGCCTCTTTGACTTCATTCTTTTGAATACGTCGGTAGAAATTGTGGTTTATATACTTTTCTGACTTGGCTAAATCTCCTAAACTAATACTAACATCTTTATTTTCATTAAAGAGATTATAAAAATAGTTTTTCCATCTATTTCTTATATCATCATTTGCCACTAGAATTTTTTCATCCTCATCTTTTATGCATCTAACACAATTAAGATCTTTAGTTTTCTTATCTCTAGCCCTAGCTATCCTAAAAATATCTCTTTCACCCTCTTTTGAGTTGAGTTTTTTATATAAGTCCTCCCAAATCTTAGCTTTTGCTTCACTAACGGCCTTTTTCGCTTCCTTCTTTGCTTTCTTATAAGCTTCTAAAGTTTCACTAGTTTTTTTAGCATAATGTAATTTGTAACATACCCTCTTTGCCTTGATTTTATTTTGTACTACTTCACTCCACCACCAAGCTTCTTTTTGTGCCGGTACACCTCCCTTAGATACCCCTAACACATCTTTCGCCACTTTCTTAATATGTATAGCCATATTGTTCCACATATCACAGGGTGTGCCAACATAATTCCAAACATCTCCTTGAAGGACTTTCTGTTTAAATATATCTTCTTTCTCACTTTTGAGGTTCCACCATTTAGTCCGAATAGATCGATGCACTCTTTTCTTCTTTGCCCTTTTTTTTTATAAATCCATAACTAAAAGTCGATGTTGGGTGGTTAAGTTTTCTCTTGGAATTACCTTACAATCTTTACAACACGCTCTATCTTTTTTTCTACAAATAAAGTAATCAATTTGTGTTTGTGATAAACCACTCTTATAAGTAATTAAATGCTCATCTCGTTTTTTGAAGATTGTATTGACTATAAAGAGATCAAATGTCATAGCAAAATTTAAAATCTCCCTACCTTCCTCGTTTATATCCCCAAAACCAAAGTTTCGATGAATCCCTTGATATCCTAATGCCTCTTTACCGACATGTCCATTTAAATCTCCTCCTAAATAAATCATCTCCCTTTGTGGAATCTTTTGAAACACCTTATCTAACTCTTCCCAAAAAACTGTCTTTATACTATCTTCTTCTAGACCTACATGGGGTGCGTAAGCACAAACTATATTCAAAACCTTTGCTCCTAACACTAATTTCAACGTCATGATTCAGTCACCATATCGTTGTATGTCTACTACACTCTCCTTTAAATCTTTATTTATGATAATACCAACTCCGTTTCGAGCCTTTTTTTTTACCTGAGTACCATAATTTAAAACCTGTATCCTCTATCTCCTTTGCTTTTTCTCCAACCCATTTTATCTCTTGTAAACATAGAATATGAATCTTTCTCCGAATCATAGTATCTACCACCTCCATTAGCTTACCCGATAATGTTCCGATATTCCAAGAACCAATACGAATCTTATTATATAGGACTAGCTTCCTTACCCCTCGCATCCGTTCATAATCAAAATACGGAGACCCTTTTTGAAAATTTTTCACTACATTCGGGCGACAATATAGCGGACTAACTTCTTTACCCACACGCGTCCATGATGTAGGAACCCTCTCTGCAATTGATTCACTACATTCGGGCGAAAATGTAGTAGCCCTTGCTTACTTCTTACTGCATTCGGGCTCTGCAGCACGTCGCTAGGCGGGGACGCCCCAAAGCAATGTTCATAATTTTTGTAATCCATGTTATAAAAATCTGACGAAGTTTTACGCTGGCTGTCGAAAGCCTAACACAACCCTCCTCCTTTATCCGGGCTTGGGACCGGCAATGCAAGGGTGATCCCTTACATGGGCGGAGTTTATCAGTTCATTGTACTATATGGACAAATAAGTATCAGTTCGTAAGAGTTCTCAACATGATACATGGCTGCATCGAGCCAAGCGGCTGTATTGGCACGTATCATACTATATGGCCTGTATCATATGATATAGGTTGCATTCCCATATCTCACAATAATGGGTGATGCTTTCTTAAGGTGAACCAAATTATTCATTTTTGCGCAGGCTGGGGATTTTGAGGCTCTTCCTTCATTTCTCTCCGATTAACACTCATGTAGGGGGTAGACTTTGCTGGTTCTTTTGTAAGACAGTTTCCTCCATCGCGTGGGGTGATTTCTTCGTATTTTGAAGTATAAATTTTTGTTTCTCTTTGGTTTTTATAGTTTTTTTTTACTTTCTTTTACACTCATCTATGCACACATAAGAGGATGTTTTGGTGGTTTCTTAATCGTTTGTAACTTTTCAGTTTCTTTAAAATTTTTATTGCTTTTGAGGTATAATGAACTATGAAGTACTGTTTTCCTTCTTGTCTTTGAACTTTTTGTTGCATTTGATGTATGCCTTTTTGTTTTTTGTCATGTTAAGTATTTGGGTTTATTATGGAAAATAGATGTCTGAGATCATGAATTTAGTTGATTATCCAAATGTTAGTTTTGATTTTAATGTTTGATGATGGTGTGAATACAAAGGAGAAAGCCAATGAGAAGAACTAAAAGATTATTTAGTTGATGATCCGAATGTTAATGTTTGAGATCATGAATTATTTAGTTCTTCTTTACTGTTAGGAGCAGAGGTTTTGAATATAGTTTGTGCTTATGCACCCCAAGTAGGACTAGAAGATAGTGTAAAGTCAGTTTTTTGGAAAGAGTTAGATAAGGTGTTTCAAAAGATTCCACCAAGGGAGATGATTTGTTTAGGAGGAGATTTAAATGGACATGTCGGTAAAGAGGCATTAGGAATCAAGGGATTCATCGAAACTTTGGTTTTGGGGATATAAACGAGGAAGGTAGGGAGATTTTAGATTTTGCTATGGCATTTGATCTCTTTATAGTCAATACAATTTTCAAAAAACGAGATGAACATTTAATTACTTATAAGAGTGGTTTATCACAAACACAAATTGATTACTTTATTTGTAGAAAAAAAGATAGAGCATGTTGTAAAGATTGTAAGGTAATTCCAGGAGAAAGCTTAACCACCCAACATCGACTTTTAGTTATGGATTTACAAATAAAAAAATGGACAAAGAAGAAAAGAGTGCATTGAGCTACTCGGACTAAATGGTGGAACCTCAAAAGCGAGAAAGAAGATATATTTAAACAGAAAGTCCTTCAAGGAGATGTTTGGAATTATGTTGGCACACCCTGTGATATGTGGAACAATATGGCTATACATATTAGGAAAGTGGCGAAAGATGTGTTAGGGGTATCTAATGGAGGTGTACCGGCACAAAAAGAAGCTTGGTGGTGGAGTGAAGTAGTACAAAATAAAATCAAGGCAAAGAGGGCATGTTACAAATTACATTATGCTAAGAAAACTAGTGAAACTTTAGAAGCTTATAAGAAAACAAAGAAGGAACCGAAAAAGGCCGTTAGTGAAGCAAAAGCTAAGATTTGGGAGGACTTATATAAAAAAACTCAACTCAAAAGAGGGTGAAAGAGATATTTTTAGGATAGCTAGGGCTAGAGATAAGAAAACTAAAGATCTTAATTATGTTAGATGCATAAAAGACGAGGATGAAAAAATTCTAGTGGCAAATGATGATATAAGAAATATATGGAAAAACTATTTTTATAATCTTTTTAATGAAAATAAAGATGTTAGTATTAGTTTAGGAGATTTAGCCAAGTCAGAAAAGTATATAAACCACAATCTCTATCGACGTATTCAAAAGAATGAAGTCAAAGAGGCTGTTAAAGATATGAAGGGTGGTAAATCGGTAGGACCAGATAATATTCCTATAGAAGTTTGAAAAATACTAGGAGAAATAGGAATCACTTGGCTCACAAGACTATTTAATGAAATATGGAAAAACCAAAAGATGCCCGAGGAATGGAGAGCAAGTACATTTATACCCATATATAAGAACAAGGGAGACATTCAAAATTATGCGAATTATCGAGGTATCAAGTTAATGAGCCATACTAAGAAATTGTGAGAAAGAATTATCGAACGTAGGTTAAGACAAGTATCAAGTACAACAGAGAACCAATTTGGATTCATGCCAGGCATATCTACTGTTGAAGCGATTCACCTTTTGAGTCGTCTTATGGAACATTTTAGAGCAAAAAAGTAAGACCTTCACATGATATTTATTGATCTAGAAAAAGCTTATGATAGGGTACCGAGGGAGGTTCTTTGGAGAACTTTGGAAAAAAGAGGTATCCCATTGACATACATTAACCTTATTAGAGACATGTATGATGGTGCAAAAACATGTGTGAGGACTCATGAAGGAATGACAAACTTCTTTGAAGTTAATATTGGGTTACATCAAGGATCAACTTTAAGTCCATACTTATTTATAATGGTGATTGATGAGTTAACAAAACATATTCAAGATGAAGTACCTTGGTGTATGTTATTTGCAGATGACATTGTATTAGTGGAGGAGTCTAAGGAAATGGTTAATAGAAAATTGGAACTATGGAGAGAAACATTAGAAAGCAAAGGCCTCAACTTAGTAGAACAAAGACAGAATATATGGAATGTAAGTTTGATCATTTGGTTACCTAAGAGGACATAAAAATTAAAATTGGCACACATTGCATCCCCCAAAAGGAAAGTTTTAAATACCTAGGGTCAATCTTTTAGAGTGATGGAAGAATTGATGAAGATGTTACGCATAGAATTAATGCTGGTTGGTTAAAATGGAGAGGAGCATTAGGTATTCTTTGTGACAAGAAGATACCATTAAAGTTAAAAGGTAAATATTATAGAGCAGCAATTAGGCTTGTCATGTTCTATGGTTCTGAGTGTTGGGCAGTGAATCATCAACATGTACAAAAGATGTCTATGACAGAAATGAAGATGTTGAGATGGATGAGTGGTCATAGAAGAAAAGCCCGTATACATAATGAGGTTATTAGAAACAAATTAGGAGTGGCACCAATAGAGGATAAAATGAGAGAACATCGTTTAAGATGGTTTGAACATATAGAAAGAAGATCAAAAGAAGAACCTGTAAGAAGGTTAGAAAAACTAAATTTGGAAAGTATTAAAAGAGATAGAGGACGACCACAAAAGTGTTGGAAAGAAACAATAAAGAATGATCTAGCTTATTGGGAGTTAACTGCTAACATGGCACATGATAGGGATCTGTAGAAACAAAGAATCCATGTAGCTGACCCCGTCTAGTATGGGAAAAGGCTTAGTTGTTGTTTGTTTTAGTGATGTAACTTTTAAACAGTGTTTAAATTACGTGTCATGTAACTTTGGATGTTTAAGAACTTGTTTATCATGATCTGATAAAGGACTAATGGTTAGACTATTCTTAATTGTAAGTTAGTTAATGTTTATTTGGTAGTCTATATCATTTGTTAGTTAATGTAGCTTCTTACTTATTAAATTTGTGATATGTTATTATTTTATGTAATGCCGATTTTTGTCTCACTTGTTTTGATTCTTAACAACTGTTTAGGATACTTCTTGTTTTTCTCTGTTTTTCCTTAAAGTTTTTTTTTTTAAAGTTCTTTTTAAAATTTTCAATCTGATGCGATATGGCCATGTTGAATCATCACCAAAAGTGATGCGTTAATACATGACTTACAACACTGATGCTATGTTTAATGTGTTCTGTTTGTTTTGATTTTGTTATAAGTACTTTATTTAATCAGTAAAATAATTTTCCGTGCCATGTTGTATGATACATTACAACAATGTACCAGTGCCTCGTATGATATGGGTATTTTCAACATTGGTTGCCTCACCAGAAAAGCTTTTAATAGAAATTCTCTGTTTTAACCCATGCTAAAACCATGGGCTCCTCTCCTCACTGTAATGGATGTACGCTCAAATGCCTAATGAGGCGAATACAAACAGTCTTTGGTTGGTTCATTCAGATCATTTACTGCCCTACATACTAATGCCCTTAATATGTTCAAGAACTCTGGCGCTATACCTAAAGTAGTGGAATACAGCGGTTCACTAGCCGCAGGTATATGGTCGGTTGTTGTTGTATCGACTTCTATCCTCCAAACGAGTTGGAAGCTTGTGCAGGCTCAGCAATCTACCATAGAGTTAAGAAGCTAAGACAGTCACTTCAAGGGCGTTCAGCTTGCAAGGTGGTGCCCCTGAAAGTCAAACTGTTTGACTTTATGGGTTATACCAATGAGAGTCAAACCCCAACTACCAATCTAGCAGCTAGAGCATCCTTTCCACTATACCAGCTCCCTTGCATTTATTTGATGAGTTCGGTCAACCCCAAACAAGTGCACTTTTTGATGGTCTACTGCGCCTCTTCTGTTTCTAATTTGCAAGCTAGATATCAGCGGATCCTTCTTGAAGCAAGCTCTAAGAGTTGAACTCTATTGGACTGCGCATTTGTAATTTTTTGACATCAGTACTTAACCCTTTACATCTGCTACCGTTTGAATAGTGTTGTTGCTGTGTTATTTCCAGTCTCTAGTTCATCAACTTCCTAGGAACATGGTTCATAATTCACTTAAGATTCTTAGTTATAGACAATGTAGATACTTGTGGACATGGTAACTCGATCAATTTTGTGCAATAATTCACGTTCTTTACCTTCTCCTCGAGCAGAAAAGTCCTTGAACATCTATTCAATGGTTATGAAGATCATTGTTTTAATGATTCTCCATCTAATTGCAGCTTTCCAACGGCTATCTCGACTGGAGGGTATTATTCCAGCTCTTGAGACGTCCCATGCTTTAGCTTACCTGGAAAAACTTTGTCCTACATTACCGGATGGAACAAAAGTAGTACTAAACTGCAGCGGCAGGGGAGATAAGGATGTCCACACGGCGACCAAGTATCTCAGTGTGTGATCTTCGCCGCATTTTTTATGGTGCCATGGGTTCTTGGTCTAGCCTAGGGAATATTGTGAGCTTCTCTTGTGTTTGATATAGTCATTGAGCAGAGACTTTTTTGAACCTCTAAATTAAACTTGTTATCTTATTCGAGTTGGGATGTGGTGATATTTATTAATGTTGCCTCCTCTAAATTAAACTTGATCTAACTCATGTTTAACGTGAATGTTCACTACATTCGTGGTTTTCTTGTTTTCTCAAGTGGTCTTGAGAGGGAAAGTGTTTATGCTCAGATTGTGCTTGTGAGTTATGAGTGAATCTCATTATTGCCAAGACCGTGAGTTGTTTTTCCTCGTGAACTCTGAGAGTTGTTTCACGAGGTATCATTGTTTATATACGGGACTGACGATCGTTCTGGTTTCTAAGTATATAAAACAGGATCCTACAAACCTTGAACAGTGCATGTTCTGCTTTATCTTTGCTTTTTAGGAACATCAATGGCATTTAGACAGTTATAGGAGTGTTTGAAAAAAAAAAATAGTAATGTCTCAAAAATTAACAAGATTGCATCCTTTTTACTATACACACTTTATTTTTGTCATTTTTCTCAAAATATTGGTTATTTTTGAAAATTATTAAAATGTCATTTAAAAAAAAAATGGACTCTCCTCCTACTTGAGCTGACTTTCAACTCCCATTTTTTTTTCATTTTCGGTCATTTTTTTGTTTCATACTTCATTTTAGTCACATTAAGAGATTTATAATTATTTCTATAAAAACGGATTGAAATTTGTTGAAATGATCGATTTGGAAAGAAATGATAAGAGAAAGGAGAAGGATTTTCTAATTTCTTTAGTCAATTTGAAGTTGGATATGTTGATTTATCAAGGTATGATGTCGATTTTGTGTTTTTATCAATTTTCATTTGTTTTTCAGTATTTTTTGATGTTCTTTGATGTTATTGGGCGTTTTTGATGCTGTGCGGATTAGAGGCGCATCCTCTACTTTGAGCAAGATGTGCATGGGATGCATCTCTCACTTTAAGCGAGATGTTATTAACCGATGTAAATAAATTTTTTTTCCTATGCAAATATGTTTGATAGTGCACGAGTATGAGGTTGTAATATCACCACTTCATATAGGAGATGCAACGGATGATACTCTTGTAGATGACGAGGAGAGGAGAAAGTCTGACCTTCACGTTATGAGGAGGATACATCAACCTCATATACTTAAACCGATATTTTATATATTGAGGTCGATGGATATCTTGATAAGTCGAGATTACTCATGAGCTTTGAATGTCATATTGCAAAGAAGATCTAAGAGAAACCGATATTTTAAAACTTTGATATAAATTTACATATACTCTCTATACACGTATTGATATCAATACTCTCTATTTTAATGTACTATATAAATATATATTTATAAGCAATACAAAAAGTGATAACAATTTTTACATGTTACATTGTGGGTACAGACTTGGTCGGTAAAGAGGATGGGTGAACTTGCATATCGTAGTCGATTGACAGACTTACTATACAAGGTGGTAGATTATGTATTGATGACTGTTTTTATCAAAAATCGGCAACCAAACATAAATAACTTATATATGCCATTGATTGAGATGACTATCACATTTCACGATGTCCACGAGATAGTTGTCTTCCAATAAAAGACACTTGTTGCCTTGATATAGGAGATGATGGTTATAAGCAAGAAATTTTTTTAGGTAATATGTTCAATGGACATCGATGAAGTCACATGTGAGATTAAGTCCACAGTCATTAAGTTTGAAGTGTTTTGAACTCATTTTTAAAGGAGAAAAGCGAGTAATGAAAAAAAGACCTTATGTTATTTGTTGTATTAGAGTGCATGTTGTATTAAAGTAAGTCTAGAAATAGGGTGTCGATAATACTTGTAAATTTGTTGGTACACGATTGTAGAAGGATTGACACTTTCGCATGAGGTATAACTATATTAGCATATTTGTATAGACAACTAGAGAATGTATCCTAGATAGATACTTGCAATAGCTTCAATACATTGAGAGCTTCTATCACGATCATTTGCGGATAATCCTATGTTATTGGGTCTCATAGAGATGTATCATTAATGCTACGAACGAATCCAACTTTGACACTTGATGACGATTATGGGCTGACCACGGAATGCAATGCACATGATGGGATATGAATGGCGTGCCCATGCACTTGACATGGATGACACTTCCTAACATGATCGTGACAATTCTTTTTCAGGGTGGACCAAAAATAGCCCCCTCTAAGTATTTTCATCGCCATCATGTTGGCATTTACATGACCTCCACATTCTCCATCGTGGAACTCATGCATCACTATCCTAGCCTCCTCTAGGTCTATACACCTAAGCAGAATGCCGGTAAAACTCTTTTTGTATAAGACCCCACCCAGAATGGTGTATCGGGTCGAAATCTTACGAATGAATGCCTTATCTTTGGATGTGGCATCCTCGGTGAATCCCCCATTTTCTAAAAATTGTTTTATGTCATAAAACCAGGGTTTTTCAACAGACTCTAGGTTGTTTTGGCAAATATCCAAGTCGTGTGTGGATGGGTGGGGCGCATGCCATATTTCCAAAGATCTGGTCCCTGAAATGGGATCGACCTTCAGGGCTGAACCCAAGGAGGAGAGGGCATCGGCAATGCCATTGTCCTCTCTTCCTATGTGTGTGAGTTTACACGACTGGAAGGATTGGACCAATCGAGTGGCCAACTCGTGATATGGAAGTAGTTTCTCATTACGTACTTGCCAAATTTTCAAAACCTGGTTTATGACAAGGAGTGAATCTCCAAAGACCTCGATGCATGATGCCCCTAGAGTTTTCGAAATCCTTAAGCCTTGTATGAGTGCTTCATACTCAGCTACGTTGTTGGAACATTCGAAATCTAAGCGGACTGCTATGAGAATCTCGCCCTTTTCAGGGGAGATTAGGATGACCCCAGCACCAGCCCCTCGTTGGTTTCGTGCCCCATCGAAGTGCATCTTCCACACTTGGTTTTCGAAAGAGTTTGCCAAAATGTGGTTTTGAAAATGGTTTTGCAAGATGCCTTCATCAGGCATTTCGACAAGAGTGGGATATGCGTCCTCTAAGGGGAATTCAGCCACGTAATCTGCTAGGGCTTGCCCCTTAATGGAGATCTGGTGATGGTATTTCAGATCATACTCCATTAGAAGGAGTTGCCATTTGCCCAATCTACCCGTGAGAATGGGTTTTTCGAACAAGTGCTTGATTGGATCAAGCTTGGACACTATCCAGATCTCATGATCTAGGAAATAGTGTCTGAATTTCTGGCAGGCCCAGACTAGGGCCAAGCACGTCTTCTCCATGGCTTGGTAATTTCGTTCATAAGCCAAGAGAGTTTTCGAAATATAGTAGATGGCATACTCCTTATGGGTGTCATCCTCGTATTGAGCCAATAGGGCTCCTAAAGCATTTACATGCACGGAGATGTATAATAAAAGCGGTTTTCCTTGCTTTGGAGGATTCAAGACAGGGGGATTAACCAAGTATGCCTTCAGTCTCTCGAAGGACTTTTGGCATTCATCATCCCATAAGAATTTCGTACCCTTCCTCAACAGTTTGTTGAAGGGTTCGCATCTAGTTGTCAGATTCGATATGAATTGGCGAACGGATTGTAATCGACCCTGGAGGCTACAGATTTGGGTGAGATTGGAGGGTGGAGCCATGTCTATGATGGCTCGACACTTAGAGGGGTCGACTTCTATTCCCCTTTGGCTCACCATAAAGCCTAGAAGCTTCCCTGATTCTACCCCGAACACACATTTTTGAGGGTTTAGCTTTACTTTGTAAAGCCTAAGCCTTTCGAAAATCTTTTGTAAACATTCGATATGGGTGCATCGGGTTTTGAATTTCACCAAGAGATCATCTACATACACTTCTACAAGCTCATGAATTTGATCATGGAAGATCGTGGTCATGGCTCGTTGGTATGTTGCACCGGCATTTTTCAAACCAAAGGGCATGACTGTATAGCAGTACGTGCCCCATGGGGTTGTGAAGGCGGTCTTACCCTGATCTCGTGGGCTTAGTTTGATTTGATTATAGCCTGAATAGCCATCCATAAATGAAAACATTTCATGATTTGCAGTACTATCGACTATCAAATCTATGTTTGGTAAAGGATAATTATCCTTTGGAGTGGCTTTATTAAGGTTTCTGAAATCGATGCATATTCGAATTTTCCCATTGGTTTTTCGAACGACAACGATATTTGATAACCAATCAGAATACGTAATGGGTTTTATAAATCCGGCTTTTAGCAGATCTTCTAAACCCTCTTTGACTTGCGTGTGTACATTCGGGTGTATTTTCCTAAGCTTCTGCTTTATGGGTTTTACACCTGCATCTAAGGGAAGACGATGCTCGACGATGCTGGGGTCTATGCCCGGCATGTCTGTTTGGTTGTATGTAGGACATTATTTTATAAATTTGAAATATCGTATATTTAAATGATGATTGTAACGAAAGAAACTTGGGTTTTTTGCTACATATATTATTACCATGAAATATTATGGTTATGGACCCGAATCCATTAATATGTAGTCTATCAATCAACATAATATATGATATCCATTCAATTCTCAAAATCAAGCAATGACATATACAAATAGAAATAGTCGACATTTAGTCGTCGTCCATAATATCGTGTATAATAATGTCTCCTAGTCATCTCAATTGTATATATAAGTTGATATATTCTTGAAATTTAGTTTGTAACTCTCAACACTGCTATGATGAGAAGATAGGATGCATTGGAGAGCCATCAACCTGCATTTGCAGAAAAGTATAAACAAAATAGAGGGATTATTATCTACATCAATCTATGAACTATCACCATAATATAATAAAATATATAGAGCTCACCACTAAAAAATATCATGTACCATGATAATAATACATGTATTATATACATCACTCACAACAAATTGTCGAGTGTGTGACACTAGTGATAGAAATATCGTCGACCTTGTCATAGAGAGGAGTATTAATGTTACGTTTCACCGAGTAGTAATAACTGAACTCGTATCTAGCATTGTCATCCAATACTGACTAGGACATGACCCATAAAATACATCAAATAACAATACCAACACTACCATCCTCAATGAAAACCTTTACAAATATGTAACACCTATGTGTCACCTCCTTTAGCACTTTCTGCGAGCTTCATGTTACCACTTTTCTCCTTGTCTTAAAAGTGTATCAATAGCTCTGCACCCACAATTTTTATCCCCAATAACATTTACTAAAGTATTTATGAAGATGCCCATAAATTATGGTATTATCGTCTCATAAGTCAATTCAAAGTCAAGTTGCTTGGAAATGTTTTTTTCAATGGTGAAGATAGGATCATAACTCTCTAAAGAAGATCATTCCATCCCAAGAGAGGCATTGTGTTATCAACCATGTGTATTATTGCGTGTTTCTCTTTGTGAGGCAACCCTGCTTACATGCACCTAAGCCGACAAGTCTCGTCTGATAGATTGGTTATATAGTCTCTCTTTAGGATGACAAATTAGTGGTTCCTATAAGGTAGTGTACTCATAACTAAATTGCTCATGCAATATTTTAATTATAGAAGATTTCATAACTTTCTTCAAAGACTCCATAGATATTCCTGCATCCTCTCATATTTCATCGGTAGTAAATGTGGTATCATTTTTCATGCCTAGCTTCTTTTAAAATGGATTAATAAATAATTTTATCGAAAAACCACATTTAAGCATAAGGTTGAGCTCGTGAGCACAAGGCATACTATGTAAATGCCACAAGTTGCACCATTTTGTATATTTGATCCTACCATCTTTACTTTTACAATAAGATAAAGAGTGTTGTGATACTTTTCTCTAAATGTTAATATCAAACTCTTCTATCATGTCAGCATAATGCATGATTACAATTTTTTATTCTCCAAATGACTTCTTTAATAATGTAATATGTAATTTTATCAAGGAATATAATTGTTTCTAAATTGTATGAAATATGTCAATTAAGGTATAATTAAACCCTTTCAATTTTGCATGAGCACTTTCGACCCTAAGGAATATAAATATATAATTACTATATATTTTAAAAATAGTAGGTGATATAAATGTATTGAAAACCAAATTCACATACCTATCAGTTGTATGAGTATTATAATGAATAACCATATTTGTTCATGTTGAGATCATTCTCTTCTTGTATGGCTTCAACTATTTCTCTTTAACGTACGAGAAAAGCGAAAAATTTTCTCCACTTTAATTTAATTACCTCTAATGTATCTTTCTTACTGTCCTCATCTAATGAGTTGACGACATTCCTTCAACTTAGAGCATACACACTCACCGTCTCTTTGTTCCTTGTCAACTTTATAATAAAAGCTTCAATACTTTTGGCTATATGTCGTCTAAACAAAAAGTATTTCACATTTGTAAAAATTATTTGAATAACATTTACTAATGCCAAATCTTGATCACCGTAGATAAAGCATGATATTTTGTTTGGAGAATATAACTCACACACCTCAACACCCAAATATAATTATTTTTTTTTCACTCATAAAAGAAAAGGCTATGGAGAAGTTCTTAAATGTTGATATGAATACAACTTCAAGAAAATGTATCTTATATCTACAAAAATATTAAAAATATATAAATTTTAATGACAATAATATATGATAGAAATTACTACACAATAGTAAGACACTTGAAGTTTGTGTTATATGTATTGTCGAATTCCAATACCTATGGAAATACATGAAGTAGGTGCACCAAACAAAGATGTCTAAATACAATGTCATTGACAATATTTGTATCAAGAACTTTACGATGCCATGTATGATAATAGTTAATATTTAGATCGTGTAGTAATTCTAAAATATTTCGAGAACTACAATTTTTCTTTCTAATTCTTATCCTTACATTATAAATATGTCTTATCGTACTTACATTTTTCACGTTCATCCGCTTCAAATGTGAAGTCTTTTATTACACTATACTCATAGTTACTTAATCTCTCTATAGAAGCATGTCCTAAGATACAATCTTAAAGAGTAGTTATGTGTCTCATTCACTACATTTAACTTTCAATATCCATTCACTCCACCCTCTCATCTTAATAAGAAGGAGCAACTGACCTTCTTAGTGCTCATCCACCTTTTACTTTCAACATCAATACCATGATTTTGCCGATACTTGTCACTCCTTTCACACGCAAGTTATACCCTTCTTATTATGCATTTGCTCTTCTAACGACTAGTCATCATAACAATATTACGGTTCCTCCAAACTAGTCATATATAGTCAATAAGTTCAGTACGACTCCTAAACATATCATTAGTCACAAACACAAGAATAATCTAGCTCATCACCTTTACAATTAAGAAATTCATCCTCTACCTCTTTTGCCTGTCAGTTAACAAATACATCAAATCATCTGGTGTACTTAAACCACTATCACAATCCTTAGTTATTGTATGATAAAAGTACATTAATATGTTATTTATCTTCTATAAATCACTTTCATTGTAAGTGCTTTCATTCGAGTTGTTTGTCATTCTGTAATAAAAACATAGATATTAAATATTAAGACAAAAACTATTCGCTTGAAGGAGATGTGGGATATACACGTCTTCATATTCTAGAGAAGTGTGGTTCCGCCACATCTCCCTCTTATGGGAGATACGGTCAAGGTTCATCTCTCCTCATGGAGAGATGTGCTTGTACCGTGTCCTCTCCATGGTTCTGGTCACCCTTCCGGTTTCATCTAAAATAAAAAATCGTGTTAAAATATTTGAAAAATCGAAAGATTTCAAGCAAAACAATGAAAATACAATTATCTCAATAAAAATCAACCTTTCAAATTCAAGAAAAATCGAGAAAAGAGGTGGATATTTTCTTTTTTCATATTTTTTTTCTTCATTTGCAAATAATTATATAGAACTTATCAATGAACAAAAATCAAACAAAAAAAAGATCATTGGAGGAAGAGGAAAAAATCGTCGAATTTCACTGTAGAGAAGAGAGAGAAAATCTTATAGAGGTATTTTGGATATTTATCAAATTTGAGGTGTGTCTACTAAAAGGGACGTGTAAATAGTAATGCTCAAAATCAAAGGACGGTTGAGTGCTTGTTAGATTATACGTGGTTTGATCCTGGATAGGTATACACATATACCAATTTCTCTCTCCCTTGTGATTTATATATATAAATAAATGTATAAAAATAATAAGTATCTCACAACTTTTGCTTTCGAAACCCAAAATCTCAAGTGCAATCTTGGTGGTCTCGAACATTACTCTAGAAGCCTGAACTGTTCAACCTAACCAAATCTTTTGTGTTCGACGCTACCAAATTTGTCAAGCACAAAATTTCTTGAGGCCTGAGCACAAAAAAAATTGTGACGTGCACATTTTTCGTTGCATGAAGTCCTCACATACAAGAAACACGTTCAGACGGTCATTTTCAAAATGGGTTGCAAAATTAACCGAAAGGGTTATTTCTTGTGGTAAACTGTTGCACGGAAACAAAGACGAACAGAAACGGAACCAGTGAAATGACCAATCTTCAAAATTTAAGAAACGGGAAATCGTATGTATATATATATCAAAGAAAGGAAGATAGGTTATTCACATTTGCAAATTGAAAGCTAAGCATGGGTAATTCTAAAGATCCCTCAGAAAAAAATAGAGATGTCTCTTATAGTACTACAGTTTCATAGTCATTCTGTCTGAGTGCTACCTGAACATAAGCCACGCCAGATGATAGAATGGATATATATATTTACATATAAAAGCTTTTTACAAGGAATTTAACAATGAAAAACAAAAGCTTTTTACACATTTCAACAAAGAATTTAAGTGATGTTTCCAAGAAAACTCCAGCAAAAATCAACAATGCGAAAAGAAGGGATGAACCTACAAGTTCAAGAAAAACTAAAAAAACAGGTGCATAATTTCAATGCAAGGCATCTTAAACGAAGTGTCACCATCAAGAATGGAACCACTCTCTTCGCTGGAAAACAAAATTGCTGATTCTAAACAAGTAAAGCCTATAGCAAAAGCGATGGCAATAGTAATAGGGTTTTGGATTGAATACAAGAGACAACATATCATGGTTGGACTTCCTTTTTCTTCAGTTTTAAACAGAACATTTCCCAGAAATGGGAAACTCTGGAGAAACGTCTCTGAAGCATCTCATTGGAGTTATTTGTTTCCGATGTCTAGAGACAAGAAACATCCTGTAAGAGAAGTTTCCCTAAGTGGTAAATGTTAGTATAAAAAACGATAAAGGACTTTTATGTACACATCCATAATTTCAACATTCTGTAGGGTATCGTTTGATATCCAAAACTACTCGGCGACTGTTGGGCAAGTGGGTAACATTAGGGTGAACCAGAACAGTTAGTCCAGGTTCAGACTTGATGCATTTGTCAGGCAAAAGTTTCTTTATTTTAGAAGGACTTTCTTCACATTTTCATTTGAAACGAGCTTGCTGGTCCAAAAGGCCCTGCGTTTTTGAAAATAAAAATTGGTGGTCCAAAGGGCTTCAATCTCAAGCACAAAACAAGCTATTTAGCTCAATACCTTGCGCTCGTAAAAATGAAGGATGTGCAGGCTTCTTAAAATGCGGCATATGCTGCTGATTGAACATTAAATAGACTTGATAAATTTGAACAATACATTCAAAGACAAATGACGTGTTAACGTATTATTGGAAATAGTATAGGTAATTGCATTTTGTAGTTGTTATCTTTTGTGCAAAACTGACTCTGTATTTATATACGTCTGAATAAAAAAGAATACATGTTAATGAAGACTTCATGCTACCATGTGACAAACGTGCATATTTGATAAATGTTCAGATGACAAAGTTTTAAGCACACCACAGTATCCGGAAGCCCAAAAGGACCCGTAAAATCCGATGGGAGCTGGGTCTGCCCACTATGGGGGTAAAGCCCTCTCAGCTTGGTTTGCTCCATTCACAAGACCTGCGCTAACTGATCTATATGGTACTTGTCTGAACAAAATTTTGGCATGCAAACTAATACGTACACATCACAAGATATTTCAGGAAAAAAATTGATCATTGCAAAATGCTGAATGAGTACACAACCATAAGCTTATATTAGGACAAAATTAATATTTCTGAGATTTCCCTACAAAAAATATGGCAGCAAACAATAAAATTCATGTTACAGCTTTGTCATCCCAGGCTGACACTTTTGAGGGACAAAGCGAGGATATTTGTTGAACACGAATGACATTTTTGTGAAGCTTCCACATCCATGGAAGAAATACTATGTTTTTATTCTCCAAAGAATGACCCACATTGCTTGATTGAAATATACAAATGCCAGCATCTATTTAACACGAGAGAGAGAGAGAGACATATACCGCCCACTGCTTATCATAGGAGCTTGCTGGTTCGTCGCTTCGTCGAACCACCAGGAAAAAGTTTCATTATCCAACCCAAAACCCTCTCCACCACCTAAGTTCATGAGAAACAGAAGAGGAATTACTGACATTTCTGTGAAGAGAAGTGAATAAATCTGCCAAACAAGCTCGACATCGAAGAAGCAAAAACTCAAGTATCTACGTGGCCTTTTTAATCAATTCTTCTATACGTCTACTACTCATTCTAGCAAATTAGTTTATATTTAAGTAATATTTCCTTTCCACCGTTCAGAAAATCTAACTGACAGTAGGATGCTAATGTCTAACGCCAAACTTACATGAGAAAATTACCCCATTTCAAAGTCTCGGAGCTTTCCGCATGCAAGTAGGCTCAGACCTCATTGCAAGATCAGTTGGAAAGTTGAACTATCTGCCCACCCTGCCAAGTTTCAACTTTCCCACGCTGCTCATCTCAAAGAAAGTCTGTCCATATGTGGACATGAACTCATTGTATTTATATAGTTGAATTTATGTGTAACTTGTGTTAGTTCCCTGTCAGAAATGACATGACACTGATACAGGCAATCAAAATACCAATAACAAGACAAACTTCAACCACCTTTCACACATAACAACAACAACAACAACAACAACTAAGCCTTTTCCCATACTAGACGGGGTCTACTACATGGATTCTTTGTTTCCACGGATCCCTATCGTGTGTCATGTTTGCAGTTAACTCACAATAAGCTAGATCATTGCTTATTGTTTCTTTCCAACACTTTTGTGGTCGTCCTCTACCTCTTTTAATACTTTCCAAATTTAGTTTTTCATACCTTCTTATAGGTTCTTCTTTTGATCTTCTTTCTATATGTCCAAAACATCTTAAAAGATATTCTCTCATTTTATCCTCTATTGGTGTCACTCCTAATTTGTTTCTAATAACCTCATTATGTATACAGTCTTTTCTTGTATGACCACTCATCCATCTCAACATCTTCATTTCTGTCACAGACATCTTTTGTACACGTTGATGATTAACTGCCCAACACTCACAACCATAGAACATGACAAGCCTAATTGCTGCTCTATAATATTTACCTTTAATGCTATCTTCTTATCACAAAGAATATCTGATGCTCCTCTCCATTTTAACAAACCAGCATTAATTCTATGCGTAACATCTCCATCAATTCTTCCATCACTTTGAAAAATTGACCCTAGGTATTTAAAACTTTCCTTTTGGGGGATACAATGTGTGCCAATTTTAATTTTTATGTCCTCTTAGGTAACCAAATGATCAAACTTACATTCCATATATTCGGTCTTTGCTCTACTAAGTCGGAGGCCTTTGCTTTCTAATGTTTCTCTCCATAGTTCCAATTTTTTATTAACTTTTTCCTTAGACTCCACTAATACAATGTAATCTGCAAATAACATACACCAAGGTACTTCATCTTGAATATGTTTTGTTAACTCATCAATCACCATTATAAATAAATATGGACTTAAAATTGATCCTTAATGTAACCCAATATTAACTTCAAAGAAGTTTGTCATTCCTTCATGAGTCCTTACACATGTTTTTGCACCATCATACATGTCTCTAATAAGGTTAATATATGTCAATGGGATACCTCTTTTTTCCAAAGTTCTCCAAAGAACCTCCCTCGGTACCCTATCATAAGCTTTTTCTAGATCAATAAATATCATGTGAAGGTCTTTCTTTTTTGCTCTAAAATGTTCCATAAGACGTCTCAAAAGGTGAATCGCTTCAATAGTAGATCTACCTGGCATGAATCCAAATAGGTTCTCTGTTGTACTTGATACTTGTCTTAACCTACGTTCGATAATTCTTTCTCATAATTTCATAGTATGACTCATTAACTTGATACCTCGATAATTCACACAATTTTTAATGTCTCCCTTGTTCTTATATATGGGTATAAGTGTACTTGCTCTCCATTCCTCGGGCATCTTTTGGTTTTTCCATATTTCATTAAATAGTCTTGTGAGAAAGTGATTCCTATTTCTCCTAGTATTTTCCAAACTTCTATAGGAATATTATCTGGTCCTACCGATTTACTACCCTTCATATGTTTAAGAGCCTCTTTGACTTCATTCTTTTGAATACGTCGGTAGAAATTGTGGTTTATATACTTTTCTGACTTGGCTAAATCTCCTAAACTAATACTAACATCTTTATTTTCATTAAAGAGATTATAAAAATAGTTTTTCCATCTATTTCTTATATCATCATTTGCCACTAGAATTTTTTCATCCTCGTCTTTTATGCATCTAACATAATTAAGATCTTTAGTTTTCCTATCTCTAGCCCTAGCTATCCTAAAAATATCTCTTTCACCCTCTTTTGAGTGGAGTTTTTATATAAATCCTCCCAAATTTTAGCTTTTGCTTCACTCACGGCCTTTTTCGCTTCATTCTTTGCTTTCTTATAAGCCTCTAAAGTTTCACTAGTTTTCTTAGCATAATGTAATTTGTAGCATGCCCTCTTTGCCTTGATTTTATTTTGCACTACTTCACTCCACCACCAAGCTTCTTTTTGTGCCGGTAAACCTCCCTTAGATACACCTAACACATCTTTCATCACTTTCCTAATATGTATAGCCATATTGTTCCACATATCACAGGGTGTACCAACATAATTCCAAACATCTCCTTGAAGGACTTTCTGTTTAAATATACCTTCTTTCTCGCTTTTGAGGTTCCACCATTTGGTCTGAATAGCTCGATGCACTCTTTTCTTCTTTGTCCATTTTTTTATTTGTAAATCCATAACTAAAAGTCGATGTTGAGTGGTTAAGCTTTCTCCTAGAATTACCTTGCAATCTTTATAACACGCTCTATCTTTTTTTCTACAAATAAAGTAATCAATTTGTGTTTGTGATAAGCCACTCTTATAAGTAATTAAATGTTCAACCACCTTTCACACAATTAACATTATTGAATTGGTCATCCTTTTTGAGAATGATATCGGGTCTTGCCTTTTTAACATCATTATGCTTGTATCTCATAGTGTTATGAATAACACTATGAGATAAACAAACATAATATCATGATTGCAAAAAAAGAAAGCAAAAGGGGTGTGGTTCTGTTTAGTAACACCGAAAACAAACTTTAAGCAAAACAATGACGCTCATAAAGACAGAGATACCTCATCCCCTTCATCAGCGTATGCTGGAACATTTTGTGTGGAGTAAGAATCAGATGGTCTTTGAGTTGAAGTATCATAAGCCATATTCTGAGCAGTCAAAAGTTCCAATCTTTGAGTCTGAGCTTCCAGCTTTTGGGATAACTCTTTGTTCAACTCCTTCATGTGAAAGCGAAACAGCATAAGAAGAACAAGCATCAAAATATCAAGAGCTAACAGAATTGAACGGATTTCATTGTTTGAAACAGATAGAGCATAGAGTGCTTTTGTTGGTGTAGACGTGATGTCCAGAAACTTTGAAATAAACTATATGCACATTTTCTGAGAGGTAGATCAGACTTTACTAGGGTTTAAATAAATAACAGCCTTAGCTTTCTTGGCTTAGAAACTTTTATCTATTACTTGATAAAAAGTGTAATATTGTTGAGGCACTCAGAGTGCATTGTTTAGTGAAAAATAAATGCATCTAAATGAAGGTAAGAGCTCAACTGCATTGCCCCCGAATTCTATAAGATATTTCTCCAACCTGTAATGATATATCTTTAATCATCTATTCCATTCAACTTCAGTCAAAATAGCCACTGCATCAAACAACGCAAGAAACTACAGTAGCAAATACGTGCCAAAGTTGTCTCACAAGGCATACAATGATGCAAAACAATTTGCTGCAATGATCTTTAGTTCTTTTCTGATTGGTCACATTCATGCTGGAGCATGCTAATAAATCACCATGAAAACTCACAAACCTCAGTTAAATTGCTAATAACAAGACAAAATACTTGCATCCTAAAAGAATAAGGAAGATCGCTGACTTCCAAACAAGTATATTATATAGCTAAGCAGTGCACTTTCAGACAATAAGAAAGCAGCTAGGAAGAACCATTGAGAAAGAAAAACAATGAAGCTGTCCTGAATATGGAAATATTCATTACTCCAACAGAAAATGAAAGACGAGCAAAAGACCATGTCTATATTCAGTATGCTGTCCACAAGTTGAATGAATGACCAAAGCATATATGACAATAGATTAAGAGAGAATTTGTGAATGATAATACACATAAGTGTTGAATTGAGACTCTCTCAAAATGACATACTTTCAACTCGGAAGCCTGCGAGGATTCACGAACCAGATCTCGTAACAATTCCCCTTTCTCTAACGTTAGCTGCAAAAAGGATTTTAACATGCGAGCACAATAAGAAATTCACATTACAAGCTGGAAGAAGAAAATTTCAATAAAAATATCAGCTAGTTGTCAAAGAAAAATATTTCCAGAAAATACAGAAGCATAAATGTCAAATATCTGAAAGGTTGACTACGAATATCATATTGTACCTCCACAATCAGAGACCTTATGTTGCCAACTATTCTCAACTGATCTGAGGGAAGGGTGGTAAATGAAGTCGAAAGATGAAATTCATTTTCATATGTCGAGGGAAGGCCAGTATATAGTCTCTCTGGCGGAAGAGGAAAGGACTCAACAGCCTTCCCCTGACAATCAGTAACCATGTCAATAGCACTCACCTCACCGATTGCATCATTCATCACTTCAGAACCTGAGAACAGGTAATTCGACAATAAAAAGGCTTGGTTCTATTAAACAGATGCTACCAAATGAAGAATATGTAAAGACCTTCCTATTAAACCTGATTAACACCCACACCAACACATAAGTACCTGAGTCATCAGTGGATGTTGATACATCTTTTGTAGCAATTCTCCTCTTAGTATCAACTGATTTCCCATCGGAGGAAGCCTTCTGCAACTTGGACTGCAGCAACTTTTTCTCTGCAAATAACAAGAAAATTAGGAAACATTGGGAAGAAAAAGGAAAAAGTTGTGTACAGAACCTGGAAAGATGGATTACATATCGAAATAGCTTGATTGTCACACATACAGAAAACGATTTGTGAATTAATGCTACCAATATTATCAAAAGTTGTGATTCTCCAACTCAGACCTTAGAAGAAAATGTCCATTTCCGATACTTTCATCAAACAGATGTTATTACTGTGAATATTTTATTGTTTGTACTCTTTTCAAATATTGGATATCTTATATTTCACATCTTTTTTTCAGATAAGTAATTATATCTCACATTCTTTTAATTCTGAGCCTTTTGAATCAACTAATGAAGATACCTTTGAATGTGAGACCTTTTCAACAAGGATGCTGTTTTTCTTGCTTCTACTTCAAACTCAAACCCAACCTTTTCCAGAACATGATAATGCACATCACTTATTGTACTTCTCCTCACTATCAAACTGCTCGAATATGAACTTGGTACTTCTTGTACCTTGTTAAGATCATTCACCATTAGGCATGAAACCCAGAACAGACTCATCATCTGATAGAGAGGGAAAAGGAAAAGTGAGGACCATGTAGATTTTGGGAGACATTTTCACCCACACGGACACTTCTATGATGGTGCCACATCCGTGTTGGACACTCCACCAATCAACACTCCTACTTCTCCCATGTATGACTCGTTGCTAACTTTATATTTTTCCAACAAAAACTTTCAAGTTACAGACAATTTAGTGCCATGTCACAGGGACATTTCAGTAAACACTTGGTTGATTATTAGTTCATTTATGACTAATAACTTATGAAAAGTGAGTTTTTCTTTCAGTTCTATGAGATATTATCAAATTATACTATACTTTTAGATATTGTTGTGTCTTTGCATTCAAGATTTACAAATTGTCACATCCCGCTTCCTCACCCACACCCATGTCCTGGACCCACACCTGCTACCGTATCTTTTTGTGTTAGGGAATACACAACAGTGACAACATATCTTATCCATCAAATACATATATTCCTAACTTCCTAGAACACATCTTATAACCATCACATACATATATTAGTACCTTCCTGCAAAGCATCAATCATAGACTGCATACTCTTATGTTCCTTGTCCAGATTAGAGATTTTCTTTCTGCACAAGAAATAATGACAAATAAGATCGACCAGTTTGCCTGCTTCATGGAAACCAAACTCAACAGAAAGCACAGTTCAGCCAAGTTAAAAAGGGAAAACAACAGCAACTCTACTGAAAACATACATAATCTCACAAATCAGAAGTAACAAATAAACAACCTGCTTAATCTTAATATAGACCCAACAGCCCATGAAAAACCCAGCCTAAGAGCACCTGGGAATCTGTAGTTTTTCTTACAAAGAGAATCCTAATGGAAATGCTTATTTAAACATAAAGAAGAGCATGAAGAATTCTATCATCCATCAGAATCGTTTCTGGTATATTTAGTTTGGGTATAGAGAGAAGTTAGAAGCAGCAAATGCATTAGGTAAACAAAAAACATTCAGGAGTTGCTTCCATTTTCAATATTTTTAGACAAAATCTTCCCAACTGCACAATTCTGACAAACTTCTATGTTCAGCTCTTCAGTGCCACTGCCTACCACTGGAAAAGGTTTTGGCAAGGAATCTCAGAAACCCATACTATCCCTGAAAATTCTCCTACCATTTCTTGCATCTCCATAAAACGAATGAATGGACTATGGAGTATCCAAATAAAATTCAAAGAACAACTCTACTATCAACTTTAGCATATTCAGTTTAGAATCTTCAGAAACATGGTTTCACCGTAATGAAATCATAGATAGAAGAAATAGAGAAGAAAAGTAATATTCCAATGTATATGAAGTTACTGATGTTGCCCCTCAATGCAAATCTCAGATATAGTTTCTGCCAAGTGCAAACTGACCCTTATTCAGCACTGTTCAGGGCTGCATGCTAGACAGATCAAGATGCCTCCATTAAAAGAAGGTGTCATTGCTCTCTAATCCAGCAGATTTTGACTTGGGTAATATCTTGCAAATGCCATGCATTTTAGCATGAGGCTAATATGCCATCAAGATATGGGAAGCAAGACTGTTCATTTCCAGTCTCAGAAACGCACTTTGACCATATGTATGCATCAATCCTGGTGCTTAACTCAACCATGTCATATCTGGATTGTGCAAGAGGAAACATGAAATTAATCAGTACCAACTTCTTATAGCAAACAGAATTGGTGACAAGAGGAGTGTAGTTTTCACCAAGTCCCTCAAACTTTAGGTTAAGTCAACAAGAAATGATTTTCACTACTTAGGAATCCATTCATTTCCAGGAACGTCAAAGTTGAAAAAAGGAAAAAGAAAATTGAGCAAACAAGATATGCTAGGAAAAATGGAATGATGAGTACTTGTACGAAGATATTTCAGCAGTTGCGGATTCCAGTTGCTTTTCCAGCTTCAGTTCATTCGATCTCAACCTGAGTGACTATTAAAACTTACAAGAATAAGCTTTCAAGACAATCAAAACACTAACACGACAAGAATCATCATATATGAAAGATTTCTAATGACCAAGCTACAATAACCTTAAAGGATGAAGGATAGAGAAACATGACAGTCTGCGTGCAAGTAACTCATGCATGTCTCTTTACAACTTTGTTTAAGATAAAGAAAATCACTTGCAACTGAAGCTGAAGTCTCCCTTCCTTTAGTTAGAGAGATAAAAGAGACAATCCTAAATAAATTCCCCGACTTGGACATGCTTCTTCAAGCATGTGAAAGCTAGACAAGATACCAGTCAGACTATCCAACCATGTTAGCAGTCTGAGCAGTCAAAACCCTGGCTGCCAAAGTACAGTCTGGGCTTGGCCCAAGTAATGTCATGCCAACTATCCTCTTAAACTAATATTAATCTATCTTTCAAGTATATATATAGTTACTATATAATATATAGTTAAATGCATACATATACATTTACGATACATATATCATATCTTTTATATAATATATAATATGTTTATACATACTATGTAATGAATATGCATTTTATACTATGTTGAAATTAGCAACCTCAATACCCTCTCAAGCATGTTTAGCACCCTTAGTTCGTGAGGCCCATGTGTTTCTCTTGTTTGCTTTATAAGTACTTTAGCTAAGGCATCTTCTTTGTATGCCCACTTATATTCTCAATCTGTTGCAGGCCATGCCTGCTTTTAAGAATGCCATGAGTTTCTTGTTTCTACAAGCCATGTCTGCTACAGAGGGTGCCACATGAGCTTCTCCTTTCCTCTAAACCATCTGTTCTTTATCAGGTGATAAGGTGTCTAATGGGATTTGAGAGTAAGTAAACATATGATATATTTGCCAACTATAACAAAAAGAGAAACCAAAACCAAGACTAATCCCCAGTATGCTAAAAATACATATTTTACATTCTGAGAATTAATTGTCAACTTTCATATATCTGTCTGTTTTTTTTATTTCAATCCATGGTTACATTCGCTGAAGGCTTAGGTGATAGCCAGGATAATCAGTAGTATCTATGAAAAAATTACATTTTTTTTGTTATCAAATACTTGGCAGCTGGATGTTGCACTCATTGGAGGATGAGACTGTACAGGACAAATCCCTTAATCCATGGTATGCCGTACCAGGCCAGCCTGACCATGGTTGTACTGAACCATAACTGAAGCCTGAGCAACCCAAGTTCAAGTTACTGCACCAGGAAACATGCCTTAACTTTTTTAACTTTTCCACCAAGGCGTTGCCTGGCGAGGACTTGAAAAAGCTCCTCGTTTGCCAGCCTCAGATAAAAACCTTCAACATTCCAGTGAAACGTAAACAAATGTGAAGCAACATTTAAAAGAAAAAAATTACTTTTTCTTCCAAGCCAATAACCTCAGAAGCTAAAATTTTTGCCCGTTCATCAGCAGCACTACACTCCAGTTGCACATGGGTGTACTCCATTCTCATTGCCTCAAGAGCTGACTGTAATTCATAAGAAAGTTCCGACAATCAATGTAAGAACCCTAGAATGGGAGTCTAAAAAGTGACATCATAGAAACATCTGCACATATATGAGAACAGAAAACATAGGCAACAAGGATAACTACACAAGATCTTCTCTGTGTAAGAACTTCCAGTTCACAGGGTAAAATAACTCCATGGAGAAAAAGTTTCAACAAACAGAATCAAAGACCAAGCTAGTGGAGAGAACTGAGCTGCTTCACAAACATCAAAACCATGTGGAAGAAAACTTAAAAAGTAATACTTTAATATGCTTGATACTTAGAAATACACGGCTTCCAGTATTCAACCACCTCTCGTGATGAACTTTAGACATACATATAACACATACGTACATATATATATATATACATATATATATATATATATACATATATATATATATATACATATATATATATACATATATATATATATACATATATATATATATATATATATATATATTCTTAAATGATATGGTCACTACATGTTTATAAATAAAAGATCTGAGGAAGTCCTGTAAAAAGCATTTGACAGTATTTGTTACATAATGACAATAGAACATAAATCCCAATGGCCACAAGAAGACCCAAACAACATTAAAGACAAGGTTATCACATTTTATGCTCAAAATCACTTAAAAACATGTACAGAACACCACATGCTTCTCCAACAACAACTGAAACGTCAGGGGAAGGAAAATGTTGGCTACACTAAAAACTTAAAACACTCCAATTAAACAAACAGTTGTGAGTTTCAATCGGTCATCCATGCGTCTTCATCAGATTGAGCATCATGACAAGCATTCCGTCAGTTGTGAAAATTTAGCGCATACTGGGCAACCAAAACTTGAGGCACTTAGAGAAACCTGCTCCTGTAAAACAACTGGGGCCGTCTAAACTGTCATAACTAAACTCAAAAAACATACCCAGAGCATTTTGGTCACCAAATAGTCCAGAAATTTCGAAAAAGAAGATACACTCTCCAATATGGCAGCCGTACTCTCTTGGAGGGCTTTGCTCACCCAAAAGATTTTACTAAAAGGAAACTAGAATAAAAAATGAATGCTTTTTGGTGCACAAGAAAGAAGCCAGATATACAAGTACACTTCTTTGCATGACAGAACCAATGCAACTCCAGATGTAAAAACGTCCTAGCAAATACGTTTCCAGTTTTTCCTCTATGAATGTCAAACAAAAGTTGGAAATATTAAACCAGATATATGTGAATTTGAACATCTATCAAATTGGATTTCTTTAACATCTCATTGTATATTCACTTAATCATAGGTACCTTCTTAACAAAAATCGAGTAATCTGGCATAACACTCACATTTGCACAGTCACTCACAGCCTTCAAGGATAGATGCACGATATATTAGATCACAAGATAATCATAGCATTTGACTTGTTGCACCCCCAACTTATCTGCCATTGTACATCAATGATTGACCCAAGAACAACAGATAAAAACAGAAGACCCTAACAGTAATGCCAGATTTTTTCAGTAATTACAGAATTACAAGAATAGAAGACATTTTTCAAATAATTTATGTGACATAAGCAGTACAAGTGGTCGAATATGAGACCACAAGGAAAGAACATAAACTGTGAATTCCGGCTTCTAAAACCAAAAGTATAAAAGAATACCGGCAAAAATTTTAGTGTTTTAGGGAAAGAAAAGAAAGTAAATTGATCATTGAAAAGCAAACTAGAAAGTTTTGACTTTTTCTTGTTTAAGGGAAAAAACACATTAAAGAAAACTGTAAATTCCTAGTTTTTTCAGGAAAAGAAAAACCTTGAGGAAGTTCCTACACTAAAATAAATTCAGGGTAAAGCTGGAGTGAGGGGTAGTTTTCATGGACTCCATACAAAACCAATAAGTAATGTAAATCACATCTTATCAAAGCAAAGTTCATTTGGAAAATTTAGACTGGCAAAATGTACATGAACACTAGTACTGATATAAAGGACTGAAAAAGGGCATCCAAAACATGGACCTTTTACTTCATTTAATATAAACTAATAAAAAATGTGGAGAAAACACTAACCAGCTGAGCCGCAATTTGCTCTTGAAGCTTCTCCAAATCAGATTTTAATTGACTGACAACTTCACCCTGAAAACCAACAAGTATACAAGCTAAGAAAAGAATTACACCATGCACTGAGAATATACAACTAAGCCTTTTCCCATACTAGATGGGATCGGCTACATGGATTCTTTGTTCAAATAGAGCTTGATCATGTGTCATGCTAACAATTAATTCAACATAAACTAGATCATTCTTTATTCTTTCCTTCCAACACTTTTGTGGTCTTCCTCTTCCTCTTTTACTATTTTCACAATCTACTTTCTCATACCTTCTTCCTAGAGATTTCTTTGGTCATCTTTCTACCTGTTCAAACCATCTTATTTTTCCTCATTTTGGCATCTATTGGTGTCACTCCCAATTTGTTTCTACTAACCTTATTACATAGTCTTTTCTTTTAGGACCACTCATCCATCTTAGCATCTTCATTTATGTCACGGACATCTTTTGTACATGTTAATAATTAGTTGCCCAACACTCAGAACCATAAAGCATAGTGGGTTGAATTGCTCCTCTATAATATTTACCTTTCAACTTTAATGGTATCTTCTTATCGCATAAAATACCTTATGCACCTCTCTATTTTAACTAATCTACATTAATTCTATATATAACATCTCCATCAATTTTTTTATCATTCTGAAAAATTGATCCTAGACATTTAAAACTTTTCATACACCATGTGACAATCTTGATTTCTATGCAATTTAACGTAACCAAATGATCAAACTTGCATTCCATGTATTTTGTTTTTGTTCTATTAAGTTGAAATCCTTTACTTTTCAATGTTTCTCCCCATAGTTCCAATTTCCTATTAACTTTTTTCTTAGACTCATCCACTAATATAATGTTATTTGTGAAGAATATACACCAAAGAACTTCATCTTAAATATATTTTATTAACTCATCAATGACCAATGATCCTTGATGCAATCCAATATTAACCTCAAAGAAATCTAGAATTCCTTTATGGGTCCTAACACATATTTGTGCAAAATCATGCATGTCTCTTATGAGATACCTCTCTTTTTTAAAGTTTTCCAAAAAATATCTCCACACCCTATCGTAAGCTTTTTGTATATCAATAAATACCATGTGAAGGTTCCCCTTTTTTGCCCCAAAATGTTCCATAAGATATCTCAATAGATGAATAGCCTCAATAGTAGATTTTTCTAGCATGAATTCAAATTGGTTTTTTATTGTACTCTATATTTGTCTCAATTTACGCTCAATAATTCTTTCTCATTATTTTATAGTATAACTCATCAACTTGATACCTTGATAATTTGCATAATTTTAAATCTTCCTTATTCTTATATATGAGTATAATTGTCCTCTTCTTCCATTCCTTATATATCTTTTGGTTTTTCCATATTTCATTAAAAAATCTTATAAACCAAGTAATACATGTCTCTCCTAGGATGTGAAACACGTAAATCGTACCACATGACAATGGAAACTATTTTTTGCTATATATAGTGCTCCCATACATATAATAAAACAAAATCTTTTGTTGGTGAGTGTTTGAGTCGTTTGACCCTTTCATGGCCAACCCAAGCCCGAGCAAAGGAGGGTTGCATTAGGTTGTTGGTGGCCAGTATAATCTATTACTATGGATTCTTGAATTTATGAGACTTTATTAGATATTCCCCCACTTGGCAAAGGATTGCCCGTGCTAAACGTGATTAAGGTTTAAGCAATAACCTACAACTTGACCCAAATGTAGTGACTTGGCTCCAAATAGGATTTTCACGTCAAGGAAGACTATGGGTAAAAAAGTTAGTCTGGTTATGTCCGCCCCACAGAGCCCAAAAAGCATAACTAATTTTCCCACCATTTTGATCATAGATGGATCTAGGCGCAAAAAACTAGTCCAAGAAAATAAGATTAGAGGAAAGTTCCACATCTATCGCATAAGTACATCACAGAAAAGACAAGGATTGCAAAAGGGACATGGTATTTGAGTAAAGAAAAAACAATAGAAATGCAGGTGGTTGGTATTGATACAATTAAAGATTGAAGGAGAGTAAATTAGAGTTGAAGCAACATGAAGATCAAACTGTAATGTTCATGTTTTGATTGTAATGAACATATTATAAGGGAGCATCAAGCATTCCTCACTTGACTACCTTTTTCCAAGTTTTAGAAATTATTGATAAGGAATGTGCTGAATGGTCACCTGAAAGTACAAGTTAGTCTAGATTTCTCAAACTTAAAAGATGCATAGATCTTCCAGTTTTTGCACCAGTAGAGAACATGAACCTGAAAAGGTTTATAATTTTTTCACAAGGTTCTCAATTTTTGGCAAATTTTATAGGTCTCTTTCTACAGGAATCTCTTTTTTGTATCCTCAAACTATTGGAAAGTAGAGATTCAAAGCTTTATGCTTTATCACCTTTAAAGTTTTCAAACAGATGGTTTGCTACCCTATACGTAGTCTTTCTCAATTTTTCATTTTGCTTTTCATGGATAGCTCTATCCATGCACACTTGTACAACTAGGTCACATTTAGAGTACTGTTACAAATATCATATCTAATGTGTCAGTATCACATATTGGTAAATGAAGCAATGTGGTTCAGGTACATAAATTGTACACGCTGATTTATTAATGTGTATTGATATATACAGCATGATACAACAAAGTTTCATATGATACATGGTGCACCGTATGAGTTGATGAGCCCTTTTCCTATGTTGTCAACAACGTTTAGAACTGTGATAGAGAAGAAGGAAGACTAACCAGTAAGAGCCAAAATGGGAGGCACAGCAAGAGAGTCTTAGACAGAGATGACGAAAAAAGCAGTGGAAGGCAAGTATATAAAACCCGGAGCAATGTATAGTGCAACTTTGCAGACTGTATATGCTGCACATTGTGAGCAATTGAGCAGTCCCACTAAGCGTACAACCACTTAAATGGGCCACTGTGAGACCTTAAAGCACAGATGCATCCATTTGAGAACATAGCTTTCTTTGACATTCTTCACAACTGGAAAAGAGTGAAATGGGGTGTGAACCTCAAAACAGTATGAGATTCTCGAGCACTCATTTTATCCCAAACCTAACACCTTCCTTTTCACTAGTGAAATCACCTTGAAATTCCGGTTCCTTTGAGCCGTTTTTGGATACCCAGAGCATTTTTTGCCTTGATAAATTGTGACCAAGTTTGTAATTCCTACACTCCAAATCAACAGGAGAGCAGAATAGTTTTCATACATCATTCTAAAGTAATTTTCCACATGGTAGAATGTTCAGCATGAAGAATCATCTCTCAGGACAAGTTCAGATTTAAGCACCAAAAATAATGAATGGTTGATGTAATCTGAGGGCACTCTAAGAGAAGGAATGAGGGTCAATGAATAAAGAAGCTGCAAATATGAAGATGATGATGAAAGAGAAGATAAAGTTTTTCTTAATGATGTAATTTTTTTTTACCTTTGAAACTTTAAAACATAATATGTTTTTTCTTCGTAAGTGATCATTTCAATGTTATAAACCATATCCTCGTGTTTATTTTTGGAATTTTAAGAGGTTTTTTAGAGTAATAAGGTGAAGAAGAATGAAAATGGTACCTTATTGATATAAAGAGAAGGTACGATAATCCAGTGTTATCCGTATCGTACCGTATCGTACGATAGGGTGCGATATGCCACGATATGATACACCTAGGTGTATCAATATTAAAAGGTTATTGCACCATATCGTGCGATACGGGCCGTATCGCCCGTATCGTATGCCCTGGGACCCTTATAAAGGGTCCCGGGCCGACCGAAACCCGCGATTTTTCGCGGGTTTTCTCTCTCCTTTTGGGTTCCTCAAGCTCCTTAAGAGCCAATTTTCGCCTTCTTGGTGTTCAAAGCTCTAAAATAATGTCCTATGGTGTTCGTGCAAGCCTCCAAACTCGGATTTAAGTATATTTTTAATGTTTTTTCTATTTTTTTTCTATTTATTGTTTTTGTGTTATTTCATTTTTTTTTAATGACAAAATATGAAGTTATTAAGTGTGTATACAATTTTTATTGCATTCATGAAGTGGGAGACACTCCATTTGAGTGTTATTTGAAGATTGGGGGATTTATGAAGTGCTTTTATTTTCAGGTTTTTGTTTGAATTAAAGTACTCCATTTAGATGGCAAGAAGGGGTGGTAGAGACTCCCATTATCAGTCTGATGATCTGGCATGGCAGTGAGGTATACCAGTTGAGGGTTCCAGGTTAAATATTAGATGCTTATTTTGTGAAAAGGTGGTTAGTGGTGGAATTTCAAGGTTGAAACACCACCTAACAGGAACCAGGAAAGAGTTGCTCCATGCATAGGCAGAGTTAGAAGTGTGCCAGAAGGTATTAAATGACAATGTCTGCAGATGATTGAGAGCATACAGGAAAGGAGACAACAAAAGGATGATTTCCAGATGTGTGAAGAAGCTGATGATGCTACTACCATTGGAGTTGGATTCACTGATAGTTTGCCTTCAGATGCTAGAACAGAGTTTGGTAGTAGCAGTTCACGAGCACCTAGCAGGGGAAAGAGGGTTGCAGCTGAAAGTTCAGGAAGAAATAGAGGAAGAGCTTCTTCTACCATACATTCGTTCTTTCCTCCTTCCACTACACTTGGTGCTCAACCTCGAATTTATGCTGCTATGGCTTCAGAACAACTGCATGAGCAGGCAGACCTTGCAGTAGGAAGATGGTTTTATGATGCATGCATTCCATTTAATGCAGCAAACAGTTTTCATTTTCAAGCAATGGCAGATGCAATTGCTAACATCGGTCCAGGATACAGGATGTCCTCTTATCAGAAGTTGAGAGGGAAGATATTAGATCAAACCATCATTAAAGTGCAGTAATATTATTCGACTTTGAGACAGTCGTGGAAAGAAACAGGATGCACTATCATGGCAGATGGATGGACCGATAGGCGAGGAAGGACATTACTAAACTTTCTTGTATATTGTCCTAAAGGACTCATGTTTTTGAGATCTCTAGATATGTCAGAGGAGAGAACATTGTAGAGATCCTACGACAGAAATTTGATAAGGTTATAAAGGAGGTTGGGCTAGAGAATGTAATCCAATTGATTACAGATAATGCAGCTAACTATAAAGCAGTTAGGAAGGAGTTAGCTGATATTTATGGGACTTTCTACTGGACACCATGTGTAACCCATTGTTTAGATCTCATCCTCGAGGACATTGGTGAGATGGATGAAATAAAGGCAGTAACTGAGTGTTGCCAAGATATTACAAAATTCATTTACAACTATGCATTTGTTTTGTATATGATGAGGAGATATACAAAAGGTGCAGAGCTTCTTCGCACAACTGCAACTCGGTTCGCAACAAACTTCTTATCTGTATAGAGTATCGTGAGACAGAAGCAAGCTTTGAAGAGAATGTTCTCCTCAGATGAGTGGCAACAATTTGCAAAGTTGCCTCAAAACAGAAGAAATAGAAAGTTGAATGAGATTGCAGAAACAGTTTTTAGAAGTTCATTTTGGAATGCATGTGTCAGATTATTGAAAATTATTTGTCCTTTAGTAAAAGTTTTTAGATTGGCTGACAGCAAGGAGAAACCATCTATGGGCTACCTTTATGAAGCCATGGACAGGGCAAAAGAAGCCATTAGAAATAACTTTAATGAAAAAAAAAGAGATTATGTGCCCGTGTGGAAAATAATTGATAATAGATGGAATAAACAATTGCATCAGCCTACTATCTAAACCCATCATTCAGGTACTCAACAACCTTCAAAAGGGACGGTGAGGTTAATCAAGAAATCATTGAATGTATCGACAGATTAGTCCCTGGTGAGAGCATAGCAGATGCGATACATCGAGAGATAGAGATATATGATAATGCTCTTCATTTGATGGGTTTGCCTGTTGCAATTTGTAACCGCACTACGATGCGTCCAGGTAAATTATTTATTTTCATATTTAAGTTTCATCTTACGTTACTGTAGATGTTTAGTGGAACAGGTTTGGAACTGATTGTCCAAACCTTAGAGATTTTGTAGTGAAAGAAATTGGAGTGTTTTTGAACACATCTATACAAATAAGCGCAACAGGTTGGAACACAAAAGACTAAATGATTTAGTTCATATTCGTTGTAATATGTGCCTTCGTGAAAGGTAATATTGTATTACTTTCAAATATTCAATTCAATATTATTTAACTTCAGTCTTCAATTATTAATATTATTTACTAATTGTTTATCTTTGTTTGTCGTAGGCAATTAAAAAAAGTAAATAGAGAAGAAAGTCAGTTCGATCCAATAAGTTTGGATAATTTTGATATATTAGAAGATTTGATTATGGAAGACATTGAAGAAAATGCCTTCCTAACTGAAGAAGACGTTGCTTAGATTAATTTGGAAGGAGCGCAACAACAACATCAAGGAGATGAAGAATTGATTTCTAAGAAGGAGGTGTCGTTGATGATGATGATGAGGATCTGCAACAAGGAGAACAACAACAACAACAACAACTAAGCCTTTTTCCATACTAGACGGGGTCGGCTACATGGATTCTTTGTTTCTACAGATCCCTATCATGTGTCATGTTAGCAATTAACTCCCAATAAGCTAGATCATTCTTTATTGTTTCTTTCCAACACTTTTGTGGTCGTCCTCTACCTCTTTTAATACTTTCCAAATTTAGTTTTTCTAACCTTCTTACAGGTTCTTCTTTTGATCTTCTTTCTATATGTCCAAACCATCTTAAACGATGTTCTCTCATTTTATCCTCTATTGGTGTCACACTTAATTTGTTTCTAATAACCTCATTATGTATACGGTCTTTTCTTGTATGACCACTCATCCATCTCAACATCTTCATTTCTGTCACAAATATCTTTTGTACATATTGATGATTAACTGCCCAACACTCAGAACCATAAAACATGGCAGGCCTAATTGTTGCTCTATAATATTTACCTTTTAACTTTAATGGTATCTTCTTATCACAAAGAATACCTGATGCTCCTCTCCATTTTAACCAACCAGCATTAATTCTATGCGTAACATCTCCATCAATTCTTCCATCACTCTGAAAAATTGACCCTAGGTATTTAAAACTTTCCTTTTGGGGAATGCAATGTGTGCCAATTTTAATTTACGTCCTCTGGAGTAACTAAATGATCAAACTTACATTCCATATATTCTATTTTTATTCTACTAAGTCGGAGGCCTTTGCTTTCTAATGTTTCTCTCCATAGTTCCAATTTTCTATTAACTTTTTCCTTAGACTCCTCCACCAATACAATGTCATCTGCAAATAACATACACCAAGGTACTTCATCTTGAATATGTTTTGTTAACTCATCCATCACCATTATAAATAAGTATGGACTTAAAGTTGATCCTTGATGTAACCCAATATTAACTTCAAAGAAGTCTGTCATTCCTTCATGAGTCCTCACACATGTTTTTGCACCATCATACATGTCTCTTATAAGGCTAATATATGTCAATGGGATTCCTCTTTTTTCCAAAGATCTCCAAAGAACCTCCCTCGGTACCCTATCATAAGCTTTTTCTAGATCAATAAATATCATGTGAAGGTCTTTCTTTTTTGCTCTAAAATGTTCCATAAGACGTCTCAAAAGGTGAATCGCTTCGATAGTAGATCTGCCTGGCATGAATCCAAATTGGTTGTCTGTTGTACTTGATACTTGTCTTAACCTACGTTCGATAATTCTTTCCCATAATTTCATAGTATGACTCATTAACTTGATACCTCGATAATTCGCACAATTTTGAATGTCTCCCTTGTTCTTATATATGGGTATAAGTGTACTTGCTCTCCATTCCTCGGGCATCTTTTGGTTTTTCCGATGAAGATTATTTAGTTGATGATCCTGATTACAATTTGTAAAATGTAACTGTGTCTGTAATCTGTACTTCATTTTTTGGATTAAAAATATGTAAATTTGGATGCAATTGTTCAATGTTGAATGCTCAATCTGTACGAAACTTACAATATATGAATTTAAAGCAATTACCAGATTTTTCCTGAATTGTTTTGATTTTTTTCGAATTTTTACTAATTTTTATTGATTTTTAATTAATTTTTGTATTATTTTAATATTAAAGTACGATGCGATACGCCCATATCGTGGAGCCCGATGATACACGATACGATACGCATCAAACAACACTGCGATAATCATGTAACGTTGCCCTTGTGATATGGAGTTCAGTATATTTTATGCAGCATTGTCCATTTTAAACCATCTCGATGTACTCACGTGAATTTGTATCTGCTTTTCCATCATGTCAATTCAATATTTTGATCTTCATGCATCATAACAAAACCATGAGCTTAGGATCTATGCCATTCATGTTCCAAGATTCTTCTAAAAATAAAATACATGCAGTTGCATGTTTATTCTATTATCACAAAAGAGTTATAACCAACCTTACAAAGCATGTCATATTTGAAAGGTTTAAATGGATTCATTAAATGGATGTTTTTACATAGTATTGTGATACCTCATCATAACCAAAATACTTTATTCAAAAAACTCCATTGGAATCATAAAACCTTCAGTCAAGAGCCAAGACTAGTCTACAACCAAATGACACATCTCTCCGACCAGCACCAATATATGGCTTACTGAGAAAAGGTTGAACAATGAAGGACTCGTAAAGATTAAAACAACAACAACAACTAAGTTGTTTCCCATACTAGACGGGGTCAGCCACATAGATTCTTTTGTTTCCACAGAGCCCTATCATATGCCATGTTAGCAGTTAAGTCAACATAAGATAGATTACTCTTTATTGTTTATTTTCAACACTTTTGTGGTCGTCCTCTACCTCTTTTAATACTTTCAAATTCTAGTTTTTCATATCTTCTTACAGGCGCTTCTTTTGATCTCCTTTCTACATGTCCAAATCACCTTAAACGATATTCTCTTATATCCTCTATTGGTGTCACTCCTCATTTGTTTCTAATAATCTCATTATGTATACGGTCTTTCCTTGTATGACCACTCATCCATCTCAATATCTTAATTTCTACCACAAACATCTTTTGTATATATTGATGATTAACTACCCAACACACAAAGCCATAGGTAGGTCTAATTGTTGCTCTAAAATATTTACCTTTTAACTTTAATGATATCTTCTTGTCGCAAAGAATATTTAATGCCCCTCTCCATTTTAACCAACCTACATTAATTCTATGTGTATCATCTTCATCAATTCTTTCATCATCAACAACAACAACAACAACTAAGCTTTTTCCCATACTACACGGGGTCAAATACATGGATTCTTTGTTTCCACATATCCCTATCAAGTGTCATGTTTGCAGTTAACTCACAATAAGCTAGATCATTCCTTATTGTTTCTTTCCAACACTTTTGTGGTCGTCCTCTACCTCTTTTAGTACTTTCCAAATTTAGTTTTTCATACCTTCGTACAAGTACTTCTTTTGATCTTCTTTCTATATGTCCAAACCATCTTAAACAATATTCTCTCATTTTATCCTCTATTGGTGTCACTCCTAATTTGTTTCTAATAACCTCATTATGTATACAGTCTTTTCTTGTATGACCACTCATCTATCTTAACATCTTCATTTTTGTCACAAACATCTTTTGTACATGTTGATGATTAACCGCCCAACACTCAGAACCATAAAACATGGCAGAACTAATTGTTGCTCTATAATATTTACCTTTTAACTTTAATGGTATCTTGTTATCACAAAGAATACCTTATGCTCCTCTCTATTTTAACCAACCATTCTATGCGTAACAACTCCATCAATTCTTCCATCACTCAGAAAAATTAACCCTAGGTATTTAAAACTTTCCTTTTGGGGGATGCAATGTGTGCTAATTTTAATTTCTATGTCCTCTGAGGTAACCAAATGATCAAACTTACATTCCTTCTGTCTTTGTTCTACTAAGTTGGAGACCTTTGCTTTCTAATGTTTCTCTCCATAGTTCCAATTTTCTATTAACTTTTTCCTTAGACTCCACCACTAATACAATGTCATCTGCAAAATATGTTTTCTTAACTCATCAATCACCATTATAAATAAGTATAGACTTAAAGTTGATCCTTGATGTAACTCAATATTAACTTCCAAGAAGTCTGTCATTCCTTCATGAGTTCTCACACATGTTTTTGCAACATCATATATGTCTCTTATAAGGTTAATGTATGTTAATGGATACCTCTTTTTTCCAAAGTTCTCCAAAGAACCTCCCTCGGTACCCTATCATAAGCTTTTTCTAGATCAATAAATATCATGTGAAGGTCTTTCTTTTTTGCTCTAAAATGTTCCATAAGACGTCTCAAAAGGTGAATCGCTTCGATAGTAGATCTGCCTGGCATGAATCCAAATTGGTTCTCTGTTGTACTTGATACTTGTCTTAACCTACGTTCGATAATTCTTTCTCACAATTTCATAGTACGACTCATTAACTTAATGTCTCGATAATTCGCACAATTTTGAATGTCTCCCTTGTTCTTATATATGGGTATAAGTGTACTCGCTCTCCATTCCTCGGGCATCTTTTGGTTTCTCCATATTTCATTAAATAGTCTTGTGAGCCAAGTGATTATTGTTTGGTCCTACCGATTTACCACCCTTCATGTGTTTAAGAGCCTCTTTGACTTCATTCTTTTGAATACGTCGGTAGAAATTGTGGTTTATATACTTTTCTGATTTGGCTAACTCTCCTAAGCTAATACTAACATCTTTATTTTTATTAAAAAGCTTATAAAAATAGTTTTTCCATATATTTCTTATATCATCATTTGCCACTAGAATTTTTTCATCCTCGTCTTTTATGCATCTAACATAATTAAGATCTTTAGTTTTCTTATCTCTAGCACTAGCTATCCTAAAAATATCTCTTTCACCCTCTTTTGAGTTGAGTTTTTTATATAAGTCCTCCCAAATCTTAGTTTTTGCTTCACTAATGGCCTTTTTCGCTTCATTCTTTGCTTTCTTATAAGCCTCTAAAGTTTCATTAGTTTTCTTAGCATAATGTAATTTGTAGCATGCCCTCTTTGCCTTGATTTTATTTTGCACTACTTCACTCCACCACCAAGCTTCTTTTTGTGCCGGTACACCTCCCTTAGATACACCTAACACATCTTTCGCCACTTTCCTAATATGTATAGCCATATTATTCTACATGTCACAGGGTGTACCATCATAATTCCAAGCATCTCCTTGAAGGATTTTCTGTTTAAATATATCTTCTTTCTCACTTTTGAGGTTCCACCATTTAGTCTCAATAGCTCGATGCACTCTTTTCTTCTTTGTCTATTTTTTATTTGTAAATCCATAATTAAAAGTCGATGTTGGGTGATTAAGCTTTCTCCTGGAATTACCTTACAATCTTTACAACAGGCTCTATCTTTTTTTCTACAAATAAAGTAATCAATTTGTGCTTGTGATAAGCCACTCTTATAAGTAATTAAATGTTCTATCTCGTTTTTTGAAGATAGTATTGACTATAAAGAGATCAAATGCCATAGCAAAATTTAAAATCTCCCTACCTTGCTCATTTATATCGCCAAAACCAAAGTTTTCATGAATACCTTGATATCCTAATGCCTCTTTACCAACATGTCCATTTAAGTCTCCTCCTAAACAAATCATCTCCCTTTGTGAAATCTTTTGAAACACCTTATATAACTCTTCCCAAAAGGTTGTCTTTATACTATCTTCTAGTCCTACTTGGGGTATGTAAGCACAAACTATATTCAAAACCTCTGCTCCTAACACTAATTTCAATGTCATGATTCGGTCACCATATCGTTGTATGTCTACTACACTATCATTTAAATCTTTATTTATGATAATACCAACTCCGTTACGAGCATTTTCTTTACCAAAGTACCATAATTTAAAACTTGTATCCTCTGTCTCCTTTGCTTTTTCTCCAACCCATTTTGTCTCTTGTAAACATAGAATATGAATCTTTCTCCGAATCATAGTATCTACCACCTCCATTAGCTTACCGGATAATGTTCCAATATTCTAAGAACCAATACGAATCTTATTATCTAGGACTAGCTTCCTTACCCCCCCGCATCCGTCCATAATTAAAATGTGGAGACCCTCTCTGCAAATTATTCACTACATTCGGGCAAAAATGTAGCGGGACTAACTTCTTTACTCACACCCGTCCATGATGTGAGAACCCTCTCTGCAATTGATTCACTACATTCGGGTGAAAATGTAATGGCCCTTGCTTACTTATTACTGCATTCGGGCTCTTCAGGATGTCGCTAGGCGGGGATGCCCCAAAGCAATGCCCATAATTTTTGTAATCCATGTTATAAAATCCGACGAAGTATTACGCTAGCTGTCGAAAGCCTAACACAACCCTCCTCCTTTATCCGGGCTTGGGACCGGCAATGCAAGGGTGATCCCTTACATAGGCAGAGTTCCATCAATTCTTTCATCACTATGAAAAATTAACCCTAGGTATTTAAAATTTTCCTTTTGGGGATGCAATGTGTGTCAATTTTAATTTCTATGTCATCTTAAGTAACCAAATGATCAAACTTATATTACATATATTTTGTCTTTGTTCTACTAAGTCGGAAAACTTTACTTTTTAATGTTTCTCTCCATAGTTCCAATTTTCTATTAACTTTTTCCTTAGACTCCTCCACTAACAGAATGTCATCTACAAATAACATATACTAAGGTACTTCATCTTGAATATGTTTTGTTAACTCATCAATCAATATTATAAATATGGACTTAAAGTTGATCATTGATATAACTCAATATTAACTTCAATGAAGTTTGTCATTCCTTCATGAGTCCTCACACATGTTTTTGCACCATCGTACATGTATCTTATAAGGTTAATGTATGCCAATGGGATACCTCTTTTTTCCAAAGTTCTCTAAAAAAACATCCCTTGGTGCCCTATCGTAAGTTTTTTCTAGATCAATAAATATCATGTGAAGGTCTTTTTTTTTTGCTCTAAAATGTATCATAAGACATCTCAAAAGGAGAATCGCTTCAATAGTAGATATGCCTGATGAATCCAAATTGGTTCTCTGTTTTACTCGATACTTGTCTTAACATACGTTCAATAATGTTTTCTAGATCAATAAATATCATGTGAAGGTCTTTCTTTTTTACTCTAAAATGTTCAATAAGACATCTCAAAAGGAGAATCGCTTCAATAGTAGATATGCCTGATGAATCCAAATTGGTTCTCTGTTTTACTCGATACTTGTCTTAACCTACGTTCAATAATTTTTTTCAATAATTTCATAATATGGCTTATTAACTTGATACCTCGATAATTCGCATAATTTTAAATGTCTCTCTTATTCTTGTATATGGTTATAAGTGTACTCGCTCTCCATTTCTCGGGTATCTCTTGGTTTCTCCATATTTCATTAAATAGTCTTATGATCATTAAATAGTCTTGTGAGCAAAGTGATTCCTCTCTCTTAGGATTTTTCAAAGATTTTTCAAACTTCTATAGGAATATTGTCTGGTCCTACATATTTATCACCCTTCATATGTTTAAGAGCCTCTTTTATTTCATTCTTTTGAATACGTCGGTAGAAATTATGGTTTATATACTTTTTTTATTTGGCTAACTCTATTAAGCTAAGATTCTTAGTTTTCTTGCTATCCTAAAAATATCTCTTTCACCCTCTTTTGAGTTGATCTTTTTATATAATTCCTCCCAAATTTTAGCTTTTGCTTTATTAACTACATTATTTTGCTTTCTTATAAGCCTCTAAAGTTTCACTAGTCTTCTTAGCATAATATAATTTACAACATGCCCTCTTTACCTTGATTTTATCTAGCACTACTTCACTGCACCACCAAGCTTCTTTTTATGCCAATACACCTCCCTTATATTCACCTAACACATTTTTTGTCACTTTCCTAATATGTATAGTCATATTATTCCACATATCACAAGGTGTACCAACATAATTTCAAGCATCTCCTCGAAGGAATTTCTGTTTAAATATACCTTCTTTCTCGCTTTTGAGGTTCTACAGTTCTACCATTTAGTTTGAATAACTCGATGCACTCTTTTCTTCTTTGCCAACTTTTTTACCTCTAAATCCATAACTAAAAGTCGATGTTGGGTGGTTAAGCTTTCTCTTATAATTACCTCGCAATCTTTACAACACAATCAATCTTTTTTCTTATAAATAAAATAATCAAATTATGTTTGTAATAAGACACTCTTATAAGTAATTAAATGTTCATCTCATTTTTTGGAGATTGTATTGATTATAAAGTGATCAAATGCCATAACAAAATTTAAAACCTCCCTACCTTCCTCATTTATATCTCTAAAACCAAAGTTTTCATGAAAACCTTGACATCCTAATGCCTCTTTACCGACATGTCCATTTCAATCCCCTCCTAAACAAATTATCTCCCTTTGTAGAATTCTTTGAATCACCTTATCTAACTCCTCCAAAAAAGATATTTTTATACTATCTTCTAATCCTACTTGGGGTGTGTAAGCACAAACTATATTCAAAACCTTTGCTCCTAGCACTAATTTCAACATCATGATTCCTTTAAATCTTTATTTATGATAATGCAACTCTGTTTCGAGCCTTTTTCTTTCCTCAGTACTATAATTTAGAACTTATATCATCAATCTCCTTTGTTTTTTCTCCAACCCACTTTGTCTCTTATAAAGATAAGATATGAATCTTTCTTTGAATCATAATATCTACTATCTCCATTAGCTTACCACACAATGTCATGATATTCTAAGAACCAATATGAATCTTATTATCTAGGACTAGCTTCCTTACCCCCTGCATCTGTCCATACTAAAAATGTGGAGACCCTCTCCGTAATTTGTTCGCTACATTCGGACGACAATGTAGCAGGATTAACTTCTTTACCAACACATGTCCATGATGTGAGAACCCTCTCTGCAAATGTTTCACTATATTCGGGCGAAAATAAAGAGGCCCTTGCTTACTTTTCACTGCATTGGGGCTCTGTAGTGCATCGCTAAGAGGGGATGCCCCAATGCAATGCTAAAGATTATTCTTGGTAAAATATAGAGGAAAAATCCCCAAGAAACCGAACCTTGATGGTTCTCTAGGGTTCTTGAGCACAAATGTTGGTTTTTCTGATGCAATCTTGGAAGCATACGAGGTGTATGAACATCTCTTGATCTTCCATGAATGATACGTGGAAATCAAGAACCTTTCTCAAAAGAAGATAGGATCAGCCATACCTTGGCTTGTTGACTTTTCAAGGTTTTAAACCGCTCTTGGATAAGATCTTGTGGATGACTTCTTGAGTGAAAAAGAAAAGAGATTAACAAGGGAGGAGTTTAGTTAAGGAGAAGTAAATTTTGTTAAAGGGGAGGAAAATGATAAAGGAGGATTTGTAAGAGACCATAATTAATTAAGCACGCACCTAAGTGATCCCCAACAAAATCCAATTTAAACCATCTAAACTTGGAATTGGAAGGGCATCCGCATTTACTTCTCAGTCTCATTCATTTACATTCCAATAGAAACAAAGCTCTAACTATCTTATCTAATTACAATTTCACAATTTTCAAACTTTATCAAACTAATGTAGAGAAATTGTGAAACTGAATCTAATTAAAAGAATTTCTTCTAAATGGAGCACTCAAGGGTGTGAAGGACCAATTTACGACATGATACTTTACTTGGTGAAAATGGGACACGTTCAGATCAAGTGGCTTTGGAATTGGGTCCAACTTCATAAGATGTGGTGGGTTGCGTCACGATATGGATTATTTTGCTTGAGCTCCAGATTCCATGGATGTCTTCCACGGATTGGATCTAACTTGGATCTTACCTAGCGCATCACATTGGTATCAGTTTTGGTTTTGGTGAATAATGAAACAAAGAGCACCTGTTGATTGAAGCTATCTGTGAGAGATGAGTTTTCTGCAGCTAAAGACTCAGCTAATGTTTTTGAAGCCTCTAGAGCTCGCTGCAACGAGAATTTTTCTTGGGTCAAATCCTCAATATGCTGCAAATAGAAATAATACCATGTAAGTAAAAATCATACATAATGGAACTTAATACTCCAACATGCAACAGAATGCATTATATTTAGGAAAAAAGAAAAGAAGGAATTGAAGAAAAACAGACAGCCAGGAAAACAAAAAGAAAAGAATATGGTAAATATAACAACTAAGCCTTTTCCCATACTAGAAGGAATCAGCTACATGCATTTTTTGTTTCTATAAGATTTGATCTTGTGCCATACTAACAGTGAACTGAACAGAAGCTAGATCTTTTCTTTGTTAGTTTCCTTTCAACACTTTTGTGGTCTTCCTTTTCCTCTTTTAACATATTCACCACCTAGTTTCTTACATCTTACCGGAGCTTTCTTTGGAGGCCTTTTCATGTGTTCAAAACTTCAAACCATCTTAAATAATTTTTCTCATTTTATCATCATTCACTCTCAACTTATTTCAACTTTATTATGAATATGATCTTTCTTTATATGACTATACACCTATCTTTATACGACTACACATCCATTTGACCATCTTCATTTCTATTACATGTCTTTCACACATATTGATGATTAACTACCGAATACTCTGGACAAGGTGGGTCTAATTGTTACTTATAATATTTACCTTCTAACTTTAATGCTAGCTTCTTGTCACACACCTCTCCATTTAACCAACCTGCATTAATTATATATGATTGACTTTTTTACTACCATAAAAAGCTGACCCTAGGTAATGAAAAACTTTCCTTTCGAGGTATGCAATCCAATATGTGTCAATCCTAATTTCCATGTTATTTGTAATAATCAAATCATCAAAATTTCATTCCATATATTCTATCTTTGTTCTACAAAGTTGGAAGATTTTATTTTTCTAATGTTTCTGACTTTAGAAAATAGAGGCTTTCAAAAGACTACTTGGCCTTATAGGTGAAAACATCGAAGTTGTATGCACCCAACACTTTAAACAGAATAAAAGCAAGATGAAATTTTGGCATGGTATGGCAGGGGAGCAAGGTTTACAGCCTCATAGGTCAAGTGCTGCAACTCCTACATGGCAAATACATTTAACGAGCCTAAATGTTTCTTTCACTCAATTTACACGAAATCAAAACATGTAGTCTCATGAAAAGAGCCAGAATATCCCACCAGATACAACCAAGAAAAGCTGTATAGTAATCCATTAAATACTAACTAAAACTACCAAGTGTGCCCATAAAAACTATTTATAAGAAAGGGCTTTCCCTTGGGATCTGAAGCAAACAACCCTATCAGAAAAGACATATGCTGACATATTAATTACATTCGTGGATGTTTCATAAGGAAACTGGCTTGCAACTCTTCAACTCTGAATAACTTTCATCAATGTTGCCCTTCCGGGAAAAGTTCAAACTCTCAGAGCAACACATAACAAATGCACCTTAGGAACAGTAGAAGGAAAGAGAACAGAATTCACAAAATTTAAGGGAGTGCACACTGCAGTCTTAGAGTAGTAGAGAATATCACCTGCTCTAAAGCTTTAAAATCCTCGTAAAATCCAGATGGAGCTTCAAGCTTTGTGTCCATGCTTCCACAACCTGGTGATTGACTATTATCACTTACATGGTGATCTGGGGAACTTTGTGGATTCAAGTTCCTCAGGTCCACAAAAGGCTGCACAGTTGCAGGGTATGGTGAAGATGACTGGACTAATGCAACATCCTCACTTGATCTTTTCATAAACCCTAAAGGTCCTGTTTTTTCCGATTCAACAATTGAAGTGTGGGAAGTTGAAGTTAATCTTTCAGAAAGAATAGAATCAAGGAAAGATGGACGGGATCTATGACTCCTAGATTCTGATGTCATGGCATCTGGATATGAATGGTTCAAAGTACTTTCATAATCAAAAGTTGGAAAAAGAAGCACTGATTTTGCAGTCAAGGCATGATTCACATCAGAACCACGATGATTGGTTCCAAGAGGTCCATTAACCCCTGTGTTAGCAAAGTCAGCAGAAGATTTTTGAATATGTCGCTCAGCTGCAACAGGTGAGCTCCAGATGGTATTCTCGTGAAAATTGTCTGCACACTTAAAAGCACAAGTTCAGAAAACTATTATGCCAAAGTGGCATCAAGAGCATAAACAAGGGAAATAACAGGCATTAAGATTCGCACTGCTTGACAGTGACGCAGCACGTCCCACAGTAATGCCATAAGCATTAAATCCACGTGAAGAATATTTTGATAATGAATCAATCAGGTATCTTCCACCAAATCTTCCTCTGTCTTCTAATGGATTGCCAATGTATACATTCTCTTTTTGTTCTAAATTCTAATATGGTATAGCAGACATAATGGAACTTGGATGGATCATTTTTACCTGATTCAGTAACAACCGGTGCTGCAGGTGTTCCCAAGAAAATAGCTTCTCTGTCTCCATTGGTAGTCTTTAAGTTATTGTGCTTATCAATGCCATTGTCACCATGACGTACTGCACGAAATTCAGAATCATTAAGCCCTTTGGATGCAGGAGGCTGTTCCGCTTGAGCACTCTTGGGCCACGAAATGGGGATATGATGTTCTCCGTTAGAAATTAATTCGTTGCCATTTTCTAAAAACGGAACGGCAACACCATTGTTGCTCGAGGATTCATCTACTGTGTGGTCAGAACCAAGTAGGTTGGCTGGCTGGCTTTCTAAAGGCACTCCATCAGCCAGCGACAACCTAGCAGCAGCAGTGCCCTTCTTCGTCTCTTCCTTCTTTTTCTTGCGAAATGCCTCCAGCTGGAAATGACAAAACCGAACTTACCAGGTTAAGCCGTTATTTATTGCCGTCATGGTACATTTCAGAACCGGAAAATCTCTTCTCCATATTCAACCGAAGGGGAAAAAAATTTAAAACGATAAAATTCAAGAGGTAATATCATTGCCTCTATCGAACAAGCCACAATCACAGCATAAAGAATGGACTGGGACATGAATCGAACACCGACAGGAACCGGATAGATCGGGCAGGCAGAGAATATTCAAAAAGGGAGGCATAAGTAAAAGAACCAGACATCGATGCTAATCCATGACGCGCATTGAAAAACAAGAGTCAGGATGGCACACAATATTAATGAAGAATTCAACGGGATGGAGAACGCACCCGTTTTCTCCCAGCTTCAAGATGCTCCTGCTTCGTACGCGCAGAAGAAGCAACCTGCACCGATGCCATCACAAAGCCGACGAGTTCTCGCGAAATCAAAACCGCCGGTGCCGGATTCTTCACCAGAGAATGAAGAGTCTAATGCAGAACAAGAGGGTGGGGGCGCCGGGGAACGCAAACCGGAACAGAAAAGCAAATCTCACCAACACGGGACATGAATTCCACCCTAAATTCTACGGATCGGATTCCGGTGAACGGCCGGAGGATGAAGCAGAGTCGCGAGTCAGATCCCTGCGACCGAGGAGAAGAAAATAGCAATGGAAGTCGTGAAACCGGCTTCCAATTTTTCTTTTGAAGTTTTATTTACATCACAGTTACGGTGTGTTTGAAATGGGGTCTTCTAACCATACACCCCTTTTACTATTAATACGCCCCTTTTATTATTGATACACTTTCAAACACATTAAGGGTATTACTATCTTCACAACCCTAATTTAAAAATTATCGAAACTATCCTTACAACAATTCCTCCCGTCTCTTCCACCAAATTCTCGTATTTTTTTTACTCTAACAATCAAAATTTCATTTATTTTGAGCTATTTGTGGTTTTTTTGCAATCAAACAATACACGATTATTATCTTAAAAACCTCGTGAAAAATTTATGAAATAAGAAAGAAGAGAAAAAATACGATTGATCCGACCGATTTTCATATTTTTAAAGTTTTGATAGGTTGTTTTTAAGAATATTTTTTTAATTTTTATAGGTTTGTATTGTCTTTGTGTTTTTTTCATTTTGGTTGATGTTTCATGGTTTTAGATCGAAAAGTTTACTCGTTAAATCTTTGATTTCAAACGTGGTATACAAGCACCTCTCTCTAAGGAGAGATGTGCCTAGATTGTGTCTCTAACAAAAGAGATATGCACCTTAGTTATATTTCTTATGCTATATTTGTATAGATACTTCGAACCTTATATCTTTTATTTATTGTAAAATCACAAACAACTCGAGCGAAAATACTTATAATGGAATAGATTTAAGAAGATTACAACTCATCAAAATAGTTATTATACTAAGAATAAAGATATTGGAAGTGATTCTAGTGCACATGATAATGTGTTCTTTGACTAGTTGATCGATGAAGTAAAAGAAATATTTGTTGACTAAAGTTGATGATATTTGCTCTTATTTGTAACAAGGGATGTGTTTAGCAATCGTAATAAGCTTATTGAGTGTAAAAAAATGTTACAAAAAGTATAATATTGTTATTATTATTTATCATTCGAAGAGTAAAGGCATAAGGTATGACTTAGGTCTAAAGAGTGGTAAAAATATGATGAATAAAAATATTGATGTTGAAAATAGCATGTGTACGAGCACTAAGAAGATAGAGTGTCTATCTTTATAGATAGGGAATGATTTTGTAAAGAGATTGAGTGAATTGGGAATCCTTTGCTTTCTAATGTTACTCTCAATAGTTCCGATTTTCTATTAACTTTTCCTTAGACTCCTCTACTAACATAATGCCATCTACAAATAACATACACTAAGGTACTTCATCTTGAATATGTTTTGTTAACTCATCAATAACCATTATAAATAAGTATGGACTTAAAGTCAATCCTTGATGTAACCCAATATTAACTTCAAAGAAGTTTGTCATTCCTCCATGAGTCCTTACACATGTTTTGTGCCATTGTACATGTCTCTTGTCAAGTTTATGTATGTCAATGGGATATATCTTTTTTCTAAGGTTCTTCAAAAAAACATCTCTCGATACCCTATCATAAGCTTTTCCTATATCAATAAATATTATGTGAAAGTCTTTCTTTTTTGCTCTAAAATGTTTCATAAGACGTCTCAAAAGATGAGTCGCTTCAAGAGTAGATATGCTTGACATGAATCCAAATTGGTTCTCTATTGTACTCGATACTTGTCTTAACCTATGTTCGGTAGTTATTTTCCATAATTTCATAGTATGGCTCATTAACTTGATACTCCTATAATTCGCACAATTCTGAATGTCTCCCTTGTTCTTATATGTGGGTTTAAGTGTACTTGCTCTCCATTCCTCGAGCATCTTTTGGTATTTCCATATTTCATTAAATAGTCTTGTGAGCCAAGTGATTCCTATTTCTCCTAGCATTTTCCAAACTTTTACAGGAATATTATGTGGTCCTACCGTTTTACCACCCTTCATATGTTTAAGAGCCTCTTTTACTTCATTCTTTCGAATACATCTGTAGAAATTGTGGTTTATATACTTTTTTTATTTGGCTAACTCTCCTAAGCTAATACTAACATCTTAATTTTTATTAAAAAACTTATAAAAATGGTTTTTTCATCTATTTCTTATATCATCATTTGTCACTAGAATTTTTTCATCCTCGTCCTTGATGCATCTAACATAATTAAGACATTTAGTTTTCTTATCTCTAGCCCTAGCTATCCTAAAAATATCTCTTTCACCCTCTTTTGAGTTGAGTTTTTTATATAAATCCTCATAAATTTTAGCTTTTAATTCTCTGACGGCCTTTTTGCTTCCTTCGTTGCTTTCTTATAAGCTTCTAAATTTTCACTAGTTTTCTTAGCATGATGTACTTTGTAACATGCCCTCTTTGCCTTGATTTTATTTTGTACTACTTCACTCCACCACCAAGCTTCTTTTTGTGCTAGTATACCTCCATTAGATTCACCTAACACATCTTTCGCTACTTTCCTAATATGTATAGGCATATTGTTCCACATATCACAGAGTGTACCAACATAATTCCAAGCATCTTCTTGAAGGACTTTCTCTTTAAATATGTCTTCTTTCTCTCTTTTGAGGTGCGTAAGCACAAACTATATTCAAAACCACTGCTCATAACACTAGTTTCATCCTCATGATTCCGTAACCATATCATTGTATGTCTATTACACTATCCTTTAAATCTTTATTTATAATAATACCAATTCCGTTTCGAGACTTTTCCTTACCTGAGTACCATATTTAAAATTTATATCCTTAATATCCTTTGCTTTTTTGCCAACCCACTTTGTTTCTTGTAAATATAGAATATAAATCTTTCTCCGAATCATAGTATCTACCACCTCCATTAGCTTACCTAACAATGTTCCGATATTCGAAGAACCAATATGAATCTTATTATCTAGGACTAATTTCCTTACCCTGCGCATTCATCAATATTGAAAATGCGAAGACCCTCTCTTTAATTTATTCACTACATTCGGGCGGCAATATAATGCGACTAACTTCTTTTCTTTACCCACACCCATCCATGATGTGGGAACCTTCTCTGAAATTGATTCAATATATTTGGGTAAAAATATAATAACCCTTGCTTATTTTTTCCTGCATTCGGGCTCTGCAATGCGTTGTTAAGAGGGAGGCCCCAACACAATGCCCATAATTTGTGTAATCCATGGTATAAAAATCCGACAAAGTTTTGTGGTGGTTGTCGGAAGCCTAACACAATCCTCCTCCTTTATCTGGGCTTGGGACGAGCCATGCAAGGGTGATCCCTTACATGGGTGGAGTTAAGCATAGCCTAATTCTAACTCTAATAAATATATCAAGCTCAAATATTTAGAAGTCTAAACAATTCATTCAGAATGGTGCGATGTCCTCCGACATGATCTTCGAAAGTCATGCATAAACACCTCAATAACTAACTCTCAACTTTATTGTACTATCTCAAAGTGTAGTTTGATCAACGCCATGCCACCATAAGCCGGCCGAACCCACTTCACTTCATTCAGGCCTGCGTACCTGTTACTTGACACCTTGTACTCTGAAAGTAATAGCTTTACTATTAACTATAAAATAATGCAGTGAGCTCTAATCTATAGCTCACTAGAGAAGTTATACACTCCTTAATATAATTTATACTAAAAGCATGTATATTTTATAATAATTTCATAGTAAAATAATATTTCATTTCAATTCATTTTTCCAAGTCAATACAAACTCTCTCACACACCAATTACGATAATTAGAACCCATAGTATATCTAAAACAAGTTGCAAGAGTCATCCGACACTCCTTCACATGACTTTGTCACTCCATTCATGCTGGTCAAACCACATCGACTCTCACGATAGAATGTTCGAACACACTCTATATTCCCCTCAAGCCGTAATACCTGAGGAACCTATAAGTCTTTAGAGATCTCACACAAGTAAGGCTCATGTATTCATACATTATTAAGTTCCAAAACCAATTCCATCTTATCATATTCACAAGTTCATATATGGATTCATATATCCAAATCCACACTCATAATATTCAAATAACATTTTTATATCAAACACATGCACATCAAATCATACTTTTTATCAACCATGTCATAAAGAAAATGATCTCAAAGTATATTAAATAACCCATAATTTCAATCATTCAAAATAAAAAAATTTAATTTATAACATGATTCTATTAAGAAATGTAGAACCCCTTATTTAAAGGAACATCAAGATCCAATCCTCAAACCACTTAACCACTCTTATCACTACCAAATCCTCCAATCTTAATCTCTAAGCAATTTCAAATAATAATATTAAAACTTATTTAACTATGAGTCTAACACAACAAATTGGATCTAAATTGAACTCTAAATAACCTAAAAACTAACCTAGATTCAAATAGACAATCCAAGATCCAAATTATCACATGGACCCATTTTTTATCCAAATTAGACACACAACTGGCATTCTATATTCCTCAATCAACACAAAACCTAGCCCAAACTTAAAACTACCTAGACAGGTTTTGTGTTAAGTTTCGTTTTAACCCAAAACCTATTTTCGAACCCAACCTATTTTTTGACACAATAGAATCCAAAATTTGTTTATAACCCAAGACTATTCAAGGCACATAGATAGGATACATATCCAGTCATGGCATGGCATGGCAATAGACACAACACGTACATTGTTAGACACAATATGACACAAAAGAGGACACCGTTTCCCCCAAACCCAAACAACCATGGAATTTGGCAGTGATTTCATTGTTTCTTGGCATCGAGAAGTGCCAATAGTGCCCCCCCACTGTTTGCCAGCTTCTCCTCTCCCCATCAATCTCAAGAATGGTCGACGATGGTATTGTTTTATTGATAAACAAACTTAAAATAGAAATCCTTGTAGAAAATGGTGAAATCTATTGAAAGAGACAATTTTTCGGCTAAATCGACACCCACAACTCTTTCAAATCATTCCTAGTACATCAATGCACCATCCCAATCCCAAAATGATGATTGATTTCAATTTTCAAGTATTACACCAAAAAATTAGCAAAAAAAAAATGATGAAATACCTTGTTTCTTGGCTGATATTTTTTTATGTTGTTGGTTGCTCGGTTCTTCTCAACACTTCAGGCAATCATTTATGAAGAAGATCGACGATGAATTGTAATGGAAAAGGCAAGGGAGTGGTTGTCATTTTTCTCCCCTCCCTCTTTCCTTAATCACATAATAGCGCATGATGTGTTACTGTGTTGTAGCTCAGGTGGACCTGGTTTAGGTACGAATCGAGGTCTGATCCAAGTTATAATATTTTACCCTCTTTAAAAGAATTGTCCTCAGAATTTAGAGAATAGTTAAAAAGATGTGGGTATTCCTATCTCATGTCATCGTCAAGCTCACAAGTGACTTCGCTCGATGAGTGATGGCTCCAATGTACCTTTATTATCCTCACAACTCAGTGACACATGACTTGTTCCTTTCCATCAAAGATAGCTACATGTTGCTCCTCATAATATCCTTATAGTGGCCTGGCCACAATAACATATGAAGGATCATAAATGTACTCCGTCACATGGATACATAAAACACATTATGTAATGGAGTCAATGATGATGCAGTTCCAATTAGTATTATGTATTTCCAACTCACTTAAGGATCAGGCAAAGTCCAATATAGCTAGGCTTCAACTTACCCTTTTGCCCGAAGCACATCACTCCACAAGCTGAGGATGCTTTCAAGAACACATAATCGCCCACCATAAACTCTAGGTTATGATGCTTCCTATCTTCATAGCTCTTGTATTGGTCCTTAGCTACCTTAATACACTAAAGCATCAAATTCATCCTATCTAATGGTTGTCAAAGTATCACTTGATCTATCACAAGTCGTAATCCATATTCATCCCAACATAATAAACTTTTGCATTTTTCCTCGTACGATCATAGGCCAAACAACATTGTGCTTCTACGAGCTAAGAGGAAGTCCGTTAATAAAATTCATGTTAATATGGTGTCATTTTCTCTCATAAATGGGCAAAGGTCTTAAGGTATCCATTGGCTACCTATGATCTGCTTTCACCTTCTGGCAAGCCAAATATCTAGCTACAAACTCATACATTTTCTTCTTCATTCTAAACCAATAAAATACTAAAACTACCCAAACTGTTTTCGAGCCCAATTTGTTTCTCATACAAAACATAACCTATTATTGTAAAGTAGATTCTGGATATTCAATACAAGTAGATTATGGCTCTATGACAAACAATGATATTGAATTTAATTGTAGTGGACCAAGTGATACATTTGTTGACTAGTTGACTTTGGATATGAGAATGCATTTGTAGATTATGAGGATGATTGCAATCATCATTTTTCATACAACAAGTAATGGCATAAGAAGCAATGTATAGCTTGGGTTTGAAAAAGTTGCGAATACAAAAGCAATGAAAAAATTGTTGTTAAAAAAATGCATCATATTGTTGGTGAGATTTGGATCCAGACCTTGATTGCTGCAAGACAAACTCTTCCACCAGAGCCTATCAAGAAAGGTTACTCTCTATGGAATTTTGGCAAACTTTCCTCTCGTCCAAAGATACTTTCAAACTAGGTCTACAAAAACACCCTATAACAAGATAATAAAATATAGAGCACTAGATGAGCAATCCCATGTCAAACTTCAATTGAAATCTAACATCAAAATGAGAGACGATAACAATGGAAACTCTTTATTTGACAGAAAATACATTGAAATAGCTACTCCAACACAACTATCCCGACCACCAGACATCTATCTACCTTCTCCTAGTCGAGTAGAAGCCAATGGATTTGCATGAGGAATCTGGGTGGTCAAACATTCTATTAGTGAGTCGAGGAAGTCTAGACCTTTTGACTGAGTTCATACTTTGGAGGCCTAGTCCCATTGTCTCAATAGGGGGGCGATTACATGATGTCTTTTATTGAGGATCAACTTGACTTTGGTGTACTTAACAAAGAATTTCATTTCAATATTGCATATAAAAGTGAATATAAATGGATCTCTCTACTATAAAAGAGATAAGCAAACCTCAGTTCAAATAATCTCCTAATGGAGAAGCATACACCTCTTCTCATCTACTAGTATGAGTTGAAGAAGAATGGATCGAGCATCAACTGCTCTTACACCACACAACTGTTATGTATACAGTTTCTTACAAGACACAATGATGCAACCCTACCTCCTATAAGTTAGTCCCATGGGGTGGTAGTAGTGTAGTCATGTGAGACTGTAAAAAAACTATTGTAAGCCCCCACGGGGTGGCCATAGTGACACAATTGGGTAGCAAGCAAGTCTAACTCTGTGCATGCTATTAGTGGTGGTAGTATAGGGTTTGCTACTTATAGGCTCCCACGTAGTGGTAGTATCCACTCCCACGGTGTAGGAGGCCCTCGCAATGTGGGAACACAAACTTGGTAGTGTTAGTGGGTCACCAGGCTACAACAATGCCATGTGGGAGCCTTACAGTAGCAATAGCCTTGCTCTTCCTATAAGACCTCTAAAGGACAACTATTTAACAAGTGAGCTAGTGTAGGAGTTCCTGAAGAAAGGGAAAAATTATAAATAAAAAAGGTTTGGTTTAATTGATTGAGAGATTGAGGGGGCGGAAGGCTAGATTAAAAGAGAGATAGATAGATTGATTTACAGAGGGAGAGGAGGATAATGCAGAGTTGAAAAAATGTTTAACTCATCAAGCTCATGACCTGAAGATTACATGTTCAAATCCTATTTTTGCTAAATGAAAAATGCCAAATCACAACAAAAAATTAAAAACCTTACAACTACTCTTCACATTGCACAGAGACCACTTCGAAGAAATCTAAGACCCAACATTGTACCTACTTTTCTTGATTTTGATTTTCCATCCATTATTTTTTATTTACTTTTGTTCACACCTTGCAACTTGTGAATTGATTGCTTTACTACTTGATGCTTTACTTGGTTGCCAAACTAGTATTAAATTGCTTGGTTTACTACCCATTATTATTATTATTTGCCCACTTATGCTTATTGCTACCTGGCAAAAGAGAGAAGTGGGCTCGGGTTGAATGGGGGTTCATAGTCATCATCAAAAAGATTGAAGTTCCTACAATTCCAAATCGACTACACACTTAACCCAAAGACAATGCTCCAACTTAGATTCAGTAACACCCTCCCCAACCAACCAACTATCAGAATTCGTATTCATAGTAAAAAAATCTGGCCATTGATTTGGGATTCACCAATTCCGCTACCCTACTATAATCCCAACCTTGCTTTTGAAGCCACTGCCAGCTTTCGCTTAACCCATGTAGCAGCCTATAGTTAAGCCAAAAAGTAATGGCAAGGCTATCCGCTTGAAGGGTGCCTCCCACTACAAAATCTTAGTGGAAGTGGCTCTACTCTAAAGGGCTGCTACCTAGAACTTTTTAATTGAAATTCCAAGGGGTGGTGTAAGTAATAAACCTTACACAATTAGCCATTCCTTTCCACTATAAGCTACTATGGGCCAGCCTTTTGTGTGTCTGGGGGGCCTATAATTACTCGCGGCGTGGGGGTACCTTTCCCGCCCCGTAGGTGTAAGCTTATCAAATGGGTCAGTCTTACGAAACCGGACAATATCTTCTTGGAGCTTATAAGTAGCGACTGGGGCTTTTCCGTTGGTGGCGAGTGGAGTGCCACAATCCCCTCCATTATTTTGGATCTGGTGACGTCTTCGGCATAAATAAGAGGAGGATGTATAGCTGACATTGGATATGGTGGGGCATGAGAAGGGGCTGGCCCGTTGTTGTCTCATGTTGGCTGGAGGGGCTGGGGGTCTCGCTCAGCCCTTGCAGGAGTGATGCCCATTCCTGGCATGCCCACGCATCTCACTCAAACACTCACAAAGGATGCCATCGGAATTGACACCCTGCGCCTGCCAAAATAATGCTCCCAAGCACATAGAGAGAGTAGGCGAGGGGCCCATAGACGAGAAGGTTGGAAGGCATCCCAAGGAATCTGGAAAGTCCGAACAAATAGACAGGGCAGGTCCTCCCCTCTGATGACTTTCACTCGGTCAATGCTTCACAACCGGGATGAGAGCATCGGTCCGCCCGAGAATGTGGCCATCCCGGAGGCAGAAACCGAAAAGGGGCCAACAATCCTCGGAGTGCTATTTGAGAAAGCAGGGTTCATACAAGTTGAGGGGCCGTCCATCGGAGAGGTCCATCAAATTAGAAAAATGGTACAACTGGCAACACAAAAACCCAAGGATTAGGGAAGAGGGAAGCTAGCGAATTCCTCAAGCAGTTACAGTCGAAATCGCAATTGTTGGTACCCAAATGATATCGTGTTTCTACGAGCTAAGAGAAAGTCTCACGACAAAATCCATCATTTTCTCCCAAAAATTATGGTAAGTCAAACATTTAGTCACGAACTCGTCAATTGTCTTCTTCCTTCTAAATCAATAATGCTAAAACTAAATCAATAATACTAAAACTACTCACAGGTTAAGGGTTATGTATTCAATTTTATTTCTAACCTAGAACTAGAACCTATTTTTGAACCCAATATGTTTATGATACAAAACATAACCCATTATTGAAGAGTAGAGTCTCAATATTTAATACAAGCAGATTATGAATCTATGATAAACAATGATATTGAATTTAATTGCAGTGGACTAATGATACATTTGTTCATTAGTTGACTTTTAGACTTGAGAATGTATTTGTAGATTACGAGGATGATTGCTATCATCATTTTTCATACAAAAAAAGAAGTAGAGCTATAAGAAGCATGGCTTGGTGTGAAAAAGTAGCGAATACAAAAGCAACGAAGAAGTAGATGCTGAAAAAAAGTGAGATGTTGTAGGATCCAGACCCGGATAGGAACTCACCAAGCAACCCAGAACAGGAACACTCGATTGGGGAATTGGAGGGGACGACATAATCGTCTACCACCGCTCATAATGCACCATTTTGAGTGGTATTTTGCAATGCAAATGAAAGAACCAAGAGCGAGTATGGTTCTGCTTCTCTCAAGCAAGCTCCGACAAGCAGCAAAATTGCAAATTCGATGAAAAATAGGTGAGTTTTCCTGTAGTTTCGTTCCCCACCCCCCTTCTATTCCACATTTTTGACAAAAAGAAAAAATGTTAAGTGTTGAATCTGGTTTGGATTAGGGTCATACGAGAGTGGATCGAAGTCGTGATACTCTCTCAAAGAAAACCGACCTCGATCCAACCAGAAAACGGCTGTATATGCCAGACTCTGAAGAGAACGAACCCCAAACAGGTTTGCTCCAATTTTTCAGGCAAGATCACCGTTGACCGGTTCCAGATTCGGTTTGGGTCACGGTGCTTTTGTGTAAAATTGCTACCGAGTTGAGATGTCTTGCTTGTGTATGCGAATTGCCAGAAAAAGCTTGAAATCACTCGATGCATTATTATGAAGTGTTTCTATTCCGGTTCAGGTTTTTCGGGCGAAACTTGATGGTAGTGGCCATCCGATGGTTGGTTCGGAAGAGCGGGCTCAAGCAGATGGCAGTGAACTGTGCTCCATTGAGCATGAGCCATTCCTTCATATATATATACACACACACACACACACACACACTCCTGCCCACCTCGTTGAGGTTCATGTTCGGTCCGAGCATATGTATACTTAGACATGATCCATTTCGAGTAAAACTAGAACCATAGAACCGTAACAGAATCAATTTGGGACCTGATCCGATTTAAGTCTTAAACCGCCTGAAACCAACAAAAGAGTTAAAAAACTGAAATTTCAAAGAATAGTCAAAATTCCGAACTGATGGCCAGGTTTTGAATCCTGTTTCACTCATGAATCAGGGGTGGAAGTTGTGTTTGAGGTTGGTTGCTGGTTTCTTTGGAGTTGGAGAAGGGAGTACGACAGCTACTAGTGGAGACAGATTCTTCTGCAATGGTTCAAATCCTGAACTCAATAAATGATATGCACTGTTCCATCATCAAACAAATCAAGGCGATGATTTATCGTGACTGGCTTCAGCTCGCTCACACCACGAGCGAAGGCAACAATTCCGCCGATACGGTGGCAAAGCAGTCTGGACGTACCGATTGGCACATGTTTATGGGCATCTGCCTCCCGCTAGCTTCGTCAGCCGATCAGATAGCTATTCGTTTCCCCAGATCCTCTCGAGTGTACCTTATGGGCTTCGCTGCTCCATCTTACCATAAAAATAATAGTAATAATAGAAAGGGCAGCACAGATCTTACAGTGAACAAGCTTCTAATAACTAGTGGTGTTCAGGGAGCAGCTGAAACTGAACCAAACCGTTAGCATCGGACCAAAGAAGCTGGTTGATTCGGTTCCAACAGTTATGTGGTTTAGTTTAGTTTGGTTTGGTTCTTAAAGGGAAGAGTTGTGTTCAGTTAGCAGTTCAAAATTTGAACTGAACCATGAGAATCACACACACAGACACACACATATAACCTGATAAAACCTTGAACATAGATCAGATCTGGTAGCCAGAAAAACTCTTGGTTTCTTCTTTCCCAAACTATAACAATCTTTAAATACTTGCTCAATCCCTTCTCCCTTTTATTGCTTTGCATAAAGTTTTGTGATTACATACAGAAGTTTAATGTAAGAATGGCATAAACATAAATTCTTGCTATTTATTTTATAACATTGTTGAAGTATGAATGACAAAAAACTGATTTTTTTGTATTAGCACATGTTAAAACTTTCTAACTTTATCTATTACGAGGTTTGGGTATATTATTGCTTCATGTTAATTATTTATTACTGGTATATATTAGCACCATATTGAAATGTATAGAACCACGATTCTAAACCAAACCAAACCAAACCAGAAACATAGTTTAGTTTGGTTCTAGATACTATGATAGGTTCAGCTCAAAAATTGGAAACCTATCATATTGGTTATGTTTGAAGTTGAGGCAAGAAGGGAATCAGATCGGACCACGAACAACCCTACTAATAACCAGAGGTAAAAGCTGTAACCATTTCCTTTCATGTTTTCTTTTGATGCATGTAGAGCGTGCCGGTCCATAACGCCCAGCTTGGTACTGAAAAAAAAGTTATATATGAGCAAGCTTGGCGTCACACCTATTTAATAAGCTTCTCATAAATCGGAAACCTCCACCCGTGGTGTGTGTGTGTGAGAGGCTCTTTCCTCTAGAACATGCTGAACAAAATTGTATTGCTAAGCGCTAGACTAAAATAGCATTGCGTATCTATCCACTTCAAAACAAGAAAATTGGTCTTTCCTCTGGCACTACGTACTTTTAACGGTCAAAGACCAAACACAAGGAGAAAACGGGTTCGATTTCATTCAAAAAACCTCTCCAGTGACAGGAGATTAGATTGCATGCTTTCTCATATTTCACAAGTATAAACATTTTACTGTGTGCATGTCCAAAGAAAAAGAATGCTGAAAATACTAGCCAAACACTATAAATAAAAAGAGTACCCATTCGAAATCAGGCTCAATCCTATCAGAGCAGAATCTAAAAGGAATCCCTCAAAACCGCAGATAGGCATAAGGTTCTCAAATCATGGTCCAATTCTATTCATCTTATCTGATAATGGCGCTCAGTAGCTTGTTAGAGATCAAGGCAAATGAATATGTGAGCATGGAAGTAACACATCAGAGGTGACTATGGTGCCTCTTTGAGGCACTTAGGGCACTTACACACGAAACCATAGTCAGCAAGTGACGCCTGCCTTTCTTCGTATGGAAGGTCTTCGTCAATATATGAGATTGTGATCTGCTTAAAAGTGACAGAAAACAACTTAACCAATATAAAAGATGCAACTACCCACAGGAATACCAAAAAAGGTTCTAAACAAGATTGGATACCTCATCACCATCTGATATGGGCCTTACTGCAATTATTGTTGCTTGGCCGTCTCTATCCTGCAGTTGCAAAGAAGCATGTTTCATTAGCATCTTTTTCTACTCGATGTGAATGAAATGGAGGACTTAAGGAGTTCATCTAGTTAAGTTAAAAAATTCATGCAGTTTAGTTTACTGAACTATTCATGCACATATTGTGAAATAAAGTCACTACATGTGTTTAAGAAACCCTCACCCAGGTTGACACCGAACCAAGTTGGGGGATATGCTGTATGTCAACCAGAGCAATATTATGCCCCGAAATAACAACCTATCAATTCACCCCAACCACCACAAACACAGTTTACAATTTGGTTTGGCTTGAATATGCAAGCCTAAATTTATGAATCAGAAACCATTTGGATCAATGTCCAGTTCCACAAAGCATGTCCCAAGCAACTTGGTCAATACTCAATTTCACAATTCCAAACCCTATTTTGTACGTGATTCACTGAGAGAGAGAGAGAGAGAGAGAGAGAGAGAGAGAGAGAGAGAGAGAGAGAGAGAGAGAGAGAGAGAGAGAGAGAGAGAGAGATTACCTCATCTCTTTTGAAAGCCTTTGAATTTGGACAGCAGGAATGGTTCATACAGCTGTGGATAGGGAAGAATGCTGTCCCTGAAAATAACAGAGGAATAACTCTATGTTTAAGCAACCAAAGTTCTATTATGAAAATTTCAAAAGAATCAAGTGTAACGAGCTTTTGCCATGCATTATCGACCCATAAGGATGGATAGGCACATTCTTCCACCTTGGTTATGAAGCGAAGCTATTTTTATCGATCACATAAGATAGTCAATGGCCAACATTAGAACTTCAAACTATTCTTATGATGAGATTCTTCTTAGAATGAATCATGCCCCATTTGAAAATCCTATAAAGTCCTCTAAGATTGTCAAAATGGAAGGGCAACTTTTAAATAATTAGGAATTTCACAAGAAAATATCATTTCTCAATACATTAGCATGACGTGAACCAATTTGAAATTTTTATCACACCAGTAATGTTGTGACGGAATAACGTTGTCCATCTAGTTCTTACAGCATCACCATCCTTCACATATGCATATAAAGGTGTTTGATGATACACTTTCTTTTGGATAATCAAGATGGGGTTTGGCAGATCCCAACCCATAATACAAAAAGGAATGTATAAGAGACACAACAACAACAACTAAGCCTTTTCCCATACTAGATGGGGTCATGGATTCTTTGTTTCCACATAGCCTTCTCATGTACCATACTAGCAGTTAACTCAAGATAAGCTAGATCATTCTTTATTATTTCTTTCCAACACTTTTGTGGTCGTCCTTTTCCTTTTTTAAAATTTTCACAATCTAGTTTTTTTATATTTTCTTCCTTCTTTGATAGTCTTTCTATATGTCTAAACTATCTTAAATGATTTTTTCTAATTTTATCCTCTATTCGTGCTACTCCCAATTTGTTTTTAATAACCTCATTATGTATACAATCTTTCTTTATATAACCATTCATCCATCCCAAACATCTTTATTTCTGCTATGGACATCTTTTGTACACGTTGACGATTAACTATAGAACACTCATAACCGTAAAACATAACTATGCAACACTAAGAACCGTAAAACATAACAGGTCTAAATTCTAATTGTTGCTCTATAATATTTACCTTTCAACTTTAATGGTCTCTTTATTAGAAAATGGGTCGCTCGAGCCCGAACTTGACAGGCCTTGGCCAATCGGGCTGTCGGGGCCCCAGACTCTCAACGACTAGTAGTAACTGTTGGGAGATGGTTGTGACCAGCCCCCTTCCCTCTTTTCTTCCTCTTCTCTCTTGCTCCTTCCTCTACTCCTTGTGTTCTTTATAAATAAGTCTTCAATGTACATACAAAATCAAGCTCTTAGTGGCTAATCAATAAAGATCATTTTTATTCATTTTGTGTGCCTTTTTTACACTTGCTATAGCCTTTTTTAATACTTTGTATTCATTACTCTTTCAGTGTGCCCTCGTTGCACTCGGTTATAGTGTTTTCTAAGGCTTTGTGATTGTTACATTGTGGTTATATTTATTAATCAACCTGATACTTTTCATCAAATATTATTGAAGAACATTGAGGAATTACACAAAAAACATCAATCCAGAACTCAGGCAGATTTGGCCCACACTCCTGGCAGCCGTATGCTTATTCTTATCTTGTTCTACTTAACCCTAATTACAAGAGAGTATTTATACTAATCCTATTCTAACTTAAAAGACATAAATGCTCTTAAGTTACAAGTCACGATTCCCAATGGATCTGGTCCGATCCATTAGGTCCAGCCAACCAGATATATTTTATATTCTGTGATATCCAACACTCCCCCTCAAGTTGGGTGAAAGATGGATGTTACACCCAACTTGCTACATAATTTCTGAAGTAGATTTCGAGTAACTGCTTTGGTCAATATATCTACACATTGATGCCCTGATTCCACATGTTCTAATTGAAATTCTTTTGCATGTACATTGTCCCGTATAAAGTGACAATCTATTTCAATGTGTCGGTCCTTCCCGCGAAACACCTGATTGGAAGCACATGTAGTGCAGCTTAGTTATCACAAATAAGAGTCATGTGCATAACATTTCCAAACTCAAGTTCTTTAAGAAGTCGTTTTAACCAAATGAGCTCACAAGGGTCGAGGCCATGACACGATATTCGCTTTCGACACTTGATCTGCAACCACATTTTGTTTCTTACCTTTCCAAGATATCGATACCCCCCCAATGGATACATAATAACCGTAAGTGGATTCCCATCGCAGGAGAACCTGCCCAATCAAGCATATGTAGTATCCACAATGATATCCGAGTGTGTCCCCCGTCTTTATAGGAGGCGTCTTTCCTTTTACCAAGTGATCCTTTTAATGTATTCTTAGAATCCGAGTCACCGTATTGCATTCCAATGATCCTTCACAAGGTGAGTTTTAGAAAATGACTTACTGACATTGACAAGCAGAAAAGAGAGGCCCAGTCTGAGTCGGGTAATGAGATAAATAGTCTAACTTTTCCAACTAATCTTCTATATCTTCCCGGAAGTCGTAGATAATGGCTCTTAATCCGACAGTAGAAGCCTACACATCGTGGGATCCACAGAGTATCAATGTCCACTTTGCAATCCAAGCAAGCCCCGTTTCTTTAAGAACATCTATTAGCAGAGGATCCTTTGTGAGATAGCAACTACCTCGTTATCCTTGATCGGGCTACTTCAATTCCCAAGAAAGTATATCACAGTTTGGCCAAGCATCTTTAGTCCGAAAATGTTTACAGAGATGTATGTGCTTCAATTTCTTAAGTCCTATCCGGTAATCGTCGCCCGTAATGACAATATCATGTCATATACACCATACAGATCACAGATATTACCTCGGATTCATTATGAGCATACAGAAGAATACCATGAGTGGTCGCCGCATCACGAATCATGCCAAACCGGCCGAAATGACTTTACCGAACTTCCCAAACTAAGCCCACGTAGGTGACTGCTTGAGAGCCATATAATGAGTTTTGTAGCCCTCGATAAACAAGACCGTGGAGACTCACCCCGAGCTAAACAACCCTGAGTGGTTGCTACATGTAGACTCTCTTCCCTCCGCGATCACTATATAGTTAAGGAATCTTAATATCTAATTGATGAAGGCAAATGGTCGAATAGCTCATGGCACCATGTATTAAGAACAAACGAATGTGGGTCTCTCATCTTCGCTATTGTTGAGAAAGTGTATCATTGTAATCCAAACCAAATGGATCTCGAAAGAGTATCCCTTTTGCCACTAGACCGATTTTCAATCAGGCCATCAAGAGTACCATCAGCACAACTTTGACAGTATAATATCCACTTACGAGCGCCCAAACAGTGGATTTCCCAAGAGAGGGAAGACAGAGTGGTCCCATGTATTATTAGATTCTAAGAGCACATCATTTCATCAATCATTTCTTATCTCCATCCTAGTGACGTGGATAACAAAGCTTCGACCTATTCTTAGAAATAGTAACAGATGACAGAGGCACAGGTGGAAAGGCACAAGTTACATGTATCGAAGAGAGACTATGGTAACTTAATAGTAACATCGTTGAGGAGAATGGTTACACACGTGGATCGAGAGTATAGTGTTTACCTTTTCGAATTGTAATAGGAAGGTTAGCGACAGCGCGTAGGACCTCCAGAGAGTCGGTAGAAGCGATTGAGTGGGAGCCGAATCATGAGTCCTAATAGGGGGCTTCGCATCTTCTACAACTTCAGATTCCACGGTCAGTGGAAGGCTGAAATCGACAATGATAGACCATCTTATGACTGTGGGCGAGCTAATGAGGAATTATGTTACTACTGTGTTGTAGAATATGATGATGGAGTTCGGGTTAATTGTAGTAAAAGGAGGGAAAGTAGGAGGACTCTCGCACGGTGGAAGAAGCGTATAGTCACAAGACTCAAAGAAAGGAACATATCCTCAAAGAACGTGATCATCGATGAGACAAGATACATGCTAGTGAGCCGTGTGTAGTGAGAATAACAATCGACATACCTCTGAGACCAAAGAATACCCAAGAAATATTCACATTTAATGGAGCCCAAGTAGAAAATGATTGTCAATGGCTCGCTAGTATAGATCATGGATACGAAACAAAGTTGGAACCAAACACAAGAGGGGGGGACCAGACAATAAAGAGGGTATTTGAGGAAATAAAAGAGAAAGGGAGGAATTTTTTTACTCAAGCATAGAATATGGCATGCCTGCGAATTACCATATAGTGTGTTGTTGAGGAACAATATCACGCCCAAACTTGGAAAGGTGCATTAGCATTTATTATGTAGAAGTCTCGAGTGGTATTCAACAAGATGACGATAAGTTTATTTCGCAAATAATACCATTTCTCATAGTGGTAGTGCACAGGACAACTGACTTGGTGAAGAATTCGCCATAGATAACTCAAAAAAAGATTTAAAAGATTGTGAGATAAAATATTCTTTTTACAATTGTCACTATGCAAAACATGAATTATTTTTCACTAAATTGATTTTTTATTCATGATAACAAAAGGTTTCGAAAATTAATCAAATAACTTGTAACAATCTTTCATTAAAAATAACCAAGTATATCGAGGAATAATCATCAATAAAAGTAACAAAGTACTTGAAATTTCCCAAAGAAGGTATCACACATGGTCCCCAAACATCTGAATGTATCAACTCAAAAGGAACAACTGATTTTGATTCACTACTAAGAAAAGTTGCTCTATGATGCTTTGCTCTCTAGCATACATCGCACTGAATAATCACATTACTAAGAATAGAAAATGAGACAAACTCTCTTATTTTTTAAACAGGCAAATGTCCTAATCTACTATGCCAAATCTTTATTTCTTTTTTAGTAGTAATTGCTGCCAATGCTCTCTTCTGCCTTATGATCTGATCTCCAGATAGTATGTATAATCCATTGTGTAGTTCACCACATCCAAAGATTTTTCTCGTCCTCAAATCCTGAAAAACATAACCATACAGAGAGAATGTAACTGTACAATTCATATCTCTAACCAAGGAACTTATTAAAAATTTCAAAATATATATCACTGAGTTAAGTCTGAGATTATCCCTATGAATTGCTCCTTTTCCTTCCATAGGAATCAAAGAACCGTTTGCTACTTTCACATACTGAGGAATTGAAGTTACTTCATATTGCATGAGATTAGATTTATCACCTACCATATGATCAGTAGCCCCTGAATCTATTATCCAAGCAGAAGAATTAGAATCTTTAAGAGAGTAGTTACTACTAATACTGTAAGAAGTAGGAGGACTTGATTCTGTCTTTGATGAAGAAGTTGAAGGTTCAGGTTATCCCGTAGGCGTGTTTCAATTTCTGCAATTTGTTTCTTCAACTCCGTCATTTCATCTATAGGATTCATCTCTGCTTTCTTTTCAGATACCGTTGCAATATGACTGCCATAATCTTTATATTCTGTGTTTTTTTTGCCATAATCTTTATATTAAGGAGGTACCTCTTCCTCTACATCTGAATGAGTCTCTTCCACTCTGATAATTGCTCTGTCCTCTACCAATAAATGCAGACCTGTCTCTTTGAATATGTTTTCCTTTCTCTAAATTCTTCCGATCTTCTTCCCTTCGTAGGAGTGAATATACAACTTGATGGATTCATATTCTGATGAAACTCCCCAGAGTAAGTCGAACACTTTTCGAATCTCTTCTTCAGCAGTTCTCTCTTTTACATAGTGACTGTATTTATTTTCCACAATATGTCTTTGCTCATTCCAAAGTTCTCGCAATTCTCCATAGTACTCACTTATTGATCTGGTTCCATGGCGACACTTTCTTATTCTTTCAATGATCTCATACTCTTTTGCTATATTCATCTGTCTGGAGTAAGCCTCTTCTACTGCAGACCAAATTTCAGCAGCTGATTCCATATGCATAAATGTCTTACTAATAGAGGGGTTCATGGATTGTATTAACCATGAACTTCCAAAGGCATCATCCTTGGCCCATCGTTCATAGTCTGCACTGCTTCCTTCTAGAGGTGCTGGATCCTGTGTAATAATAAAAACCTTTTCTCTTGACCGTAATACAAGTTCAATAGATCGAGCCCATTCTCTGTAATTTCTTCCATCTAGCCGAATATTTATAATTTGGAATGGTTCTGACTTTTGATCATTTTCATACATGGTTGATAATGACTCCTCTTTCAATCTTCCCTCCATGTTGATTTACAGTTGTTTGAACCTCAACTTTCCTTTAATATAGCTGCTTATAAGATATCAATCACTGTACCAATATGTCTGTGTATGCTCAGAGTATAATGACTTGGCCTTTGCAGGTTATTGATGATACCACGACAAAAAAATGCAGTATATTTCTGGATGATGACACAATAAGGGAATGTATCGAGAGTCTGGATGATGACACAATGAAAGAATCCTGAATTTCCTGTCGTCTGAATAAATCAAATCATCAATCTGTCGCTTGAATAAATCAAATCATCAATCTGTTGCCAATCGGCATGCCCACGATCATATGCAGATGGGAGATCTGAAGCATTTTCACGATAATCCTTCTTCCTTCTGTTAAAAAATCAGATATTCATAGCACCACGATTGTTGTTTACACACCACGATTTGCTTCTGTTAAACTGTTCTTAAAAAATTCTTGCAATCATTTTATGATAGACAGTTTGCAATCATTTTATCATAGACAGTCTTAAACATTCAATATGCCTGTCAACAAAATATTGTTCTATTAAACATGTAGGGTGCCTGTTCACGATTCACCATGATTCAACCTTGGACCCAATGGACTGTCGTTGATCAACTCTTCCTTTCCTTGTTGCCAATTGACTGTCATGAACTTGGCACCAAGTCTGATTCAACAAATCAAAGTTTTACTTATGTTTCAAAATATTGCAGATTTACTTACCTCTGTAAGTTTCTGAAGCAGATTGTTGCGGCTAATCGTAATATCTTCGTATAAAGGCTCTGATACCATGATACTTTTCATCAAATATTATGAAAGAACATTGAAGAATTACACAAAAAACATCAATCTAGAACTCAGGAAGATTCGGCTCACACTCCTGGCAGTCGTCTGCTTATTCTTATCTTGTTCTACTTAACCCTAATTACAAGAGAGTATTTATACTAATCCTATTCTAACTTAAAAGACATAAATGCCCTTAAGTTACAAGCCACGATGAATGGATCTGGTCCGATCCAATGGGTCCAGCCAGCCAGATATATTTTATATTCTGCGATATCCAACACAACCTTTCGTTACTACAATGAAGCATCGTCTTAATTACATAGTATTAGAGCATCGTTTCGAAGAAATCAAGCACATCAGGAAACGTGTGAACCTAGGAAAGTGCACGACTCTTGACATTTGATATTTTGAAATCGAGGTAACTTCAAAAAATTTGTTTATTTTGAAAATTAAAGGAAAAAAATGAAGTTTTGAAGTAAGATAAGTTTCTTTGAATATTCTTGATGGTAATCATGTTATCTTCAGTCCATCATTTCTAAAAATCCTTTCATTCTAATTAATTTTGGTTATTGTTGATAGTTGCTGTCATTTATTGTAGCAACATCATCCTTTTCAAAATAAGCATGCATGATTGCTTAATATATATCCTTTGTGATATACAATTTTTGCTATGTTTAAGATTCATTTTCTCTTAAAACGTCTAAGTAAGACATGTTCCTCCGATTAGACTTTTTAAAGTTTTAATCTTTGTTCTTTTTATAGTGTCTTTTAAGATTTTATATTAAGGCTTCAAAAAAGTTTTCGTTCCTAGCCTATGATGAGGATTGATGTTTATAAATCGCATTGAGTTTTTAAACCAATTTGCATTGTTAGAAAGATGATTTTCTATAAATCATGTGATTTTTTTAAAAAAGAAGAGTTTCTTTTGGAAATTATTCTCTCTATTTTAACGATAAATATTTTCTTTGTTCCAAAGACTTCTTTCCTATATCTTAAGACCTATATTGACATTTCTATTCATGCTTATTAATATGTTTTGGACTCTATTTTGAGCTCATCATGAAATATTTTGTCTTATATACTCACTAGTATTAACACTATTAATTTTCAATTCCAAGTATAGACTCTGTTAGCATAATATGTGTATTGCTCGGATAATAAACATATCTCACCATTCGATCCAAGTTGGCTTCACTTGGTATTCATATTCAAGTTTATTCATGATTAAGATTCATGTTGTTGGTCATTTGTTGAAGACCTTTGTGATTAAGGTGCTTCACGTTGTTGGCCTTCTGATGAAACTTAATCATTATTTGAAGATGCACTTATTGTTGTTTGATAACTTATTATCTTGAAAGTTACATTTTCATGTGATTAATGCCTTCGTATTGTTGACCTTTGTTGAAGACCTTTATGATTAAGGTGCTTTATGTTGTTGGCTATTTGTTGGAGGTTAGTCAATGTTGAAAATGCAATCGTTACTATCTTGATAAATGTGTTTCAAAGTCTTGTAAGAATTCTTGTTTTATGTGGTAAAGATTTCTTAAGAAGGATATTTCAAACTTGTTTTTGATCTAGAAAGATGTCTTATTCTTGGAATCATGGAATCACGTTTGAAATCATAACTATCGGCCTTGGGTCTTGTTTGATTTGGTTGGGTTCAAGTTTCGTCCTTAAAACTCGGGTTAATGCTTATCCATAAAGCTTTGGATTCGAGTTTCATCCTTAAAACTCGGGTTAATCCTTAGCCTTAAAGCTTATGTGGTTTACCAAGGCCTTTAGTAATATTGTAGGGATTCATGAAATTATTTGTTATAAACAATCTTACTTATATGATCAATTGTTGGATATTACAAACTCATGAAGTTGTTACTGTTCATGATTGATCACATACCTTGTCCTCCCAATTACTTCTACGACATTAGCAAACTTTAGGTAATGGAGTTGTCAGTTTGAAGGGAGTGTTAGACGATGAGCCGCTCAGGCTCAAACTTGACAAGCCCTCGCCAGTTGGGTCGTCAAGGCCAGGGCCCCCAACGACTAGTTTAGTAACCGTTGGGCTGGCCAGCCAGCCCTTCACTCTTTTCTTCCTCTTCTCTCTTGCTCCTTCCTCTATTCCTTGTGTTCTCTACAAATAAGTCTTCAATGTCCATACAAAATCAAGTCCTTAGTGGCTAATCAATAAAGATAATTTTTATTCGTTTGGTGTGCCTTTGTTGCACTTGCTATAGCCTTTTCTAAGGCTCTGTGTTCATTACTCTTTCAATGTACCCTCATTACACTTGGCTATAGCCTTTTCTAAGGCTTTGTGATAATTACATTGTGGTGATATTTATTCATCAACCTTCCGCTACTACATTAAAGCATCGTCTTCATTACAATCTTCTCATCACATAGAATACATGATGCCCTCTCCATTTTAACCAACAACAACAACTAAGCCTTTTCCCATACTAGACGGGGTCGGCTACATGGATTCTTTGTTTCCACAGATCCCTATCATGTGCCATGTTAGTAGTTAACTCACAATAAGCTAGATCATTCTTTATTGTTTCTTTCCAACACTTTTGTAGTCGTCCTCTACCTCTTTTATATCATCAACATAGAGAATAAGAAGAACAATACCAAGAGGGCGTGCGATGAATGAACAAAGATGAGTCATATTGACTTTGAGTAAAGGAAAACCCAAGAAGAGTAGAACGAAATTTCTCATACCATGCTCGGGAGCCTCGTTTCAAACCATATAAGGATCGCTTGAGCTTGCACACACCTTTAGATGATGAAAAAGACCCGAGGGGGAGTCATATAAATATCTTCTGTCGATCACCATGAAGAAATGCATTCTTTACATCCGTTTTCCTTTACGAATGGCAATTGATAAATCATTCAATTCACGGCACAGTCGATGTTACCCGTGAAAGAGATAAATCTGCTTCTGGAAGTGAATGTTAAATCTGGGTAGTGAGTTGTTGTGGAAAAAGAACTTCTCTTTCACCTCTGGTATATACTTGCCATTGCTTCTCCTTTTCTTCTTTATTTTCCATTGATTGGATTTCTACTGGTGGAAGTGGTAACACCTTTTGTGACTGGGTGTCTGCTGGACGATCTTCCTGTGCATTATAAAATGGTGAATTTTCATGAAAGGTGACATCCATTGTAATATAAACCTTCTTTCTAAGAGAATCATAACATCTGTATCTTTTCTGAGAAGAGTAATATCCTAAGAAAATACATTTAATTGATCTTGCATCTAATTAATCACGAAGCCCCTGATGAATATGAATAAAACAAGTACATCCAAATACTCTGGCTAAGAGAGAAATAATAAATGGAAAGGAGAGTCACCATTCAAAACTCTATTGGGCATGCGGTTTATAAGAAAAACTGTTGTCAAAACTGCTTCTCCCTAGTAAAACTTTGGAACATTGCATTCAATCAATAAGGTTCTAGCTACCTCTAAAATGTGTCAGTTCTTCCTTTCGAAGACCCCATTTTGCTGTGGAGAATAAGCACAAGAAGTCTGGTGTAAAATTCCATGATCCAGAAAGTATGAGTGTAGTAATTGAAACATAAATTCACCACCATTATCACTCCGAAGAACTTTAATGTTATGTTGGAATTGAGTTTGCACAAACTGACAGTAAATAGGCAGAATATTTTTAACCTCATCCTTAGTCTTCATAAGATATATCATGGTGAATCTAGTGCAATCATCAATAAATGATATAAAATATTTGTATCCATGCAATGAAATTGTAGAACAAGGTCCCCAAATATTAGAATAAATAATCTCAAAAGGAGTTTCAGATCTTTCTTCACTCAAAGGAAAAGTAACACGGTGATGCTTAGCTTTCTAACAAGTTTCACAACTCAAATCAAAATTATTACAATGATTAAACTTTGGTAATAACATTGTAATCTTAGAGAGAGGTAAATGTCCTAGTTTTTTGTGCCATCGAAATATATCTTCTTTATGGTGTTCTGTGATAATAGATGATTGTAGAGCCATGCCGGTGTGTTCCTCGCATAGATAAAGACCTCTTCTCAAACTACCCCGACCAAAGATCTTCCCCATCCTGAGTTTCTGAAAGAGACATCCAGTAGATTCAAAAATTAAACGGCATTTCAGATCTTTAGTCATGAAAAAAACTGATAACAAATTAACGAAAATGTGAGGAACATGAAGGACATTTTGTAGTACACCAAATGGTGTAATAATACTTCCTTTTCCAACAATAGGAGTACGTGAGCCATCTGCTAGTCTGATATTTGTTTGTTCATGGATTAATTCATACTTATCAAAGTAATCTTTTCTACTGACCATATGATCAGTTGCCCCAGAATCAATTATCCAAATTCGAGAATGGGAAACACTAATATTACCCTCAACCATAAATGAAAACGGATAAGCCATTGTTGCTTGAGGAGAATCACTGTGAGATGATGTGGATGGACGATTTGCATCACTTAAACGAGATTAAGTTGTTTCTTTATTTCTGCCAAAGATGTAGAACTGTGAATGGTATTCTAGTTTTCACCCGGTTGGGCCCTACATGTTTCTGCTGCGCTACTCTGATCGCCGCTGAAGTAAGCTTTATTAGTCTTATTCTGAAAATAAGTAGGTCTACCCACAATTTCCCTGCAAGTATCTTTAGTATGTCTCGACTTTCCACAATGTGAGCAAGTTAGTTTGTTCTTTTCGTCAGAGGTAAGTGGAGTTCTACCCCTACCACGTCCATGTCCATAATTTCCTCTCCCACGAGAAAATTGGAAAGTGGAATTATTTCTTCCCACAAAAGTTGTATTTTCATAACTAACCTTGGCCTCTTTCTCTAACTGTTTTCTGTCTTCTTCCCATAGTAATAGAGAGTAAACTGTACTTAACGAGGGAAGTTCTCTCTGCTAAGAATATTATTTTTTACTGTCTCAAACTCTCAAGAAATACCCCAAAGAAGATCAAATACTTTGCGTTTTTCAAACTCTTCATTGCGTTCCTATAAACAACTTTGGCATTTGGTTTTTGAGTAGAATTGCAGTTCTTCCCATAAGCCTCTAAGTTCAGCATAATATTCACTCACCAATCTGCTTTCCTGCCTACATTTCTGAATCTTCTCTATGATGTCATATTTCTTGGCAATATTCTTCCTCTGTGCATAGGCTGAACTGCAAGCCAAATATCCTTTGTTGTTTCTAAAAAGGATAAAGGTACTGCTAATTGATGGAGACATTGATTGAATCAGCCATGCACTGACTAATGCATTTTCTTTACACCAACGAGAATAAAGAAGATCAGTTATAGGGGGTTGGGGTATATCACCTGTTAAGTAATCCCATCGCCCCCTAGCCATAATGGCCAACTCTATTGATCTGGCCCACTGAAGATAGTTTTTTTCATCTAACTTTAAATTCGTGATTTGAAATCCATCTGCTTTGTCTGACAAAAGTTCATTCCCATCTCCCATTTTTAATCTTTCCATGGTGAATTGTACAACCGATTTCAATCAAGTGTGTAACTGAAAATACAATAACCAGTAAGACTAAATTTCTGTTAAATCGCAATTTTGAAGCAATCTGCCGATATATCCTTTTTGTCCCAAGTGAATACTTGCATAGAAACTAGTAATCTGTACAACACATTTTCACAGCTGCTAGATGAATCATAGCCTCAACTGATTTATCCCAAACTGACATCTTGCAATCATCAATATACGCCATGTTTCAAATAGAATTTCACGCAGATTATATATGACTCACACTTGTTCAAGTGTATCACAAGATGAGTATGACTGAATGTGAACGATAGATAATGAATTACGAGAAACAGGCCACGTTTTTATCCAGTTTGTCTTCTATTTATTGGTCGTGTGCTTCAGTCTTCAACTTGAAATATGAACAAATGAAATACCTCTTACTTTACTTTAGTGTCTCCTATCACACACGAGGATTGGTTTCCATGATGGTTTCTACTCCACAGATGCCCACGAGAGCCTAGTTCCGCTCTGATACCATGTTGAAGTAGATGCTTATCTTAATGAAAGACAATCACAAATCAAGAGAAATAATATGAGAAAAGAATCTGAGGTGCAGGTCGACCCTTGTCTCGACTGCCGCCTCCCTCTGTTTTTATTTCTTATTGACTGCCTAACCTAATTACAGAAACAACTTTTTATACTAATCACACGTCTAACTTAAAGGACTATAATACCCCTAACTAACAGGACACGATTCTCAATGGATCAGTTCCTGATCCATTGGGATCCCGACTCATAATTAACTTTAAGTATCTACTTAAACTTTAAATACATAGACTGACACAACTTGTAACTAGACTATTACTCAGTTTCCAACAGTCCTCTACCTCTTTTAAGACTTTCCAAATTTAGTTTTTCGTACCTTCTTACATTTTCTTCTTTTGATCTTCTTTCTATATGCTCAAACCATCTTAAACGATATTCTCTCATTTTATCCTCTATTGGTGCCACTCCTAATTTGTTTCTAATAACCTCATTATATATACAGTTTTTTCTTGTATGACCACTCATCCATCTCAACATCTTCATTTCTGCCACAGACATCTTTTGTACATGTAAATGATTAACTGCCCAACACTCAGAACCATAAAATATGGCAAGCCTAATTGCTGCTCTATAATATTTACCTTTTAACTTTAATGGTATCTTTTTATCACAAAGAATACCTTATGCTCCTCTCCGTTTTAACCAACCAGCATTAATTTTATGCGTAACATCTCCATCAATTCTTCTATCACTCTGAAAAATTCACCCTAGGTATTTAAAACTTTCCTTTTGGGGGATGCAATGTGTGCCAATTTTAATTTCTATGTTCTCTGAAGTAACCAAATGATCAAACTTACATTCCATATATTTTGTCTTTGTTCTACTAAGTCGGAGACCTTTGCCTTCTAATGTTTCTCTCCATAGTTCTAATTTTCTATTAACTTTTTCCTTAGACTTCACTAACACAATGTCATCTGCAAATAACATATGACAAGATACTTCATCTTGAATATGTTTTGTTAACTCATCAATCACTATTATAAATAAGTATAGACTTAAAGTTAATCCTTGATGTAACCCAATATTAACTTCAAAGAAGTTTGTCATTCCTTCATGAGTTCTCACACATGTTTTTACACCATCGTACATGTCTCTTATAAGGTTAATGTATGTCAATGGGATACCTCTTTTTTCCAAGGTTCTCAAAAGAACCTCCCTCAGTACCCTATCATAAGCTTTTTCTAGATCAATAAATATCAAGTGAAGGTCTTTCTTTTTTGCTCTAAAATGTTCTATAAGACGTCTCAAAAGGTGAATTGCTTCACCAATAGATCTACCTGGCATAAATCCAAATTGGTTCTCTGTTGTACTTGATACTTGTCTTAACCTACGTTCGATAATTCTTTCCCACAATTTCATAGTATGGCTCATTAACTTAATACCTCGATAATTCGCACAATTTTGAATGTCTCCCTTGTTCTTATATATGGGTATAAGTGTACTCGCTCTCCATTCCTCAAGCATCTTTTGGTTTCTCCATATTTCATTAAATAGTCTTGTGAGCCAAGTGATTCCTATTTCTCCTAATATTTTCCAAACTTCTATAGGAATATTGTCTGGTCCTACCGATTTACCACCCTTCATGTGTTTAAGAGCCTATTTGACTTCATTCTTTTGAATACGTCAGTAGAAATTGTGGTTTATAACTTTATATATTTTTCTGATTTGGTTAACTCTCCTAAGCTAATACTAACATCTTTATTTTTTTTATAAAGCTTATAAAAATAGTTTTTCCATTTATTTCTTATATCATGTGCCACTAGAATTTTTTCATCCTTGTCCTTGATGCATCTAACATAATTAAGATCTTTAGTTTTCTTATCTCTACCCCTAGCTATCCTAAAAATATCTCTTTTACCCTCTTTTGAGTTGAGCTTTTTATATAATTTCTCCCAAATTTTAGCTTTTGCTTCACTCAAGGCCTTTTTTGCTTCCTTCTTTGCTTTCTTATAAGCCTCTAAAGTTTCACTAGTTTTCTTAGCATAATGTAATTTGTAACATGCCCTCTTTGCCTTGATTTTATTTTGTACTACTTCACTCCACCACCAAGCTTCTTTTTGTGCCGATACATCTCCCTTAGATACACCTAACACATCTTTCGCCACTTTCCTAATATGTATAGCCATATTGTTTCACATATCACAGGGTGTACCAACGTAATTCCAAACATCTCCTTGAAGGCTTTCTGTTTAAATATATATTCTTTCTTGCTTTTGAGGTTTCACCATCTAGTCTGAATAGCTCAATGTACTCTTTTCTTCTTTGTCCATTTTTTTATTTATAAATCCATAACTAAAGGTCGATGTTGGGTGGTTAAGCTTTCTCCTGGAATTACCTTACAATCTTTACAACACGGTCTATCTTTTTTTCTACAAATAAAGTAATCAATTTGTGTTTGTGATAAGCCACTCTTATAAGTAATTAAATGTTCATCTCGTTTTTTGAAGATTGTATTGACTATAAAGAGATCAAATAACAACAACAACAACAACTAAGCCTTTTCCCATACTAGACGGGGTCGGCTACATGGATTCTTTGTTTCCACAGATCCCTATTGTGTGCCATGTTAGCAGTTAACTCCCAATAAGCTAAATCATTCTTTATTGTTTCTTTAACACTTTTGTGGTCGTCCTCTACCTCTTAATACTTTCCAAATTTAGTTTTTCTACCTTATAAAGAGATCAAATATCATAGCAAAATTTAAAATCTCCCTACCTTCCTCATTTATATCCCCAAAACCAAAGTTTCCATGAATACCTTGATATCCTAATGCCTCTTTACCGACATGTCCATTTAAGTCTCCTCCTAAACAAATCATCTCCCTTTGTGGAATCTTTTGAATCACCTTATCTAACTCTTCCCAAAAAGAAGCCTTTATACTATCTTCTAGTCCTACTTGGGGTGCGTAAGCACAAACTATATTCAAAACCTCTGCTCCTAACACTAATTTCAATGTCATGATTCGGTCATCATATCGTTGTATGTCTACTATACTATCCTTCAAATCTTTATTTATGATAATACTAACTCCGTTTCGAGCCTTTTCTTTACCTGAGTACCATAATTTAAAACCTGTATCCTCTATCTCCTTTGCTTTTTCTCCAACCCATTTTGTCTCTTGTAAACATAAAATATGAATCTTTCTATGAATCATAGTATCTACCACCTCCATTAGCTTAGAGGATAATGTTCCGATATTCCAAGAACTAATACGAATTTTATTATCTAGGACTAGCTTCCTTACCCCCACATCTGTCCGTATTCAAAATGCGAAGACCCTTTTTGCAAATTATTCACTACATTCGAGCGGCAATGTAGCGGGACTAACTTCTTTATCCCTGTTCATGATGTGGGAACCCTCTCTGCAATTGATTCACTACATTTGAGCGAAAATATAGTGGCCCTTGCTTACTTATCACTGCATTCGGGCTCTGCAGCGCGTCGCTAGGCAGGGACGCCCCAAACCAATGCTCAAAATTTTTGTAATCCATGTTATAAAAATCCAACAAAATTTTACGCTGGTTGTCGGAAGCCTAACACAACCCTCCTCCTTTATCCGGGCTTGGGACCGGCAATGCAAGGGTGATCCCTTACATGGGTGGAGTTATGAGAACGAATAACACTAAATAAAGAAAAGCTTTACCTTGACAACAAACTGCATAATCCTCACCAAGGGCATCTAGTAAAGGACTTGTGGATTTCTCAGCTTCTTCCTGAAAGAAACAATTGCCTTTGATGGTCACCTATGGCACTTCACATATATCTTCACTAAACAAAATAAAAATATACAAAACCAACAACGTTGTGTCTACTGAATCAAACCTTCTCAATAGGTGGAAGGTCGCTGATGTAGATGAAATAGTCCTCCACAGGAGATGCAACAACCAAGTCCCTGAAGAAGTAAAACCAAAGTTCTTTTTCTATTTTATCATAAACATCAATTAAAAGTTCCTGCTATTCCCTATGACAAGAAAAGTCACACTGACAAGACCAAAAGTACAAAATATTTTCCTGCAAAAATCACAAATAACTTACAGATTGTTTAGCTCGAACATGCCAATGATATTCCCGTATATTTCAAGTGAAAATACTAACCACATCATTAAGGAGTCCGATACTGGATAGTAAGTATGAAAGTAGAAAAAGAAAACCTTCTTGCAGGCAAACGACAAGCCTGAAAAAGAACAGATAAGTCTGTACATGGATACAAGGCGCACATTCCTCGTTGAAAATTGCTGCTTTCAGGTGCTGCAATGACTAAATTATACAAACCAAAAGTTAGAAATATAAAGTGTCCAAACTAAGTTGAAATCCAGAAAGCAGAATTCTGGGAAATTATGCATCTGAAAAGATCTGACAGCTAGACAAACGGCATAGCCCAAGCATTTTCAGTTTCACAAGACAATGACGGTCCAAACCCAAAATCAATTGCATGTTTGAAACTTGAATATGTCCATCTATCTATAGAACATGCATGAAAACTGAATTACCGTAAATGCAAGTTCTTTCATCTGCATCCTAAAAGAGGACTCCTCAGAACATTCAATATCATCTGGCAGAGCTACACAATCCCACCATCTACAAATAGTAAAAGGCGTCTGTAACACATATTTGTCACCAATATAGCAAGATACATGCATTAGGTTCACTTAGAATATGACCTAGCAATACAAGATTAATAGAGGCTTCACACCAAATTTAATGGTAAAATCAATCTTTTCTAGTGCAGGTGCAATTTAGTATGTCACACGTATGGACATTTTGCATATAAAGACATAAACCCACCTTATCTTGTACCCCATGGAGAAAGGTTTCCAAGCCTCTAAAAGAAAAGGAAAGGTAAAGCCATCTGTTTTGGTCGTCTTCATCTTTTTGTTTTGGCCTTCCAGACTAGCTGCTCTCAGCTTTTTGTACTTTAAAATCGTAGATGAAATTACCTTACAACACAAAAACATTGCACATTTCCATTGAATCATCGTGGAGGTCAGGCGAATACTTTAAACTGAAATCTTCATAGTAGTTCAATGAATATCCAAAGGAAAAGTTGAATATTTGAAAGACAACCATGCCTAATAAAAAGTTTGCACCTAATTCACTGGATAAACAAGCTCATAACAAACATTATTCACAAGTCATGAAAAGGAAATATGAAAGAGCCTACCTTGGCAGCAAGGAGGAAAATGTCATTTGTTTCTACATTTCAAAAATTGCGTTCGTTAAGAAACAAAAGCATATGGATAACAAGGAGTTGCCAAGAAATAAATGGTTAACAGTAAGTACCGCTAGCATGTTCTCTGAATCTGGCAAGTGATTCTCGGCATATGACAACTGATCTCGGCCCAAGGCATAACAAAGAATGACAAGAATCCCAATCATCCTCTGCACATGAGTTGCTATTACAGAATTACCAAGTCAATATTAGCCAGACTCCAAGAGTACGAGGGCAAATGCTACTGGAAGCGGTTTGCTATAACTGAAACATATAAATCATTTGTGACAAACAACTTATAGAGAAAACACACATACATTTCGCCTTAAATGCAGGATGTGTTTAATACAGCATATTTAAAAAAACAGGCATTTAGCAAGTAAGAACTGAAGTAGTTATGGATAAATTATGTTTGATCAATGAGTCTAATCATAAAGGGAACATCTGAAATATATTTATTGCCATTGAACTAAATATAGATTGAACAAAGATGAATAAGTTATTCCCACGGAGCAGAAAAGGAGTCTATAAGAAAACAATACTTTGTAATTGTTTTCTCTTACTTTTTGTAACAGACAACTATGATGCACGGGTAAGTGCATCTTGCCTATGTACTTGTATCTGGTACGTAATGGGTATGGGTACACGTACCGGTACGCGATTTTAATAAATGGCGTTACAATCACATACCCATACCAGTTTGGGTACGTGTACCCTGAATTTGGTATGTTAGATACCCATATTCTATCTCGTGGATTGGATTGATTCATATAGATATAGGTCAACTCGATCCAAATTCCAAAATACGTGAGTTAAACCCCTAATTTCTAAACCTACCTGACTCCCGACATTGAGAGAGACTCTGCTGCGCTCATTACTGGTGGCCTACTGTGACGGACAACCGGCAGAAGGGAGGCTGACGGTGACTAACAACCATCTACATGGTTCAGGCTCGCACAACCTTCTCTCTCTGTCTCTCTTATGAATCGCAGATGTTCAGAAGCGCAATCATACGTACTCTAGGATTTGGATAGTAATTTTTCCATGTTGCCTTGCCTCTTCTTTCTAGAGTTTTTTAATCTCCTAAGATTGCTGTTGTTGTCGCTTACCCAGTTTATGTATTTGGGTATTTGGTGTGTTCTTTTATCAGTCAGCCTCTTCTTGGTATCTAAGATGGACAGTGTGATGAGCCGCATAAAGGGGTTCACTACAATGGAAATTCTTAAATAGTTAGACGAGTTTGATTTTTTATTGTAATGTTTAGTTATTTTCATTACTCATTAATACTCACTCTTCTTGTACCTAAGATGGACGGTGTGATGAGCCGCATAAAGGGGTTCATACAAGTTTACTCGATAGTATAATACTATGTTCTGTACGTGGGTGTATTGTGCTCTTTGCTTTAGTTTTTGCAATTTAGCATTACTAAATTACTATTTTCATTTTATTAAGATTAATTTAGCATCATACTTTGCTTTATATTTTGTCTACCATACTTTTCATATGACTAATCTAATGTATTAAATTATATCTTTCATCTTTGTCATTAGTAAATTTGCATTTGGAAGATGTGAAGCTTGTTGGGTTTTTTATGTTATGTTCTTGAATTTTGATATCAAACTTATATTTATAAAGTTAAAATGTTAAACAAAACCTTTTTAGTTTGATATTATATACTTGTTAGTTGGTATAGCAATTATATTCATTTGCATAAACGTATCTTTTTAATAGTGACATACCTGTCTATATTATCAATAGCGCGCTATAGCGGGCGCCCCTCTAGGGCGTTGTCAGCATACATAATCTATTTGGGTCGGGTCAATCCAATATCCATTGGATCAACCTGAACCAAATAGGTTAAAACAGTGTCTCTTATCTTCCTCTGCAAGTAGTACATAGTGTCATGGTTTGATATTATATACTTGTTAGTTGGCATAGTAGTTATATTCATTTGCATAAACGTATCTTTTTAATAGTGGCATACATGTCTATGTTATCAATAGCGCGCTATAGCGGGTGCCCCTCTAGGGCGTTGTTAGCATACATAATCTATTTGGGTCGGATCGATCCAATATCCATTGGATCAACCCGAACCAAATAGGTTAAAACGGTGTCTGTTATCTTCCTCTGCAAGTAGTACATAGTCTCATGGTTTGTGTCATTTTTTTGCTAGCTGGGTATTTATTTTGATTTTTTTATAGTGAGTATGGAATCAGCAAGTGCAACCGCTTGCATTCATCAACATTAACATAGATGAAATGTTTAGCTTGATGATTTCCCTAGGTTTGATGTTTGTTATGTTTTGGACATGTTATTTGTTAAGATCGTAACTTAGTTGTTATATTTGATGCAAGCTAAAGTTGTTTCTTCAAAAGTATTATAAATATTTTGGTCAATTGGTATATTGGTCCACTACTCCATCCTAACATTATTCTATTCTTTTTGCAGGTAAGTATAATTTGTTTCACTTCTCAAATTAGATTGGAGTCATAAACCATATTCACCATACTTGAACAGATAAGTAATTATATATTTGTTTCTTTTAATTCCTTTGCTTAATGCTTAGAATAACTTTGTTACATTTATGTTTTTGTTTTCTAATTTAAGGTTAACAATTCAATATGCATGTGTCACATTTATTTCCTTAAAAGTTAGAAATAGAATTTGTTTATTTAGTTTGATTCATATTTATAAAAGAAGTTGTTATGTTTCTTGATATTTCTTAGAAATTAGATAATCTATTATATATATATATATAAATTTTTAATCATAAAATAAATGAAAATTTATTTTTATAAGCTTTTTAATAAAAATAAATATGTTAGTATTAGATTAGAAGAGTTAGCCAAATCAGAAAAATATATAAACCACAATTTCTACCGACGTATTCAAAAGAATGAAGTCAAAGAGGCTCTTAAACATACGAAGGGTGGTAAATCTATAAGACCATATAATATTCCTATAGAAGTTTGAAAAAAAGTAGGAGAGAAAGGAATCACTTGGCTTAGAGGACTATTTAATGAAACATAGAGAAACCAAAAGATGTTTGAGGAATGGAGAGTGAGTACACTTATACCCCTATAAAAGAATAAGAGAGAAATTCAGAATTGTGTGAATTATCGGGGTATCAAGTTAATGAGTTATACTATGAAATTATAGAAAAAAAATTATCGAACGTAGGTTAAGACAAGTATCGAGTACAACAAAGAACCAATTTGGATTCATGTCAGGCAGATCTACTATTAAAGCGATTCACCTTTTAAGACAGCTTATAGAACATTTTAGAGCAAAAAAGAAAGACCTTCACATGATATTTATTGATTTAGAAAAAGCTTACGATAGGTACCAAGGGATGTTCTTTGGAGAACCTTAGAAAAAAAGGTATTCCATTGACATACAGAAACCTTATTAGAGACATGTACGATAGTACAAAAACATGTGTGAGAACTCACGAAGGAATGACCAACTTCTTTGAAGTTAATATTGGGTTACATCAAGGATCAACTTTAAGTTCATACTTATTTATAATGGTAATTGATGAGTTAACAAAACATATTCAAGATGAAATATCTTGGTGTATGTTATTTGCAGATGACATTGTGTTAGTGGAGGAGTCTAAGGAAAAAGTTAACAAAAATTAGAACTATGTAGAGAAACAATAGAAAGTAAAGGTTCCAACTTAGTAGAACAAAGACAAAATATATGGAATGTAAGTTTGATCATTTGGTTACTTAAGACGACATAGAAATTCAAATTGGTACACATTACATCCCCAAAAGGAAAATTTTAAATACCTAGGGTCAATTTTTCAGAGTGATTGAAGAATTGATGGAGATATTATGCATAGAATTAATGCAGGTTGGTTAAAATGGGGAGGAGCATCAGGTATTCTTTATGACAAGAAGATATCATTAAAGTTAAAAGGTAAATATTATAGAGCAGCAATTAAACATGTCATATTTTATAGTTATGAGTATTGCGCAGTTAATCATCATGTATAAAAGATGTCTGTGGCAGAAACGAAGATGTTGAGATGGATGAGTGGTCATACAAGGAAAGACCTATACATAATAAGGTTATTAGAAACAAATTAAGAGTGACACCAATAGACGATAAAATGAGAGAATATCGTTTAAGATGATTTGGAAAGAAGATCAAAAGAAGCATATGTAAGAAGGTATGAAAAACTAGATTTTGAAAGTATTAAAAGAGGTAGAGGACGACCACAAAAGTATTGGGAAAAAACAATAAAGAATGATCTAGCTTATGTTAAGTTAACTGCTAACATGACACCTGATAGGGCTATGTGGAAACAAAGAATCCATGTAGCCGACCCCGTCTAGGATGGGAATAGGCTTAGGTGTTGTTGTTATTGAAATAAAATGTACCGCTATATCCCCGCTACCGCTATATCAGGGTCGACCGCTAACAACCCGCTAACTACTAGTGATAACATAGGTACCCGTACCTTATATTTTTTTGAATTGTATGGACCGAGTACCCGTATCCATACAACATAGACAAACAACTACTGAATAGCACCAAACACTTGACAAGCTAAAACTTTGGTTTATCATGAAAAACTTCTCCATCAAAGCATCCGTTGCATGCAGAGTTTAAAGATTTTTCTTGCATATCATATGGTGTACCAAAAATAGTTTAAATAGTTAATGGAACTACATTCTCTCCTCATCAGATATACTTTGATAAACACATAAAAATGAGAAAACCTGTACTTACCTACAGTAGTATTCCTCTTCACATCCTCCAATGCAAGAAACCACTGGAGGCAAAGAAAATTCTTTCGAGTATGGCAATGCAAATTTACCATTCACCAATGATTCAACTGTTTCTTCAGGGATAGAGTTGCTGTTATTACTTCCACTTGATAAACAAGTACTTATTTTGCTCTTACAATCCAAGACACTATTTTCAGGCACTTCAGATGGTTCCATTTCACACTGATTTGATGTATGGACAAGGTTCTCAAGATCTAGATCGTTTCCTTTGTTTAATCCCTGCAGATAAAGTCTCCTTCCAATTTGGAGCTCAATTGATCCGATGTAGCAAAAACAGTGGCTGCATACAAATGCTTCAACCTAGCAAAGGGAAAACAAACCAATAACAGAACAGATGTTCTTATCTACTCTGAAGAAAACTTAAGTTTATGAACCTTATTCACTTAAAAAATAATGAACAAAAGAAAAGCAAAAAAAACGCTATTCAAACTTCAGATCACGCATCTACAAAATCAGCCGAACCATGTACATATTAGGAACATGTTTATGCTAGTTGACCCGTGAGAAGCAGTACAATTATCATCTAAGTTCATCATGATGTATCCATATACCATTGAAGAGGAACCAGAATATGATGAAAAACTTATGTTATTTTTCTCAGTAGAAAAAAGTTCTGTTATTGCTGGATTATGAGAAACAAACATGAAATTCCATAAAGAACATTCTTATTGTTGAAGGAATCCAGGAGAGATATGAATACACCAGGAAGGCATAGGATAGACTAGGAATACTGCTACTGCAAAGTTTACATGTTCAATGAAGTATCTAAACGACGAGTTGAAAATCTGGAGAGTTTGTTGGTAGACATATTTACTTTACATGGTTAGTTGCAACATAATTCCTCCTGCTTAGCCAGTCCAAAGCCTGGAAAAAGGAGGACAGTGGTGTTAGGTAGGCACACAACCCACATAAAGCTTTGATGGTTCCTTTATTGAGGGGTGGGACCTTTCTGCACTGATGAAGTAGGCCCATCAGAACTCTGAAGCTAAGCAATAGTATTAAGAATGGGTCACCTCCTAAGAAGTTCTTGCGTTGCAATTCTAAGCAACCCCACCTAGTGCGGAAAAGGCTTGTTGAGGTTGATGTTCATAAAGTTGCAATTCACACACATCTAATGATGACTGAATGCAGAAGTCCAAATGTGCACTTCATGGTACCTTATTAGAAATATGTTGAGCACCAACAAGCATTTGGTCCTTCAAAACCAAATCATCAACCTGGAAATCCACGTTTGCATATAAGCCTGCAATGATTTGTTTTTCCACATTCAGTTAAAAGGACAAAAGAGCTCAAACTACGGCAAGGAATAGCCTTTAGCAGCAAAGCAAAACCTAACCAACAAAATAACATGCTTTCTTATCTAATATGCAAAACTTTTAAGTTCTAATCTACTAGCAACTAATGCCAGTGATGACCGATATGACCTACCACAAAGATCAAAGCAGCCAAGCAAAGATCGTCGATTTCACTGATGAGGCCAAATCGTAAGTGCATTAGAAGAGCGCACAAACACTCAAGGACAACCCAACTCCAGCTCTCTTTAGGAGAATTCAAGGGTATCAACTTGATATCAGCTAAGAGCAAGATGCATTCAAATCCAAGCGAGCTTATCTGACACCACCTCAACAACATGCACAAGTCAATGTTGATGCAGTGTAAAGGAAAATCATGGGTTTGATGATCCACACATTGTACATCCAAGGTTCACAACCGAAAGATTAGCTCACTTGTCATCAAAAGAATCACCAAGGTTTAGCTCGATAATGTCCAAGTGTAAACCTTAACCCAAGATTGATTAAGGATTGTTTATGTTAACTAATGAAAGATCATTTCATACACTGGGATACTTTTTTTAATGGCTACAAAATTATGACGTTGAAATCTTATTAATGGTGAAAATAGTGCTTGTGAAATAAATAAATAAATTTTATTTTGTCACTTCTGTAATGATCGAGGGCAGTTGCACTACAGGTAAAGGGGTCTATTTTGCAAACAGTGGGTTGACTAAGATATTCTTCAAACCTCTCCCTTTGGAAGTCTGAAAGAATTATTTGCAAATTTCAAAAAAAGAAGGAAAAGGTCTTCTCAAAACTTTTCATCTTCAAAGCAAAATGAGATTCATAAAGTAAGGTAAGAAGAGTATTATAGATTATTATCATTCTTATAATGATTAACTAAAATGCCTAGATTGTGGTGAACTGGTGTTCCTTGAACCCTCTTGGGAGACCTTAAGTGACATTGAAATAAGAAATGTCCAAACCAAAAGGCTTTCAACTTCTGAATGGCCTTAGACCTAAGTATGATCAAGTCAAAGTGGCCTTCGACAATATCCTAAGCCGATCGCTTCAACTAGAACCCGTAAACATCTACTTTTAAAGAACAATCCAGAGACATAGGAAACTTCCTTTCAAGGGAAAGAGCACGATAATGATTGTAAAAAGGGCATGTTTGTTATCATTCAAGAATAAAGGACATTTTGAAATATGAATGTGCTAGGACTCCTTGGGATATGTGGGAGTTAAATTAGTATATTTTTAATCGTGTAATTTTACATGTAGTAGCTGTTAGTGAAGGTGGTTATTTTCAACATTTTCCTTGTTTTTAGGGTGGTTAAACCTCCACAGGGGTGGTTATTGCCTCCCGCTTTTCTTGTTTTCAGGGTAGTTACGCCTTCACTGTCGTATTCAATGATTTTATGAAAACTAATGGAGGTAGAAGAAGTTTATTCACGTGCTGAGCACCTAAATCAAGAGAATGTTCATCCTGTGTAAGAAACCAGCACCATAGATAGAACAAGAAAAACCTCTCCCTGAACCTTCGAAGATGCCACCTATAACCAGATCCATTGAAAGCAAAAGAATTGCATATGCAAGCAAGGAGGAAGATGAACACAAGAATAGTAGTTTGAAAAACTCAAGAACCAAAAGAGCAAGGAATTACCACTACCAGAGATCTCATTCAAGAACCTCTAAAGAAACTCTTTGCAAATCAATGTCTCACACTGGTAGCCACCTTATCTAGCTTTGTCTCACAAGGTATGTGCCATTGGTTACCCATGATGAAAATTTTTTGCTCAACAGAAATTCAAAATCTTTACAGTGAAATGCTTTACCAAGTACATCACTAAAAGTTCAAAAATGTGATTCTTTAACAAGTCAGAATTTTTATGTTCCAACAACAGTGTAGTACCTAACTAAATTTGAATCTTTTATCCATCTCGCAATTTATAATCTGGTTTCTTTGTTACCTAAGAAAGTTGAATGCAGTATAACAAGTTTGGGCAACAACTTGGGGAAGATCATAGAGAAGGTAGTCGATATTTGATGTACAGAAACTTCAGGTGAAATCTCCACCCTAGATTTTTTGGATGTCCTGAATATTACTACTTCCAATGTACTTACGAATTAAGAATTGGCACAATCTTCTGAAGCATCCTAACTTCTCCAAGTTTTGTCAAGATCCCTTCTTAAAAAATTCTAATATGAAGAAACTAATTTCTCATGAAAAATTGGAAGATGAAAGTATACTCATTCAAAGGAAGAATATTCTGTCACGAATAAACCACTGTCGATTCTGTTGTTTAGCAATTATTCCTATATTGTCCAAGGAAACTTATGCTTATCACATTGTTTTATTCGTGACTATTAATACACATATGTTCACTTTTTCAAACATGACCAAGATTTTTGAAAATTTCAAGAAATCTAATAACTTGGTCAAAGTAGGTTTTTATCCAAATTTTAGAATTTTGGTACTGATTTAGGAGGAGAATACATGTTTAATGACACTATTATTTAGATCAGTGAGTGATTATACATGAAAGGTCATGCAAAAATGCCTCACAATAAAATGGACTTTTTAGAAGGAAGCATAGGACATCTACCGCTGGAGTATGCAAGTTTGGATACAATCCAACTCATGGATCCACCTACTGGCAATTAATGCATAAAAGAATCAGCAACTTTATTGGGAGTATGCATTATAAGCTGAAGCTCTTTCTTTTTCACTTATTGGCCCCTTTCCTTTTTGGAGGCACCTCTGTACAGCATTGATTTGTTTTTGGAGACGACATTTAAATCTATTGACTCTTTTAGGAGGCAGATTCATACATCATTGGCTTGTTTTGGGAGTTTTTTAACCATTAACTTACTCTTTCATCTATTAGCTCTTGTAAGGGACACCATACCTTGTTGGCTTATCTTTGAGGCACTTCCTACTCTCATTAGCTTGTTTTTATGCTTAGCTTCCATAAAACTCTATGAGCATGTAACCCTAATTAAGTTCGGCATCTTGTCTTGGTTTGTGAATGAAAGTATTTCTATTTTCCACTTCTCTTGAGTGTGTATACCCACAGTGAGTGAGTGAAGACCTTATCTGAGCTTTTCCAGCATAAACTAAGTAATGGTTCACACATATGGTTCTATTAGTCCTTTTAGCATACCGAGACTTCATGCCTAATTTTTATTGGGTTATGTTCGGATTGAGAGTTTTCCTCATAACTCATATCAACACCACAGAGACTACATAGGTGCTTTGGTTACTAGGTAACAATAACAACTAAGCCTTTTCCCATACTAGATGGGGTGAGCTACATGGATTCTTTGTTTCCACAGAGCCCTATCATGTGCCATGCTAACAGTTAACTCAATATAAGCTTTGGTTACTAGGTATGCGCCTAAAAATATTTGGTGAAATGTTGCTCTAAGTGTGTCTAAAATGCCTGGCCGTAATGATGCATGTAGCTGCCTACCACTAATAGGCAACCTTACCCATGTTCTAGACTTAAGTCTTAATGGACCATGAACTGAAATTAAACCATAAATCAGAGGTAACTAAAAGCACCTTTTCCAATTTCTCCATTTTGCTTAATCTTAAGACTATCACAATTTCCCGCAGCTAGAAGCTCCGCGAAGTAGTCCTGGACCATAAAAGACATGAAAATAGTTACCATATTTCTATTACAAGAAATATGGACGCAAAAGTAACAACAAAAATAAGGTGAACAAGAACTAACATGTTTCACATGCAAAACATTCAGGTTAAGGCAGTTTCAAGGGTTTTGGACCACTGAAATAGGAAGTGCATAAGTATCTGTATTCCAAATTGACCATCAAGGGTATGTTTGTTTTGGTCACTGCACTAGCCCATCAACTGTGAGTCTGTGACTCCACAATTACAGCCCCTCTCCTGTGATCCGAGCTAGCACGTTCTTAGTGTTCAGCTTTCTCAAACTGAGCTGAAGAATCACAGGTCATGTACTTTTTTATGTTTGTTTTTACTTTTTAGTAAAGAAATGGAAACCTTTGAAAGTTCAAGAACAATAGGGTGAAACAGACATTCCCCAAGATATTAACACTGCATGCCAGCAAACAGTAGACATGCCAAATAAGATTCTAAGTTGAAAAGATGTTTGGTGGCCTTGAATGCATGTTTCTCCTATCTCAACCATTACTTGTTTACTGGCATGCCCAACACAATTCAGATGATATTAGCAGTATAACACTTAAGAAATGAAAAAATCTTCACAAAAACATGACATGATCCATAAAGAAAGTCCAGATAGATCAAGTTCATGAATCAAGACTGTGCATCAGCTTCCATGATGAGACATGTCGTCAAGGGCCACATCTTTCGAAACACTATTAGGATCAGGTACTTTGGGGACCAACTTTTCTACCAATACAACAATATATGAAATAAGTTAGTCCATTTTTGTTTCCCTTTTTCTTATAGAAGGTTGTCTTGAGGAACTCCCTTGGGACTTTTACACGAACACCAGCAAAGTGGTACTGTATTTAAACATGACCACACACAAAGAGCTAATGCAAAGGAGAGAGTGGCCAACCTAAAGCGTTTTTGGGGAAACAAAAACGCCTTTCAGCAACCTGCATAAAGAATTATTTCAATTACTCAAAGTACTCCATCATGTTGAAAGCACATGTATGGGAGTTGAAATTTGGTCGGAACTAGGGTCTGAGCTGGATCTGCTTCTCCTTTTCCTGATGGATCATAGTTAGAGACGTATGTACACATATTTTTTGGGAAATGCACTGAAAGATGGAGGCTTACAAGTAGGATGGAGCTAAACCAGACATACTATTACATCTTTTTGAGAATTGCCAGAGTCAATACTTTTAGAACCGTCGAAACTAACAACTCCAGAAAAAAGTTGACACAATTTTGCTCGCTAATGAAGAAGTTGGGGTTCATTGGCATTCAAATGAACAGGATAACCTCGTACAGATCTTACACTGCATTAGCAGAACTCAACCATGAAATGATTTTCTAAGAAGTCCTACATCGACTCATTCAGCCGATAAATCAAAACAAATTGTTTTCACAACATTTTCCGAACGGTTTGATATTCTAACGGTTTCAAAATGGATTTCGACTAAAGCCCCATTGCTTCTCAACGCAAAACTACAGCGTGTTTGCAGAAATGTGTGTGTGTCCGTGTCCAAGAGCAGCAGTGTGTGTGTATGGTTGGTATATGTAATACACCAACCAAAATTCGTCACTTTTTTTTCTAACGTACGCTCAAAGTGGCCAACCCATAAAGGAACGTTATGGACGGAGTGGTTCAGGGGAGCTGTTAAGAAGGGAAAGGAAGGGCGCAAAGAACAAGAGCAGCAATAGAGAACGAGAAAGAAGAAGAAGAGACCTCAGTCTGTTGGGGAGATGAGGGCCGAAGCAAAGCTTCGATTTGATCGGCATACTCGATATCCAGAGGGCACTCTATCTCCGTTGCTTCGCCCATCGCCGGCATGGCCGCCTCCTGCAGAGGATCTGCCTCACGCCGGTAGCGGGGACCGATGCTGCTTGTGGGGTAGCCGGTTTGGGGGTTTAAGTCTGGACCCTTCAGCCAAGTTGGTCCGCCTTTGACTCTTTATGAGTGACTGGGTGGTTTTATTGGCCGAGCCCGCTCGATGTGCGGACGGTTTCTTCTCTTCTACGGGGAGGCCATGGCTCGACAACTAGACCTCTAAGAAGCCCACCAAAAGGACCAAATCGTGTCAACGGGTCGGATAGTTGACAGTTCAGCTGAAGTCCCAAATCAAGGAGTCAGCCTGTCAACTCAAACACGATGAATTCAAGTGCACAGGTGCCGCACAAGGATGCGGTTTTAATGTCACGGATTGAAAATCCTCCTTTATTTAACATATAATTAGATGTTATATATAGCCGTAAATCAATTGTATTTGCACACAACTAGACATGGTCAATTCAAAACCGGTTCATCAGTTCGAACCAAAACCGAACCGCTTACAGAACTGGGTAATCAGAACCATATCAAAACCAAACCCCTTACAAAACTGGGTGGTAATCAGAACCAACCGAACAGACCCTATAACTGTAACCGGAAGCAGGGATTCTCCAGTCTGGTTATTGTTCATTCTTTTCAAAACCAGCCCGAAACTGAAACTGAAACCACCACTATGTTTTAAATATATTTTCTAAAACCCTTTTATCACAAAGAGATGTTAGCTCAACGGCAAAATGCTACTCACTACTACAGCTACAATAGAGAGTTTGACACTCAAAAGGTGCTTATATTTCAAAAAAGAGAGAAAAACTAATGTTAGCGGTTTTGTGAGGATTCCGAAACCAGAATTAAAACCACTCCAAAACTGAAACCGGCTAACTTGACTTGTTGTGCAAGGCATATTTTATAAGGTACATGGCTTGTTTCGTAAGACTTCTTTGCTTTAGATTCTTTACGACGACAGGAAAAAACCAGGACCAATGCTTCACGAGGGGTAGCAAGTTGGGCGAAACTCTGTTTAACCCAGCTTTGTAAGAGTGAGCGGACCTCAATGATATACTCTTTTCGAGGAAGACGAGCTCAATGTACGAAGGACACATTTCAAGGCCTACTTTTTGAAAGGGATACGATGCACTACAATATAAACTATGTATAGAAAAGGAGAATTACCATCTACGGATCCGTTTTACTGTATATATATCTCAAGTTTCATAAATACTAAAATTACCCTCCATGTAAATATTCTTTCTTCTCTCATCTCATCTCAACATTTCTTCTCTTTTCTTACATAATCTCTCTTCTCCCACTCAATTTCAATAAAGGTCCATCTGGTTAGATCTCCTTACTCTTAATAAGAGAGGTTTCACTTAGCATTGTTGTCTTTTTCACAACTCAATGCATATTTATGAATCTCATTGAAAAACAAGACAGAACAAGAAGAAGAAAAAGAAAAATCATAAACAAGAAAAATGAAACAATGACAACAAGAAGTTCTAATTGTTCCTTGTGGTTTAGAATTGATTGATAGTACTTCGTTGAAAGATAGGCATGTCTAAATAAGTTAATTTGTATACAATCTCAAGAACAGCAAGAAAACATTCTGGTTGTGGCAATTGTTATGCATTTCTATGTAATTGTTATTCTTCTGTTATTGGTTCCCTTCCTTACAATAGTAATTAGGATTATAGGTTACTCTACAGACTACTTTTTGGTAGTAAATAACGATTTATTTGATAGGGTAACATCATATGCTAGCTCAACAGAATATTATCTCTTCTACAATTATGTCAAGGTAGTTGTGCATAGCCTCCATCCTCAATGACATTACTGCAATGTCTTCTTAGACTTCCTCTTAGTTCTAAACATATTATCTAGTTGGTTGCCACAGTTGACACTGCAACTACTTTACAATAACTTGCCCATACGCTAGTTTATAAAGTTGTAGTGTTGGCATCTAATGAGGAGGTCTGTCCTTCCACTGGAACGAGTGGCCCAAAGTTATCATTCGAGCCAACAACCTGGAAAGCTTGTTCCTTTCTCATGGAATCCAGTAGCAGTAAAGGTCAGAGAATACATACAATCAAACTTGCTAGATGAGACTCGGTAATTATTTATGTTTGTTACATAAAGACCAAAATCTTTAAGGCTAAATTTACTGACAGAGTCAGTAATTCTTCATGAAGTGATTTGCATGCTTGTTCAGCCAAGTTATGCCTTCTTTATGTGATTCTTTTCTATTGTCTAATGCAAATCTTGAAATGGAATATGAATAACATAACCTTTTTAGAGTATCACATGATATTGATGGCTTGAGTAAGCAATTCAAAGATAGAGTATGCTAAACAAGACATGATGGCATGTTAACAATCTAGAGCAATCGCCGTGAAAATCTCTGAACAAAATAAGGGCAGGTCCCCTCTTCCATCAAAGAGTGGTTAGATACTTCACCTAACGACACCACCCATTTTACCACGTGAAACTACCACCCTTAACACACACACACACACATGAGAGAGAGAGAGACTCATGGATTCTCGTAACTTCAAGGTAGAGAAAGGGAGGTATAACGGTGTGTGTGTAAAAGTGTCTGAAAGGGTATTTTAGTAAGAAAAAAATCAGGCGTTAAGTTATATTTTCTTTTAGTTATTAGAGGAGGCTGAAGCCCAACACCCATACATACCTACACATACACCCTCTAGGAGTCGAACTCCCCACCAGCAGCAATGGTGCTGGAACGCCCCCAGCATTTAAGCTAACGCTCTTGGTGCTGAGTTGATATTTAAAGAAGGGAATAATGGCTCAGTTGCCTAAAGTTGAGGGCATTCTTGAGCCCAACTTGCCGTTGGGGATATATCTGCTTCTGCAAGTGCAAGGCCCAAGTTAAACCAGGCGTTATAAGTACAACAAATTCAAACGGGTGGAGACAAGAGCCTCCAATTAGTGTTTTAGGAACTATCTATGACTAAGCAGCTTCAATGGCCAAATCGCTCTGTAGAATCTTCCTTGCTTATTAATTTCGAATTCGTTGCCCTTGACAATCACCTGTATAAGTGGACGTCCATCACTTGTAGAGACGCACACAAAGCTTGAATGAGTTGCATTGAGAAATCACTTAACGTGGGAGCTTTTTAATTTTTAATAGCATTCGGCTTGTGTATGACAATGAACAGGATTAAAGTAGCACGAGTCTGCCAAACCGCACTTGCCTTCCAAAAAAAAGAAGACAATGAACAGGACTAAAATCATGCTCGTTGTCTTTGAAGAGGAATCTTCAAGTTACATAGTTGAATTCCTTTTTCAACTAACTGGAATGACCAAATAAACTATATTTTACCTTCTCTCAGCAACAAAAAAGTGCACCACAACCATTAAAACTAAAAAGAGTTTAAAGAATCTGACAACCAATACATGATGTCTAAACAAAATGTCGACCAAAATGCATGCACACCCCATTTTCTTGTTGCATTATACAAAAAGGTGCTTGTATACAAGAGGCTACTTCTGATTATTTCAGGCTGTAATAAATAGCAATTGTTTTTACATACATGAAAAATTGGCCCACTATCTTGTGACAAACCCATATAATTTAATATACATAACTACCTTAACGTATCTGTTCTTAATCTGGCAAGTAGCATCTTCATTTTGTCAAGCTTCTGATTCAACTGTTCCATGTCTTTTACATGCTTGGTAGACAATACTGAACCATGACATTCAGACACAAGAGCAGCACAAACCTCCTGTGAATCAGCAACTGCAGCTTCCAGTGATGCTACTGTTGATTCCATGATCTGGTGGCCTCCATTTGCAAGGTTTGCACGTGGAGTGTATTCTACACTAGCAAAGCTACTACGTCTGCTTAACTTATCAGGTGTAAAAAATTTGTCCAAGCCATCGATCCCTGCATTAATATTGGATTAACCGAAAAAAAAGGACAATCTTCAACGAGCATAATCACCTCCAAATATGAAAATGCTGCAGCTTATGTAGTTCTAAACGTTTCACAAAGCATGGGATTCTTGATTAATAAACGATACCCCACTTTCTTCTTTCAAATCAAGATGATATATGTTATTTCTTACCAAGATTGCTTAGCTGATTGATTGTGGATTGACCGATGGACTTTTCAAGCTTAAGAACCCGTAATATTCCAGCTGCTATTCTACCCATTGCAGCAATCTCCAACCTGCAGAGTAAAGCAAGGTATTCCAGCTCTTCCTTGGTTGCAACTGCTTCAATCTGCAAGCAAGTGTACCGCAAAGCTAACAACATGTACGATGTTAATACAACTGAACTGAAAGATGACTGTCTAAATATTTGTTACCGGCTCCTTTACAGAAAACTTTAAGCTCTCAACAGACCATTTGGTCGTTTCCATAATTTCATCATCCTCTGGAAAGACCAAATTGGCTTCGAGATTAATCCCACCACTGCTTCTGCTTATTCCATTTGAATGCCTCGATGCATCTGGATTCATCTGATTGACACAACTCTGAGACCGAGGCTTTATCGCCTGCAGTCCATCAATGCTCACCTGCAGAAAAGTATTCTTCAACAATTACTGACATGCCAGTTAACGAGACAGAAAAAATGTGCACTTCTGCCCTGATTTTATAATCTGCACTTTTCCCCTTTAAACAAGACAGGCATCCATGTGAAATCCAATCATTAGAGAGGTACTTCAATGCTACTGCATATACTGATTATGCCGATTAGCTTAAGCAAAATGGATGTAAGGACTCTTAGATAGTAAACACACTAAAGCCTTGTCAACTCAAATCACTAATTTGATGTAGATGAACTGACCGTGACCAACTCTACAGGAAGCTTTTTCACCGTTGCAGCTTTTTCTATGCAGTGTCCAATTTGACTATTTGCTTTAATCCTCAAGCTCTGGAAAGTTGTATGCCAACATCTTTCTTGTCTTCCCCTATTCAAGCTATCACCAGTCTGCCGACATTCTGCTATCTCCTGTTCACCTTCAAGTGCAAACAACCAGTCCTTCAGTTCAATAAGCAACTTCACATCATCTGGTCTTCCAACATCAAAAAGCCCGTTCTCGTTTTTTTCATCTGAACCTCCATCTGCAGTTGGCAAATCCAAGATCAAAAGATTTTTTGCCAAGCTGCTCTTTGCAACAGCGCTACATACATCTTCAAATGCAATACTTACCGTTTCAGAATTATTGGCAGACGACAAGCACCCAATTAAACAAGAGAAATTTGAAATAGCATCAGTCTTGGCTTTAGTAAGATGAAGAGCATAAACCAACACTCTTGTAAATTGCATTTGGATTTGAGAAAATTTTGTTTGAACTACAATCCCAACTTTGTAGATAAACTGAATAACATCGATAAAAGGTACTGGAAACATCATGATTATGAATTTTGCACAAAAGACAGTTTTCATGATAATCTTCTTATTACAGAGAGAAAACCAAGAAATCATACTTTCTTTCTGACCCATCTGAACATGAGGTGATGCCTTCAGAAGCTTCCCCAGTGGCCCTTCCAATAAGTTCTTCAACCCTTTCGACAATCCATCTCCAGGCCCACCATCTGGCCCAAGTATTCCAAAGCGATGCAGCAAGGCCTCGGCGTAATTCATCCCACCACCAAGCCTAATTCCAGACACTTTAGCTGATACATTCAAAGCATGGCATTCTGAATCTTTGGATTTATAGGGAATCACATGGTTGCTACATATTTCCAGGAATGGGGAAGCTGAATCATGCTCATTCTTCCTACCCTTGCCTCTCTCGATCCAGAAAACAGCCCTCATTTGGGAATACCTATCCACAGGCAACACATATCCATCTTTATCATGAGTTCCACCCGTGCTAGCATGTGATACATCTCCTTCCATATCTACACAGTCCACCTGAACACTGTTCCATCGCAGGCTGGATGAGACAACTACGGCACCACCAAGAGTCCTATGAGTAACAGTTGCAAAGAGATTGTCCCCTCCAAAATGAAGTAAAGGCATCCCTTCAGTGTTATCTGATGATAAATCAAGAAATTGAAGCTGCAGATTATTTATAACCAAGCTACCAGCTGTATCACTCGGAACTACATCTATCAGTCTTCTACCAATAGTCTCACTTTTCCTTTGCCTGCTAGTTTTTCTAACTCTTGTTATCTCATCGCTTACTCTTCCAAAATAAGTGTACAAATCCAAGACAAAAAACAACTGCTCAACTGAAGTATTCGATAGGTATTGCTCACAAGCAACACCAATTCGGACAATTCCTCCAGGAGGTGGCATGACTAACAGCGGAGAACCATCAGCAGTCACCATAGCCACCTCCAATAGAACCCCAATGAACTCAACACATCTCCAGGGACCTGCTGACCAATCAGGAGAAGCCTGGTATTTCAACAAGTTGTCTTCTGTTTCAAGAGATAGGCTGATACGAGATGCTCCTGCCCTCAACTTCCTCATGCTGGAATCAATTGGTTGATCTTCCCATAGACAAAAGCAAGCAGGATCCTTTTCCAAGTTCAGCAACTCAAATTTCATTTTCGGTGATTGTGATAAAAATAGATCTTCTACATGCAGCCTAGCCCCAGCAAAGGGGCTATTTCCAGAGTTTCCAACAAGAAGTGGAACTGCAAGATCAAACTCTTCAAGGGAGAACTGAACAGAGTTAACTGACGTATCAGGTAACACAGCACCTGGGCTTACCACAACTCCATCAGACAAGAATGATGCTATTCTCAAGCAAGACTCTTCCTGAAGATTGATCTGAGGATAAATGTCGCAACAGTTACAAACTAAAACTTTTGAAATGAATTGAATACAAAACGAAGTAAAATGTTCATGGAAATACCATAAGAGGAAGACATCTGACTATTGTTTCTGAGGCAAATGAAGGAGGAGAGGGTGAAGGAGTTATCTGGACAGAGTAGAGATGAAGAAGTGGAACAGCATCGTACATTTTCCAGTTATGCTCTCTCAAAGGATAAATTTGAGGCCAAAGATTTTCGTCCACTGCGCATAAAACAGATACAGCCACCTCATAACATGAAAAATATTGCTTTTGTAACCCCAAAGGAGCAAAATACGCAAATAGCAAATCAGATACCAAAGCTTGGAACTGTGAATTCTTCTGGATCAAGTTGTATCGATGGTTGCACTAGGGTGCATGGTGGCTGTGAGAATGTATCCCTGCACTCAAGCATATGTCCTGTAACTGCCAAAGAATATTTACCAACCTGCAGCATTATAAAACTTCTACCTTCTCCCTCAGACATTATTACATAAAACATGCATGCCTGCATGAACATTTGGAAGAAATCAATGCTATTCCTACTGAAAAATGGTTTCCAAATGCGAAAAGAATTTTTTTATGGTGACACATCCCCGAAACCCAATGGACCTGGGAGAGTCAGGCAGCAGAGCAGTAGCATATATCCCATCTAGTTCCAATTGTAAACACGAAATGGAAGTAATACCTCAAGAATAACCCACTAACGATAACTTGAGTCATGTTCTTGGTTCTGTCGCTGCAAGAAACACTAGCCTGTGTGGTTATTAGGTATGTTATAGGATGGGACACTGAAGTAATAAATAAACAGAAGAAAATATTCTGCAACTTACCCGAGAGAAGCAAAGTGACTGCATTAATAGCTCCAGCTGGAACTCTGTAATAAAACAAGCTCACTGAGACAATGCTTAGAAGCGACAAATGTGATAGCAGGCATTCAATCCGAAAGGAATCAGGCTAACCCTAGAAAACTGAAACAATAGTTTTCAGTCACAAGTTCCATGAAATAGAAAGCAGTTCAGGAGAAAAGGATCTAACCAGCATCTTTAATGCAAAGAAATATATGGTCCACAACAATTGAGACAAGAGAAATCCACCAGCAGCTTCAGTTGACCGCTGTCATGATTGAGGGATCTCAAATACAGAGAGAAGACTCAGAAAGCTAGAATGATACTAGAGTTTTTTCCATAACAAACTGCCGAAAAATGGTTTGCTCAGAGGAGGGAAAAGTTAAGGCAATATGAAACCTGCTGAGCCTTGAGATCTACATCTCTCCCCTATTTAGACAGACATATAGTCCTGGCCATAAGCGGAGAAGTGCACGTAGTCCTGCTCATATATGTTACATCAACCTCACGTCACATCTGTGCCATCTATATCAATTTAATAAGGATACTAGAGGCCTAACAAGTGTCCTTTTACTTACCTGGTTCACTCAAGGAAGGGCACACAGCTTCTGTAACATGCAACTGAACCTCAAGCCCTAATGGGTTGTTTTGAAGTGTCCTTTGTACAGTGATCTGAATATCAATAGCCAAAAGAAATGTCCTCACTTTTTCTTCTTCTTTTTTCTTGAAATAGCACTTTCTCATTTTCAAAAAGAAAAAAGATCTAAAGGATTCACATATCAATATGCATTACATTAGCCTCTCCTGATATGCCATCCAAAAATCTTTCCCCTCCAAAGAAAAGGCGTTTGGCACCATCATTGTCACGTTTATTATTGCCAACACTTCCACGTGTAAGATGTTCATCCAAGAACATGTTAGGATGAGGCAAAAGATCAATTGATAATGATCCCCATTGTAATTTCTGGCAATAACAGAAAAAAATTTAGTCCCTCATATGTTGCAATAATGCAGTAACAAGGGTTACAAACATGCAGAGAATTAAAATAAGAGTTCAAAGTTCAAACTGGTATAAGCAGTGACAAGAGGAACACGAGTCTTCCCTTTCCTCACTAACAATGAAAATTTTGCAACACAGCTAGAGAGCACCAAACTTGTGTTGCAAAGCATCAGATACAAGTGTCCAAAAGCAACAGCTAGATACATATCATATCAGACCGTATCATACCATAATAGTGTAATGAACAACCTCCAAAGATGGGGTAAAACAACCTTCAAGCAACAGAGCAACAGAAAGGGTTCAAAATGAAGCTTGAGAACTAAGCTTCACAAAGGGCATAGAGTGTTCACATGAACAACAAACCACAGTGCAAGAGTATCTCACTAAAAATATCATAATAAGCATGCCAAAAGGCTTAATATATCACAGCAAGAGAGGCCCTTTTATAGGAAAATATATAGAGTGGCGAGAGGCTAGTATATGAGGCAACAGCTAAATAACTAACCATTGCACATTGTGCAATGGCAACAATCCACAATAACTCTAAGTGATGGTTCTTTATAGACCTCTTCATTCAGCTACCCGTTTAAAATAAGCATTTTTCACATCTATTTGATAATACACCAATTATTGACAGCATAAACAAACTATAAGGGTTCTGATGTTATGCAAACAACTGGAGCTAATGTTTCCTCATAGTCTATCCCATGTTCTTGGGTATAACAACTAGTAACTAACCTAACCTGGAACCCAACGGACGCATCTGCAACTAATAACCTTTTCTGCTCATAGGTTTTTCAACGACTTCTAAGTTTTGAACTTTTTTCTAGAGCATCTACTTCATCTTGCATAACACTGAGCCAGTCATTTGACTCTCTAGCTTCATTAAAGATTTTCAGTTTTGAAAGTGAACAATCAATGCTAAAAAGGCCCTATTTGAGGTTCAAAGGTCCATAGGAAACAAATCTTAATAGTTGTGTCAACTCTACGTGGAAGTTCTAATATGACTACGTTCTGGAGCATATTTGGCTCTCCTAACACAGTACTTACCAAATGAATTTACAATATCATTTTCACTGAACGGATGATTCAGGGTTGCGATCAATCTCACAGCACCATCAATTTTCTTCTGCAACGATCTTCCATACAAATACGCTGTTTGTTCACTTCTCTACCTATAAATCACAATTCCAGCAGAATTCCATCCAAAGTTACGCCAAAGTTGTCATACCAAGCTGCTTGGAATCGATACAACTTCAAACACCACATATACAAATTGAAAATCAATTGAATTCTGCAGAATCGACCAAAATTTTGATGTAGATTCTTGATCTCCACTTTTTCTAGTAAAAATCAGGCAGTCTTGCATTATAAATTATAACAATGTGATTCCATCACCACAGAAGGCTCACCATCAACTCTACAATTCACTGACAATAGAACGAGAGGCAAACGTCAACAACACCACTTCTCTCGATCGTTCATCACTACTTCTGCAAGAATTTAATGACACCCTATCAATTGACTTCCGTCCATCCAGATTATCATCAAACCCTGGTGATACTTCATACTCTGAACATAATTCTGACGATCACTACACAAACTTACTGTTAATTCCATGGATCAGGACAAGACTCAGCTGATCGATGGAAATTCACTGCTGAACATCTTAAATTTTTTGGCAACACCAATTCAATGATCGATCACAAAGATGTCGATCGATCTACCACCACCAACATTTTGATCGCCAACTACAACTCAGTTGGGATGTCGTTCAACTCAAATCTAACAAAGGAAGTCAACAATGCAGTTTCTGCCTGAACTTCATCGGTAACTTCAAATTCCGAAAAATCCTGCCAAATCTGATCTCCGGTGGCCTTCTCTTCTACAATCGAGACAACCTAGCTTTGATACCAAATTGTCACTGATCCCTTGCCGGGTCGCTGTGGAATGACCGATAGATGATGAACAGGAAATCAATGATGGCCGTGGCACTCCGGTCACCCAGCCTCAACTACTTCAGCAATGTATTCAGACACACACACACCGAACAAAATCATAGTATAAAACTAGTCTCTCCAGTCACAACTCACAAGAGTAGCACGATGTAGCACCCTCTGTGTGGAGGAAGGATCAACAGAAGCCTACTCCACTCCCCTGTCAACAACAGTCCTCTACTCTGAAACACAAGGGAGGAAGAAGGAAAAACAAAAACTACAAAATGACATAGTAGAGAGCGATGCTCTCTTATATAGTGAGGAAGTCATGTATATGCAAAACACAAAAAGAGAAAGAGGAGGAATCCTCTAGAGCTCGTGCAGGATGACTATAAGCATGTGGACCACAAGTCAAGCGTGGTCTAGCAACAGAGGTGCTTGGGCGATCTGCATCCGGCGACAGGAACCTATATGTGCATCTAGTAAGGTGGTTTGCATAGACCTATCTTGCATATGAAGAAAAAAGAAGGTGCAAATCAATTATAAGAAATGTTATACAACACAATGCAACAACAAACAACAACAACTAAGCCTTTTCCCATTATAGATGGGTCGGCAACATGGATTCTTTGTTTCCACAAGGCCCTATCATAATTTGTAGAATCTATGGTAAATAAGTCCGACAAAGTTTTACGCTGGCTGTCGGAAGCCTAACGCAACCCTCCTCCTTTATCCGGGCTTGGGACCGACCATGCAAGGGTGATCCCTTACATGAAGCCTACTGCATAACACAATGCGATATAATAATATATATGTCGGGGGTCAAGCGTGGTCTAGCAACAGAGGAGCTTGGGTGGTCTGCATCCGGTGACAGGAACCTATATATGTGCATCTAGTAAGGGGGTTCGCATAGACCTATCTTGCATATGAAGAAAAAAGTAGGTGCAAACCAATTATAAGAAATGTTATACATATTATACTGCATAAAACAATGTGACATGATAACATCTATGCCGGGCTATATACATCTATCATATAACCCATTTCTAGTGCTAGCCATACCATATCAATGTATCATATGGCATAATCATATCTTACCTGCCACTTTTTTGTATTTATGATGTGTTGGATTTTTTATTTTCAAAGCCCAATTTTGCTCATTAAATAAAAAATGTAATTTGTTACAGCATATCTTATGATATAATATACATCTTGGTGTCCAGCACAATAGAGTCCAAATCTATAACTTGAATGTTGCTTAGAAGAATGATCCCCAAACCCATCGTACTACTTTGTTAGGAAATGTTCCCATGGCTCATCAGAAACTTCCTACAAGATGCTCCATTTAATCTATTTTCTTGCAACTCAATGTTATAAATATCGTTCCGTAAAGATATTATCATATATTGGGTACCTGGATCGATATGATCAAGGTACATGTATCATTTTGACCCACTTATCATTGTGTTTTGGTGGTCATATACATACTGTATCGTGAGTATCATATATGTATCATATGATTCCTTTACTTTTCTTTTAACACTTCCAAAGTGAAAATAAAAAATATCAATATCTGCAATGGTACAGACAGTTGCAAGATTACAGCTACGTTTCTAGGCCTAGTGACCTATTGTTATGTGTACCAATTATGTCAGAGTATGTATACAGGATTCTTGCTGGGATTAGGACTGCTATATGGCAGGATTGCTTCTAGGCTTAGGCCTGCTATAGTACAGATATTTGTATTAGAAACATCTGTTTCTACTGAAAAACAGCACGGCTAATCAGTAAGCATGTTGTAAACTCAAGAGATACAAGCTTTTTCAAAAAAGATGAAGCAAAGCCAAAAGTATTAGTTAAAATTGTTTTATTCATTAAATAGAAAACAGAATATTGTACTGTATCATTATGGTATGGTACGATTTTTGTGTAGTAGCCCATGCTATTATCCAATACGATATTTACAACATTATTTGCACTTGCTTGTTCATAGGCATTTCATGTTTGCGAGTTCTAAGGCAATTTTGAAAAGAAAATCAGCATTAAATAGAGACACAACACTCTGACCATGGTTACACAAAATCTTACTATTACCTTGAATACGTAAATGTGCTTCTTATCATTGGAGAATTCTCTTGCTTCTTTAAGATTGACAAACTGCCACCACAAACTGATCAGACCTTGGAATTTAAACACAAAAAGGGGCACACTTATTGAGATCTGCAATTTGATAACATAGTACCTCCCACTTCTCATTTGTTGTAAACAGCAAAAGGTTACGTATTGTAATGGATGCCATAGGAGGTGTCCTGCAAATGGAGGAGTAAATAAGAACTTCAAGCATGCACTCACTATCTAGAAGAAACAAAGGTATCTTTATCATATTTTGTTCAGAATGAGCTTATATTTCAGACTACAGGAATATAATGAACATCAAATATAAAAGCAACACGTAACCAAAGAACAACCCCCATTTACAGAAGTAAAAATAAGGGAATTTTGTTAAATACTCCTAAAAATTGACTTTTAAGTGTAAATCATTTCACTGCATGAGTATATGTGACAACATGAACACATAAACCGGGATAGAGAAAGATGTACCATGTTGCACCTCCCTGGCCTCCTGAACCACCTCGTGTTTCAAGCATTAGATTGACCTGACCCACTTCAATGGTCATTCCATCTGCAATCTGAATAATTTTCATGAAGTATGAAAAATGTCTCAGACTAAAAACAGAACATGGCGTTCAATTACAAGGTAACTCAAATGAACGGTTAAACTATGCCAGTTTTGATACCAAAGCTTAATAGTTATCTCAGGATTTGACACCAAGATAAATATCAACCACGAATCTCGGCCTTCCTTACAAGACTCATATGACACAGATGATTTGTAGTATGCGCCACAAGAAAACCATTTAAGGCAAAACCATAAAATGTCAACAATAATAGCAGAAAAGAAACAATAGGACTTCACAAAAAGTGAATTATTAATTATTGTCACAAACTGAAAATTTAACATCTATTTACTCAACAAAAAACACGATTGAAGCTCTGTAGAAAATGATTTTGGAGAAACACTACTAGCCAAAATAGATAAGCATTAAACATTGAACTGCATAAACAAAGATACCAATGGATTCTGAGGTTGTAAACAGCATATAGGATCAATAGATAGCATGGAAATCATTGAAAATCAGGAAGTATCTCAACTATTAAATCATTGATATAAACTGCTCACTCTTGTGAATTGCATGAATGAGTATATATTTATATATACATATATGAAAATGGATCCCATAACATATGACGCATAGTCATGCCCACTTTTACTTTTGGAGGGAATGAGTATCATCTACAAAGTTATAAGGGTATCTAGAAAAACATAAAGGATACCTTTATTAAACTCATGCTCCCCAAAGTAAAGGGTGGATATGAGGATCCAATCCCTATATGTATATATATACACACACAAGCACAAACAACACACACAGACATATATATATATATGTGTGTGTGTGTGTGTGTGTGTGTGTGTGTTCGTATGCATGTATGTACATGTCACACTATCATCACAAAAACAGGAGTGCGGTTCTCACCTTATCTGCAAAGCCATAGCCGCTATTTCTTGAAGCACTTGGCGGTGATTGCAAACTGGAAAAAGGAAAAATATGACAAATGGCCACATCATCAAGTTTCCATGCTGATCTCAAGGAAAATGCCCAAGAAAGTAGGAGATTACCTACCTGCTACAAGCCTTATCTGGTTCAGCATCAGAGTTTTCCTCAAGCACCAAATCAAGCTTATCAATCTGAATGATGATTGGCTCTGTTTGCACACAGGAGACAGATGGCAACTGGCATTGGCAGCCAACAAATTAAGAACATAGGAAAAACCGAGTTCAAGAATCACAATTGGTCGGAAGAAATAATAGTACAGCATAGCAAACACAAAGGAAGCTCTGGTAGGATATTACTATAGATAAAGTTATTATCTCTGCAGCAACTAGATAATAGATAAGTAGGAAGCCACAAACTGCTGCAGAACAACAAGGCCACTAAATCCTGAAAAGTTCTTCTATAAGATCTAAATAACATCAATGTAACAGGCTACATTATAGACCCTGTGGTATACCTGTAATCAAGTACATGACGAAACTACTCTTTAGTAGTCGAAGTCAATAACTTCAAATGTCACTTCACCATATTATTTTTATGAGTGCGGAGTTTAAACATCTGCAACTAAATAAGAAGTAGTTCTTTGGATGCTGAAGGACAAGATCAAATTGTGCCAGTTCACCAAGTCCTTCAGAGTTTTTAAACATTGACAAAAGTGGTCGTGCCAGCATATAATACCGTTCAAGTTTAAATAGGAAACTTATGCAATCATTAAGTTCAACTGAAAACAAATGTCATAACTCAAGTTTCTTGCCAAACAACGTGATACATTTTAAGTATACTTTACAATAAAAGGTCAAGGTATTGAACCCAAGGTTGAACTTTCCGTAATAGGTGTGTGTGTGTATATATATATATATAAAAATCCCAAGAGAAGGAAAGTATTGAGAACTAATATAAATATATACACTAAAATTGAATCAATAGCTGGAATCTTATGAATATAGTAGCAGACCCTGCGCAGAATGGGGTACCCATATATGATAAATGTACTGTATTACATGATATGGTATGATGATAAGCTACTTAGGAAACTTTAGCAGCTTGCTGAAAGCTGTCAAGAGCTATACACAATAAAGTATCACTATACAATAGAGCTCAGAGTTTCACAACACACCGACTACACTCTTAGTCTTTACAAAAGTTGTCTAGAACTAGTCCAGCCTATTTTTGACAAAACTGTCATTATGCAGTAGAGCTCAGGCTGCAGTTATTACACTCTACAAAAGCTGTCTAAGCCTAGTCAAGCCTATACATTGAAAACGTTGATTCCATATTCCTACTCTATTACTACAACATGTCAACAACAAAAATTGAGCCCTTTCCCATACTGAATGGGGTCGGCTACATGGATTCTTTCTTTCCATAGACTCCATTCACATAAGGGATCACCCTTGCATGGCCAGTCCCAAGCTCGGATAAAGAAAGAGGGTGTGAGGCTTCCGACAGCCAACATAAAATTTTGTCCAGTTTATCTATCTAGCATTCCCAGTCTACTATTTAAAAAATATCAAAAACAACAAATATTGTACCAATATCATACAATATGGCATGATACGCACAAAATGGTGTGATACACACTGATAAATGAGTCGATATGGATTATGTGGATCCAGACATTGACATATGATATTATTGTATTCGATATTACAGTCTACTATTTAAATAATATTGAAAACAACACATATTGTACCAATATCATACAATATGGTACCATATGCACAGACACAGTGGCATGCAGTGTGATATCCACAGATAAATGAGTCAAAGTGATAAAGGTATATGGAGGTCATCGATCTAGACAGTGATATACAATATTATTGTGTCATATCATAAGATAAGATATGATTTTTGCAACATTGACTGGAACCAGAATTGTACAGAAAGGAATGAAAAGACAGTCAAATTTTGGCAATCCCACTCTGACCAAATGATTTACAGTGAGTCAATCAATCCAGCTAAGAGTTGGCTGATCCATAATCAATCTTGGCTTGAACCAAATAGAGGAAAAATTGCTGCCCTTCTGGTGATGTGGATTGACTTGGGTGATTGCCAAGTCATATCATAAGGTTCTGGTAACTACGCTTGGTGAAATATCAGGAAATTCTTAGAGGCCAATAATATCAGATGTTTCTGTTTTTTGTGAATCCACTTGAAAAGGTTCGCCAGCAAATTCATCTGTTTTGAAAAAATATATACCAGAGCAAGACTACATTTTCATGCAGGTCCATTGCACTAGCACCAAGTGTTTAACTAATTCTGTTTTTTTTCCTTCCCTGCATTTCGTGACTAATTGGTAATTTTGATTCTCTCGAGAAAAAGGGAAGGAAGAAAATAGATAATCTAATTCTCCCAGAGCTGTTCCAGAGGAGCATTCCGGTGTTAGGCAGATACATAGAATGTCTATTAAGAATTTCATTCTCATGACAATATTAAAAACTCCATCAGCCTATATCGGAACTCAAATTCTTGAAAGCCCAAGGTCAAAACTCAGGCCTGGGATCAACGTTTCACGTGAGTCCTCACCTCCCTCTTCTTTATAAATTCTCTTTGTCTAACTAGAATTCTCAATCTAATGAGGAATCCTTCGCGGTTTATCTAACCGCATTCCAAAATATTGCCGTCGCCGAATTCCAAACTGATAATTTGAAAGCCACGTCACGTTTCAATTCAAGCCGAAGAGCAGAAGCAACTTCAACCGTCTTCACTCCTCTCTAAATCAAAATAGAAAAAGAGGGGGTTAAAAGCGAACAACGATCTCACCTTAATCTCCAACCTCCCGACTTTCGCCTGCGCCACATTCAACGCAGGCGGCAATCCGACGCTGGCGTGAAGAGCATCACCGTTGATATCTATACCAATTTCGAAATCCAAAAACCCTCGTCAAACTCAATAACCAAAGGCCAAAAAAGCAAACAAACCAACACGAAAGCCAAAAGGAGAATCCATCCTAATATGAACAACACCAGAGTAGATTAACGTAGACTGTCGGTGGATCGGAATGCAACCGGAAAGGAAAGCACAAAATTTAATCAAATTCTTACCCAAATTCGATAGCTGAACCGTTCGTCCCTGCAACTTGAATTGGTCCCTCGAGAACGACTTAAGCCAGTGACTGAGCGTGTACTCCAAAGCCCTAGCAAGGATGGACTCCATCAAAGTGCCGATCCTAGAAGCTTCCGAGCGAAAAAGACTCTAAGGGAACCTCAAGATCTCCCTAACGTCGACGCCTCGGTGCTCTCGAGAACATGAAACAACACAGAGATCACATAGATCCACAAGCTATGAACTCCAATAAGAATGCTTAAGCAACAATGAATGCGATCTCGAGAGCGAAGAGAATGAGGTGAGAGAAACTCAGCAACCAAGAATAACAATTCTGACGACCCTCCTTGGGAGTATCTACTCTTCGTTGCGAGGACGGAGAGAATGAAAGAAGGCGGCAACACCAAGGCGTCGACGAAGGCCGTGAAAAGCACCACCAGAGTTTTGCTTTTTTCTGTTCTGCTCGTTCTTTTATGGGATAATACCAAAATGGTCCACAAAAGTGTCATCAATTACAGTGAAAGTCCCTGCATTATATCATATTGCTGAATTCGGGTCTGATTTATGCGTGTCCTCTGCAGACACGGAATGGCATTGTCAATCGTGTTGCTAATACAGGAGTGCGATCTGCTCACGAGCTACTCAATCTCGGCTCCAGAAAAACTCGCTTGCTTCTTTTGGAGGTCGACCCAAGCTTGAGATCGTCAATACATGGCTTGTTTTAAGGGGTTCTCGATCCGGTTTTGAGTCTTGATTGGGTACATTTTAGGGGGTTTAGAAAATACGTCTAACGAAACCCAAACAGTAGAGAGTGAACTTCTCCCCCACAAAAGGGGGTAATGTGAAGTGTGGTTGCCATTAGGGTAGAAGATCTCTTACATAAACAAAATCCATGGTTTCGAACCACCGGTTCCGGTTTCGGGCCAGATTTTCAAAAGCATGATCTGTAACCAAACCCAAAAGGTCTCCGGTTACAGTTACGTTTTTGTAGCTGGTTCGGTTCTAGTTTAAACCATCAGCTCGTTCCAAACCGGTCATGTCTAAATCAAGTTGACCCTGATTGATGTCTATCAGCCTCACACTCATCTTATGTTAAGATGACTTTAGTTTTTTTTTTAAAAGAAGTAATAGGTAGATGCCACATGATGCTCGCCTATTGGAGACAAGTCACGATTGTTAGCCTAACAATCCGCCTATTGGGCTAGTTGTCAAAGGCTAACAACCTTTGATTGTCTAGTCTTTACTTCCATCGGATAAAGAATTATTTTTACAAATTACTATTCATTGAATTCTCCTTCTATAAATAACAGTTCCTATGGAGAACAAACACACAACTCACAATCTCGATATCAGCAAACTCATGCTTTCGCTCATTTAGGTGCTTTAAATTTCAATTATTTTTTCATCTCTAGTTTATTTTTTATATTATTTAATTGTATAATTTTTTAGTTTATTTAGTTTATTTTACTAAATCCATCGCTTGTCGTGGTAATAGTTCTTTTGACTCTAAAAACAAAGGAAAAGTTGTTCTTGATAAAAGTTAGAGTTGTCATACTCCTACAAGACCTATTTTGTTACCACTGAGTCAAGAAAACACAACCTATATAGATAGTAATACTAATGTATTATCTATGCAAGAAATACTTTCACCCCGTGAAGTTCAACAAACAACCTACACATGAAGGACACACTTCAAAAATCAAGTCAAAGGAATCCAACTTATTTAAGGTTTATTTTATAAAGTTATACTATGAACAATGTATCATCAATAAGGTAAAATACAACTAATGTGAAAAGGTCTATAACTTTAAGCTTTAAGATGGTTATGACACATTACAGTTCAACAATAATTAGTTTAGATGTACATGAAATTTATTTTTCTATTCAAGAAAGTTCTTTTGCTAGTTTATCTATTTCTACTTGGCTTTTCCACTATAAGCTCACTGAAGATAGAGAGGAGTTTACAGGGTTTGTTTCAGTAGAACATTTTCTATTTAATTTTGGTTAAAAACTTGGTTTTGTTGATTATGTAAAAATTACACATAATCCTTTAAGAGCATCTATTTTTGCACAATCAGTTAATAAACACATTCATAAATTATATAAAGAAAAAAAGAGTTAACTACATTTTTTAGTTCATTTGAGCATAATCTATCATTGTATCAGCATGTTGATATATGGATTGATAATTGGTAGTTGCATGATACATGATTAAAAACATCTTCTTGCACTATATTGTTTTGATAAGTGTAAAAAATATTTGTTATATGTTAAAATGAGTTTCTCAAGAATATTTGTTATCTTATAAGATTTTTTTATTTTACTTGATATGTTGCTGTAAATACTTACATTAGGATATGTTCACCTATTTTAGAGGTAAATTTTTTCATGTTTGTTGTTCTTGTCATGTACTTAACTTGTGGGTAGAAGAAGTACAACCAGTTGAAAAAGACTTGTCTAGGATTAGTGTGGGCAACCTAAAAGTTGTATCACTATATGTTGTCTAGTGAGGTTCGAGTTGTCTTTAGCTTAAACTCAATTAGGCACTTTTTTGTAGAAGCTTATCCTCACTAGTAGGCTTGGTAAATACCAGTTACTTCTCATAAAATATGATCTTAGATATCAATCCCAGAAGTCTTTAAAAGGTAAGGCCCTTGTTGATCATTTAGCAAGTTTACCTTTAGATGATCAAGTCTCGGTATCCAACCATTATGCAGACGAGGAAATCCTTATGATGACTAACATTTGGAAGCACCATATATAGGGATGTCATGGGATGGAGCGGGGTTGGGGATCAAAGTCCTCGTCCTCGCGATGGGAACCAAAAATGCCTTAATCCCCATTCTTGTGTCTCCACGGGGACCCATTAGGGAAAAGAGGGATGCTCAAACATAGGTTAGAGCTTGCCAAATGAAACTTAATTTATGCAAAATACCTATAAATTGAAACATGTTATTATGAATGAAATGTGGGGAAGGACAATGAGTTCACAAATTAAAAAAAGAGGTAACACTTTCTTTTATTTATTTCCTCTTATAATTTGTTTTATTTTTAAATGGGCCTAACTTTGTAGAATCCTGTCTGTCCTGATCTTTGTTAGAGATTTCCTTGTTCTTCCCGTACCTATCCTCATCCCCATTTTCACTCCCTAAATCTACCATGTTCAGGGTGGGTCCCATGGGAGTGGAAAATCCTCTCCCTATTAACATCCCTAACCATGTACTCTCAACTGAGAAAGTCAATCATACCTGAAAAGTGGATTTCAATGGTTCTATGACTCGAGCCGGGGTAGCATTGGGGTTATCTTAGTTTCCCTTCGGGGATTAGAGATTCCTCTTTTGTTTTGACTATACTTTGAGTGTTCCAATAATGCTGCTGAGTACGAGGCTCTCATATAAGACGTAAGGATCCTCTTGAGTCTATGTGCTACCCGAGTTGATGTGTTTAGTGATTTCCTCTGGGTCATAAACAAGTGGCTGGAGTTTGATAGGTAAAAAATGATTGCCTATCACTCTATCATAGTGTTACACACTGTCTAGTACAACGATTTTACTATTGTTCTTTCATACATATAGGGAGATAGGATAACACTTTCATTGATAGTTTGTCCTCTCTAGCCTCTTCTTTTGCACTTAGTTTGAGTCTATACACTAGGTTTGTTGAGATTCAAAAGTTGACCCATCCTGCTTACAAACCTACTTCCACTAAGCCTACCATGTATTTTGTTGAGCCTGCATATAATTGTTACTTTGGTTTCATGATATCCAAGTTTTCTTGAGAGAGGTGAGTTTCTACCACATACTACCTATAGATACCAAAAGACCATTAGAAAGCTACCTACCCAATATCACCTCCTTGGAGTCATTCTATATAAGAAGGAGTTCTCTAGTGTCTTACTCAGCTACGTAGATCAAGTTGAGGTTGATTTTATTATGTGTGAGTGTCAAGAGAGAGATTGTGGTGGTCATGTTGTTGCCTAGATGATAGCAAAAAATATTCTTAAAGCAGGTTACTATTGGTCTACTTTGAGTCATGATTGCTATATACATGTTAGGCATTGTCACAATTGTTAGATTCATGGTCATGCCATTCATGCACCAGCATCAGAGTTGGATTCAATAGTTAGTCCTTGGCCTTTTCTCATGTTGACATTTGATGTCATCAGTCCCATATTTCTACATGCATCAAATGGTCATGGGTTCATCTTAGTTGTCAATGAGTATTTTACCAAATAGATCAAAGTTGTATCCTTGTCTAGAGTTTCACGATAACATATAGCTTTATTCATTAGGAAAAGTATTATGTATCATTTTGGTGTTCCTAGAAATATCATTTGTGATAATATGACTCATTTCAAGAATGAGTATTTCAATAGGCTACACGATTTCCTTGGTATTACCCAATATTTTTTCTCACCTTATTATCCCTAAGGAAATAGTCAAGCAGAAGGAATCAATAAAACCATGATTGATATTATAGAGAAAACCATTAGTCTAGGTCGAGCTTGGCATAAGAAGCTCTATGATGCATTATGGGCATATAGGACTTCCATCAATACTCCTACTAATGTCACACCTTTTGAACTAGTGTATGGTATGAAGATTGTACTACCTATATAGGTTCAATTGCCTTCCCTTTGCATGGCTACATTTCTTGAGATGTCGATCAATGTCAAGCATGAGACCCAATTACTAGATTTTGATCTTTTATATTAGAGGCAATTACTTGTTGTTGAGCATGCACAATCGTATAGGTGTCGAATCTCTATGCATTATGCCAAGCATATTCATGCACAAAAGTTTCAAATAAGTGATCTTGTTCTTAAATTGATATACCACAAATACCCTCATCCTTTAGGTAAGTGGCGTTCAAATTGGGAGAACCTTATATTGTAAAAATGGTTACTTTCGATAATTCCTATTGACTCACTTTACCCAATAAACATCTAGTATTTATAGAGATATTATCCCTGATGTTTATTAAACGATGACTTGCATTTTTGACTCATTGGTTTTGTATAGATGATAAGATAATATTTTGTAAAAATTATTTGAGAGCATGGATATGCATGATGCCCCTATTGTTGCACACCTATGGCTTTATCTCATCGAGTCGTTACCTCCATAGTAGGAATGCTATTCTTGGATTCCAATTTTGATATCTTGATATAGTTTTGTTGTTTGTGCCTTTTGGATTTGATTTAGAAAATTCGGCTTCACTTTGTTTTGAACCACTTCAAATTAAATCCTTTTAGATAAATTATCTTTGTTTGTTTTTTGGTTTTTTGTAAGTTTAAGAAATCATCAATATCTGTATTTTGGTAACATTCTCTTAATTTTTAAAATACTGAAATAATTTATCTTTAAGATATCTTAGCTTGTAGATTAACTAATGTCTTCTTGATTCTATTGTGGTGTTTGTACTCAATGCAATAGATTTCCAAGCCCCGCTCAAACATCCATGCTTTATTGATGTATTCTAATATATTCATTTTGTATATGTGTTAAAATGTTATATTTTTGAGAAAAAGTGAAAAGCCGAAAGTCATGAAAGAAAGGGACAAGGAAAAGAAAAGAAAAGTAGAAAAAAGAGAAAGAAAAGGAAAGGAAAGTTGAAAAGTGAAAGGAAAAAGAAAAGAAAAGTAAAGCTCTATTTTGGGTTATATCCTTTGTTAACTTGAGACAATTCAAAAGGGACCGAGTATGTTTTATTATATATATTCTTTCATTTGAGGAATATTGTGTCATTATATATATTTAGCCTTGAGATTTATTACATTTGAGGATAGATCTATGCTCCATCTAGATTTAAGAGTCTTAACCTATCCATTTGTCTATGAGTTAATAGATGATTATTTTTGGAATTTTAAAAATTAAGATTTTGATCATCAAAATTGATATCATCTTCTTCCTCTATTAGTACAAGCAGGAAGATAAGTGGAGATACCTTTTCCTTCTGGATTTTATTTGAAGTGATACATTCAAAGAAAAGTTGTTTTCAAAAATATTTGCATAATTTTTCAAAGCCAACACATGAGTCATGGTCACCTACAAAGAGTTGACATGCATATTGTTCCTGTCTTAGTACCTAGACTTATTTTAGTCTGTGTAAAGAGTCGTGTTCTTTCTTATGACTTGTACTAAAATATATTATCTCCATTGCAAAATTTCAGTAGGAGCATCCTTCATCCCACCGATGTTAAGACCATGCACTTCATTACATTATGACATATATCTGGTCACATTCATGATGCATCTCATGATATGAATGCATTTTCTTAAAAGACGAGGCATTTTTTTACTTTGTTTGAGTCATGATAGGAGTCATCTCCTTTTGGCATTATGTCTAAAGTCTTCTTTGTATTATGCTAAAGATGTGTGTCTCGACATTTCTCTTGTGTGATAATCCCTTGTTATTCAGGAAGGTTTTTCTAAGCCTACTTTGGGTTCTCTCCATTTGAGCCAAATTTTTCTCCTTCACTTCACTTTCACTATATGTATCACTCATGTTCATACCTTCATTTTGCTCCCACCTCATTCTACACTTACTTGTTTTATCTTAGGATTGCTTCGTTCATGTTTTCACTAGCATGCTATCATGGTTTTCATAGATTTTATTCTTTTATGTTTTGCTAAATAATTTTTTTGGCTTTCTTCTTCTAAGATGTATTCATTGAATCTTACTAGAGGTATTTGATGTTCGCATGTTTTTTAACAAAGGGATTAGAAATGCATCACTTTTTTAATTAACCTCATTGGGCACTTTGAAGGAAGAAGTCATCATTTGTGATAAAATCATCGGCATCTCTTATTCAATATAGCAGTGCATCATTGTAGTTGCAATCCAACTAACTATCATTACAGTGATAAAAAGGGTGAGAGATAGGCCAAAATGTTAAGAGATGTATGATAAATTGATAACACTTCAAAAAGGACTAAAGTCATCCACAAGTGTGCCTTGAGGATGCTTCAAAAGAACTCAAAGACAATTAAATATGAGACTATACTCACATCATGTTGGGGAAAAGAAATGCATTACCAATGACTTATCTTTTTGGAAAAATTATGTTCTTCAAGAACAAGATTCAAGTATCATTATCAAGATGTTTTTAAAAAAATGACTATTTTAAAACTTATTTTAAGGAAACAAATTCATCTTTCCTAAAAGGTTAAAGATTGATTATTTATTTTTAAAGAACCCCCAATGGGTCTTCCAAGGAAAAAGATTTTAAGTAAATGGTACATCCCACGACAAGACATCCTATTGACCCCAGTTAGTCATGAATGGACCCCATGAAATCTCCATCCAAAAAAAGAAAAAGCCTTGTTTTTCACACCAAGTTTAATAAAAGATTACAAGTTTCTTAAAAAAATGTTTTACCAAAATCTTTAAAGTAAATCAAATTTTGGTGTTTATTTCTTCGCCTTCAACCAAGTCTTATCTTAATTGACATAAAAGAGAGACATATATAAACACATAAAATTTTCTTTAAGAAAAATATACTTTAGCAAATAAAGTTGGTTTAAAATTTTAAATGTTTTAAATAGATGAAATGATTCTATGAATCTTGGATCATAGGATATTTGTTAAGATGATCCATTACCATGAATCAAATCAAATATGAGGTTGATACTTCAAGAAAATATCGAAAAGGAAATAAAAGAAAATTAAATGGAAAGTGTACACAAATTTTTGGTCTTGCAAGACTTAGATTAGTGATACGATCCTCTTAATAGTAAAGAAATGGAAAAGGATAAGTAATTAAGAGATAAACTCAGAAGAGAGAATACCTCCTTATGCTCTCCTTTTTTTGTGTGATGTGGGTCCATTTGAATTCTTTTCACCGAGGTTCTTCTTGCTCCATCAAGCAAAGGTTGGTCTCTCGTGTTACCAGATTTGTTTGTCTTGAGTAAGTACGAATTTTTGAAATACTTGGTATTTGGTAGACTATCAATCATATAACAAGATTTAATTCCACAGAGACAAATCCAAGAAAGTTGGATCTATCTGGTTTGGATTGAATCTGGCTCGATTCGACTTGAAGATAAGATTTTTTTGGATAAAAATGGTACAACTCGAAACAAGTTGATTGGGAAGGAAGAGTGAGATCCAAATATATCAATTGGATTTTGGGTTCAACTAGGTTCAAATTCAAGTAAGAGTGGGGTTAGAATGAGCTCCCTTGAGTCAAATCCAAAATGACTTACATGGGGATCCGGTTTGAATGGATAACAATGGATCAGGTCGATTGATTAGACCCAATCCGGTTGAAATAAAAGGGGTTAGGATTTCATTGAAATTTTCTAAGAGGGAGAAATAAAGAGAGGAGGCGAGGGTGCATGGAGTGACAATGAGGCGATGGCCGAATGGTTCAAAGGTGGCGAGGATGGCGACCTTGAGCAGCTATTTAGGGTTCATGTATGTTTCAAAGAGTGGGGAAGAGAGAGGGGAGGCTTCGGCCCCCTTTGCATGGAACAAAGGTTAAGAAAGAGGGGGGGATGAAGAAGGATTTGGCCTTCTGTGAGAAGTGGAGGCCAAGAGAGAGAGAGAAGAAGAGGGTTCTGGCCTTCTATGTGAAGCGAAGGCCAAGAGAGAGAAGAAGGTTATGTCCTTATGTGTGGTGGAGGCCAAGAGAGAGAGAGAATAAGAAGAAGGTTTTGGCCCTCCATGTGGAGCGGAAGCCAAGAGATAGAGAGAAGAAGATTTTGAACTTATGTGTGGAGCAGATGACAGGAGACAGAGAGAATGAAGAAGGCTCTGGCCCTCTGTATGTGTGAGAGAGACACACAAAGAGAGAGAACTTTGTGTGTGAGAGACAATGCATGTGTATTCCATGTGTGTGTAAGAAAGAGGCATTCATGCAAGAGTGTGTGGATTATGTGTGTATTCTATATGTGTGAGGAAAGAGGTGTGTGTGAGAAAGAGTAAGTGGTTGTCTACCTTCAACAGAGAGACGGGGGGGGGGGGGGGGTGGTGAAAGGGGATGTCTTTGCTCTTACTGACTTACAAGCATGCATTCATTTACATTGAGATTCTTTGTGTAACAACAAGAATCGGTTCTGAGCAAACCTACAACAAACTTAGCTTCCAATAAACTGAAAAATTGAGATTAAAAAGAGGGTTTGGGTTTTCTCAAGATTAGTGGGTGTTTCACTATCTTTCTGTGGGAGCTCTCTCTCATGATCGATGGGTGTTTCACTATCTTTCTGCAGGAGCTCTCTCAAGATTTTACCCCTTATGGAATGTTCTCCCTTTTTTATAGATTTTTCATTCTTCCTGTTCGTCTCTTTCTTCCTAGATGTCTTTTATAGGAAATCCTTCCTCATTTATGTAAGGGGCGAAAATACAGAGGAAAGGCAAATTTCTTTGCATTATAGGAATCTATGTCAACTTCATACATTGCAGCTATTTTTGTTATCTTGGTTACAACAACCAAGTTCTAGTTCTTAGGGATTCTTAATTTTTCTACATAAGCATGGTACATTTTCATTACATCCATTTTTTATTCTCAAAATACATTTAATCACATTCATACTAGTTATAATAATGTTTAGTATTTGGTACATGCACTTCTGCACCTAGGCCACACGATTATTTCGACATTTAAATAGATATTTCTACACTTAGGTAATTCTGAAATTTCCAACATAAGCATAGTACAATCACTTGCATCTTAGGCATATATTCTTAGCATAATACTTAGAATTTACTTAGATTTTACTCTTGCACATAATTTCAGCGCATCACACTAGCCCATATTTGTATACAACTAGTCATGCAAAAGTTAATTCAGCCATAATATAATATTATATACATTATTGTAGATGTGAATTTTTATTCCAAAGTCTATGTAGAGACTTGAAACTAAATTTCTGAACCACGAGTACACGAGCGTGCCAACTAGTTTGCTCAAACTACCAGAGTTGATTTTTTATTTCAATAACGATTGTGGATAAGTGAATTCTTTTCGACGTAGGTCTTCTTGAACCGATGCTCAAGGGTTAGCCTAGACGCCTTGAAAATTGTTCGAGATCCGGTGAATTTTTAAAACTAAACTTCAATTCCCAAAACTTGACAAAAATCATGAACTTAGTCTTTGAATAAAAATATTTCAAATATTGAAAAACAAAAATTGATTATGTTTTCAAAGACTTATTTTTTATTTTTTTTGAATAGTTTCTAAATCTCCAAAAACTCTCAAAATTTTATAGAATATATAGTTTGATATGCAAATTCAGAAACTATTTTTATTTGTATTTTAAATTTTGTATATATATGTAATTAAATTTGAGAATATACTCCACTCAAATTTTGGGGATAGATTTGTAATAAAGAAATAAAAGTTTAGAAAAGCAACTATATCTTGATACTCAGGTCTCCAATTTCTATGAAATTAGTCGTGTTGAAAAGCTGTGGATTTCAACTTTCCAATGAGACTATTTTCAATAAAAATGGTTTACTGTATACATTATTACCTAACCTCTGTTGCAAGAACTTTAGGTTTTACAGAATTTGTTCCGGTTTTATTCAATCATCTCCGATTTTATCTATGATGTTGCACAGTCCTAAAATTCTTGAAAATTTTATGCATAGTGTGTTGTGTGTAGATTAGGTGTGAAATTTTTTAGAATATTCGGAGTAGAGGGTAATGAAATAAAAATCATTTATCGGATGTGTACAGAGTGCAGAAAAGAGATTTTTAGTTTTTACAATATGTGTGCATATGTTTCATCTGAATTAAAAAGACAATCTATAGCAATTCAAAATGAATGAAATTATAGTTATATCCTAAGCATAGAGGCGATTAAGAGGTATATGATCTTATATTCTATATAAGAGTAGAAAGGATCGAAAATAAAACACATAGCAGATAATACATGAATGTAAAAGGAACGGGGCAACATATAATCCTTAATTATTACATTAATACGAAGACATAAATTCCTTAATTATAACCCCATTAATTTTAATGAAAGAGGAGAAGATAATAATCAAAAGTTAAGGAAAGAAGGGACTTTTAGCGGAATAATAGGGTGGCGGCCGGCGGTTGGTGGCAGCAAGCCTCCTTCTCTTTCTTTTTTCTCTCTTCCTCTCTCTCTTTTTCTCTTTTTCTCTCCCTCTTGCTAGTTAGGAATTCTCTTGGATGATTGATGGGATTTGATTGATGATTGATTGATGCTTGGCTCTTTTATAGGCTTAGAGTTGCCTTTTGCTGCAGCTCCACTTGTTGAACTTGGCTGGACAAAATTTGGAAGGTTGCCTTGCTGAAAATTGGCCAGGATTTGGAAAGTTGCTAAATTCGGCTGGTTGGATTTCCTTTGTTGCTGTCCACTTGCTGAGGTCAACTAGGACTGGGAAAGGTAAATTGTTGTCCACTTACTTGCTGAATTCGGCCAGGGCTTGGAAAAGTAAGTGCCCTTGCTGCTATTCATGTTGAACTTGGAATGATAAGTGGCCACCATGTTGGAATCGGGTGAACCTTATTCTTTTTTTTGCTGAATTGGTCAAACTTGACGTGGTAAACTACTTCCTTATGGCTACCAAATTAGGTGAAGGTTGGGAAAGGCAAGTGGGCTTGCTGCTATCATTGCTGAACTCAGCCAGATTTGTTAAGTTGTTGGCCTTCTTCCTTCCATGTTGAAGTCGTCCAGCTTTTGTATATGGCAAGTTACAGAAATCGGCTAGCTTTGGTATGGTAAGCAACCCACTTCATGGTGACTTACCAAATCGAGCGTTTAGTGGTTGCGTATGGCAGGTAGGTTAGCCCAATAGTGCTGAAATTGGTAAGTTTCCTTTTGGTGGCTTGCCAAATCAAACACCCTAGCTTTCCAAATTGAGACACTTTCATTCCTTGAATGCCGACCTTCCTTTCTTGAACGCCGACTTTTCTTCTTGGATGCCGACCTTCCTTTCTGAGGTTACTTACCTAAAACATCTCCTCTATACGGGAAATTTGCCTCCTTTCTGTCCGAGTTTCATATATGGTAGGTATGGTTTCAAACACTTTCTTTAAAACCATTTGTATATTCGAAAACATAAAATTTAATGAAATCTTCAAATATTGTTTTTGAAAAACATTGAGTTTCATTATTAGTTTTTGTTTGCATGTGTGACCTACTTTCGTTCCATGAGTTAGTCTTTTACCACCTTAACCACTTTAACCTTTTTTATGGGTGTAAGGTATCAAACTACTTTAATATTTTTGTATGGGTATAGGGTATCAAACCACTTTAACCTTTAGGTATAAGGTCTCAAAATGAGACTATTCTCGATGAGGAGAGTTTTTTAGGTCTCTTTTGAATTTATTTTATTTTTGAATTTTAGAGGTTTTGGAATTTTATAAATTTGTTAATTTGCAAACATTTTAGAGTTTAATTCACAATGTTCTCATTTTTATTTGTTTCTTTAAAAAGAATTGTTTGAAATCATTATTTTCTTTGAAGGCAATCTTTTGAAATAGCAAAATCTTGCCAATTTGGGCGTGAGGGCAAAGTAGTTATTTTTGTGAACTTTTGTCAAAAGTGAATTTTTTTAGAGGGATGTAATATACTATCATTTTGAGGTTGCTACAAAATTTCGATGCAAAAATGAGTCCATTTAAGGTGTCTTTATTTGAAAAATATTTAAAAGACCCAAAAACTATAATTTTTGTTTAAAAAAGCAGAATTTCTAAAAAATAAAAAAAAGAATAATTTTTGGGTGTTAACAATTATGAATTTATAATTGGATGATTGGACAAGGGTCCAATCTAGTTAACTTGAAATAAAATGATATTAAACTTTATTTTTTAAAATTACTGTAGATCGAAAGTTGAATTTAAAAAGTATTAGAGAATAGTAGTTTACAATTTTGAACATTAAAAGAGTGGGCCAAAAATTTCCAAGTGGGGAGAGGATTCCCGGCCTTCAAAATTTCTATAAATAGGCCTTAGGCCAAGGCCATCTGCACCTCACTCATTTCAAGCACACAAGTTCACAATTACAGATTCTTCATCTCTTTTCTTTCTCTTTTCATACTTGCTCGATAGTTCTAACTTATTAAGATTCTATGTGTTCTTTATAAATGGTTTGTTCAATATTTCATAAGATTTATGTTCTTACACACTTATTTGTCAATTTATCAATCTCTTTCCTTTCACTCTTAGTCTTAATTCTACACATTTTTGTTTGTTTAACTTTTTTTACCAAATCAATGGCAATCCATGATGATGGTGCTTCCAGCTCTAAGAGCAAAAGGCAAGCCCTTCTCTGCAAAAGCATAAGTTATCATATTACTCAAAGACCTCAATTGATATCATTGAGCCAAGAAAGGATGGAGAATGTAGATAGCGGTACTTATACTAGCGCTTAATCCATCTAGGAAATTATTTTGCTACCAAAGATTCAGCAAATGCAACCATTATCAACCATAGAGGATGCCCTATGTATCGACCTAGTGTATCTTAGGAGGGAGGTTTGTTGTTTCAGACATTGGGGTAGTCATTGACTCCATTTATTGAGTGACAATAACTTGACACTAACAACTTTTATATGTTATAAGTGAGATGACTATCACTCTACATAATGACCATGAGATTCTAGGCCTTCCAATGAGTGGATGCCTTATAGCTTTGATACGAGCAATAAAGATGGTGGATAATACGGATACTATGAATAGATTCATGGACATGGACTATGATAAAGTTAAGCTATAGATGAAGTTCAAAGGTGTACAGTTGTTTGTCAATGACTCATGAAGGATAAGAGAGTATACCTAGTGCATGGCAAACTTTCGCTATTTGTATAGACAATACACGGGCACACCAATTTAGTAACCAGAATGCCCTTCTCCATGCAATAATTGCCCATTTTGTTTATGTTCATGTAGCAATAATTGTTTGTAATTCATTAAAGAAAAAGTTTTTTATGTGTTATAGGCCTGAATTTATGATGATACCTACAATAGTGCGAGATTCATATATTAGTTGGTATGTTGTTCAAATTCATTGATTTTTAGTGAAAGATTTTGTGCATCACTACATGCACCTTTATCCAACATTGACCAATCACCCTTCATCACCGAGGATGGCACATCAGCTAAAGGAAATTTATTTATTGCTCTTTTATATTAGGGTTCATAGAATGAACAAGTTTAACTTCTTCTTTTTTGTTTGTTTGTAGTGTATTGTAGATATCTTGTGGGTGATTAAACCTATGACGTGGATGCTGAGTCAATACCTAGATACATTGCCATTGACACATGATCATACCAACCTCGATCACAATTATTGCAAGTGAGCATGGATTATATACATGATGATGAAGAAGATTAGATTGTATGATTAGGGTTTTGTCATAGTATTTATATGTACATGTATCAATAATTAAGTGATTAATCAGATTCACTCAAAGTATTAAAACTTGGTTTCAAGTAACAAAAGCAACGTCAAACCTCTCATCCAATAAGTCAAAACTGATGAGCACAAATTTCCAATCACCAACACTTATCTCAGGTAGAAGTTTGTCATTACAATAATTGAAGACATGCATGTCATGTTATATGTCATGAAAATTCAGCACTATGCACTAATTTAGAGTGAAAGAATAAAAAACTCAAACTCCTTATACAAGAGGTGTGACAAGTCTACTTCTCTCCCTAAAATGATGGTGTTAACAGATTGCATTTCCCCAATTTCTGTTGCCTTTACAGTTTTATAATTACCGTGCTCAATAGTAGTAGGACAGTTAAATGTGAAATTGAGCTTGATACTCTTGTGTCTGAAATGGATGACATGACAAAGTAGACTTATATATGAAACAAAAGAAGCAAAGTGACATGCAAATCTAGAGATATCAATACGGGTCACATTTTATATGGGCCGTTAAAGTAATGGGCTGGCCCATATATTATATATATATATATATATATATATATATATAGTTTTTTCAATTACATGTATACTATATATTTATGTATAGTTTTTTCATTACATGTATGGATGTATAGTTTTTTATTACATGTATATATATGTATAGCTTTTCAATTACGATCCAAATAATAAGTAATTTTATAATTGAAGCAAAAGAATAAAGTTGTTTTATAATTTAAATATAAGAAGAATTTATAACTCAATTTACAACTCTTTTAATGTAATACAATTGACATTGAGAATGATAGATCTCAATTAACATTGCTTTCATGTCTATATCATTGCTAAGAGGAAAGATAGATGGTATTGGGGACACATCGATCGTATTCATCCGAAAAAAATATAATATAAGGTAAGTGATACCAAACTCAACATATAAAATTAAGAGATAGCAAATTAGGGAACAATATTCTCGCTGTCAAAAGATATTACGCTAAATTATGATACTATTGTACCATACATCCCACACATGCAGCTGATACTAATAGGGGAAATATTGTTGACCCATCCTGGAGATATGTACTAACGCAACATTTCATGCAATATCAACAACCCATCCTATGTATGGCATGGACATCCAATACTCAAAGGAACACTGACCATCTCCCTAAAAAGCAATATGAATAACCAAGCCTATTATTCTCACAATCAACAATTATATCGCCACATGTATTATCAACCAATCAACTAACAAATGAATCATTCAACCAACTATAACCAAATTCAGTGTTATCGTTTATTGCAAACCCAGAATATACACTACCATGAAAGCTTTCATTATTCATCATACGCCCACAATCTACTCAACGATTTCAAATGAGTTCTTAGTCATCCTGCAATACACATTAAATAATAATTTTAAAAAGATAAAAATGCTGTAATTAATAATTGCAAGCATATATATATATATATATATATACACACATATGTGTAGACATGTTCGGTTTCAGGTTGCTTGGAGTCGGAACTGAACCTCACGAGCTGGTTCCAATTTTAGAACCATCGATTTTGGGCTGTTCTAATTTTGGAACTGTGCTAGAACCATTTCAAAAAGTTCTTTTCTTTTGAAAAACAAGGGCAAATGTGCCCTCTGAGGGTTAAACTCCCCACCAATTGCAATGGTAGGGAATGTGTCTTTGGAAAAATATATAAAACCTAGTTAGTGGTGGTTTGGAACCACCGATTCTGATTCTACACCTGTTTTTAAATACCATGAACTGTATTCGGGGCTGGTTCCGGTTCGAACTGCCGAACTAGTTCTAATCCGGCCATGTGTGTGATAGATTCACCCTCAAAGGGTGATGCACGACGCACCTACCCCACATCACACGTTACAAATATAAGTGCTAGACTGCACCACAATTTGTAGTGACCACAAATGCCTACCACATCCCCTTAGAGGTGTCTCGCGAATCGGGTTGCCTATTTCTCGACAAAGATGCATCTACTACATGCTGCTCTCCAAATAGCAATGCATTGTTGGCACATCTATTCTTCCAATTGACCATGCCTTAGGTATTTTTGTTTGTCGATGACCATCTTCCACACTCACCTTAAACGTCTGCCCCAATTAACCCTCTAGAACTCAATTTCCCATGAAATTCAAACTCAGATCAAGATAACGATTGAGTATGATCAAGAAAAAGGTTGACAAAAGATCAAGAAAGAGTTTGAGAGAGTTTTGAAAAGAAAGATATAAAAAAGGCAAGATAGAGAAAGATCGAAGGATTGAGATTGTTCAGTAGAGATCATCGGAGGGATGGAGATGAGTCAAGATCGTCGAGGAGAAGAGATAACTCGGCAGAATGAAATCAGAGTGATCATTGGGGGGAAGAGAGAAGTAGGCAACGTAATCACAGAGAGAGAGAGAATGGGAGGAGGGAGAATGTGCAGCGCGAGTAATTTTAAAATTTTAAAAAAAGATACGGGGTCGATGTCTACAAGATTCAGGCCCCACTAGAGTGCACGACAATTTGTTTCCATCCCAGCATGAAAGTCTCACTACAATCAGAATCATAGCTAGACTTTGAGAGGAGATCATTGATACATTTGCTAAGAATACCAATATGAACCACACCGAGCTCAAGGAACTTAAGATGAGTTTCTCACTCGAGAAATTTGCCAATAAATTATATAATTTACCTTATTCACTAATGAAAGTCTCCTCTTCTTGTAAGAAAACGAGACACATATGCATTTAAATAAATTAGAATATCTTATTCAATTATTATTACATTACCAATCTGATTAACTTGATATATGCGTGCTGTATACATAATTAGGCCTTTTTCTTTCTCTTACATCACCAATATGAACCGCAATTTAGTGATCCGAGCCCCTCGAGTTCATTCTAGTTAGGGTTGGTGTATGAACTAAGCCAACCGTAGTTTGCTCGGTTCAACTCAACCCTATCTTGATTATGTTCTCTTCATTGAAACATATAAGCTGATTCATGGTATCTTTGGCTTGCCTTGCCTCCCGAAAGCTCGTTAAATGACATTTTTTCTAAATTTATGCATAGCTTCCAAGGTAAATGATTAGGGTAAAGAAAGTTCTTGGTAAATAAGGAACACCGGAATTAAGATCCCAAACATGTTTGAACAAAAGATTTGATTGTGTGTATATAAATCAAGCCGAGAAGCGAAGGTTGTTTGGTTTGTCAATCGGACCTCATAGTAGTAGGTTGGATGTGGGTTTTGAATCCAAAGATCCACGAGGCAATTAGGGTCAGATTCTGTAAATTGGGAGCGGGTTTGGGTAGGCATTTGATTTAGAAATGCATGGTTTCAGTTTTTCCTGAACCAGGAATCAGAACTGAATCCGGTTCTTGTTTCACTTCCAGTTTGAGTTTTACAACAACAACAATTACAACAACAACTAAGCCTTTTCCCAGTTTGAGTTTTAAACTATGAAAAAAATATTAAAAAGTTTGAAATTGAAAAATGTTGAACAGACAATTGGGAACGAACGGTTCTGGTTCCATGAAAGATAGAACTAGAATGGAAATGGGTACTCCTTGTTTTCTGTGTCAGGTTTGACAGGTTCAGGTTCCAACCTTTTCCAAGACTGGCGGTTCCAAACCGGTCTAAATCAGTCCCGCACTATTGTCACTCCTAGTTGGATCCAGTTCCTCCAGAATCCGAACCGTTTTGCTTAGGCCAACAACAGGCTGTCAAGTTGCAGTACAAAACAAACAAAAAAACGGTAGACAAAGCCTGCACCTCCACCAGCCACACAGACCATAAGTTTATTCCCATAAGCCCCATAAACTTCCACAAATTTCCAATGGGTGCAAATGGAAGAAGATTCCCGTAGACGATGGAACCTGGCATTTGAGTCGGCCCGCGGTTCACAATTCATCTCTAATCATTGGATGGCGTTGTGGTGTTACTTAAACGAAATACCAGGCTTTTTATTGATACAGCTTCGGCTACCAAATTCAAGCAAGCTTCTTGTCAGATTCTTAATCAATCTCTCCTCACTTGTCTTTCGGTCCTCAAGAAACGGATTCGCCCAGAAGAGTTAACAAAATTACTGTCACGGGACATCATGACGTGTGTGAGGGCGTGAAGAGTACAGGCATCGTCGATCGTCATCTCTCTCTCTCTCTCTCTCTCTCTCTGCGACTCTGGTTGTGGTACCAAAATTTCGTCTTCTTTTGCCAATTAATAAGAAAAAGAATCCGATCTCGTGATCGTCTATTTTCTCTAGATTTCTCCATATTCGTTATTGTCAAAAATTCGAACTTTTTAGGGCGACGAGTGGGTTTTGGATTGCTTCCTTTCTGGGTTTGTTTATTTGGCTATTGCGTTCTTCATCTTCGGTTCTTCTTGGTTGGTTTTGTGTGAGGCGGAGATGATGAAGGTTGGGATGCTGTTGAGCTGAAGGGGAGGAAGGGGGGGTCTTCTGGAAGGGCTGTTGATATGATCGGCGAATTGGGTTTATTCTCCGGCATCGGGGGCATGAGGGGAGAAGCGCAGAAACCACAGCAGCAGGCTGCCGGAGGCGGCGGCCGGAGTGGGAGGTTCTTCCCGAATTCAAAGAGGGCTATCTCGAGCTACTGGCGGTTCGTCTCCTCCGGCGCCTCAACCGTTGCATCCACTGTCCGGTCTGCAGGGGCGTCCGTCGCTTCTGCCGTTGCCGCCGATAAGGACAATGATTGTGGCCGTGATCTGGTAATGATCTTCCTCGTTGTGCAGTTTCCTGTTCTTTTTTCTGCGTACTGTTGTGGACGACATGTTGTTTAGACTGTCTGAGTTAATCAATTGCCCGGTGTTCTGGTTTGCAGATTCTTGTTACTGGACAGAACGTAGTAGTTATGTTTTGATGTGGAGTGATCAATCGAATTTTAAGCATAATGATTTGTCTGCTTTTTGTCGTGCTGATGATTGAATAATTAATCGGTTTAAAGCATAATAATTTCTCTGATTTTTGGTCCGCTGATGGTTTGAGCTGTCAATTGAAGTTTAAACATAAGAACCCTACTGGTATTTAAATTGCTGCTACTTCTGCTGTAAATTGGTGTCTTAAGTGGTTAAAAATCTGCTGCATCTCCTGTTGTACATTGTTGTTGTCTTGAGGATCAGCTGCAATAGATAACAAGCATAGTTTTGAGATGGACGACGATTGCAATATCTTTACAGTTTACACTAGTTCTTCAGCTGTGTTGGTTTGGAGTGCGGTCAGTTTGTGAGGGAGATTACTGTCTGAATTCAAAGTTTTTTGCTCGAACTGAACCTTTGCAGCATTCTTGACTATTCTTGTGGGCCGATTCTATGTTCTCTACAGTGTCTATAAATGTCTATATGCTTTGGAAAATATGATGTCTGAAAATTGAATCAACATTGTCACAACAAGATTGCATCGTTGCCTTCTTGGGAATTACATCTACCTATGTGAGTACGTGTCAAATCAAAAATAAGTCATGAAGCAGATTGAGGTTGACCAACAACGATGAATTCAAAACAGACCATTTTTCTAGCCAAAGCAGAAAAAGAAAATCAACGGTTATAGAATATATCGAGGTTGATTCTAGCATTGTAACGTATCGGTGTTTTGCATGATACATACCAATACGTAGAGATTTCGATACGATGGAAGCAATTGTAAAATTCCATATAGTACAAAGGTTATGATATCAGGCATACCATATAATACTCACGACACACCCATCAGAGTTGGAATTTTATGCAGAGCCCGAATGTAGTAATAAGTAAGCAAAGGCCACTACATTTTCGCCCGAATGTAGTGAATCAATTGTAGAGAGGGTTCCCACATCATGGATGGGTGTGGGTAAAGAAGTTAGTCTCGCTGCATTGCCGCCGAATGTAGTGAATAATTTTCAGAGAGGGTCTCCGCATTTTGAATATGGACGGATGCCGGGGGTAAGGAAGCTAGTCCTAGATAATAAGATTCGTATTGGTTCTTGGAATATCGGAACATTATCCGAGAGAAGTATAAGTACAACATAGAACCAATTTGGATTCATGCTAGGCAGATCTACTATTGAAGCGATTCACCTTTTGAGACGTCTTATGGAACATTTTAGAGCAAAAAAGAAAGACCTTCACATGATATTTATTGATCTAGAAAAAGCTTATGATATAGTACAGTGGGAAGTTCTTTGGAGAACTTTGGAAAAAAGAGGTATCCCATTGACATACATTAACCTTATAAGAGACATGTATGATGGTGCAAAAACATGTGTGAGGACTCATGAAGGAATGACAAACTTCTTTGAAGTTAATATTGGGTTATATCAAGCATCAACTTTAAGTCTATACTTATTTATAATGGTGATTGATGAGTTAACAAAACATATTCAAGATGAAGTACCTTGGTGTATGTTATTTGCAGATGACATTGTATTAGTGGAGGAGTCTAAGGAAAAAGTTAATAGAAAATTGGAACTATGGAGAGAAACATTAGATAGCGAAGCCCTCCGACTTAGTAGAACAAAGATAGAATATATGGAATGTAAGTTTGATCATTTGGTTAACTCAGAGGACATAGAAATTAAAATTGGCACACATTGCATCCCCCAAAAGGAAAGTTTTAAATACCTAAGGTCAAATTTTCAGAGTGATAGAAGAATTGATGAAGATGTTACGCATAAAATTAATGTTGGTTGGTTAAAATGAAGAGGAGCATCATGTATTCTTTGTGATAAGAAGATACCATTAAAGTTAAAAGGTAAATATTATAGAGCAGCAATTAGGCCTGCCATGTTTTATGGTTCTGAGTGTTGGGCAGTTAATCATCATGTACAAAAGATGTCTCTGACAGAAATGAAGATGTTGAGATGGATGAGTGGTCATACAAGAAAAGACCGTATACATAATGAGGTTATTAGAAACAAATTAGGAGTGACACCAATAGAGGATAAAATGAGAGAATATCGTGTAAGATGGTTTGGACATATAGAAAGAAGATCAAAAGAAGAACCTGTAAGAAGGTATGAAAAACTAAATTTGGAAAGTATTAAAAGAGCTAGTGGACGACCACAAAAGTGTTGGAAAGAAACAATAAAGAATGATCTAGCTTATTGTGAGTTAACTGCTAACATGGCATACGATAGGGATTTGTGGAAACAAAGAATCCATGTAGCCGACCCCGTCTAGTATGGGAAAAGGCTTAGTTGTTGTTTGTTTGTTTGTTTGATTGATTTTTGAAATTTTCTAGTAGCTTTTTATTGATTCAGTAGTTCAAGTTATTGTAGATTCCAAGTGATTTTTCTGATATTTTTGGATATTTTTAGTGTTTGTTTTTGGCAAAGTTTGATAGTGACCGGTATGTATCAATGTGTGTTGGCCATATCGGCTAGTATCATATCTTTGTGGGCCAATGACAAGGCCCTCACATAGATACAGCACTTGTAGATTCTATTAAAGTTGATCCTTATTGTGCATTCATTAAAGCAATAGAGGAAAATGCTGAAAGCAGACTACAAGAGGGTATTTGTGGATTTATCCTGCATCCAGCAGATAATCAAGAAAATTATCTGTAAAAAAATCAAGTATAGAGCGACTAGTTAAGTATCCTCAATAGCTGTTAGAAGCCATGTTTCTTCTGAAGTAAGTCAAACTTTCAGAGATTGTGTATTATCATGAGGCTGATGTTTGGATTATGCAAATACTAAATATTTAAGCAATTGAGTACGGAATGGGTCATCATCATAGATGCATCACAGAGGAACAGTAAACAACAAATTGATGTACAAAAATTGGAAGGACTCTTCATACAAAGATTTGAGGGTGCTTAACAGGATGACGGAGCTTGATTGTTGGACTTGGTTGTAGACGGTAAAGTTTAAGGGAAGATCAATTCTGAGCTTGGATAGGAAATAATTTAGGGGAAGGAGTGACTTTATCTACATGTTAATAAAGCTTTAGATCTATGTTATCCGTTAGCTTGATATATCAGCTGATATATCTTGGCTACCAGCTATATTGGATCACCACCACCATTATTTTGCCGTGTTCAATGGTACCAAGCTTCCACTGATTTTGTTGAGAAGCACATCCCTTCTCTTATTCTTTCATCTACTTCTACTTTTATCTCTTCTTTCCTCCTGTATTCTTTCTCTTTTATATATCTTTTCATTTTCCCTCTTTTTCTTCTTCCTCAATCTCCTTTTGTTTTTATATTCTCTCTTCATTCTCTTCTGCCACCTCCTTTTCTTTCTGACTCATTCATTTATTTGTTCTGCTTTTTTATGTTTATGTGATTGTTTATGCAAGGTATATATTTCATTTCTTGATTATACAGGTAATATCGTTAGTGCAGATTTGGAACTAATGATGCTTCAAATTTTATAGATATATTCAGGAATTAAGTGTTTTCTGGATCCTCTGTTTATGGATTTAAAATTACAAATCTGTTGGATATATTGTTTATTACTTTTCTGTAGTTAATAAAGTTTCTATTTATTTGTATCCTTCTAAATCTGCTATATGGTTGGTGTACTTTCATAAATCACTATTAATAACATGGCTTTTGATATGTCGTACTCTAAATGTTCTTATTTTCATTGCTACATAGAAGATTTTTCTTTTGGCACTTTAGGTTGCAAACATTCAAGCTCTGCATGTCTTATAAGTTATAATTAGCTTATGGTGAAGTCATACAAACTACAAGGATGGCATTATTTGCTTTAAGTTAAAAGTCTTTTAAGTTAAATGTAGTGACCCAATCTTCTATTTGGGCTCTAATTAGCTTTTGGTGGAGTCATACAAATTACAAGGAATATTTGCTTTAGGTTAAAAAAGTATTTTAAGTTAAATATAGTGGCTCAATCTTTTATTTGGGTTCTTTTACGTGTTTGAGTGTCACATAGAAATGACACTAAGGTGTTATGCCTCATGGATTTGACACTTGTGCATGTGAAGATACAGGAACCAACATGCCAAAGTGAATGGTTAATAGCATCGAAACATTGACCTTGTGGCTGTATTTTGCCAAAAAAGGATTTGATATATTTTCATCCATTTATTTTGGAAATTAAAAGTAAAAAATAGTGAAAGTGACGTTAAAAAGAAAGCTGTTCGGCTTAATTGTTATTATTGCAGCTTCCATCATTGTCGCTCGGCCAAATCATGGCATGACCTAGATGTCGGGAGAGGGAGGAGAGGGAGAGACAGTGAAGCCATGTCCTCACACTCTATATTTACTGGAATTGCCATGTCTCACACATGCACCTCTCCGACATGGGTTGCATAGGAAATAAAGGCATCATATATGCAGGATACATGCCAATGCATTGTCTTTTGATTTATTCGTGTTGCTAGTTATTTGTCTTCTAACTTTGTTGAAGAAAAGAGGAATAAGGTCTCTAAAAAGAAAGTAAGAGAGCAATTTACCCACGCATCTTGCTTAGTGGTCATCAACTCCTTAAACCTTTGTAATTGGATGCAAATGTAAAAAGTTTGTTCGTTATTGACCTATGTTATCAATAGTGTGTTATAGTGGCTGCTATATCGCGCTATAGCGTTTTAACGGACTCCAAGGCAATATAACAGTCATCATTTTGCAATGTCTGTTAAGGCTGCACAGTTGTCCGCTATATGGCTGCTATATCAGCCTCTAGGTCTGCTATATGACCTCTAACTCCACTATACAAGTCATTATCATCACTATTTACTTTCATGCACCATGAACTATGTTTTCATTTTGCAATGTCTGTTAAGGCTGCACAGTTGTCCGCTATATGGCTGCTATATCGGCCTCTAGGTCTGCTATATGACCTCTAACTCCCTATACAAGTCATTATCATCACTATTTACTTTCATGCACCATGAACTATGCAAAACATTTCAGTTACTCATGTCATTTTTCTAAACATGTTTGAAATTATTAAGCTTTTGCCTTTTCTAAGTAGTGACATGCATTTTTATGTAACTTGATGGATAATTAAATATGTTATATGATATGCATTTTAATTTCTTAATGACATGTAAAACATGTATATGGATTTATATTGGATCATATGATGAATACCTAAGTTATGTAACTATATGTTTTGTATTATATGTAATTGTTAAGTAATTACATGATTAAAATAATCTTGCTTTTTTACTCCTAAGCTCTAGTAATCTATTATGTATTATTATTACATGTGACTTTATACTTTTAGAGTGTTTGAAAACATTTTTGTTTTGTTTTCCATTAATGTTTACACTTTTTTGTTTTTTATAACTTGTATTATTTTATATTGATTTATATTTATGAAATATGCTATATATATGTGTTTTGTGAACTTTATAGGTAATTATATAGCTAACTCCTTCCTTCAAGCTTCCTGGCCTTGAGCTATTATTAATAATAGTGTACTGCTAAATCTGCTATAACTCCGATATATCCATGCTAGTGCTAATTGCCTGTTATCTGCGATTGATATCTGCAATGGATAACATAGTTATGGACCAGTATAAGAACCGTACCCATGGGCTCTCATATGGGTGAATTTCCATAGATTTTGGAGAAAAGTATCTCCTACTTTGAGGATACCAGTATTTAATCTGATACACATAGAATAAAATCGTGTTACATAATTGTTCTAATATTCTTACATTTCAGAAGAAAAGTTTTCATGCTTTTCTTAGATAATGAAAGAATCAGTCTCTACCATGGGAAGTTGTGGAGATACATGGGATGGACATGTTATTTCATGTGAAAGGAACATTGAGCAAACAAATTTCTCTGTGTAATTATTTAGGTCCTGTCATGTGCGACTCCTTCAATGTGTCTTATGCATCATGCACAAGTACAACAACAACAACTAAGCCTTTTCCCATAAAGATGAATCATCCACGAGTACTGAAAGAAAAAGAACTGGAAGCAAGTAATAGATTTAATTAATATCTGGAAAAGCATATGGACCCAGGGAAGATAACCATATTCACACAAGTTGGTATAGCAGTTCTGTTATGCATAAATTGCGTTTCTTGAGGTATATTAGTATTTGCAACATCCATATCAAGGGTTCTAAGACATGTACTAACAATTAGGTTTGTGAAGGCCTTAATTGTGGCAAATTGTGCGTCTTTGATGATAACTATAGCAAACATGGCAAATATCTTGAATTTCATGTGTTTTTGGGTGGATTGTTACATGACCATTGCTGGTTCTGATGTCTTTGGTGCAATATAGAGGTCTCACTTGAGTTGCCTTTTTCTTCCATTTGGCTTCTATCTAAATATTGATGAAATTGGGTGATCCGTTTTTTCCTGCAGTACTGTCCTGAACTTTCTTTTTTATGTGATGTCTAAAATAAAAGATGCTAGTTTGCTTTCATAAGCTTCCCCTAAACTCACTTATTTATAGTTTTGTGTTTTTGGAATAGGTGGTCTGGGCAGGGTTTGACAAGTTAGAGTTTGAGGAAAACATTGTTCGCCAGGTTCTTTTGCTGGGTTACAGGACTGGTTTCCAGGTTTGGGACGTTGAGGAGGCAAATAATGTGCGTGAGATAGTGTGTAAGCAAGATGGCCGTGTTTCATTCTTGCAGATGCAACCAAAGCTGATGATTTCTAAGAGATCTGAAGACAAATTTTTGGGTTCCCGTCCATTGTTGGTTGTTAATGGGGATGCAGCTGTCAATGGGCTTGATGTGAGTCATGAGGGTTTTGATTTACGTTCCAATGGGAGTATTCCCGGCAACCATGAGCTGGGAAATGTAAATTATGTTCCTACTGTTGTCCGCTTTTATTCGTTGAAGTCACATTCTTATGTACACGCACTAAAGTTTAGGTCTGCTGTTTACTCAGTAAGGTGCAGTGCTCGTATTGTTGCAGTAGCCCAGGCAGCACAGGTATTCTTCATGCATCCATACTTTAATTCATGGGGTCGTCTTCTTTTATGTGCCTTTTGATCAGAAGAAATGCTATGCATATTTGACTTGAAGTATCGCATTGCAGATCCATTGCTTTGATGCTGCAACACTTGAAAGTGTATATATTGTTGTTACCCACCCTATGGTCTCAGGGTGTCATGGACCTGGCAGCAATATTATTGGCTATGGCCCACTTGCAGTTGGTTCCAGGTGGCTAGCACATACAGGGAATCAGGTTATTGTTTCAAGCATGGGTCGTGTGAATCCGCTGCACTTGACCCCCCCTTCAAATGGGAGCTTTGTAGCTCATTATGCTAAAGAGTCGAGTAGGCATCTTGCTGCAGGCATAGTAACCATTGGTGACATGGGATACAAGAAGCTTTCTAAGTATTGCTCAGAACTTCTTCCTGATATCAATAACACTCACAGGACAGGCAGCAATGGCCATTATTCTGATGCAGAGGATGCTGGATTTGTATGCAGTACTAAACTATTTTTTTATACTACCTATTTATATGCTTATATTTCAGTTTCATCTTAGAAATTTCTCTAAAATACATTGACATGAATGATGGCTGCATTGAAGTTTGATATCTGAATTCCAGACATTTGGAAGATAGGAAACCTGAACATGAATATTTGTCATAGTCCAAGAGATAAAAGGGCTTTTTGAATGTTTAAAATGCATAGATGATTATGGTAAATCACTAAAATTTCTTGGGCATTGACAATACATGCCATGGACATGTTGAGTCCCCTGTCATATCATTAGACATATGGGACAAAAATGGCATGCTCATTTGACACAGTTCACAAGGATTCTATCAATAGATTTGTTTTTCTTGGCCTTCTATTTGACTATTTCTGTGTATCATTATCCTATCTATTTCCTATGCAATTTAAAAACAAACATGGCTCTTGCAGGTCATTATCAGAGATGTAGTCTGCAAGTCTGTTGTTTCTCAGTTTAAAGCTCACAGAAGTCCAATATCTGCATTATGCTTTGACCCCAGTGGAACGCTCTTGGTGACGGCTTCAGTTCAAGGCCATAACCTTAACGTGTTCCGGATTACTCCTCCTCCGGGAAGCTCTTCAGCATCAGATTTGACTACATCATGTATACATCTTTACAGGCTGCAGCGTGGACTGACAAATGCGGTAAAAAAACATTATGTTCCAACAACCAATCTCATTTATATTGTTAAAAACTTATATGTCACTACTTAGGTTCTTCTTGACAGATTATACAGGACATTACCTTCAGTAATGATAGCAAATGGGTGATGATCAGTTCTTCCAGAGGAACTAGCCATTTGTTTTCTATTTCTCCCTTTGGTGGGAACTTAGATAGGCAAACAGATGATGTTGCTTATAGCAACAATAGCACTAATGACAGTGTTGGTTCTGCTGTTCATCAACCACTTGTCTCTGGTCCATCTAGACTCAGTCAGCAGAAGTTATATGAGTCTGGCCTGCCAGTCACACTGTCTGCGGTAACCAGGATAAAGAATGGCAATGGCTGGAGAGACGCTGTCAATGGTGCTGCTGCCACTGCTACCGGTAGGGTAAGTTCTGTCTCAGGAGCTGTTGCATCTGCATTCCACTACTGCAATGGGGTTGAGCTTCATGAGGATTTCAATTCATTTGTAACGAAGTACCATTTGCTTGTATTCTCTCCAACGGGTTCAGTTATACAATATGCAGTTCGTGTTTCATCTGGAATGGATTCTGGAGCTGCCATTCAATCTGTTCCAATTATTGGTTCTCATGGATCAGTTGATAATCATGATGGGAAATTACTTGTTGAAACACTTCAGAAATGGGACGTTTGCCATATGAGAAATAGAATAGAAAGGGAAGAAAATATTGATACTTATTATGACCATAAAAGCCAAGATGTCAACAAGGTTCCAAGAAGGAATAAAAATGGAACTACAGGTGTCCATCACTCTGATAAAGGTTCTCTTGTAAAAGAAAAGCCTAATCCTGAGGAGAGCCATCATTTGTATATTTCGAAAGCTGAATTACATATGCACCAAAGTGTGGTCCCATTGTGGGCAAGACCTCAGGTACTATACCATTCTAATAAGTGAAGCTGACCATCTGATACACGTGTTATTTGTGTTGTATTTGTTTGTTACTCTTTCTAATTGCTTTGCAGATATACTTTCAAGTGATGGTAATGGATGATATCAAGACAGATCATGTCGATATTTCTTGTGGAGAAATTGAGATTGGAAGGATCCAAACTCGTAGCATTGAAGCTCGAACCAAAAATATAGTCCCTGCAGTTGATTATCCTCAGGGTTCTAACTTTCAAAAGCCGAGGTTTGTTTATTTCTTTATTTCACATTTCTTTCTGGCTTTATAGCTCTAGTTATGCATGAGAAGATACAGTGCTAAAACTGAAAATTTGTTTACACCTTCATATGTTAAAGCACTCATCTCTGCCAGCCAATAGCATATGCACGCTTTCTTACTGGCATTTTATTCTTTCCCCTTCGTGTGTATGCATGGAAGGAGAGTGATTTTTAGAATGTCTTTCACAAGTTTTCACTCTGGGAGTGCTTCCAAGTGTTCGGAGAAGCATGAGTAACTCTTTTATCAAGAAGCATCTATCAGGATGCCGCATACCACTTTCTCTACCTTTTGCATCAGCTGCATTGGAAGTCGACAGGGATAAAAATAATCATGATAGACCTTTTCCGTGGTTTGAGGCTCAGTCCAAAATAGACTTGGTTGAGATTGTGGCATACTTTTTCGAGATATAAAGAGGCAAGTAATGATAGAGGTTGGGAGGAAAATATAACCAAAAAGTGCTTCTGATGAATTAAAGTCCTAATGTTATTTATTCGTGCTTCTCTATTTGATTTTGGCCAACGATTTTTATGAAACCATTTTCTTCTTTTCACAGGGCTTTTGATAACCGTTCCATGGAATCCCTGCCTCATAAAAGGCATGGACATTCGGGTGATGGAAAGGTGTCGGTGCAAAACAGCTGCAGCCCTTCTGACGTTTTACCCGAGGCTGATGCTAGAACTGAAACAGACTCCAGCCACCCCCTTGTTGAAGAAAATGGATGGGGTGATCTTTTAACATCTACAGAATTATCTGGGGGGTTTGTAAATAATTGTGAGAGGCCAATGAAGGAATCTTCTGCACCTTTGTGATGATTATGCTTCGGATTAAGGTATGCAGCCTGTATATACTTACCGTTGGACTTGGTCGTTTCTTCCAAGATGGCCTTGTATTTGAGGCTGCAGTGGATAGGTTGTTCACTTAAGAGAGCATTTTTTGTTGTTAACCAAATAACCAGATCAAACAAGTATTGTTCAATGCGTATCGTATCGTGTATCATTTTGGTCCACCCACTATACGTATCGTATCGTTGTGTATCGTAATTTAATACTAAAAAATTGATAAAAATCTAAAAATCAGAAAAATAGGAAACAAATCTGATAATTACAAAGAATTCATATAATGCAAAAGTTTAGTACATATTCATCATTCATCATTCAGTAATTGAAAAAAAGTTGCATATTTTAAAGCAGAATCCTTAGAAAAAATACAACTTTCATAATTAAAAAAATACATTTACACATTGTAATCAGGATCATCAACTAAATAATCTTCATCTTCTCTTTGCTAAAGATCCTCACCACTTGCTTCAAAATCAAAATCTTCATCCCGTTGATGATGTTGTTGTTGCACTCCTTCTAAATTATTCCATGCAATGTATTCTTCGGTTAGGAGTGCATTTGCTTCATTATCTTCCATAATCCATTCCTCTAATATATCAAAATTATCCACACTTATTGGATCAAATTGGTTTTCTTTCCTATTTAACTTTTTTAATTGCTTGTAAGAAAGAAAGAAAAGTAATTAGTAAATAACATTAATAATTGAAGTCAAATAAAATATTGAATTGAATTTTTAAGTAATAAATATTACAAGATTATTTTTATCGGAGCCGCATGTTGTAACAGATAAAAACTAATTCATTAAGCCGTTTATGTTCCAATTTGTTGTGTTTTTTTAGTGTGGATGTATTCAAAGACACTCAAATTTCTTTTACAACCTGTTGCACTAAAGGTTTGACTCAAAGCTCTCTAAGGTTTGAGCAATCACTTCCAAACCTATTCCACCAAACATATGATTGAAAAAAAGCAAACATCAGACACTTAATCCATAATAAATATAAGATTTAAGAAACTTAAATATGAAGATAAACAGTTTACTTTGTGCGCATATTAGTGCGGTTGCGAATTGCTATAGGCAAGCTCATCAAGTGAAGAACATTATTGTAGATCCTACTTCAAATGTATTAAAATATGTTTGGATTTACAACAACTCTTGGTTAGGTCTTTTGTCACACTATACTCAAATTCACCTATTTTTCCTACAAAAACATGACCTTCAAGATATAAACATAGAGAGTAGTTATGTGTCCCATTGACCACAATAAACTTTTAACAACCTTTGATTGCACCCTCTCTTATTAGTAAAAATGGATGCTCTACTTTCTTATCGTTTATATGAACATTTCTACAAACCCTATATTTCTCATTCCTTTCACATCCAAGTTATACCTTCTTATAACTTTATTTTTTCAATGAAGAGTAACAATAATAGTATTGTGCTTTCTCCTAACATTTCTTATATATTAAATAAACTTATTATGTCATATGTTGCAAATGTAAGTAAATAATCAAGTTCATCACCCTTGTAATTAACAATTGTGTATTATACCTCAACAGTCAAATAGTAAAAAAATACATCATCTAATATACCACAATTAATTTCAGCCTCTTTATTCATAATAGATCCAAAAGGTATATTATAACAAATATTTGTATCGATCATTATCTTTTCAGAATCTATCTCTCGATGGATAGCATATGCAATCCATGACTTCATAAAGATACCTCGGTTTACTTCTCCGTCCCTTTTAAAGCTTGCTGAGTACCTTAATGCTAGGTTTAGGTAATAAGTTGTTACATGAATAGGTTGATGCAATTTTTTGTTTCATCTGTTATCTATAATGTTTCACACGGGCATATAATCCCTCTTTCTTCCATTGAAATTACTTTTAATGGCTTTTTTTGCCCCATCCATGACTTCTTAAAGATAACCCATAGATGGTTTTTCCTCGCTACCAACCAATCTTAAAACTTTCACTAAAGGATATGTAATCTTCAATAGTCTAACACATGCATTCCAAAATACACTCCTGGAGACTGCAAATTGTTGCCACTCATGTAAGGAGAAAATTCTCTTAAAGGCTTGTTTTTGTTTTACAATGCCCTGAACATAAGAAATTAGTTGCAAACCGAGTTGTAGTTGTACGAAGGAGTTTTGTACCATTTGTATATCTCCTCATCATACATAATACAAAAGCATGATTGTAGATAAATTTGGTGATATCTTGGCAACACTCAGTCGCTTCCTTTATCTCATTTATATCACCAATATCCTCAAGAATGAGATCTAAACAATGAGCTGCACATGATGTCCAATAGAAAGTCCCATAAGTATCTGCCGAGCTGCACATGATGTCCAATAGAAAGTCCCATAAGTATCTGCCAACTCCTTCTCAACTACTTTATAGTTAACTGCATTATGTGTAATGAATTGGATTACATTCTCTAGCTCAACCTCAAAAATCACCTTATCAAACTCTTGCCTTAGGACCTTTGCATACTATTTGTCTAGAGATTTAAAAAACATAAGTCCTTTAGGACAATAGATAAGAAAGTTTAACAAAGTATTTTCTTGCTTATTTGTCCATTCGTTTGCCATGATAGTACATCCTGTATCCTTTCATCACTCTCTCAAAGACGAACAATATTCTTGCACTTTAAGGACAATCTTATCTAATAGTTTTCGTCTCAACTTTTGATAAGAAGACATCTTATACTTTGGACCAATGTTAGCAATTGCATCTGCTATTGCTTGAAAATAAAAACTGTTTATTGCATTAAATACATGTATAATAAAATCATTTGCCCACTGTAAGGTTTGTTTGCTCATGTAATTGCTTTGAAGCCATAGAAACACGAATTCGAGGTTGAGCACCATGTGTTGTGCTAGGAAGAATGACTGTATGCCAGAGGAAGCTCTTCCTTTACTCCTTCCTCTTATACCACTTCTACTTATAACATCTTCAATAACCCTCTTTTCCCTTGTTGATGGTCGAGAACTACTACTACCAACCTCTATTCTACCATCTAAAGGAATACTATCACCCAATCAAACAACATCATCATCTTCTTCCTCAAACATCTCTAAATCATCCTTCTATTGTTTTCTCTGATGTATGCTCTCAAGCATATGTAGACATTATCATTTAATGACTTTTGACAATTTTCTAACTCTGCCCGTGCAAGGAACAACTTCTTTCTTAGTCCGTGTTAGGTGATATTTCAATCATGAAATTTCACCACTAACCATCTTGTATAAAACAAACATTTTATCGTCAATTTGTTTCCCTCAACTCCTGTACCCCACTGTCATGCCTAATCATTGAGACAAGATTGGGAGTCCCTAACATCCCTTCTTACCATCTGAACTGAACACTTAAATCCAATAAAAATTTGAAATCTTCATGTAACACTGAAATAGAGTCTCCTACTTCACGAATACAAAAAAAATCATATCCACGCACTTCATAACTTCATATTTTGTCATTCAAAAAAAAGAAAAACACAAATAACACCAAAATAAATAAATAAATAAATAAACTCAAAAAGCATACCTATAACCGAGGTTGGGAGCCTTACAGTAGAACAAATTTTTTAAAACCTTGAACACCAAAGAGGGGCGATCCAGTAGAGATGTACTTGGGAGCCTTTGGGAGTGTTGAACAGAAGCCAGAAACCCAAAAAAATGTGGGTTTCTGTTTGGCCAGGGACTGATTTTGTTCGGTTCTATTAAAGATTGGTTGGTGTCGGTTATCTTTTTTAGGTAATTCAGTTTCTGGCTCGTTGTTGGTTTCCATGGTTTGAAAACCAAACCGAGCGAATAACTGAAATTTTAACATAAACTAATTATTTTCATGATTTGAATTGTATTAACCACAGCCCAGCTTGTGTGAGAAACCTTGACACCCTTGTTTGGCGATGTTCAGTATTTTCATTAACTGTTTATTCATCATAACTATTGTTAACAACATAATGACCCTAAAAATCAGCACAAAGTAGCAAGGTATCAAAACTTGGATTAAATTGGTTAATTGAATTACCCAACCGACAAATTTTGGAATTTGGGTGCGGTTCAGCTTGGTTACCTTCACAAATTGGTTCCATATCAGTTTTGATATTCAAATCATTTCAGTTTTTGGCCTGTTGGACTAATCGAAACAACTGATGCTCCGCCCTAGAATAACTTGTATGAAATTGAGAGTTTGCATTTAATGAGCAGAATCCACTGTTTTTCCTCCCATGGTGTCTGTTTCCAGTGTTGAGTAGGAAGAGCCTGTTTGGAATTGGAAATGTTTTCTCTTTTCTCTTGTTTTAGGCTGAAACCTGTGTTTCCCATTTGGAAAAGATATAGGTGTCTGACACGGTTTGTCCACATGTTTAATAATTTTTGTTAAGAAAGTTACTATTAAATGCCCTATCACTCTCATAGCTTGGTTGGTTAGTGTGCCTTCTTACTAGGTGGGAAGGTCTTGAGTTCAAATCCCCATGCATCTTACCTTAAGAGAAAGTTACTATTAAATGCCCTATCACTCTCCTAGCTTAGTTGGTTAGTGCGCCTCCTTAGTAGGTGGAAGGTCTTGAGTTCAAATCCCCATGCATCTTACCTTCTCTTGCCATTTGTTTTTCTTACACACACACGCAGGTCACACACACACACACCCATATATATATATATATATATATATATATATATATATATATATATATATTTATTGTTGTTTCCCAGTTCCTAATTTGTGGAGACTTTCCATTGTGGTTTATATTTTTATGCAACATAGGCTGAAACAGAGGCCTCAAAAATGTCCTTTTTTTTCAAATATTTTGTTCTGATGGGTTATAAATATTTTTTCATGCAGGGAAGACAGAAAGTTGCCAACTCCTATTTGTTCCTCTGGTGCACCAATTCTTTTATTTCGCTGAAGAGGCTCGTTAACATGTTAATATGAGGGTCGGCTGTGTAGCATAATTGTGAGCTATGGTGCTGGTATCTGGTAACTTTGTAAATAAAGATTTGTAAAGGAAAGGAGAAAATAATTAAAAAGATAAGAAAATGTTTTACATGATTGATTGTAAATAATGTGATTACTCTGTTTCACAATCTTGTAGGTGCCATGACTAACTGCATTTGTTTATTTTCTGGAAAATGTAATGTGATTCAAATTTGTTTAGTAAGATAGTCCCACTTTGGCTGCTGTCTCTGTTGTCTTGCAAAAGCTTGGAGGTTCACTCTGTGGTCGTGCTACGGCTAACTGCATTTGTTTATTTTCTTGCAAAAGCGTGTAATGTGATTACTTGTTCATTGCTTACGGTTCTGGATTTTGTGCTGTGCACTCTCCGGATATCAAAACTTACCGAGCATGATACTTGTTCATCCTGACAAACAGCCTGTGTTGCAAGACTTGGCTGTGTGGACAGCAATTTGTACCAAACAACCCTGTTCTTATCATGAAGTCCTTCTAACAGTAATGCATATTGTATGATCAAAAGAGAAATCACTACTGTGGTAGTAGTATTAGTGAATGCAATGCCATCTTGCGTTGGAAAAGTTGCCAACACTCAATAGCTTGAATGTCATCTCGGTGATTACTTCACGCAAGTCCTTTTGTTCCAAGCTGATGGCCCAGAGTGACCATGAGACCACAAGCACGTCCACTGGGGAAAAAGGACCACTGAAAGGCCAAGCATCACTTCGACTGTCAGCTATTATGTCACACCCGCCCAAGTCGCGACCACAACCCGGCATGAGCCGATGTCACGTGGCCGCTTCTCGCACGAGCGTGATGGTGAGCAGTAACCAAATACAATACTAATTTAATTCAAACTCCTTGAAATATCTAATTGAAATAAATATTTATATCGAAGTTCTAAACAACACGTTCAAAATGGTGCAAGGCCCACCTAACAATAACCCCGAATAACAAGATGTTATAAATCGTTTAACACTTATCATACCATCCAAAATAAAAATACAGTTCTATCCAACTCCTACTCTGCTCCGTGTGCCTTCAAAGTGTTAGCTTCAGGATGAGCTGTAAAACAATGGGGTGAGCTCCTATACATAGCTCAGTAGAGAGGTTAAACATCTTTAAACAAAAATCAAAATAAAAGCATGCATAGTTTTACAATCATTTCATAACAAAGCACAGTTACCTTTAAATCATAATCTCAAATTCATACGCACACACTCACAAATCATTAGTTACGATAATTACAACCCATATTGTGTCTACCCCAAAGGCCACGGGAGTCGTTCAGCCCTCCCTAACGTAACCTCGGTAACCCCATCCACGACGGTAACCACGCCGACTCTCACGACAGAGTGCTCGGAAACACACCCTGTATTCACCCCAAGCCGGATTGCTCGAGGGACCTTGAAGTCTCTAGAGACCCCACACAAACCACACAAGTACGACTCGTATATTCACACATCATTACATTTCTAAAACCAATTACAGTTCATCACATTTACAAATCATATGCAGATCCACGAATATCCAAAACTAAATCCATACAACATTTAAATATCATACTCATACAACACATGCATATCAAAACATGCTCTTTATCAAACAATGTCATAAACATGTTCTATTTAAAAAACATATCAAATAACCCATAATTGCGAATAACATTTCACAAACATCAATAAAATATTTATCAATCATGCATATTTAAATCTATCTAAAATAGTAAAATCACTTCTAGCATAGTTTTGTAAAAGAATGCATAACCTCCTACCTAAAGGAGCGCTAAGATACAGTTCCCAAGCTGCTGGGCCACTCTTATCACCACCAAATCCTCTAATTTTAATCTCTAAACAATTACAAATAATTAAAATATTAGAATTTATTTAACTACGAGTCTAACGCAACAAACCATATCCGAATCGGATCTCAAACCCCAATTTGGATCTGTTTAAGCTATCCGAGATCCAATTAATACCCAGATCCATATATGATCCAAATGAGTGACACAATAGGTATTTTATGTCACTGTGCCAACACAAAACCTGTAACTACTGACACGGGTCCTGTTTCTAACCTAGAAACCCATTTCAAGACATGACCCAAACTTGACCCGTTTCTGACACAGAACACGACACGAAACCTATTTTGACACAGAACTGGTTCTTAACATGCGATACGAAGACACAATACGAATCAGTGTCGGTTCATGACATTTCAGACACGACACGACACAGACACAAGGGACACACCCAAAAGGGTCGGTTCCCATGATTTTTCGGCATCAATTTTGCCTGTTTCCGGCGATGATTAAGGCCGGCAATGGTCCTCAACTGATCGCCTGCCCTTCTTCTTCCAACCCAATCCATCAATGGTCGCCGATGGTGTCATTTTCGTCGAAAAATTTATTAAAAACAGTAACTCGGATTTAAGAAAATTTTCATGAATCTACGCTTGTTTTGAGCCGATTTTCACGTAATGAGGCTTGTTTTTGAAAGTTTAGCATGAAACAAACAAAAGCCCTATGATCTAACTCCGTTTTAGCAACTAAAAATGAGAAATTTGACAAAAATAAAAATGGGGCTTTTCTTACCGGATTCCAGCGGCTCTTCACGTTTTTCCGGTCGATCCTCGCATTTTTTCGGCTGGTCCGAGGCTGCCCCAACTCTCTCCCTGGAGAATGTTCACTAGGCCTTTTAAAGGCCTTTCATATCCAAGGTATCGTTACTGCACAGCATGTGCAGTAATGCTTAGACGTTACATATTACATCTCTTGTGTTATCTTGTTACATCTCTTGTTACTTTTGTAATACATATTTCTCTTTTCATCTCACATTCTTTTTCTTTCATCTTTGTGTTTCTCTCGTATCACTTTCAATTGTGATATTCAATTCATTTTGATCAATTTTGATCTATTTTTAATCTTATTCAATTCTCCACAACGGTAATACGAATATTATTAAAAGCCTTTTATTAATCTAACAATATGAAAATGAATAAAAATATCAAGTTCAACATCAAGTTCTCATCAAGTTTCGAGCAAATGTGTATTGTCGGTCAAGAAAGAGACATCCTTAAGGTGTTTGGTCTTTACCTAATGGCATATCATAGGTGCGTGCTTTCTTTATAAGTTGTTGCAGTCCAAGCGTGTTTGTCTTTTTTGAATACACACCTAAGGCATAAGTTTTTGGTAATGAACACACTCTTTGTGTGACTCTCTTTTAAGAGATACGTGATCTAGACACATCACAATTAGATTTTTAGATGTATGCAAGGTGTGTTATTCTATATTTTTGTTATGTTAACAACATTCTTTTTAATGTGTAGAATGTCAAAGAAATCAAGTGAAAGTGTTTATTGTCGTATAGTAGACTTTGGATATATTGATGATATTGAGATTTGATAAAAGTGGACCGAATGACTCATTTGTTAGTTGGTTGAGTGATGATACATGTGATAATGCATTTTTTGACTGCAAGGGTGATGAACTTGATTATGCATTTGTGTTTACTATAAATGTAGTATTTTGCAATCAAGATAATATGGTATAATAGGTAAGAGATGTTGAGAGAAAGTACAACAATGTTATCATCATTCTTCGATCGAAAAGTAAAAGTGTAAGAAGCAAAGTATGGTTTGGATGTGAAAGAAGTGACAAATACAAAAGTAAGAAAAAAGTTGATGTTGAAAGTTGTCATTGAACTAGTACAAAGGTGAAATGCTCATTGAGATTGAATGTAATTAATGGTACGTGTAATCACAATCTAGCCTTGTATTTGGAAGGGTATGCATTTTTAAGTATATCGAATGATATTGAGTATAGTATGACAAAAAAATGAGAAAAAATTATTGTAAGCTTTAACATATTTTGTCACAATTGAAATGTCTTGATGATATAAATGTTACTATAGTAAGACATGTTTACTATGTGAAGATGAAAATTAGAAAAAAGGATATGGGTAGTTTAATTGTTCTATAGTAGTTATTGCATTTATTAAATAGTCACTAGTACTACACTTAGCATATGAATGTACCAAATATGAATATTGTTAGCAATTTTTTGTCTATAAATCCTCAGTTAAATCAATCTTTTTTGATTGGACGAACAAGACAAAGATGTATGAGATATTTTTGGTTATATTCATTTATATTTATTTTAACTAATAAGACTTCTTTTGTTTATTTCGCATACATAAATGCCTTTCTTGGAGATTGTAGGATTTACGTCGACAAATAAGAATTTTTTATGGTATTTTTATTCACAGATGAAGAGAAAGAAGATAATGATGTGTTGGTATTGAGATGCAATAAAGAGTTTATACAATGAACATATTTTCCTATGTAGTTTGTAGTGATCATGATCTTCTACTTATTAATGTAACTGAAATTATATTTTTAGAGACAAAACATTTTCTATGCAGACGTAATATTGTCAAGAACATCGAAGGATATATTGTTCAATTGAAAAGGAATAAAGAAATAAATATCACATTTGGTGATAGTTGGAGGGAGATTGTTGACTTAGTGGATGAGAGTATATATAAAGCCATTGACTATGATAGAAGCGAAGTGAAAAATTTTAATTAACATGCATTCTTATATTAAGGAACAATGGATGAAGCCATATGAAGAGATGATTGTCTTAGCATGGATGGATAAGATGGGGATTACGGTACTGATACAACTAACTGGTCAATAAGGATACTTGTTTCCAAATATGTATATCACTATTTTTTTTCAAATCCTGTATTGCTTATAGTATATTGGTTGACAGGGTTGAGGGTACACATGTATGGTTAAAAGAGTTCTTTGATAGCTCCACTGTGCAATAGAGTTGTAGGTCACGGAACTAAAGAAGTCTTTTGAAGAATCGCGAACTATTAGGATGCATTATGTTGATTGTACATAACATATGATAAAAAATTTAGAGAGAAGAGTCATGACATACACTTGATCTAATTGACTTGTTAGGTGAGCATCTAAATCCTTATCACACTACATTAGAGGAGCCACTTCTTCGACAACCTAAAGGCAGACATTTTAATAGATATACTAAGATGGAATTATCTTCATGAGAGCATGTAGAGAGGAGTGTTACTCGAGGAAAGGCCTGTAGGAACCGAAGATGTGGGCATGATCGAGCGTGTAGGATATCTGTTGAATGTGGTGTTTTTTCTTTAAGTAGTTTTGATCCTATATTTGATATTTCATAGGATTCCATCGCTCCACATATTTATACGTCTCATGGTAGAAAGACCATTAGAAGATTAGATTTTAGAAAATACAATAAGATGCAAATACATTGGTTTATGAGCTTGTATGTTGATAGATGGGTGAATGCTCTTCGACATGATAACTATGGATATTATGTCATTAAAGAGCTTTTAGAAGAGGGTGAAGTATGGTGACCTGAAGCTTGTACATTATATTTTAGAAAGGTCACATGTCATTAACATATATATTTTATAGCTTTTATAGAGGAGGGAGATGTCGACGTTGTTGTCCGTTGTATTGCATATTGAAAGGATAGTTATTGTCCTTCTAAGCATTGGATGTCGATGTCTAACATGAATTGAGTCATAATCACAATATATAATAGTGTACTAGTACAACTCTCTAGGGTTGGATCGATAATATTCATTCTATTATTAGAAAATGATGACTAATCACCTATATGATATATGTGATATATATGCTACGATGAATCGGTACAATATTTTCTAGTGGTAGGAACATGTAACATGACTTCTTATATATTGGTTACCTTTTGTATTGACTTGTTGTATTAAGTTTGATTATTTACTTAATTATACAATGATTCTACTTAAATTTCTCAGCATATGATGAAAGATGTATCACAATTGTTTCATGTTTATATATGTATATATAGTGAGATAGAGAGAGAGAGAGAGAAGTATTAGAGAGGAAGAAAAGTGACTGCAATTTACGTAGAACATACAATACACATACATTCACTTAGTTACACGTACAACACAAAATAAGCACATCTATTCTTCATCATGGTCGTGCACATAATTAATCATCATTTTGTATATTCTCTCATAATAATCGTCAAGGAGGTTTGTCATTTTATGACATAATGGCAATGAATGTTGGTACTATTTGATTGTCTGGATCACATGTCTTATTGTTCGCAAGACATCAACAATATACTGGAACAAAAGTAAAAGATGGATGAATACTTGAAACAAATAAAATATAAAAAAAGAAAAGAAAATTAAAAGATTAATATATTACATAATATGTCATTTGTGATTTTGAAGGGTGATTGACCGATGTAGGATGGAGGTGTCCACATAAATGCAATGAATCTCTTAATAAAAATGGATGTGTTTGTGTAACATACTAACTCATGTATGAATTATCACATTTATACAGGTATGATACCTACACACTAAAGTGTTGTGGTCTAAGGTAATATGAGCTATGTGAATGTCACTGTGAATCTTGTGAATGGTACTCCACCTTATAGGCATGTGATTTGGCTACTCTATGTGCTATAATGTGTCTTAATGGTTCAATAAGGATTTGCTAACAATGACTAAATTGATGAGCAACTTGGTCAGGCATCTACAGATTTGCGATATCTAAACATCGAATGCATCCATAAAATAGTGACAAGTAAAAGATGTAGTCTGTATATCTATTTTAGCAATAATATTGTTAAGTGATCTAGAAAAAAAGATACATCAAATGATACAAATGTTACAGTAACATTCATTGTGTAACATAAATAACAACCAAATACCTACTGATAAACACATACCTCTTGAGACTACATCGAGTCTAACTGCCCATGATGTGCAACAAGATGATCAAAACAACGATCCCTATGAGTGATATTGCTCATCCACCTAGCCATGAGGTTGCCTGTCAACCCACCTCACGTGGTGCCTAATTCTAAAGGCTGAAAAATGCTTATAAATTCATGCCTATAACATATAAAAAAAATAGTATTCTATCACTAAAACAAACAATTAGACTGACAAAGATTTATTGTTAAACTCAAACAAACATAATGAAGAAACCCGTACTTAGAGTAAAGTACTATAACCACTAAGCTAGTGCGTCTCTATACGAGAAACCTTTCTTAATTACCTGTATAAATAGGTCAATATTGCTTTACCCCAAGCATACTTGCCGACCCTTAGTAATGCAAAAGCTAACAATTGAACGATAGAAATCGGGATGTTATCTCTCAACTTATATTGGTAAATTTTACACCCTATTAATACAACAAAAATAACAACACTTTTGCTTAGGCACAATCCTCCTTCTCTAAGCACATACTCAGAGCATCTCGAACTTCACACCTCCGCACTTCATATGTAATTTCACTTCTTGATAATTCATGCCCATTATTTCAACCATAATATGTATATCTTATTCATCGCACGTGTGAAAGCTATAAGGCAACCATACATCGAAAAGTCTAAAATCTCATGGACATTATGGAAAGTGATAACCTCACCCCATGACATATGGAAGTTGTTAATGTCGGGTTGCTATTTATAAATAAAAACAGTGATCAATTGTTGTTTCAAAGTCTAAAACAATAAACCTTCCTACTCAAATAACCCAAAATGCTATATAATATCATGTTTAACTATCTATTACTACTATTTCTCGCGGACATGATCACTCAACCAAAGCATTGTATCTCATATGTCATGTCACCAGTTTCAACAATCTTTACATATTTTCACACAATGTTACTAACATATATAAGATATTTTACTTATAATTATAGAAATAAATTAGATGTTCCTACCAAATTGTCTATGCAATATGACGTGCAAAACTAGGGAGCAACTCCGTGATTGGGAGAATGACATCATCGTCACCACTACAAAGTACTCATCCGAATGAAGCTTTGAGGATGTGGCTTTATCATAATATCCTGAAAAAGCTGGGACATAATCCATATGAAATTGGACGATCCACATGTGATGACTCCATGTCTCTCTCTTCATATTGTCGATGCGGTTGACTACTATATTCTAACTCAGAAAGCATTTTACCATATCGATGATATTGTAACAATACAATCTTCTATTCATATGCCTCCATATGGTACATTATCACCAATTTGAGTCATTACTACTATAAAATCCAAAATAAATAAGGATTCGAGTTGTGCACATCCTATGTAAAAGAGGAACACACCCTCCGTAGTGGTGTGACTCAGGCACGCTTAAGTAGGCAACAGACCATGCTTGTAAACATGACTAGAAATAAGGTGATGCATATCACCTTTTTAGACTAGGCGCGGCTCAACGATACGAGACCATACTCCATTTTTCCAATCACTATGGGTTTCAATCACCGACAAAAACCAAAAAATGGAAAACGAATAGAACTTACCTAAGTCAATTTCAATTGATTCGATCACAATCATCCAATACAATGTACCATAATCCTTGAAAGCACTTACAAATAAAAAATAAAAAAACAAAATCGAAAGAATATCAATCACGAGATCATGATGGAGAAAAATGTTGAGTGAGATTGAGTATTTACATACTCCCGATTGAGATTGGGTAATGCACACGTATAAAGATCAAGAGAACATCGAGCGTGCAAAGGTGATCTCGTACGATTGAGTTACTGGGGTTTTTTATGACAAAGAGAATGTGATTAGTGTTATGTATGAGAGAGAGAATGCCAAAAGAGTATTTTCATAACAAACCTAAATAAGGGTGTATGCTTAGTAATTCTCAGTGTATGTATAGTAACACCCTTGTAATATTGTGGGTTCAAATCAGTCTTTCCTTTTGTCTTCAAATTTATATTTTTCACTCTGATAGACCCCTGTTATTTTTGTTTGTATTGATCTTTGATTGTAAATCACCATTTACAGGTAGCGCTTAGGGTGCTTAACAATGAAATGTTAATCCAACTAATCATTGGTAGGGGCTGATTAGCAGGCCAATCATAAATTAGTTGGTTCGAGAAGATTACACCTCAAGGGCGTTTCTTGTGGATTGCCTCCTTCTGTAGAAGAAGGGAAAGTTTGCAAAAGACGACAGTTCACCATTAATCATGCCTTTGCATTGCTTTTGTGTATGCTGGGCGGTTGCTCCCACATGCTTACCGGGCAGCACGACCCATTGCGATTATTTGCCCGCACCAAACCATATTGCCAATCTGTCCTTCACTCGAACACCTTTGTTGGTGTTGCGGCGAGGAGCCAACTACTCCAAGCACCCCACTGAAGGCTGATTATTTGGCCTTGACAGCTCGGCATTGCTCGATCCTTTGGCCTCAACAACTCGGCAAAGCCGGTCATCCGTCGATGGCAAAGCTTGGTGACGCTCAGCCATTGAACATCTAGGTAAGGTTTTGCCACTTAACTATTTGATATAGTTAATTCAGCAATAAGTAGGGTTTTTCATGGTTCGGTGTGGTTCAGTTCTAGCTTTAACCTCGAACCAGACCATCATTGTCGGTTTTTTATTTTTAGACAACCGAACCAAACCAAATCGATGGTTCTGGCTTAGTTTGGTTTTGAACTACGATTCTAAATATTTTAAATTTCCAGTTTAAGATATATAATATTTAGTATTAAATTTAGTACTTGAATTAAAATATGAATAACTAATTTATTATAAAATTTTAATTTGTATAATAAATTGATACATATTTATTAATATATGTCAGTTTCATAAAGTTGATGTGTACGCCATGTTAGCGCACGTGCATGTTCATGCATGTTGTTTTGTCAGTCACGTCGGAAATGGAATATCAAATTAAGAATCATTGACATGTAGCATGTCATCATGTGTTTATGCATACCTCTTTATGCATGTAGCTCTACGGTTTCGTGTAACATTCTTAAAGAAATCAATCATAATTAACATGTCATCATCTGTTTCTCTCCGAACTAAGGCCGATATGACCTTGATGTCAAAAAAGTTTGTTGGTCATCATTTTAGACGTTAATAAATATCGTATGAAAATTTGGTCGATAATGTTAGAGCTACATTTATTTATTGAGTCGGATTGTCCCCAACCTAATGTTTATGATCCTTAGCGCTCAAATAAAATTACAAAGTCGAAGGAGAAGGATACCTTGTGTTGTTGCTATATTTTGTCGGTACTGTCAAATGTTTTATTCGATGTATATCATTTTTCTTCTTTCACAACAACGAAAAATCTATGGGTTGCCTTGGATCATAAATAAAATATTGAAGAACTCAGTGTTGAAAAGTACTCCACCAACAAGTTTTTGAAATATCAAATAGTAAAAAGAAATTTGTGACTGAACATGAACGTGAGTTTCAATCTCTATGTTATAGTCTTAAGAAAGCAGATACTGAACAGGCACACGAGTTTCAATCTCTATGTTATAGCTTTAAGAAAGATGAAGCTTCTTGATAAATTTATCATTATGTCTATTGAGAAGTTTACTAAGTCTTGAGAGGGTTTCAGTATAGATCACAAGCATAAAAAAGGTAAAACAACCTTAAATGAGATATAGTCATAGAGGAAGATTATAGATGCCAAATACCCAATATGCATGTTGATAGCATCCCTAAATTGAACTTGATGGTCGAAAAGAAACAACCTAATGGTCATAATAGAAAATAAGCAAAATACAAATCAAAAGTCAAGCTTTACAAGAAACCCAATAACAAATCATACTAAATTTGTGTGAGGTTGGACATTGGGCTGAGTATTTATCCAAGAAAGCAAGGAAACATACGACTACTGAGAGAGCTATGGTCAATATGGCAACCATTGTAGCTGCAATCAATGTCGGATATCTTTCTCTTAAACCTAAAATATTTTCTATTTATGAGCCTCATTACTGAATTATAGACATTGAGAGCAAACGCGTATGTTTGTATTGATCAATTTATGTTGTGTCTTACCAAGTCGTTTGTAGTAGAACTATGATCTTAAGAGATCATTCGATGGCTAAAGTCAAGAGCAAATGACGTATTGATAGTTTCCTTCAAAAAAGGTTTTGACCCTTAATGGAGTTAGACATACCCTCATAATTTATTGGAATATCTTAAGTGATCGACCTTAGTTAAGGAGGGCTTAAGATTAGATTGTAAATATAATAAAGTCATAATTACATGACTTAGTACTAAGTATTTCTTTGATAAAGGTTATTTGTCTGATGCATAATACTTGTTTAAAATTCATGGTAAACATGTACCTATTTTAATGATAATAAAGAATCTTCTTCTCCTTCTTCTTTTATTGTATTCAATATTGAATCATTTGATGTATGATATAAAAGGTTGGGTCATGTTAATTCTATTTTTTATGAAATAAATGATGAATTTGAATATTATCTCTAATACTATCATAGATAAAAAGTATAAATGTGAAATTTGTGTGGAAGTGCTTCCATGAAACCTTTTCATATTATTGCTAAAAAATATGATATATTAGATTTAGTGTACACTAACAACTATGAATTCAATGAAATGATAACTAAAGATAACAAAAGATATTTTATTATATTTATTAGTGATTATAATAGATATTATTATGTTTAATTACATAAAAGTAAAGATGAGACTTTAGAAAGTTTCAAATTTGTATGAATGAGGCTCAAACTTAAACTAGTAGGGTATTTAAAGGATTAAGGTCTAATAGGAGAAGAGAGTATACCTTAAACAATTTTCAAGAATATTGTCAAAATTTTGGTATTGTTCATCACGTTACTGCTCTACACTCATCACAATTTAATGAGATAGAAATAGAAAAAATAGAACTTATATGACATAGTTAATGCTTTACTAAATAGTTTAAAATTATATATATATATATATATATATATATATATATATATATATATATATATATATATATATATATATATATATATATATATATATGGAGGAAGCTTTAAATATGTCTTGACATATTCCGAATAGAGTTTTTCATAAACATAAGGAGAGTAGTTCCATTGAGCTCTAAAAATATTGAAAGATAAATCTCAAATATCTCAAAGTGTGGGGTTGTCTTACAAAAATATTAATCCCTGAATACAAGAAAAAAAAAGACTTAAAACTATGGATGTCATATTTCTATGTTATGTGAATACTATCTATGCATATAATATTTAGTCATATGATTTAATATATCTAGCATAAAAGTCAATATGATTATAGACCTCTTTGATGCTACATTCTTTGAAAACGTGTTAACTATGAATATTGGTTTCATTCTCGATCTTGACTCTACTATTGTTTTATCCTCGATAATGTGAAAATGATGATAAATATAGGGGTAACTTTAAATGTATTATATCCATATCAGATGATTTTAAAAAAATAATTGATCCAAGAAGGATAAAGTATGCTAAGATATCTAAATACTTTGAAAGTGGCTTTCTCACATTTAATGTTAAGGATGGTAATGTTACCTTTGAGTAGATTATAACTTTACTTGAGGTTAAGTTTTAGAAGAAAGTCGTTAATAATGAAATATAATCAATTCTATTCAATGAAACTTTAGAATTGATTGATTTAGCTCATAATTGTTTTAAAGTGGGTTGCAAATGTATCTTTAAGAAGAAACTAAATGCAAAAAAGATAATCAACAAGTATAAGGCCATATTAGTTATCGAGGTATACAAAAAAGAGAGACTATTTTGATATATATTCTCATGTTTCCTACATAACCACATTTCAAGTACTTATATCATTGACACCTATATATAATCTCACAATCTATCAAATAGATGTATTGAACAAACAAAAGATTTTGTAGCTCATGGGAATGAATCCAAGATATGTAAACTTGTTAAATCCTTATATGGATTGAAGAGACTCCTAAACAATAGTATGAAAAGTTTGATTGTGTTTTGTCATTTTTTATTGAACCTGAGTATTTCGGTATTTAAAGGGAATTATTTCTTTTCGATTGCATTACGAGAAATATCCTTCTCTTCTTCAAGGATATAGTGATACTAGCTAGATTGCAAATAACTCTTTGAGTAATATGGTCTCAACATATGTGTTTCTCCTATGTAGTAATGTTGTCGCCTGAAAATCTAAAAAACATATTATTTTATCGTGTTCTATCTTTAAGGAAGAATTGTGTGCTTTCGATAAGGCTGAAATGAAAATAGAATAGTTTAAGAGACTTATGTCGAGTTTATCTATAGTAAAGAAGTTGCTTTCTGATATTTCAGTTCATTGGGGTAGCATAATTTGATTGATAAAATCAAAAGTTCTAAGTACAATTAAATGCAAAGATAATACATCAAAGTAAAACTTAAGTTTGTAAGGACAATTGTGTCTGAGGGAGTTATAATTGTAGATTTCATTGGTTTTAAAGATAATACAATCAATCCTTTGATCAAGGGACTAACATTGGTCTTAGTTGAAAAACTAGGTTGTGGATGAGATTGAAACCTATGTGTTATTTATAAACAGTGGTAATCCAACTTAATTGAGTAGAGATATCATAAAGTAGATTTAATGTGGTAAGGTAATAATAAGTTATTGGGTGAATAAGATGACACTTAATAAAGTGTGATACTTTGAGTATTTGTATGTCTGTTCCGTGTAAACCTAAAGTGTTATAACTATAAGTTCATAAAAGATCTTTCTACAAATAGGATCAAGTCTTAGGACAAAATGCTAGCAATATATCTTAGGTATAAGTATTATAACTATTATTAATAGAGGAATTGGGTTGTTCCCTAAAATAATTTTTGATACAAGATATAGATGCATGATCGTTAATGCATCAACCCTAAAGATTATTGTTGTAGCCTTTATTATGTTGTTATCAATAGACACCTTTATACCTAAGATTTATTGTTAATAGAGGAATTGGGTTGTTCCCTAAAATAACTTTTGATACAAGATATAGATGCATGATCATTAATGCATCAACCCTAAAGATTATTGTTGTAGCCTTTATTATGTTGTTATCAATAGACACCTTTATACCTAAAATTTATGTACCTAGTTCTGTAAGAGTAATATTGGATAACTTAAGTGAGTATTCAAATTGAAAAGTATCATTAATGAAAGCATAATACAATGATTAACCCGATAGAATACTTCACACTTCGAACTTTATGGGATTGTTGGACATAATGACTAATTAATGATGGTTAGGTTAGTTATTAAACTCATGTGACATTAGTTGCATTTAGTTCATGTTAAGTATTTCTAAATGCTTATTTGATTTGTCTTTGATAAAGGTAAAAATACAAAAGTGTGAAAGCCATGTGTGTGAGAGACTTATACATATGAATACTAACCAACAAACTTTACTACCATATTGATGGTTGGAAGAATCACATATATCCTTTTATATAGATGGTAGCTCATTTGGGGAGGACATCGATGAGCACACACGTGCATGTGGGATTAGGTTAAGATTTAAGTTTGAGAATTGTTTTCAGTATTCTTTTTCATAAAATAGTTTTGATCTAATGGTCAAATGGTTCCCTTCATGAAAAGATGAATATATTGATTCTTATTATAAAACATCATTAAGGCTTTTTAATCAATCACTAGAAACTCTTTACACTCTTGCTCTTTTTTGTGCTCCTGCGTTCTTGCTGTAACTATTTTTGCTCTCTGTTTCAGTTTAGGAGATTGAGGCATGGTCAAAGGTAACTTAAATATTGGTACGTGCTTTCCCCTATGATGATCATTTTATCCAGAAAGAAAGGTGTTGGTACCCGTACTTATCTAATACCAGGATACTTATTTCTCTAAGGTAAGTTCATAAGGACGACTCAATTAGATAAGTATCTTACTGATTTTTTATTTGCTTTGTTTGATCCTTAACATATGGATTTCTTTGGATTTACAATTTTGGCTTAAGTCCACATGTTACTATTTATTGTATATTAATTGTTTATGCATGTAGCCTTATGGTTTATCCAACATATATATGGTTCTTTATTTTTATTATCTCAACAATTCACCTCAAAGAGGTTGTAATGAGTTCCTTATGATTATCTATTTTTATGAGTTCTCTAAATCTAGGCAATATATATACATACATACATATATATATATATATATAGAGAGAGAGAGAGAGAGAGAGAGAGAGAGAGATTTTGTTTCGTTCTTCGAGATCGATAGAAGCTAATTATGGAATGGTGGCTGGTCTCTGCAACAGAAACGAGTTTGTCATGACATGCCATGAAGCAGAAAATGGAATAACTTGTCTTTCTTGAATCTTAATTACCTTATTCTGTAAAACGTTTAGATCTTAAGGATTTGTTCATGAGTGAGCTCTTTCTGATGATGAATTTAGATGGGTATTGCTTTTCACTGCTTTTTAGTTCACCACATATCATTATCTCTTACACTTAAGGTGATTTAAATCCATATAAGTATATAAACTTTATATATATAATGTTATAAAACTCATAATCATAAACTTATAAAGATTTATATACACTTGTATATATATGCACACATATAACGGTTCGGTGTGACTCTCATTGTTCGATTCTGACACTGGAACTGAAACCGAACAGCCAAGTTTTTTTGCCTACCAGAACCCAACCGAACCATCAAACATCTAGAACCATTTGGTTCAGTTCCGGTGGTTTCATGAACACCCCTATTAAATACAAAGTGCAAAAGTCAAGGGTACCTTCAATTCAAATCTCTGTTGCTGCAGTTTTCATTGTTCGGTTCTGACACTGGAACCGAAACTGAACCGTCATTGCTTGCTAGAACACTTCCCACCCAGAAAAAGTGTGCAAACAGTGAAGCACTGGGGAGGCCTACACGACAGGCAGGCTATTAGCTCATCCTTCTAGTTCTCTCTATTTGCATTGGTTCCTTAAATCTATATTATATATATATATATATATATATAAATGACACAAACTCACTAGTCTTAACTTGTGAGTCATCCTCTAGCCAGGTGAGGTGTTGCTCGTTGTGCACAAGGTTCTGATGGCTCTAAACAATGTAAACCATAAAATGACTTAGTTGAGGGTTGAAAGGTGCTTGGTGAGACAAATGGAACCAAACCCGACCTGGCCGGAGTCTGTCTCGGTCAGTTTACTGAGTCGGCATGTGGGCATGTATGTTTACGTGTTGCTGGTGGGTGGTTGACGGGAGGCGTTTGACTAATTAGCACCTTGTTGCTTGCCGAGTTGGGCAGTTCTTGGCAAAGCAGGCTGACTTGAGGTGAGCTTAGCTCTGTCCAGTTGAACCATGTTTGAAGAACTGCATCGAGCTGCTTTCATATATGATATTGTTGTAGTTTTGGCGCGAGTACTCTCAGGGCCAGAACTAAAACTGGAACGAACACGAATTAGAGTCAATTGTGTTGTATTTTTGGGCACATATTGAAGCTTAACCTTAAGGGCCTGTTTGCATAATGGAACTTTGGCTGTGCTTGATTTGTGGTGTCAACCCGTAGTACTAGGCCTACATGGACTTTTGTGTTCGATTCTTTTCTGAAATTGATGCTTGGGTTTTCGTGTAACCTGGAGTAGCAACACGAAAGAGGATGTATTAAGGGTTTTGGTACCGATGAGTCTAATTTCTTTGACCCACTTTCTTTTGGTATGGATGTTTTTTTTTTACCTAGGTTGAGCCTATGAAACCAGAGTTTCATGTTTGGTGATAGTTCCATATTTGATGCATAATGAAATTTATAATTACGAAAATAGTAGCACCCACAGAGGTACCATCTCATTTTTTAACTTTATATCGAAATATATGTTTCATTAAAGTCCTATAATTATAATTTTTGGTAACTTTGATTCAGCATTTGAGTGCCAATGAAACTATAATCTATAATGTGAGTTCCACAACGCAAACAGGGCTTTAAGGTAGCAATTAGGGGTGGCAATTTTTGGCCCAATCCAACAACAGGACCCAAACCCGTTGTGTCTTTGGATTTAGTTTCGAAAATACGAGTTTTACTTTGTTTTAAACTACTTCAAATTAAATCTTTTTATAAAAATCATTTTCATTTGATTCTCAGTCTTGAAAAAATTTAGAAAATCATCAATATCAACATTTTGGTAACATTCTCTTAATTTTATAATTGTTAAAGTAATTTATCTTCGAGATATCTTAGCTTTTTGATCGGCTAGTGCCTTCTTCATTTCATGTTGTGGTGTTTGTACTCAATGTAATAGATTTTTCAAACCTATTTCATATATTATGCTTCATTGACTTATCATGATATATTCATTATGTATATATGCTAAAATGTCATCTTTAGAATTGAAAGGTCAAAAGATTGAAAAAAAGAAAAAGAAAAAGAAACGTAATGTTCTATTTTATAAGTCTCCTTTTGGGTTATCATCCTTTGTACACTCAGGATAATTCAAAAAGGACTGAGTAAGTCTTATTGTATATCTTCTTGTATTTAGTATATTGTGTTTCTATATATTCAACCTTAAAAGTTTATTATATTAGAGGATGGATTCATGCTCTACCTTAAGCTAAAAGTCCTTTGTGTATTTGTCCATGAGCCATTAAATTGTTATTTATGGTATTTTAAAAATTAAGATTATGATTACTAAAATTGGTATTGTCTTCTTTCTCTATTAGTACATGCATTAAGATTATGATAACAAAGAAAAACTAATTTTTGAAAATAACTTTTATGATTTTCTAAAACCAGCACTTAAGACATGATTACCTACAAAGAATTGACTTGCATGTTTGCTCCGGTCTTAGTACCTAGATGAGTCTTGTCTTTTAGGGGCTTGTATTAAAGTTTATATCCTCTATTGTGGAATTCCAGTAGGGGTATCATTTGTCTCACTTGTGTTGAGATTGTGTACTTCATTACATAATGCCACATATATCAAATCACATCTATGATACACTCTCATGATATAAATGCATTTTGTTACAAGCTATGTGTAAACACCCTAAAAATGTTTTTAAAACAAATCTAGGCATGTTTTAAATCCATGGTTTGAACACAACCTACGAATTTCATAAAATTTTGTTTTGGAAATAAAATGTTTTTAAACCCAAGGTTATAAAATCAAGTTTTGAAATTCAAATTAAAAGGTGGTGATTTGCCCAAAAATAGAGCTTGAATCAATAGGAGATAAGGATGAATTCATAAAACAAGTAGATGACTCAGGGTCACACCAAGTCTAGCCAAATAAGGAACGGGTCAATGCATGATCAAGTGCAAAGCCCCAATCAATCCTCGAAGCCAAGCAGGGTCATCCCAAGTTCAATCCAATTCAGCACTCAAGATGACCCATCCTAAGAGAGTTGGTGATCATAAGATGTGCGAGATGAAGTTAATTCAAGTCAAAATCAATTCAAGCCTCAAGTGCAAGCCAAAGGACCAAGGAAGGCTAAAAACAAATGCAGATTCAAGTGATTGTACCAAGATGATCAAGTCAAGGCATGTTCGGTCAAAATAGAGCCAAGACAAGTTCCACTCAAGGGCCAAGTGGTTAAGATCAAGACCATACCTACTCATCAAATGAAGATTGACCAAGGGATCACTTGCACCGAATCAATTCATTCCACCAAATTTGGACTAAGGCATTGCTCAAGGTGATCAAGCCATGAGTTGGTCAAATGAAGAGTCGAGGCAAACACCAAGGCAAGGATTGGATGGCTAATCAAAGGTCCATCCATGTCAAGAAAACGGGCTGCAAATTGACTAAGTCTCATTTGGCTCGATCAAGATAAGAACATGGGCTAGAGTGGCTCGACCACACCTAGCCTTCATTAAGTAGAGGGTTGGACCATGTGTGTTGCACCAAGCCCACATGGACCAAGAGGGGACCACCCTCTTAGCCCACATGTACCCATGTGCAACAATGGGCCAACTCTTGGGTCAAAATGAATTGGAATGACCCAAAATCTAAAACCGTGGAAGGCCCTAGAGGCCCCCCTTGAAATCTATAAAATGGGGCCTTGGGGCCTGGCTTGAGGCATGGAAGAGAGAGAGAGAGGAAGGAGGAGGAGAGTGGAGGTGTCGCCCCCTCCAATCCACCAACCTCTATTCGCCGGCTACCACTCAATCCACTCAGTAAAACTTATTTCTTCCCTTCTCTTTTAGATTTCTCTCTTCTCCACTTTAATTAAATTCAATGGGGTTGTAATTAAGGAGCAGTTTACTTCATTTTTTGTGTAATAGTTAAGAGTTATGCTACCCAATTTCCTTTATATTCATGGATGTATGCTATGTGTTTAATTTTTGGTTTCTCCTACCCCAATATACATTGTAAGCTCTTATATCTCCTAATCCCCTCTATGCTTAAGCTATAATCATAATTTTCTTCAGTCATTTACATTTTAATTATTGTAGATCGTCTTTTAAAATTTGGACGAAATGCATTAATGTATGTTGTAAAACTGAAAACTTGTTTTCTGCAACTTGCATACATCTGATGTATGATTTTTAATTCCTTTCTCCCTACTCCAAATGCAATTTTACACACCTAATCTAAACACAGACACATTGTTAATAAAATTTTTAAGAATTTTAGGAACCTCATAAATAAAATCGAAAAAGATCGGATAAAATCAGAACAGAGTCTGTAAAACCTCTATTTCTTGTAACATAGGTTGGGTTATCATCTCATAACTTTATCTACAATGAACCAATTTCATTTAAAATTGTCTCATTGAAAAGCTGAGATTCATATCTTTCTAACAAGACCAAGTTCATAGAAATCGGAGGTCTGTGCAATAAGATACAACCATTTTTCTAAACCTCTCTATTTTTGTCTCGAGTATCTGAGCAAGGTATATTCTCAGATTTAATTGAACGCATCCACAATGCTTAAAATTAGAATAAAAATGGTTCCTAAATCTCCATATCAATCTATGTTTCCTGTAAAATTTTGAAGATTTTTGGAGATTAAGAAGCTATCGAAAAAAAATCCGAAAACAAGTCTATGAAAATAGAACGAGTTTATGTTTTTCAAGATTTTGAAACATTTTCATTCGAAAAGATAAGTCCATGATTTTTGTTAAGTTTCGGAAATTGAAATTGGATTTTGAAAATACATTGGATCTAAGACAATCTTCAAAGTCTAGGTTGGCCCTTGAGTGTTAGTTGAAGAAGGCTTACGTCGAAAAGAATTCACTTACCCATAATCGCTATAGAAATCAGAAATCATCTTTGCTAGTTTAAGCAAACTAGCTGGCATGCTCGAGTACACGAGTAGTTTGTGAATTTGATTTCAAGTCTCTACATAGACTTCGGAAAAAAATTTCACATCTATAATTTTTTTCTCTTTTTTTGAATCATTACAGGAGTCATTTAAAAATCATCTATTAATGGTATCATTTTTATGTTATTTTAAAAGTGGTTATTTTGAAACATATTTCCTAACAAGCACATTCTTGCTCAAGATTCAAATCTATCTCTTTTCAAAAGTCCCAAGAGAAATTTTGAAGAATACTTGACCCTATTTTTCTACTCTTCATTTTCAAAGCAAATTATTTTTAAGCAGTCTTACCGATTTGGATTTGGAGAAACTTTTCATAAACTTTTCATGTGTCAACTTAAAATCCTTTTATCAAAATAGTTATTTTTATCACAACAACAAACTCTTTCTAAGAACCAAAGAAATGCATTCCTTTTTTGCCTTATATCTCATAAGATCTATGATTCGTGGTATATCCCTCGACAAGACACCCTTTTTTTCTCCTAATTAGGCTATAATACGACAAGACAAGACACTTTCTTTTTCTCCTAGTCAAGCTTTGATGTTTACTTCTTTACCATCAATGAAGTCTCGCATTTGTTGATGCCAAAGAGGTGTATATGTAAACATCCAAAATATTTCTTAATCGTAAAATCTACTTTCAATTCACAAAAGCATGTTTCAAATATTCAATTTTAAAAATGTGAAATGATTCTACAAACCTTGGATCATGGGATATTCATCAAGAGGGTCCAGGTGTGTTTTGCAATGAACCAAATCAGATATAAAGTTGTTGATCTAGGAATACATCAAGAAAATGAGAACAAAAAAGGAAAGAGAAAGTTGTAGAGTCCAAGAGTCTTATTTGGAATACAGAAGAGTCATGCATACATATTACATATGTTATATGCACCAATGCAAGTCCGTTTATATTTAAATTCAAAAAGCAATATAATTTTTGTTTCTCAACTTTCCAAATTTAAAAAATAACTTGAGTGCATTATTACACCACTCTTGTATTGTGCATTAAATCACAATTCCTATATACATGTATAGTGAGAGAGAGAGAGAGAGAGACCAAGATTGTCGTTCATGAGAGCTGAATTGAGAACTAATCCCTCCTGAAAATGGTAAAGGTAATCAAAAGATGAAAGGTGATCGAAAAAGGTCTAGTATGACTAGTGGGTGATCGTTTGACAATGATATATTTCCAAACTACCCATATAGAGTCCTTGGAATTGAAGTACTTAATAGAAATTTGGCTTTGGTTGACCAACTCAAGAACTCGAGTGGAGCATGGAATGAAAATGTGATTCCTTCAACTTCCACCCTAGACGTGGCTGATCGAATATTGTAAATACCACCAAGAGAAGAACCCGATACCCCACCATGGTACCATTCTACAAATGATAAGTACTATGTTAAATCGGGTTATGATGCAAGTTTCAAGTTCTTTCACCTCTCCCCTTATTTAGAATTATGGACCAATGTATTCAAATACGCAATGATGGCAAACAATTTGGAAATTGAGAGCGTAGTAAAAAATACACCCTTTTATTTGGAGATTGATGCATGATTGATTGCCCGTGATGGAGAAGCTACATTATAGAAGGATAACAACCGATGACCTATGCCCTTCATGCCATAATGAGAAAGGACTAGTGTTGCATTGTGTCCTTATGTGTGAGTGTGCAAATCAAGTATGAAATATTTCATTTCCTACCATAATGCAGATTGTGAATGGGAATACACAGTTTGTTGAATGGTGGGGGTCTATTCTAAATAATCTCACGGAAAGGAGTTGGGAGGCAAGACAAATTGACGTTTGTGGCATTCATCCTGAGAAATTTGGTTAGCAAGAAACAGATGGATTGTGTTAATGATATTGTATTTATACGTACTACTTCAATTCAATTGTTGCATGTGCTTCTAAATGTGTGGAGTTTGATTGTAAATGTCAATAAATATAAAATGTATTTCCTTAAGGTTATATGGTTTCTTTTTGTGGTAATCACTTTCATGAGTCCATGGTATAAAACCCAACAAAGGTTTATGTTAGTTGTAGCCAAACACAATCCTCCTTTCACATTTGAGCTTGAATTGGTCATTTGTTGTAAAAGCTTTCAACTTAGTATAACAAAGACAAAATATATAAAATGTAACCTTGATCATTTGTTTATTTCAAAAGACATAAAAATTAAGATTAGCACTCATTGCATCCCTCAAAAAAAGAGCTTTATATACTTTTAGAGTATCTAAGATGAGTTTTCTAGAGTGGTAAGAAAATGACATTATTATATGCACACCACTTTTACTATACACACCCTAAATTTTGTAAATATCAAAATTAGCCGACATATGAATATTCTTTCCTCCCTCGTTTTATTCCAATATTTCCTCTCCCACCCAATTCCTAAAAAGAATTGGGTTTTGAACTGTGAGAGCATTTTGAAGAATCAAAACCGTAAGAGAATTGGGTTTTCCATCACTCAGATATTATACAACGAGATTATCAGTCATCTATCATTCATTCAACATATTACAATCGAGTAAAGTGAAGATGAAAGCACCCAATACAAACTTAAGCAAAACCTAGCCTGAAAATCAAATGCCAGCTTACTAGTTGGAGAAGCATGATTTGCGTGAAAAGATAAGCATCAAACAACAACCATTTTCGGGAGAAGGTAGAAACAATCATGTAATTGCTGTCAAGGACTCCATTTTTTGGAGAAGAATCTGATGGCACATCCAGTATCCACTCCAATGTCTCAACAACATTAACTTGACCTTCTTGTTCCAATTCCATAGTTGCAGCTGCAGTATGCTCATCACTCCTTGAATCTAGCACTTGTTTCTCTTCTCTGGGAGTATCTAGTGGTTCATCATCATGAATAGAATTGCTTGCAGTCGGAGAAAGTCCACTTGGGTCCAAAAGATCGTAGTTCGAGCTCACACCATTTTCATTAGGCTTTCTGAAAAGTTGGCATAGAACAAAGGGATCCTACGAAATTTGGGCAGCTTCTGTACAAGTGTCCAAGTCAGAGAAACCACATTTTTCTAAAGTATATCAACACGAATGGCAACACTGCCACCACTGACAACAACTACTAACATAACTTAGAAAAAGGTGTACAATTGCAACTTAAAATAACATGAATGGTAATCCTTTGTTGAAATCCCAATAGGGGAGAGAGAGAGACTGCCTCACGCATGTCTCTCTCAATGGGAGAGACGCGTTCGAGCCACGGCCCTTCAATAGGAATGTCCTAATTCTTGATTTTCAATTCTCATTAAGATATAAGTCAATTAAAACAATTAAAAAATAAAAAACCAAATCAACGAATCCCCCTTTGAATCAACCATTTTTATTGTCCTTTTCTTTGTTTTTCTATTTCTCTCAATTCTCCTTTTTGTTTATTTTTCATCGAATTTCAATCCATTTTTTTAAAATAGTTATAGATCGAATAAAACTCCACTCATGTAAGGGATCACCCTTGCATAGCCGGTCCCAAGCTCGGATAAAGGAGGAGGGTTGCGTTAGGCTTCCGACAACCAGTGTAAAACTTTGTCGGACTTAACATGAATTCTACAAAAAAAATAAAGAATCCATGTAGTCAACCCCATTCAGTATGGAAAAGACTTAGTTGTAGCTGTAGTTGTAGGTTATAGATCGAGTAAGAGGTAGTTGGAATGAGTCATAGATCGAGGAATAGACCAAAGAATGGCCGAAAGGAGGCTCATGCAGGAGGAGATGGAATGTACTATTTTGGTTGAGGAGTATTATGTAATTACTAAAAATGATCAAGGGTATTTTGGGAAAATAGAAAACAAGGAGTATCTGTATAGTAAAAGGGGTGTGTGCATATCAATCTTGTAGGAAAAATGATAGGAATATTATGTATGGAATCAATAAGATACTATATGTGCCAAGAAGATACCATTAAAGTTCAAAGGTAAATATTATACGGTAATAATTGGATCTTATATTATATGATTTTAAGTATTGGGTAGTCAATCATCAAGATATACCCAAGATGTTAGTAGTAGAAATGAAGATGTTGAGATAGATAATTACAAACAAATTGAGAGTGGTACTAATTTGTGAGAAAATAAGGAAAAATCGTGTATCGTGACTTGAAAATATAGAAAGACAACAAAAAAAGCTATGATAAGAAGGTGTGATAAATAATATGGTGGAAATGTAAAAAGAAAATGACCACAAAAATATTGGAAAGAAACAATCAAGAATGATTTAGCCTATATTGAGTTAACTTTTAGCATGGTACTCGATTGAGCTCTCCATATAGTTGACCCCATCTAGTTTAGGAAAAGACTTTCTTGTTTTTGTTGATGTGAAGGAGGATATATATTTTCAAGTGTTAATGTGCATAAGAGAGTTATTCACCCCAACTATATTTCTTCATGAGGTAGGCAGAGACAGGCAAGAAAAGATTTTTATTAGTTTTTATTGTCCAACTTGATTTTACAAGATCCCTTCTATATGAAGAGCAAAGTTTGGAACTCTTGACTAATTTAGGATGCGACACTTTTTCATGTTTTCTCAATAACCTCGCCGCATATTTATCTTAGAATCACAATTTGATGGAGACTATGACATGCATGGCATATACGGTTACAACATATATATCTTAGAAAAGAAAGATCAGAAACCAGTATTTGGGATAGAAGTTGCAGTCTTGTTTATAGCATGCTAGGCTTCCCTTCACATCCTCTACAACTCCCTCCAACGAAGAACTCCCCTGATCCATCACTAATCAAAACAAATAAAACAATTGATATTCTTTTCTTTGAGTAAGCACATTTTCTTATACAAATGTCATATTTAATGCGAATTGTAAGAAAGGTTTTAGTTAGCGGATAGGAGGATTTATGTCAAGCAGTTAGTTGTCATTGACATCGAAGTAGAAAAAATTCCCCATCATGCTTTCTATGTTAAAGCACATCATTTGGTTTCATACAAGGAAAGGCATAGTCTCTCTATAGATGGATCAGATCGTGAACTATTATGCTCATGACTAACAATTGTATAGTGCCCCTTGTTAGCACATATGTATATCGTTTTGAATTTGAATGTTGTAATTATTATTAGTTTACAAGGTTGAGCATGCACACACAATGTTGCAATGACTCATCAACAACTTGACTAGGTTCAATGCGATATAGACCCAACTTCATTTGCCTATGAGTTTCAAATTATAAAATTGAGTAAGCCGACTCCTAAACCATGAGCGAGCATTATCTTGTAGTTTCTTTCAGATAATTGGGAAATTGGAGACAATAAAATTATGTCATATACTTGATTTGATTGAGAAAGAAGTGAGTTGTGGAAAAATGGTGGGTTCTCATTTAGCGTCATGTGGGTACACATTATGATATTTGCATGGACTACAATGTGCTCACGAGATTAGTGGTATCCTTACAATTTGTGAACCAACATCAATATCCCTCCTTGAGAAAGCTTGACATGGAGGTGAAAATGTTCCACATGCCCAACAACATTGTTATTGAACTAGAAGCAGTAACTCAATTTGAGAAAGTTTTTCAATAATTAAAAAACTATCCAAATTAGGATGAGTGACAAACTAGATTTAATTTTTGAATGATCATTTAAACATTTGGTTCATAACAAACTAGACTATTAAAAAACCATCATGTTTGATATTGACAGGGTCACACTATGGAAAGTTGTATAGTGAAGTGATACCTTGGTTTATGGTCCCATACATTGCTAGATTACTTGATGAGTGAATTTGCAAGAGATGAAAATTAAAGGAAGAGACATAATGGCTTATATTTCATAAGAATTGCTATGTAGAGCTCCAAGAAAGTCATGATGTATGCTGTCGAGTTCTCATATACAAGGGTGGTGTTGACGGAATTCTTCAATATTACACAGGGGAAATGGTTCATGTAGCTTCGATAAGTGGATTTAAATTGTAATGACATGGTTGATTATTGCTACTTGATAAAATGTTGCATTAGTGCAACTTTTCAAGGTTGGGTGAACGATGATCATGTTGATGTTAAATAGCAATCAATTTGTTGTCATGATTCAAAGAGATGTTTTTTAGTAGTAAGAATATTATTAGTCTAGCCGACCCCGTCTAGTATGGGAAAAAGGCTTAGTTGTTGTTGTTGTAAGAACATTATTAGTCTAGTTGACATTTTAGCTAGAATAAGAAATAAATTTCTTATCATTTAAGTTGTGTTATATTTTTCTTTTCGACTTGAGAACAGTATCAGTATCAAAGAGTTGTTAGCTGGGATTATCACTCTACACATTATCTACAACAGCTAGAACTAGGTGAAGATATTGTTTATACAGTTTGGAATGATTAGTTTGTGTATTATTATTTATGAATGACATTAATTTACTTTTAATATGTTTTATTATGCAATAATTTGTTATTCAAATCTTTGGACCCATAAACATGTAAATCGAATAAAAAATTGTAATAAAAATACAACATTTACCAAACAAAATTAAGTTGGAATTAGATCATTGAGAAATATTTTAACATGCATAAATGCTAACAAAAAACCTCTAATCACTCTTTGATGTTCTTGCCATATGTCGTATTTTTATCGACATTATTAGGTTGTTGCCCGAACATGTAATGGGATACCTAAAGTGATATACTTAGACTGGTCAAGGATTTTGATAACAAGGTTCATTGGCAATGCTCGTGGGTATCGTCCTACGTTCTACATAACAAGTATCACCGGATCTATGAAGTTCACAATACGTTATGAATAATAGTTGAACAAATATAACGTCTCTATTATATGAACAAGCGACGTGAAGAAATGCTACTTTTACTTGTGTCATATTTGATCCTATATGGTGACTGTCCAATAGAGGATGAAGCCACCTATATTGATGTACTGAATCTCTGTGACAAACATAATAACCCATGTTCGATTCATGGCACTCGTGCGGGTATGATCCATGAATGCAAAAGTTTTGTGACGGGAAGCAATGCAATCTCTTTGCCTCTTAGACTCTATCTTGTTGGTTGTACTCCACTTTGTATGCATGTAGCTTTTGAGGCATATCTACAAAGGAGGGCATTAGTGGAGCAACAAGGATAGTGACGATTAATGAACTAAATGTATGGCTACATCACCTTCACTCTGTGCTGAAAACACCTAAAGATCACATCCTAAATAAGAAGTAGATATAGACCCGATCGAATTTAAATATAAATGTGAATCGGAACGGATTCAAACACAAACTACATCATATGCAAACATAGATTGGACCACATCCAAATACAACATACCAATACAAATTGGTCATATTCAAACACAAACTAGATAAGATCCAAATACAACATACCCATGCAAAATGGATCAGATAAAATATAGATTGGAATCGAGTCCAAATACAAAATACAGATAGACTGGTTCAGATACATATACAAAGCCAAATCATTTTGTTCTAGAAAAACAACTGTCACATGTTCCTACAAACCTAGGAAAAAAGCAACCGCTTACACTACCTGCAAACAAGCAATCCCTACAAACTGAGCTGAGAAGCCTGGAAACAAATAATCCTTGCAAATAAAGATTAGCAGCCATGGATGACTTCAAAGAGAAGTCATGCAAAACATTTCTTCTGTGTTTTTATCTCTTACACAAATCGTCTTACACAAATCGAGAAGAATTCCCTGCAAATCTTCAAAGAGAAGTCATGCAAAACATTTCTTCTGTGTTTTTATCTCTTACACAAATCGTCTTACACAAATCGAGAAGAATTCCCTGCAAAGATACTAGTGAAAAACAGTGGAAGAAAAACTATAAAAGGAGGAGGGTTGCCCCAATGAAATCCATCGATGAAACCCTTGGAGAATCCCTACAAGTGAGAAGTCCCCCATCGACCATTTTGCAAGAGTTAACCTCTTCTTATCATAAGCAGTTGGTCCCCTTAGATCATCGATCACGTTCTGACCCAGACCTACTCTATCTCCTCCTTCTCTCTATGTTGGTTGTAACCTGCAAATCCAAAGAGAACCACTTCTTTGTGCATGTATGACTAAGAGCGTGTGCACATGTGAATGGGAGTGTGCTACATACATCCGACCGTCATCATTCACTCCCTCAACCCTAAAACCGACCCTTGTTGTCGCCATTTCTCAACTGGCTCTTTCTCTTCTCCATGCAAAGAAGGCTTCCTCTCTCACACACACTCTCTCTCGCACACACAGAACACACACTCTCTCTCTCACACACACACACAGAGCAGACACTCTCGCTCTCTGCTCCACGCAAAAGAAAACGCTCTCTCTCTCTCGCCCTCTACTCCACGTAGAGGGCCGAAGCTCTCTCTTGCTCTTTGCTCCACACAGAGAGCATAGATCCCCCTCTCTCTCTCTCTCTATGTTGGAAGCCTCACCTGAACCGCTGTTTGGACCGCTTCACCATCGGCCACCGATGTCCCCCGCTCACCGCAGCTCTCTTCCTATTTTTTCTACCTTCTCTTTCTCTCTGTCGTTTTGAAAAACCTAGTGTTTTATTTCAACTGGATTGGGTCCAGTCAGTTGACCCACTTCACCGACCTCGACTTGATCCTCTGCAACCCACTTGAACCGGATTCCATCTAAACCATTCTTAAGTCGACCCTATTGATCTCATTTCAACTCCATTCCAAATTGGATATGATCCAGTTTAACCCAAAATCCAGCTTGGCTATTCAAATCCCACTTTTTCTTTCCAATCCTTTTTAAATCAGATCCATTTTGATTTAAAATCTTGTTTCCAAGATTGAATCCAACTAAATTCAACAAAATCCAAATTTCAATCCAATTCGCAAAGATTTAAATTCAGCTTGACCTAAACCCATACCAAGATCTACCATTTAGGTCAAGACTTAAAATCGGGTCCCAGTTCTTTTAGAACCCAACCCAATTCCTCCACTCGAAGTTCATTTTGAATTGGATCCAATTAAACTCAATCCAAAACCCATTTTCTTTTTCAAACCCTATCCTCCCTCAACAACCCAAGCAATCCAGTAGTGGTGAGTTCCACACGAATCTCATCAAATATCAAGATCAAACAAATTCAAATTTACCAAAATAAGCAAATTTGGTAGCAAATGAGCTTGATCCTTCCTCGATAAAGGAAGAAGAATTTCTGCAAAAAGAACTCATTCAAGCCCACATCGCACGTCAAGAGGAGAGCGTTAGGAGGTATTCCACTTTTAAAGTTTAGTTCTTAATTTCTTTTCCTTTATTTTCCCTATTAAGAAGATCATATTGAAGATTTAGGTCCTACCAAACCGAAAATTTACATACCTAGGTACATCGGTATTCTCACATTACAAGTTTCTACTTGTTCTACTTTGCATTCTCCATTGTCACTTCTGTCAACCAAACCATTGTTATCATAAAAATACAAAAAGGTGTTTTACAAGGAGAAAAGAATGAGGAGACGTGCAACTCGGTTGCAAGGGAGGGGTAAGTAACCCATGTGTTTCCTTTGAGGGGGGAGATGGAACCCAAGCAGTCTCATCGAATGTCAATCAATCCTTAGATTCATCTAATTTTACAATTAAAGACTTGTTGGCATTGCTTGAGAGGTATGTGACAATAAATATTGGAGAAGAGAAGACCATGTTGAATTTGGTCTTGGCAGCAATGACGGTGACAGTGATAGTCGGTAAGTTTTCGGTGACAAGTACACAAGATAGGTTCAAGAAAGACAGCTGTCTGGGAGAAAATGAAAAGAAAGGTTTTGGGTGGGAGAAAGAGGATAGAAAGTAGAGGGGTTGAAAATTATCTCCTCTCCTCCTTTTCACCAGTTTCTCCTCATATGTTTCCTTTCCTCCCAATCATCTCCATACCTATCATTGACTTCTCCTTTTTTCAATGACTTTTCTCGATCTCCTCTTCTCTATGTCTATGACGATCTCTTTTAATATTGTTGTCTCTCTTAATCGTTTGATTTTTCTATAAATCTCATCATTTCCAACTCTACTTTTTTGAAACTTTCATAAATGGTGTTTGATCTTTTATCAATGTCTCTCAATTTCTTTTAGATTTCTTTCTCTATTATTTTCAATCTTTATCTCGATTTAAACATAAATCATACGAAAAATCCATAGAAAATAAAGCTTTAAATCATCACGTTTCAGCGAGAGGAAGAAATCTTTACGATCGATGATGAAAGGTGCTTAAGGTGTATTATATGAAAATAATAGATATGTTGATATTTGAAGGGTGATGTGTGGTGGGTGCATCTTTTTTTAAGAAAATGGTATCCGCAACTAGAAGATTGAAGAGAGAAATATAAAAGGATAGTTCTGAAAATTGATAAAAAACAGTGTATAGTAAAATAAAAGGTGTATGAATAGTAACACCCTGAACGAAAAAGGATGGAGAACGCTCTTTTACTCAGCAGAGCTTCCCGTGCTTATGAAGTTGGATGCGGACCGTGTGCAACTCATGGCTTGGATCGCCGATCTTTTGCACTTTGGCCTCATCCGCACGCTTACCACTTGGCAACGTTCATAAATTTCAAAGAACCTATTGTAACATTCTTTTTCTTTACAACAACCCAGGTCAGAGATTCCTCTGTTTCCTAGAGAAAACATATTCCCATCTGTTCAGCTAACAATAGAAGACCAATCTCAATATTGCAGGCTAAGTATAAATGCATACCAAAAGGAGGTTGATGTAATGCTAAGAGATTATATGTATTCGGTGATTCCTAGGTTGTTCTTAGTCAACTCATTAACTCATTGTTAATTACCAATGTAACAGTCCTAATTTACTGACCTTACATCAACGAGTAAGGGAGTTATCGAAACATTTGCTGAGGTGAAATGATCGTACATAGTGAGAGACATTAACCATATAGTGAATGGTTTGACTCAATATGCCTAAGGTTATGTCAAAGGATGTGGCTAAATCCAATTGCTTATGGTACAAAGCAAGTCGATAAGTATGATAATACCTATGACAAATGTCTTCAACCCACCTGCTTGCTTGTGGTTGTTTATCAAACTATTATGATTGCGCATTGACTCTAAAGGATGAGATATATTTATAAATTCATGCCTACAAATACACAATAAAACTTAGTTATTGAATTATAAAAACAAATTGTTACTTAAAGTATTGTAGTAATCTCATTTAGTTATTGTGCCTTGATCATGGAGGCTTTTTTAGTTGCATATACAATCATGCCAATGGTATTGCACCCTATACATGGTTACCAATCCTCTAAATATTGTGAACCAATAGTTGCATGATTGTAATTGACACTTTGTCTCTAAGCTTATCCCACTATAGTGTACACCCAATATACAACAAATATAATACAACCTTGTTTTTTATTGCGAGTCTCTTTGTAATGATTTGGGGCAGATTGGATCCAGACCTGCCTCAAATAGGAAAGACAACAACACTCGATTTGGGCGTTGCTAGAATGTGGTGGTCTACCACCATGAATGGCAACTGCCGTTCTTATGGAAGATTATGATTGATTTAATCCCGGGCGAAATGAACTGAAAGAGTACATTCTTCTAACTGTTTGGTTGCAATGGGGAGGCCGAGGCCGTGGGATCTGTGTTTTGACTTGTTTTGTTTGCTGACTTAAGCAGGTTCTAAAGGTAAGCACCACTCAGTGGAACCTTGCCTAAAGGTAAGTCCATGGAGTGGTAAACACTTCACATGTTATAAGCGGTGGAATGAATTGTTGCCTATAGGGTAAGCTGCTCCCACGGAATGAAAGACAATTTACATTTCCCTTACTATAAGCAGGTATGCACACCATGGTATCGAACTCATGCCCCGCAAATCGTGAGTCCAGTGTCCTAGCCAGGTGAGCTATCAGTCACTCAGATAGTACATTCTTCTTTTTTGTCTAAACCACCGGTATCAGCAAGCCCTCAAGGACCCTGCCTGAGTGAGTCGGTGACTTTGGGGGTAAAGCTCTCTCTGTTCTGGTTTCACAATATTCGAAGACAAGACCTTGCTAAGGGAAACAAGTGCTGAACCACTTGAACAAACCAAGAGTTGGTAGAGAGTACATCTTTTAATTGAGAATGAATCAGTTTTGTTGAAATATGCAGAAACTTGCAGACAGTCGAAGAGTTACCTTCCATCACTTTTGTACAGGTGATTGCAACAAAACAATACATACTAATACCAAAGGCAAAACCTGATTATGCAAGGTAAGCCTAATCTTAATTGATTGCTCTGCATTTGTTCACCTCATTTTTGGGTGGTCTACAAGAGCATCGATCAGTTGTGTGGGAGATGAAATCACGCCATGGACAAAAGCAGGCCTCATTTTTCAGAAAAATTAAATCAATTCATTGTTACTCCCCTCATCCTCAAATGGTAGTCTCTGAACTGAGCACATATTCTCAATTTCCACGAGGGAAAAGAAAAAACACAATTCCCCTTCCAAGAAAGCTTGAAAGAAGTTGCTTCAGATATACAGCACAGTGGAATCAGACATCTCAAACATCAATCTACATCCTTAAATAATCCCCTCATCAAATATCAAAACTGATTTCATTTTGAGATATTTGAAGGAGTACTATCTCCCCTGGCATAGCAGCGCTACGTTCCATCATCATATCAATGAAAATAGCCCCAGCTTATCATCATCAAGCTCATTATTTAACAGTAAGTTTGAATCCAACCATGCTGCATGAGTTCACTAACTTGATAAGGCGTGCACCCTTTTCTTCTGACAAGCAAACCAAGCTCTTTAGGGGTAGCTTACAGCCACTGGCAAGTCACTCATTTAAGTGACACGTGTTACACAAGAATGTAATTGCCATATAACCATGCATGTTTATTAAAAACAAAAGCTTGAAAGGGGTTATTGATTAGAGTTTCGTGTTTAACTTACTTGATGTCAAATGCCTTGCCTGCTGAAGAAACAATTCATTCGATGTGAACAGTAGATGAAACGCGTTCCTGAAGAAAATGCTCCAAAATATGATCGTTCATAAGTTGGTTGGTTTGGACCCCTTTAATGGATTATGGGACTTTCTTTGTTTGGAACTCTGTGTGCGTGTGGAGTCTGTGCAAGTGTATGTGTGTGCAGGCACCGGTATGCTCATGCGTATGCATGATTACAAGTATGCATATCGTCTGTTAGCAATTAAGTATGTATAGATTGTAGACAGCTTTTATCTTAACATAAACATTGTCTGGTTGAAAGGACTAATGCACTCTTTTTTAACCCAGATTACAATAAGAATAAATCAGAGCCTAAAAGATGTTCAAGAAACAAATCAGAAGCTTGTCTTTCCACACTATAAACTCGCCTGGATGATCAATAAATACGCAGCAAGGCCATTTCCTGATAAAGGTGCCACAGCTAACAGTTGGTAATCAACACCAAAAGGAGACGTGTTATGCCCAACTTCACAGCATCTAAGCATGTTAGTCTAAGAGCAAATCACCTCAGCTCTAAAGGGTTCCCTGACCAACGCACCCAAAATACTGAAGTAGCATTTCAAATAATGACGACCACATATTCTTAAGAAATCTAACGTCCTAGTACCCCTACAGCACCAATATACTTTCAACAAGTCAACTAATTTTAAAGTGGTTTTGATCATTACGATTAGGTGCAAGTTGCAGGCATTGGTGTCAACGGTTAAAATTTTGCTTAACCAGATAAAAAAGCACCGTCCATTTACGTTGGCGGTACCAATTTGAGATGAAAGTTCCTGCATCCATACACATTCATTCAGAAGACCAACAAGCACGGGGAAAAGGAAAACAGCATTCCAGTTTTTCTTGATATCCTGAACATGAAACTAGTTTTGACAACATATTCAGTTTATCATATACTACAACAATCAAGATCCTTTTCATCACCAATGCTACTTCCAAAAAAAAACATCTCGGTTAATGATATAACCATGTCTCAGCTGATTTGGATTATCCCTAGAAACTAGTCAGATCTATCAAAATTAATCACCTATCCACAGTACCGTTAAATGCCTCATTGGTTCCTATGCAGATGTGCAGGGAAGGTCCTCGGAAGGAGTTACTGGATTGATCAGCTGCTTCTGTCGCTTATTCTCCAAGCAAGGTGTCGGGGGCCTGTTTGGATGAACCTGATTAACTGTTTCTGAGGAAACACTGAACTGCAAAAGCGAGAAAAAAGGGTGATAAATGCTGCAAAAGCATGGATGCAAATTATAAACCGTTAGTAGACAAGGCAGTGAAAACTGGTACAAGTGAGCATCGGCTTTTCCGAGTGCTTAGTGGGGAAGGAAGAGGCTCACACAATTCCAATCACATCTGGCTGCAATATTAACAGCATCGGCCAATAATAGTGTTCTAGAAGTTAGATGCTGGTTGACAGCATATAAGTGTTTTCATCTACCCGGACAGCATTCCATCAAACTTTGAAAAGAATGAAAGTCTATGTTAGGCTAAAACTTTTGACTACAGCATGTTCTTCCATCAGGTGCCATATATCCACCTAGGGCCAGCCATAGATCCAGCTTAACGTGCCCAACTTGGTCCGGATCTTCAATTGAAGTAAGAAGCGCTTGGATTATGGAGAAAGCCCCAAGTAGCTTACACGAACTCGGGAAGCTTGCTTGAAGAACTCACTAAAACACCTTAGTTCTTTGCCTCTGCCTTGATAATAGAAGTGGCAACCTAGTGGATGATGAAATTGATACCAAGAGTATAATTAAGTGTTACGGGCAGTGTTATCCGTATCGCACTATAGTATCGTGAGCTACCACAATGCGATACATATAGTATCATGGGCCACCATGATACGATACACGCATCTGTATCGCAATTCAACATTTATCGCTCTGTATCGTGCGATACGGGCTGTATCGCATGATATGAGTGATACGCCCAGGGACCCTTATAAAGAGTCCCTGGCTGAACGGAAACTCGTGTTTTTACGGGATTCCTAGGTTTCTTCAGAGCTCTCCAAGCTTTCCTAGCGTGGTTCTTCTCGTCCTTGGTGTTCAAGGCTCCAAAAACGTGCTCTACGGTGTCCGTGCAAGCCTCTTAACTCAGATTTTGGTATATTTTTAGTGTTTTTCTTCATTTTCTCCTTTGTATTTGTTGTTTTTTTTATGTTATTTGTATTTTTTTTTCAATAACAAAATATGAAGTTATTAAGTGTGTGGATATGATTTTTATTGCATTCATGAAGTGGGAGACATTCTATTTGAGTGTTATTTGAAGATTGGGGATTTACGAAGTGTTTTTATTTTTAGGTTTTTTATTAAATTAAAGTGGTTAATTGAGATGGTAGGAAGGGGTGTTAGAGACTCTCATTCTCGGTCTGATGATCCGGCATGGCAGTGGAGTATACCAGTTGAGGGTTCTAGATTGAAGATAAAATGTTTATTTTATGAGAGTGTGGTTAGTGGTGGAATTTCACGGTTGAAACACCACCTAACAGAAACTAAGAAAGAAGTTGCTCCTTGCACAAGCAAAGTTAGAAGTTTGCCAGAATGCATTAAATAGCAATGTCTTTATATGATTGAGAGTATACAAGAGAAGAGACAACAAAATGATGATTTGGAGATGTTTCAGGAAGATGATGATGCTATTAGATTCACTGATAGTTTGCCTTCAGATGCCAGAACAGAGATTGGTAGTAGCAGTTCACGACTACCTAGCAGGAGAAAGAGGGTTGCTGAAGACTTTGGAAGTGGTAGAAGAGGAAGTTCAGGAAGGAGTAGAGGAAGAGTTGCTTCTGGTATACATTCATTTTTTACTCCTACCACTACACCTATTGCTCAACCTAGAATTCGTGCTTTTATTGCTTCAGAACAACTGCATGATCAGGCAGACCTTGTAGTGGGGAGATGATTTTATGATGCATGCATTCCATTTAATGCAGCAAACAGTTTTCATTTTCAAGCAATGGCAGATGCAATTGCTAACATTGGTACAAGATACAAGATGCCCTCCTATCAAAAGTTGAGAGGAAAGATATTAGATAAGATCGTCATTGAAGTGCAAGAATATTATTCGATTTTGAGACAGTCATGGAAGGAGACAGGATGCACTATCATGACAAATGGATGGACAGATAGGCCAGGAAGGACCTTGCTAAACTTTCTTGTCTATTGTCCTAAATGATTTATGTTTTTGAGATCTCTAGACATGTCAGAGGAGAGGTACACTGTAGAGATCCTACGGAAAAATTTTGATAAGGTGATATGCGAGGTTGGGCTAGAGAATGTAGTCCAATTGATTACAGATAATACAGCTAACTACAAAGCAGTTAAAGCAGTTGAAAATAAGTTAGCTAATACTTATCAGACTTTCTACTGGACACCATGCGCAACCCATTGTTTAGATCTCATCCTTGAGGACATTGGTGAGATGGATGAAATAAAGGCAGCAACCGAGTGTTGCCAAGATATTACAAATTTCATTTACAACTATGCATTTGTTTTGTGTACGATGAGGAGATATACAGAAGGTGCAGAGCTTTTTCGAACAGTTGCAACTCAATTTACAACTAGCTTCTTATCTGTACAGAGTATTGTGAGACAGAAGTAAGCATTGAAGAGAATGTTCTCCTCAAATGAATGATAACAATTTACAGAGTTGCCTCAAAATAAAAGAAACTGAAAGTTAAATGAGATTTTTGAGACAATCTTCAGGAGTACATTTTGGAATGCATGTGTTAGACTCTTGAGGATTACATGTCTATTAATAAAGGTTTTGAGATTGACTGATAGCGAGGAGAAACCATCTATGGGCTACCTTTATGAAGCCATGGATAGGACAAAAGAAGCAATTAGAAATAATTTTAATGAAAAAAAGAGAGATTATGTGCCCATGTGGAAAATTATTGATAATAAATAGAATAAACAATTGCATCAGCCTATTCATGCAGCAACATATTATCTAAACCCATCATTTAGGTACTCAGCAAGCTTCAAAAGGGACGGTGAGGTTAATCGAGGCATCATTGATGGTATAGACAGATTAGTCCTTAATGAGAGTACAACAGATGCTATACATCGAGAGATAGAGATATATGATAATGCTCTTCACTTGATGGGTTTGCCTGTAGCAATTCGCAACCGCACTATTATGCGTCCAGGTAAATTGTTTATCGTCGTATTTAAGTTTCTTAAATCAATACATCTTATATTATTGTGGATTATGTCTCTAATGTTTGCCTTTTTCTACAGATGTTTGGTGGAATAGGTTTGGAAGTGATTGCCCAAACCTTAGAGATTTTGCAGTCAGAGTTTTGAGTCAAACCTATAGTACAACTGGTTGTAAAAGTAATTGGAGTGTCTTTGAACACATCCATACAAAAAAGCGCAACAGGTTGGAACATAAGCGACTGAATGACTTAATTTTTTTTCGTTGTAACATGCGGCTTCGCGAAAGGTAATGTTGTATTAGTTATAGTTAGTACTTAAAGGTTCAATTCAATATATTGTTTGACTTCAATTGTTAATATTATTTACTAATTGTTTATCTTTCTTTCTTGTAGCAATTGAAAAAAGTAAATAGACAAGAAAGCCAATTTGATCCAATAAGTTTGGATAATTTTGATATATTAGAAGACTGGATTATAGAAGATAGTGAAGAAAATACCCTCCTAACTGAAGAAGACATTGCATGGATTAATTTGGAAAGAGCGCAACAGCAGTATCAAGGAGATGAAGAATTTAATTTTCAAACAGAAAGTGGTGATGATGAGGAGGAGGATCTTCAAAAAGGAGAAGATGAAGATTATTTAGTTGATGATCCTGATTACAATTTATAAAATATAAATATATTTCATTTTTTGCTTCAAAATATATAAATTTAGATGTAATTATTTAATGTTGAATGCTCAATATGTACTAAACTTTTCATTATATGAATTCAAAGTAATTACCAGATTTTTCCTATTTTTTCTGATTTTTTTCGAATTTTTTCTGATTTTTTAAATATTTTTTCTATTTTTTTAATAGTAAAGTACGATACGCCCATATCGTGGAGCCCAGTGATACGCGATACGATACGCATCAGACAACACTGGTTACGGGAGTAAGCAAGAGATTGTAGGGTGTCTGGGTGGTCGTGAACTAGGTTAGAAGCTACCAAGGTTGGATTAGAGAAAAGAACATAGAGAACGATCTATCCTAGGGTAACCCTCAACTCTATCTCTCAATATTCACAAAGGATTCTCTCTTAGAGTGGAGCGGATAAAGCTCTTCAATTCCCAATTCACTCAAATGAATAGCCAAAAATGTTTATAATCAGTGAAATTCTCATTACAATTCTGGACCATTGAATTATTTTTACAGAGCAAGGCTCTAATACTAGCTTTTGATCTCTTACAATGATAATGAAGCTTTAGATCCTTCTTACAACTCCCATTGTTGTCTTCCCTTACCCCTCAAGTCTTCTCTTGGATGGCTAGGATCTTCCTTTGGAGCTTCTTTCCCTTGACGTGTGGCTCCTTGATGAAGAGAAGTCATCAAGCCATGAAAGGCCTCAGTGTGTTCACATTACTATGGTTGATGAGTTCACATTGCTCACAACTAACACCTGCCTCCGTGAGCTCATCGACCTCCCCTTGTTGAAAACCAACTTTGATGAGTGGATGGGAGAAATCCAAGCATCCCTTTCTGGAGGGTTGAGACTCTGGCCTAGTTTTTCTCCAATTAAAGCATTGGTATCCTGGTGGATCTTCTACGTCAATTGGACCAACTATAGGCTTTTGGTAGTTCAACTCACCAACCACTTGCTTGTTTGAATCAGCTGGCCTAGCTTCCTTTGCAAACTTCCAATCTGACTTGGTTAGATCATTGGCTGTCCTTGATCCTTTAGTGATGACAATCCGCCTTGTGCCACGTGGTGAGCTCCTGTGAAAACCTCAAGCTTGACCTCACCACTGAAGTACTACCCTTTTAGTTCATGAGGAGAATTAGCCTTGTTATGCTTTTCAGTCACCATCCAATCTCAAACACATATCTCATCACTAGGAGATCTATGATGAGATAGCTTAGACTCAATAGATGCCTCTCTATGTGCCGATTAAAGATCTTTCATTGGGTTTCCAAGACTATTGCTACTTTGCATGTTGGAACAGTTTTGCCATTCCATTAAGAAAATCTACTATAGTGATATCATGAATTTTGCTTTTAACTTTGGGTCAAACATATTTGATAGCTCTTGTTATGACTATCCAATTACATAAAGGCCTAAAATCTAATGCCCATCGTGTCAAAAACGGATCATCTTGCAAAGTTTCGATTCCAACCTAGGAGAAATCATTCTCTTTTAAATGTTACACATCATAAAGAATGGGTTATACTAATAAACAACCGAACAACATAACAGTACATGGAAAAGTTAGCGGTGTTGGTTCTTTTAACATAAGAAAGTCAAAACCTCTGGCTAGAGGTACTTTTCAAAGTAAAAGAGCTCTCATTTAGGAGATTGAGTAACCTTGCAACTTTTGATAGTGCAACTAAAGAAAAGAAATACTGAGATAAAAGGAAATTGCCATGCAGGCGCATCTTCCACAAGACATTCGTGACTACAATTTGAAGCAAGTATAATAGGCAATTCACACTAACCTTGAATCCACAGCCTGCCACACAAGCATGAAAGCATTCCTGATTAAGCGGAAAAAAGTTGCACACATTACCGTCCAAACATTAGAAGTATCTCAAAACGAATAAAATTTTTATTGATACAAAGTATCAGAAAAACCAGCATTATTTAACATTTCCGGAGTTACACTCAGGCCTGAATGAATACCACGAACAAGTGCATAAGTTGTAGTTCTATGAATTGTTCAAGCAATGAAACTTTTGATGGTGTCTTGCATTGCATGCCAGTATAATTAACAGACAGGACTAGCAACTCCAGAACCACTTGTAATGAACATCTGTCACAAGGATGCTCTCACTTTATGTGAAGCCTTCCCCGTGTAGAGAAACCTACTGAAAAGCTGTTTCATGGCCCTTTGAAGGTATCGATGTGACAAATTCCTCATAGAATCACATTACCAAAACCAAATCTTTTTGCATATTAGGTGTGGTTGATTGTATGAAATTCTTAGTTCCATTATGATCTATATCAAGTTACTCCAGCAACCTATTCCAAAGAGCAAGCTCATGTTATACTTTCTTTCAAATACTTTTTGGGACTTGGCCTTATTTTTAGTGCACATCCTCCAACTGCTCGAGCTACATTGGACCAAACCCCAATGTCTTGCTTACTCATTTCATCTTCCGTTACTGCCACTGACTTTTTCACTAACAGCCTTATTACAGGATGAATCTTTTCTAATGTAGTCATACATCCACCTCAACACCTTCTTTTGTAGACAGATGTCCTTAACGCCTTGATGATAGACTTCCCAATGCTTGGGATGGTATGACATTGCTGATCTCACTAACTACTTATAACATTTTTCTTCAAATTGAGTAGTAATCTTCAAGTTATACAGAACACCCATGCATGACTGGTTTTATAATGAACACTCAATAAATCGCTTAAGATAATTTGAACAAGTAAAAAGATGACCAAATGAAGCTATGGTAAGAAGGTACGAAAAACTAGATAGTGAGAATGTTAAAAGAAGAAGAGGAAGAGGAAAAATGATCTAGTTTATGTTGAGTTAACTCCTAGCATGGTATGTGATTGGACTCTATAGAAACAAAGAATCCATGTAGCGGATTGTTAGAAAACAAGTAAGTATATTGAATCCTTTTTATTGAATGATCAAATCTATATATAATCAGCCACACTGGGTTTGAGTTTATTGAATACATGATGTATTTATAAAGAGAAAGAGAAGAGTCAACTGTTGGTTGCTAAAGATAGCTCAATGGCTATTTTACTAGCCGTTGGGGGCCCCTGGTGGCCTTGGTCCAAGTGGCATGGATCCGTTGGGACCTGATTACAAAGACAAACTTTTCAATGATAAATGATAAATATGTACTACTTTGCATTATATAATTTCTTTGCAATTATCATATTTTTCTTATAATTTTTTCTAATTTTTTTAATATTAAAGTACAATACGATATGATATGCTCGTATCATAGACCAAAACGATACGTGTCGAACAACATTGGTTTGAGCTTAGCCTTAAAGCTTGTTAGATTTGGATGGTTTAAGCTTAGTTTTAGTTTAGATGGTTTGAACTTAGCCTTAAAGCTTGTTAGATTTGGATGGTTTAAGCTTAGTTTTAGTTTAGATGGTTTGAACTTAGCCTTAAAGCTTGTTTGGTATACCAAGACCTTTTTATAATATCATAAGCGTGGTGATTCATGAAATTATTTGTTATATTTGACAATCCTACTTAGATTATCAATGTTTTCTATTAAAGAACTTCTTTGAAAGCATAAGTTTTCATGTTTGAAGTTATGGGATCTTAATATCTTCATTAGAGATTAATTCTATGAGTTTTGTTGTAGGTATGTTCTAAGAAAAATCAAAAGGCTTAAGCTTTGAAAAAGAACTCCATAGTTGAACATATTCTCCTCTTAAAAGGATCAATGAGAGTTCACACATGAAAGATTGAAACAAACTTTTCGTATACACCGCAAGTTTGAGGAGGGGTTTTAAAATGTAATTCGGTTGGGTGAATCCTCACCGCCTTCTTTTTCAAAATCAAAATCTTCGTCTCCTTGATAATGTTGTTACACTCATTCCAAATTAATCCATGCAATGTTTTCTTAAGTTAGGAGGGCATTTTCATAGTTATCTTCCATAATTCAGTCTTCTAATATATCAAAATTATCCAAACTTATTGGAACAAATTGGCTTTCTTCTTTATTTACCTTTCTTAATTGCCTATAAGAAAGCAAGATAAGTAATTAGTAAATTACATTATCAATTGAAGTCAATCAAAATATTGAATTAAATCTTTAAATACTAACTAATACAAGATTACATTTAGCGAAACCGCATGTTACAATGGATGAAAACTAAGTCATTGAGTTGCTTATGCTCCAACCTGTTGCATTTTTTTATATGAATGTGTTCAAAGACACTCCAATTACTTTCACAACCCGTTGCACTAAAGGTTTAGCTCAGAACTCTTACTACAAAGGCAATCACTTCCAAACCTATTCCACCAAATATCTATAAAAAAAACAAACATTAAGGACTTAATCCATAATAATATAAGATTTAACAAACTTAAATACGAAGATAAACAATTTACCTGGACGCATATTAGTGCGGTTGTGAATTGCTACAAGCAAACCCATTAAGTGAAGAGCATTATCATAGATCTCCATCTCTTGATGTATTGCATCTCCTCTACTCTCATCAGCGACTAATCTGTCTATACAATCAATGATGCCTCGATTAACCTCATTGTCCCTTTTGAAGCTTGCTGAGTACCTAAATACTACGTTTAGATAATATGTTGTTGCATGAATAAGCTCATGCAATTGTTTGTTCCATCTATTACCTAAAAATAAAAGCACTTCATAAATCATCAATCTTCACATAACACTCAAATAGAGTATCTCCCACTTCATAAATGCAATAAAAATCATAACTACGCACTTAATAACTTCATATTTTGTTATTAAAAAAAAAACAGAAATAACACCAAAAAATAACAAATATAAAAACAAAATCTAAAAAACACTCAAAATATACCATAATCCGAGTTAGGAGGCTTGCAAGGACACCTAGAGCACTTTTTTGGGAGCCTTGAACACCAAAGAGGGGGAGAGCCACTGGAGGAAGATTGGGAAGACGTGAACATACCTAAAAACCAGCAAAAATATGGGTTTTTGTTCGACCAGGCACCCTTAAAAGGGTCCCTACGATATGACTGTATCGTGCGATACAACCCGTATCGTCGGAAATCGTACGATACGGTGCGATCAAACCATCAAAATCAATTAAATGCAAATACCCTTAAATAACTCACAATCTCAAATGTGAGTCTTTAATTCCAAGAAAAAGATAATCCACCAAGATGATCAGAAAAAGATTTTAAAGATTTATAATCAACTTAAAAGAATATTTTCAATATAAAATATTTGTCTCAAAAAATAAGAATTCTTTGAATGCAATTTTTATCATTCGCACAAAATGGCCAAAATATAGCAAATGAATAGTCAATACTTAAGACAAAACTCTTTTTATGCATTATTTTCAAATACTTGTATCAAGCACAAGGTTATCAAGATAACAATATGTGTATTTTCAATATTTATTCATTTCCAACCAATAACCAACAACATAAAGCACCTTAATCACAAAGGTCTTCAATAAAAGGCCACCAAATGTGACATATAGCCACAACACGGAGATCTTAATCTTATGAAAATGCAACTTCAAAATTATCAAGATCACAAATTATCAAATATCAATAAGTGCATCTCCAAATATTAACTAATCACCAACCAATAGCCAACAACATGAAGCACCCTAATCACAAAAGTATTGAACAAATAGCCAACAAAAGTGGCATATAGTCACTATACGAAAATCTTAATCATACAACTTATTGTCAAACAAACAACAAACAAATTTTGTTATAAATGAAACACCAAACAATTGATCGAATAAATATTAAAAAATAAACAAGTTAGAAATAGCACACCTGGATGAACTTCAATCTGAATACCAAGAAAGATCAAATTAGATCCAAACATAGCTCTGGGTTTGAATATGGTCCAACAAAAATCTCATTTTTGATATATAATAAGTCTAGATCCAAAACTGGATCCATGACCTGACTACATATAAGCGTATCCCGTCTCTCTGCCAAATGGAGAGGCCCGAAGCCCCCCCCCTCTCTCTCCTTCTCACGCCCTCTCAAGGTCTCAGAGGTGGCAACCCTTTTCCAGCTCGATCTTGTCACCCTCCTCACCGCAACACCTACGACCTCTCCTACCCTAACATCAAGAACCACATTCTTCTGGCACGCCTATTTCTTAAGGTGTCAATATCTTGCTCCTGTGTCGACGTCATTCGCAAGGTCGCCTTTGTTATCTATCGTACACGTGCCTCCGACACCCTTGCATCCATCATCACATTCATCTACGGGTTGCTTGTCACTACCGACCATATTCGCAAGGCGAACGGCATTATCGACCTTTCTCTCCTTAACCTCGGCCGAACCCTTAAGATCCCTCTCCGTGCGCCTGCTTCAATGGCTTTGATAATGGCCTCCCAACTGTCTACCTCTCCTATGTTGTCCAGTGGTTGGATACCCTCTCCGCCATCATCCATTATCACACTGCCTTCACGTCGCCTCCATCAGCAAGAACTTTGGTCCCTTGCGATTTTCCCCATGGTTATGTGAGCAACATTGGGACCTATCTTCAGATGTTGCTACACGTTTCACGCGAGATCCTGAGTTTTCTCTTTAGCCTCTTTCACCTTCTTCCCTTCTTTGCAAGTTTAATGGAATTTTGACGCCTCCATTCATGCAAGAGAAACCCTTCCCTTGACTAGATCTTAACATGAGGGAGGATTGTCTTATAGCAACATAGAAGGGCGATAAACTTCATCCAAATCGTCGTTGCTTCAATTGACAAATACACCACCATTTGATTCGACGACAGGATCATAGAAGGGTGAGTATTATGGGCACGATACATCGGAGGCAAGGGAGGGGGGACAAAATCGTCGTTGGTAGGGAAGCTTCTAGCGTAGATAGGAGGATTTGCACCGTCGATCGAATGAATGGTGACTGTATCGTACGAATCAAATCCGATGTATAGTGCTCTCAAACAATATCAATTTGCTTCGCCCGCCGATGGATCGGGAGAAGAAGAAGCACAAAGTGAAGCTCCTCGTTCAATCTCCAAACTCTTTCTTCATGGATGTCAAGTGCCAAGGATGCTTAAACATAACGACGGTGTTCGGTCACTCGCACACTATTATGGTTTGCGAGAATTGCCAAACGGTCTTGTGTCAGCCTACAGGAAGCAATGGCGAAGCCAAAGGTGAAGAGATTGAGTATGATGACGATGATCACCACAAGGCTTGACACTTTGCATTCACCCATCCATCTCTCTCTCTTATGCAAAGTCAACCCCTCTCTATTGTTTGCAGAAATCGACACTCCCTCCCTCTGTGCGGGAGTGACCTCAACTCGTCGACCGCCACATTTGTCGCCATTATCGTCAAACCACTACCCACACAACCATCATCGACTACGAAGAATCCCTAATTGCAAACTGCCTTCTCTCTCATACATAGAATCAAGGCCTCTCTCAGTCACATTTGCTTGGTCATTTCAAACTTTGTTAGGACTTCACAATCCCTCTACCGAGACCATGATCGACATGCCACAACGGCTCTGATACCATGTTAGACAACACATAAGTTTCTTGGATCCTTTTTATTTATTAAACTGGTAAATTTCTTTAATCATTTTTATTGAATGGTCAAATTTATATACAATTAGTCACACAAGGCTTTAGTGTATTGATGAGTATTTATAGAGAGAAAGAGGAGTGAAAGCCAACATGATTCAATTGTCTGTTGCTGAAGATGGCCCAACGACTATTTTACTAGCTGTTGGGGGGGGGGGGGGGGGAGGGGGGCTGGTGGCCCTAATAGCCCAGGTGGCATGGGTCCATTGGGACCTAATTACAAACACAAACTTATGGATTCTATTTTCTCAACGGTATTACATTTTAACACCGACTACATTTAGTATGGGAAAAGGCTCAGTTGTTATTGTTGTTCTTGGAGAGACATTGGCTGATAGTAGACAAAACTAAAAAGCGTATGGTGTCCAAGCATAGCACGGTGTTATTATCAGTTCATATATAAGAATGGAAAACATACTCTAAGTGATCCCCTCCAGGTCTGGAATTCTTACTTTTAATGCCACGATCTATTGCTCCATTCAATTTAAACTAGGCTGCGATTAAAAGTTAAAACTATCCAAGAACATTAAGTTGGGCTGATGGTTTTATCGACCAAAAAAACAAAATTTTATTGCTCGATACTTGATCAGCTATGGCTGAACTTAACAAGCTTAATATTTTTCAATCTACACAACTAAGTTATTGAAATTTTTCATGATATAATTAGCTACCTCAGACGGTCATTGACACTAACAGAGACTGAATATAGTTTGGCAGCATAATAGTGTTGCACAATTCAGATAGCAAACACATACAACACAATTGACCATTGATCATATAAAGGGTAAAGAAAGAAAGCAGTGAATAATTTTCTGCTCCTGGAGACCTATCAATGTAAGCGCTCCATTGATGGTTCTTTAAAACATGATCTTTATAGCAAATTTCATTGCATTCTTCCAAGCCTGAAAAGACAGCAAATGAAAAGTTTTAAGGGCATCCAAATTACCATTAAGTTAGAGAGATAAGGGCGCAAAGTAAAGGCAAAAGATAAGAAATGGTAAGAAGTCAAAAGCATAAGCATGTGCATATGCATGTGAATGCAAACATGCACATATATGCATGAAAAGACATCCCTAGATGAGGAGATCAAAGCACACACTTTCATATGCACAGGCACCTAATTGATAAAATCCTAATGGTTAATAAAATAAAGAAAGTACTATGTTATTGATATGAAAAAAGAATACCAAATGCTTAACTGTTTATCAAAGTACCAACAAAAAAGGAATGAGTGGATGTAAATCAAACTGCTCACAAGTTGACCAAGCTGCGAAGAAAAACAATCTTTCACTAGTTTGACGACAAACTCGGCTTTCAAATAATTGAAGATGCTGATATTGCAATGAAAAAACACTTACAGTCTTCCCATGTCTCCTCATGAGAATCACAACCCTTTTTGTAAAACACTCTCCCTGCAAGAAACTCTCATGAATATTACAGCAAGACCAGAGAAGCCTCTATATACAACATAATTTAATGTGACTGAAATTCGCAAAAACAACCACACATACATTTCAAATGCTCAACAAACTCATCATTATTAGTCGAATAACTCAAAATACAAGATTCAAAAGAATACAAATGAAATTGCTACAATTAGATGGGTTGTTCTGCAAGTATTTTAGTTGTCACTAATTATAAGCCATATAAGTGAGTATGATTGAGATGCCACAACCAGCCAAGTCTTTGACAACTTTTCTCTTGCTGGCAAGCGCAAATTAGCATCCCTAGCCACTTTACATGCTTCATTTGGTCTTCCAGATGAGATCTTCTGCTTGATCAGGGTGAGACAACTAGCTGATTGTTAAGAGCTCACAAAGAACAGCAGCCCATGGTCACTCACACCATCGATCCTTGTGTCAGACAAGATATTCTGCTGTAGCTTCTTGTTCAGGCTAATGGCTGGTTTTACTCCTATATGTTTTGCTCCAAGCTTGTGATCTGGAAGAATAAGAAACTTGATTTGTGAAAGGCGCATAAATTCTTAACAGTATTTTCAAAAAGTACACTCTCCAAGGTGATTAATTTCATCAAATATCAAAGAGAAACATAGTAAAGAAAGCAGTCTAATCGAATTTGAAAATGGGCAGAATCAGTCCCTGCATAGGGCAGCCGACTACTTCTTTCTTTTTATTAATCTGTTTCAACCCTAAATACAAACTAAACTTATACTAATCCTATTTTAAATTAAAAGATAGAAATACCCTCACTAACAAGACACAATTCCCAATGGATCTTATCTGATCCATTGGGTCCAAACACTTAGACTACACTTAGACTTTAAAATACACAACTTAAACTACTACACTAACACTCCCCCTTAAGTTGGGTGGATGAAGTAGATCTCTAGGAACTACTTTCGTCAATATGTCTGCACATTGATGTCCTGATTGTACATGCTCTAACTAGAATTCTTTTCCATGTACACTGTCTCGTATAAAATGACAATCTATTTCAATATGTTTTGTTCTCTCATGATATACTGGATTTGAGGCTATCTGTATTGCTGCCTTGATGTCATAGAATATAGAAATAGGTTTTTTTTGCAAACAAGCTCATTTCCATCAGTAAAAAATGCAACCACTTTCCTTCACACATATCTGATGCTATTCCTTGGTATTCTGCCTCAGCTGTTGATCTTGCTACAACAGAGTGTTTTTTACTTTTCCACAATACTATATTGCCTCCAATCAATGTTATATAGCTTGTGGTTGATTTTCTATCCTCAATAGAACCTGCTCAATCAGCATCTGTATAAATCTCAATGTTTGTGTGTCCATTAGCTTATAGGTAATTCCATATCCTGGAGTTATCTTCAGATATCTTAATATATGGAACACAGCATTCATATGATGTTTTGATGGAGATTGCATAAATCTACTTACTATACTCACTGCATAGGCTATGTCTCGACGTGTGATAGTCAGGTATATCAGTTTTCCAACCAATTGCTGATATTTTGTTATATCAACTTTCTCAGCTCCATCTTCCATATGTAATTTGAGATTTACTTCCATTGGGGTATATGTAGGTCTACAATTTTCCATCTTCACATCTTGCAACAGATCTAAAGTATATTTTCTTTGATTCAAAAAAATGTTTTTACCTAAATAGGCTACGTCGATGCCTAAGAAATAATGCAATCTTCCCAGATCTTTAATATCAAATAGCCGATGAAGATCTTCCTTTAATCTTTGGATTTCCTCAACATCATCGTCGGTTATAATGATATCATCCACATATACTAATAGTAGTGTCAATTTGTCTCTCCTTTTAAAGAATAATGTATGATCACTCACACTTTTTTGATATCCCAAATTTATAATACTGCTATTGAATTTCTCGAACCAGACTTGTGGAGATTGTTTTAATCCATAGATAGCTTTCTTTAATCTACATACCTTTTTTCTTCCATTGGTGGAGTCATAGCAAAGTGGAATCTCGTATAAACTTCTTCCTCGAGTTTTCATGAAGAATGCATTTTAACGATGGCGATGCAATTTAACCAAGAGGTCTGTGAAAGTAGGATTCTTACGGTATTCATTTTTAACTCTTTGGAGCAAATGTTTCCTCATAATCAATCCCGTATGCGAGTGTACCCTTTTGCAACCGGCCTTGCTTTGTATCCAGGTCTAGAGTACCATCGAGGCCAGATATTTCAATGTATAAATCCATGCACTTAATGACATCCTTTTATCCTTCTGGCACTAGCCACCGGACAATTTCCCAAGGTCATTCTTGTTTAAAGCACTCATTTCATAACTTCATGCATGGCTTGAACTACGATTCTTATCAACTTCATTAGTGCTTCTTGTGCTTGAAGTGGGGACTACGAGCAGAATCAATTCTTGAAATAAAACTCTACGTCTTGTCATTGATAGGTTTTTAGTGGACCTGGCTTGAGAATATGGGTATTTTGCTACAAGATTCTTGGCTTTTCTTAAGGCTATTGGCAAGTCCATCGAGTTAGGTTCTGAAATATCATGTAAAGAACTATTAACAAAGGCTTGGAGTCGAATATGGGAATGCTTACCTACGGTTTAGGATAGGTTTTGGACCAAGTGGCTACATGTTGGACCGGGTTGGGTTTTTCAGATAATACACTTGCTTAGCGATCTGCATGGGAGCAGGATCTTGATTCGGTGAGGTACGAGTGTGATAGCTACCCGTGAAGTTCCAGGAAGATGATGCCGACATCTTTATCGAGAGGAGGGATAGATGACTCGATGGAAGATTCAACGGAGAGGAACAAAAGATGACTCGAGAGGACTCGGCTTCTTGACCACTCTCTCCCTGACGAGGCGAATGACGAAGGTGAAAGATGCTCCAGTTCGAAAAAGTGACATCAGCATGGAGACATAAGACAGCGATGACTCTTGAGGATGATAACATTTGTACCCTTTTTGTCTGGTGCATACCACATGAAGATACATTTGTGGTATTACTAGGATCAACTTACCACGATGCTGACTATTGGATATGGACATGAGGCAACTTCATGACCAAAGACAACCAAGATTCTTCATGAGGCAGGAGCAAGGTAGATTCTTCAGGAGGGAGGAAGGGAAGAAGGATGTCATGAGCGGGACTACGAAGACCATCATTAGACACGGGGAGGGCAATCTTGTTTATCAAGTATCACGGCGATTAAAGCGACTTCCCACTGATAAGACTTGGACGGACATTTGGAATAAAAGCTCTGCTGATTCTAGGAATATGATTCTTTCTTTCTGCAACCCGATTTCAACATTGAGGAGTATCAACACAAGGTCGGCTTCATGTAACACACCGTGTTCTTTATGGAATTTTGTAGAAATGTGGTTTGGTTCACATATTCCTTGCCATTATCGGATCGTAGTTTTATGGATTTTCCAAAGTGTTGGTTTGAGATAAATGCGATAGAAATTCAAGAAATATTTGGCACTTGATTTATCTTTCATAAGAAAATCCATGTGACCGGTGACTGAGTGCGATTAATCATCGATAAATGAAACAAACCATTTTGCACCCAGGATATATTAGAATTAGGGAAGGTCCCCACATCCAGAATGATAAGATCAAAGGATCAAGATACTTTTTATTATTACTTGGAGAAAAAGTACGTCTTGATGGTGTTTATGGCGACAAACATCACAAAGAAAAGATACTCAGCAGTTCATGTTTTAAACAATTGCGGAAATAAAGACCTAAGAAGGCAGAAAGGGGGATGACCAAGGCATTTGTGGTGAAGCCATATCGAGATCTCACGTGAAATCGAGACTTGTCGCATGATTGGATGTGGACATCGTCGGACAAATGGAAACCATGAAGGCCGATGTAGAACATATAACCTGGCCAGCTCCCCCATGTCGTCTCTCCCCGTGGTAAGATCTGACAGAAACTTACACCTGATGAGAGGGAAAGAAGGTCTTGCATGTTGAGTTTAAATGTTGTGGTAAGGCTTATGAATAGAAATAAGGTTATTTGACAAATGAGGGACATGAAGCCACATTATGTAAAGGAAGGGAAGGGTGAAGTGAAATAGTACCACATCCCTAAAACGCAGGGACATAGGGATCCCTGTGCAGCACATCGTAGATGTGATGCTTACCCGGATAATTTAGAGTAAGTGGAACAAATACTGAAAAATATAAGGGATGAGGGGGTCATATGATCGGTAGCACCTAAATTCTTCCGGTCTTCCTCCCTTAGTAGAAGTGAATAAACTGTTCCAAGTGATGGGAGTTCCTTCTTGCTTAGAATATTTAATTTGATGAATTCATATTCTAATGAAACTCCCCATAGTAAATCGAACACTTTGCGAATTTCTCCTTCAGCAGTTCTTTCTTTTATACAATGGCTACACTTATTTTCCACAATATGTCGTTATTCATTCCAAAGTTCTCGTAATTCTCCATAATACTCACTTACCGATCTCATTCCTTGGCGACACTTTCTTATTCTTTCAATAATCTCATATTCTCTTGTTATATTCTTCTGTCTGAAATAAGCCTCTTCCACTACAGACCAGATCTCAGCAGTTGATTCCATATACATGAAAGTCTTACTGATAGAAGGATTCATTGATTGTATTAGCCATGAACTTACGAGGGCATCATCTTTGACCCATCTTTCATAGTCTGCACTGCTTCCTTCTAGAGGTGGTGGATCTTGTCTGATAATAGAAATTTTTCCTCTTGACCGTAATAAAAGTTCGATAGACTGAGCCCACTCTCTATAATTTTTCCCATCTAACTGAATGTTTGTGATTTGGAATGGTTCTGACTTTTGATCATTTCCATACACAGCTGATATTGCTTCTTCTTTCAATCTACCTTCCATGTTAACTTTATGTAGTGTGAAACTAAGTTTTTCTTTTCCCAGAATTCAATCTATGATATGTTCCGAAATTTCAATTAATACAGAATACCACTTATACTGAATAATTCTGACCAAAGGTGTATTGTCTCTTGCAAGTTATTGCTGAAACTGAGAATAGAGTGAAGCTGATTTCAGACGATGAACTTGTTGAATCTTCCACTGCCGATCAACTGATTAAATGATGCCACTTCAACAAAAGATGATTGTTGCTTGATAAATCCAACGATTAAGATCAAGAAAGATTGGTTTGCAATAAAAAAAAAATATCAGAGGCCACAATGAATAGAGCTTATACCACAAACCACAGTCAACAGAGACTCTTGCACAGGGAGATTATATAGTGTTGTTTACAACTTGAATTAACAGAGCTTATACCGCAGACCACGATCAACAGACCTTGCAGACATTGCACGATCCATTCATTTCTTGACATTCACAACGTCTCATTCAAAATAGTCTTACTACCTTCTGTCCCAGACCTGTTGCTTTCATTAACAATGAAAGACCTTCATTAACGATTAATATTGAACACATATACATATCTCTATTTTTTCCAATGAGGATTTGCTTTTGCTGACTGCTACAAACATCAGATAAGGCTTTGATACCATGATTAATTTCATCAAATATCAAAGAGAAACATAGTAAAGAAAGCAGTCTAATCAAATTTGAAAATGGGCAGAATCGGTCCCTACATAGGGCAGACGACTGCTTCTTTCTTTTTGTTAATCTGTTTCAACCCTAAATACAAACTGAACTTATACTAATCATGTTCTAACTTAAAAGACAAAAATACCCTCACTAACAAGACATGATTTCCAATGGATCTGATTTGATCCATTGGGTCCAAACACTTAGACTTTAAAATACACGACTTTTAAACATAAAAGACTTAAACTACTACACTAACACAAGGAATAGCTAGATGTATTCTTATGATTATATTAGTTTGAAATGGGAATAGCAAATCCTTCGAACTAAGTATGATTTGAAGGGAAATATCCTGAAACTCAATGATGATCCTCCTCTTTTGGGTGTAACTGACTAACAATATTTCTACAAAGTATGGCAGGGGATGGGAGGAGAGTGTCGTTCTGGAGTGATACTTGGTATGACGGTAGTCAGATACACAGACCTTTTTGCATTTGTTGTGGATAGAGATGCTTTGGTAGCAGACTATCCAGTGAGGGGGAGAGTAGAGTGTCGTGGAATTTTCTTTTTCTTAGAAATATGAGATTGATCATTTGCTAAGAATTTGTTGCACTATGCAAGATCAGCAAGTGAGGGAAAGAGAGGGATGTGCCGAGATGGGAGATAGGAAGAGACAGAGTGGTACTTGGTATAGGATAGGCTTATGGCAGTTAGGTTCCCAAAGCTTTTGCATTTGTTGTGGACAGAGATCTTTTGGTAGGGAACCATCTAGTGAGGGAATCTTGATCAAGATTAGGAAGTTGAGTCCTTTGTCAAGATTTTTTCTGCATTGTGTGGGAGGGGCAGAGAGGGGGATATGTTGAGATGGGGTGGAGTTGCAATGAGTGCTTTATTCTCAGAATTTTATCGCCACTCTATTAGGTGTTGTCATAGAAGCTTACTTAGAAATCCACAGATTAACCTAGGGTCTCATTATTTACTTGAGAGGTGACTTGGAGTAGAATCCGTTGTTCGGATAATCTTTAGCAGAGGGGCTTGACCTTAGTGAACTGGTGTTTCACTTGCAAAAGGGAGTTAAAATCTCTAGATCCTTTATGGTTGTTTTATGAGTGGATTAGCCACTTGTACTACAATTGTTGGTAAGATGGAGTGTCCTACAAGAGCTTTGGACTCAGTGATACTTTTTGTAGATATGAAGAGGAAGTGAATAGTGTTACAGATACCTTTTGTGGTCTTTTTGGTTATTTTGGAGAGTTATAAGCAGTGTTTGAGGTTGAAGAAGCCTTTCAAAATCCTCTTAGGGACTCAGTTTAATTTGTTTTCCTTTTGTCAAATTGCTTTGGCTTGGAGGAAGTTTTGTATTTGGTAAAGCTTGTATGTTCTTCTAGTCTTTAGTCTTTTCCCTTGATGTAACGGTGCACCCCCTAGGTGCTTTGCAATGAGACTACAACAACTAAGCCTTTTCCCATACTAGATGGGTCCGCTACATGGTTTCTTTGTTTCCATGGATCCTGATCATTTGTCATGCTAACATTTAACTCTATACAAGCTAGATCATTCTTTATTGTTTTCTTCTAATACTTTTGTGGTCTTCTTCTTCTTTTAACATTTTCAAAGTCTAGTTTCTTATACCTTCTTACTTGAGTTTCATTTGGTCTATCTTTCTATATGTTCAAACCATCTTACATTATTTTTCTCCATTTTATCATCTATTGGTGTCACTCCCAATTTGCTTCTAATAACCTAATTATATATCCGATCTTTTCTTTTACAACCACTCATCCATCTTAATTTTTGTCACGGACATCTTTTTTACATGTCAATGATTAATTAATGGGTCTAATTGTTGCACTATAATATTTACCTTTTCAACTTTAATGGTATCTTCTTGTCATATAGAATACCTGATGCATTTCTTCATTTTAACCAACCTGCGTTAATTCTATAAGTAATAACTATGTCACATAGACACCTCTAGGAGGAGGAGTGTTGGCCCCGACACTGGTGTGACACTGACACTAACACGGTGTCGTTAAATGCCGACACGATCAATGTGTCAAAGCATGATTCTGAGTGATGTCAACATGTCAAAGTCCATATGTGTTTAAATTTCATAACTATGTTTCGGATCAGATCAAATTTTCGATGCGAGTTTGGAGTTATGATCCAAAACAAATATAGGGTTTCAAAAGATGCATGATTCTGTAACCTGCCATTCTCTCTGTATGGCCTCTGCTACAGCCTGCCGCTCTCTCTCTCTCTGTTGAACGAGTAAGGGTTTTAGTTCTCTCTCTGATCTCTGTTGCAGCCTACCACTCTATTTGTTGAACGAGCAAGGGTTTCAGTTCTCCCTTTGGTCTATGTTACAGATTGTCGCTCTCTCTATGTTGAACGAATAAGAGTTTCAGTTCTCCCTCCGATCTTTGTTGCAGCCTGTCGCTCTCTCTCTGTTGAACGAGTAAGGGTTTCAGTTCTCCCTCTGATCTCTATTCCAGTTTGTCGCTCTCTCTCTCTCTCTCTTAAAGGTTTAATTCACATTCGAAGTTTCCAGCAAGTACTTAGTGTAGGCTATTTGCATACCTTAATATGGAACTGACTAATCTGATAGTCCCTTCACTTGATAATGTTGTTTATAGTGAAGATCTATGATTTATTAGGTACAAGTTCATTTCATTTATCATATAATAAGATTTTCTTTTGATTGATTTTTGTATTATGATAAAATTAGTAGTTGTTTACGTGTTTTGCTTTAATATAAAGTTGTGTAATTACTATTGTCATATACTTATGTTAATTGATGTCTCACTTATTCTAGTTTGAATAGTAGATATATATTATATACCTTAGCCATATTACCGCACACAACATTTTTGAAATTTGCCATATCCCACACCTACACTCGCACCCGCACCTTGTGACATAGAGTAAAAATCTCTATTAATTTTTTAAACACTCTAAAAAACTGACCTTGGGTATTTAAATCATTCATTTTTGTGTGTATTAAAGCTACATAACTTTGTTTCTTACATGACCAAGAAATAACAATGCTTCCAAATAATAAAACATAACCAAAGGTTGACTTGTTGTCATATGTACTTCCATCAAAGACATCATCTAAATATTTAATTGTTTTTGGTTCGTCTGTCTAATAACATAATTTTAATTCTCTTGTTCTTTTTAAATATCTTAAAAACCTCTTTATGACAACTCAATATTTTCAACTAAGATTACTTTAATATCTACTTATAAGATCAGTAACAAAACTAATTCAGGTTTTGTACATAACATGACATACATCAAGTTGCCCACAACTTGACAATAAGGGACATTTAGTTTTTCTTGTCCATCAATAGGGCAAATAGGGTAATCAACTTTACTTAGTTTGACCTATTTTGTAACGAGTTTACTTACAAGGTTACAATCACTTATTCTAAACCTTTTAAGAATGTAGTTAATCTCTCTCTCTTGACTCAAACATAATATTGTAGATACTTTATCATTAATAATCTTTATACCTAGGATATAGGATACCTCTCCCATATCCTTCATTTCAAATTTTTACCTCAACCATAACTTGGTTTTAACAATCATATTATTGTTATTTTGAGTCAATAAAATATCATCTATATATAAAGATAGAATGACAAAGTGACTCTCACTATTTCAAACATAAAATACAATGATCAAGTTGATTAGCCACAAATCTAAGTCCTAGAATGTCATTATAAAAGGTCAAATGCTACAATGAGATAATTATTTAGGCCACAACCTATGTATCTTATTCTCGTGACCTTTAACAATATAACCTTATGGTTGTTTCATAAAAATAGTTTCATAAGGTTACCATTCAAAGATATAATATATATATTTAATTGATGTAAATCAAAATCATAAAATAAACAATAGGCATCATTATTCATATGGATGGATGCAAATTTTATAACAAAAGAATATGTAACATAATTTATACCCTCTTTTTGTGAAAATTCTTTTACAACCAAACCCGTTTTAAATCTATCTATTGAACTATCAACTGTATTTTTATTTTTAAATATACATTTACAACCAATTGATTTTCTTCTCTTAGGCAAATTTATCACTTTCCAGACTTAATTTTTCTTAACAGGTTCAATTTCCTCATCCATTACTTTCACCATGTATGATGACTATAATGAACTCATAACTTCAAGATAGCTCAAGTTATTAGTCACCTTATCTTGGTCTGAATAACATATCTTCTAAGTTAAGTAAATGTGGTAATCTTTTACATAGGATGAACGAGCATGTTGTCTCTTATGAACACTTTTATTATCCTTTTGCAAGAGGTCATTATAATTGGTATCTATGAGTTCAAATAATGATTTATCTATACCTTATCATCATTATTTGTAATACTATCATTCTTAGAATCTTCTAAGAACTCAACATGTGCACTTTCTATTAAACCAAGGTATATATAATAAAATTGATATCCTTTGAAACCTTTTAGTTGTCTAATGAAAGTATATCTTAAGATCTACTATCTATTTTATGACTAGACTAGCCTAAGATCTTTACATGAGTAATTAATCCACATCTTCCTATGTGGCTAAGGTTTTATTTTTCAAACCTCAACTCATATGGTGTAGAAGATACATCCTAACAAGCAATAGTGTTTAATATATATATGATTAGAGAAATTGCTTCTCCTCAAAATACGCTGGGTAGAGAAGTACACTCCAACATGGACCTATTCATATTCAAAAGTATCATGTTATACCATTCAACTATACCATTTTGTTGAGATATTCTAAAAATGATATTTTGCTTTGTAGTTCTATAATTTTTATAATATTATGAAAACTAAGAGATGTATTCACCTATCTATGTCGCACATCAGAAGTTTAACTTTACAACTCAATTGATTTTTCACTTCGTGTTTATATTTCTCAAACAAATCTAATACTCAAAACTTATGAGATAAGAGATACATATTCATATCTCGAATAATTATCAATGAAGGTTATAAAATAAACTTTTTCTCGATCAGACTTTGTTCTGAAATGTCCATAAAGATTTGTAAGAATGATTTCTAATAAATTTGTGGCTCTAGTAATAACTTTGGAAACATGATTTCAAGTCATTTTTCGTTGTATACATACCTCACATTTGTTGAATGAGGTTTCATCAAATTTAGGTAATACGTCAAAGTTGGTTAATTTCTTCCAACTTATTCAAACTCACATTTCTTAATCTTCTATGTCACACATCCACATCAACAATAAAAGCACAACTAATACAAATAAAAAAACTATCTTCATTATTTAGGACACTTCATTTAAATAGACCATGTTAAGAATCATAGATACAAAAAAAAGTAAGTGCATTCATGCTTTCATATGGTCACTTTCCTTGGTATGAATTTAATCTCAAAGCTCTTTTTTATCAGCACAAGTACAAATGCTAAGTTTTGCCTTATGGAAGACATAATTAGAACATTAGGAAATAAGATAGGAGTGCCTGCCACATCAATCCTAAATGACTTGACTCCCATAACATCATAATATATGTTATTCTCATGTATACACGATGTTCTCCAAGTCAGTATTCTTTGAGATCATTTGCTCCAACTTTGCTCTTTGCAATGTGTTGTGTCACTCCAAAATCTACTCACCAATAAGAAACATTGTCAATCTAGGTAGTGATGTTGAGAAATCATGCAAACTACTTCATGTTTCTCTTTCTATCCACCTTATTGAGTGTTGTCATTGCTCTTTTTACGATTGCGATGATCTTTCTTGTAGTGACGCATCTTTTCACAGTTGAAGAACTTCTCTAATAAGTAAATACTTGTGATTTCTTAAATGTTTGAGCATTTTGTTTGCCATATTTGTTATTTTGTTTCCTTTTATTCTTGTCTTTATGGGCCTAGAGCCTATATCATCTTGAGCTAGAAGTAGTTTGTCTTTTTTTTTTCTCTTTTTAAAATGCTCTTGTTCGATTGCTAATTCTAAGAGAAGCTCAACTAGGATAATGTTAGAGGTGACCTTAAGTGTAGTGGTAACCATATTCAAGGATGGAGGAAGATTGTTCAAAATAACCGAGATTTGCATAGGTTCTCAAATGATTATTTTTGTGATAGCTGAAACTCTAAATCTCTTACCATAATGAGTATTTTATTTACATGACCAATTACATTATCAATCTCTCTCATCTTATAGGAGTTGTATTGTTATGGGAGCAATTGTGCATAGAGTTCAATTGTGGTATCTTTTTTAGTAGAGACTATATCATACATGTCTTTGATAGTCTTGTAATCCTCAAATACTCTAATTAAATCATCATCTATATAAGTCAATATAATGATTCTTGCTAGATTACTATCCTTAGTAAATTTTTTATAACTTTCCTTTTCCTCTACCTTTACATCACCTATTGGTTATGTTTTAGCTTCTCTTAAGACATAGTCAACTCACTCTCAAGCCACGGCCAAAGACATTTTTCTTTTTGAAGTCAGAAACTTCAAGTCATCAAGCTTTTGGGTTTTGTCTATCTCAAAAATATGCACTTTAGAAGTCATTTTAATTTGAATTGTTTTCAAAAGAGGGTTTAGTTGTCTATAAATAAACAATAATGAAAAAGGACACCAATAATGCAACAAGATTATGAGTCAATAAAAGTAATAATCCTAATAAAGCAAAGATAGTGATTTGCAGTAATTAATTGTTATGCAACAAAATTTTCAGCAAATCATAACTACTTTCTAAAACTTAAAACAAATAATCACTATATTGTAATTTGAAGAAAAATGAAGCAAGCAGTTTAAAAATAGTATGTGCCATTGATCTGTCAATACCAAATATTGCAATCGGTCATCTGAAATATCACTGAAAAATTAGTTCAACCGAAATATTTCAAGGCAAACTTGGAATACTTGAAGAGGAGTGCGGGGCAAAACTATAAATTCGTTGCCTTTGTTATATTATTTATAAAACCAGGGATGTCTGTGGTTTTTCATAAACCAGACTGTTTTTGGTTTTCGAAAACCAGTTGAACGAAAACCGGGGCTGCCTACGTTATTTCGAAGACCAATTCTAGTTTTCGGAAAACTGGTTTCTCTACAATCAGCTACACTCTGATTTCTCAAATTAGAGTGATGAAAAAAAATGAGAGAGAGAGAGAGTAGGAGGGCGATGAAGGGAGCTCGTCATTGTTCGTCACTGAGCGATAGTCGAGACAATCCCATTGTTACTCTGTTCACAAAGATTTTCCTTGATTTTCTATTGGACTAAATCTTTGGATTTTTATATCAATTTTTTATGTGTTTTATATAAAGACACTTAAAACCATCTTGTAGAATATTTAACAAAACAATTTCTTTAAAGAAGGACCTCTTCCGTCCTTATTACATGATCCATTATCAATCACATAACCACTACCACTAGAAACAAAGAATATCACCACCACATAAATGAAGAACTTATGATTAATCATCACAAAACTCCAAACACATTATGGACAAGTAAAAATCCTGGGTTTTTAGGAAGGCATGCATATAATTAACTAATTAATCCCAATACTTGCCAAATATGAAAGAATCATGTATGTTTCTACAAATTTTGTAATTTAACCTTCGCAATGGCTAATTCGCATTAGGCAAATGTATGAGGTTCCTTTTACTTGTTTGTTTTTTCTCATTAAAAAAAAAGACTAGCTTGATTGATTTGGGTGGTTAGTCATCTTCATTAATGGTCACATCCCAATTCTGCAAGGACATGGTAAAGGTGAGATATTAAATTGATGGTAGATGGGTTGACGAAGATCAAGTTCAAGATTATGGTCATCCGCTTTAGGAAGTGGAGAAAAAAAGGGGAAGATCTCTATAAGATCACTTGCTTACACTCGACAGAAATTGAGAGAATTTGAACTCATTTCATAGCATGTCCTATTACAAGATCAGTTCAAATGTATCTTTTAGTTCTCCTTTGTTGTTCAATATGAAACACTGATATGCCTAACTCATCTCACCACCCTAGCATGGTTGTTGTAAACACCCAAAAGTTTTCTCAAAATATTTGATCTTTCAAAAATTTTGCTTTTTTAAGAAAAAATTACGGTTTTGGGTCTTTTAAGGGTTTTCAAATAAAGACACCTTAAAAGAACTCATTTTCACACCAAAATTTCGTAGCAACCTCAAATTAAGGATAAATGACACCCCTCTAAAAAAAATCCAATTTTGACAAAGAGCCAAAAAAATAACTCCTTTACCCTTAAGTCCAAATTGTTAGGATTCTGCCTTTTAAAATGATTGTCTTCAAAGAAAGAATGGTTTCAAACAAGTTTTCAAAGAAACAAATAAAAATGAGACATTGAGAACCAAAACAAAAAATGTTTGTAAAATATCAAATTTACAAAAAAACTTTAAAATTCAAAAACAAATCAAATTCAAATCAGGCCTAAAAAACTCGTCTGATTGAGGATAGTCCTACTCCGAGACCCTACACCCAAGGGTTAAAGAGGTTCGAGACTCTACATCCATTGAAAAGGCTAAAGTGGTCTGACACCCTACGCCCAACAAAGGGTTAAAGTGGTTAAAACGGTAAAGATAGAGCGAAAGCAGGTCACTCATACAAGCAAACATTGGGAATGAGACTAAATTATTTTCCAAAAAGAATATTTGAAGATTTCATTAAAACTCAATGTTTTCAAATATATCTCAAATGAAATGGTTTTAAATAATAAAAAAGGAAATGTTTGAAACCATAAATCTTAACTGAAAAGATAATCAAGCAAAACAGAATTTCTGAAGATAGGATCGAATGAAGCATCCAAATCAAGCCTCGAAGCAAGGTCATCCTGAGTTCAAAATTCAAGTCGATTCTAAGACGAGCCAGAAGAAACTAACTCAAGGCAATGTGGATTGAAGCCTAAAGTTCAAAGAACAAATGAAGTCCACACCCAAGTCAATGATTCAAGTCTTAAGTTCAAAGAACAAATGAAGACCAACCTAGCTCAAGTCGACTTGGCCAAGTCAAGAGCTTGACCAAAGACATAACCAAGGTCGACATCAAAGAGCCCAAGGGTTATACCAAGGGTTGCACCCAAATGGCTAAGGCAAGACCACCTTGGGCTGGACCAAACCAAGCCACTCCTAGTTGGGATTCCACTACGGACTGGACCAAACTGAGGCATGCCTAGCCAGGTTTGCACCAAGAGTTGCACCAAGGGTTGCACCAAACTATGTGGCTGGGCTCACCTTGACCTAGCGGACCACCATGTGAGGCCATGTGACCAACCACTCCCTTTGTGGGTTGGATCAAGTGTTGAGCCAAGAACCAATCCATGCCCAACTCGAGATTCACTTGAAGCCTATAAATAGAGGCCTTGAGGTTGGGTTTTAAAGCATGAAAGGAGCATTGAAGGAGCCTTAAAGAGAGGAATAACTACAGAAAGAGAGAGAGAGAGGGAGGGAAAAAGAGAGAGAGAGGAAGAAGAGTTTGGAGGTGTTGCCCACCCCAAACCGTGTTCATCCATAGCCAAGGATTTATCCCAAATTAAGGTTGATTTATTTCCTCTTCTTTGTTTTGATCTCTTCGTTCTTTCATTTAATTAAAGGGGTTGTAATTAAGGAGCAACTGACTCAATTCAATAATGTAATAACTAGTTGTTATACTGCCAAATTTCATTTCATTAGATGTCTTTTATGTATTTTATTTTCAGTTTCTTCTACCCCTCTATACATTGTAATCTCTTATATCTCCTAATTTCCTCTATGCTTAAACTATGATTATACTTTACTTTATTTTCTTCAGTCATTTGCATTGAAATTGTTGTGATTTGTCTTTTAATTTTGGGAGAAATGTATTCATGTATGTTCTAAACACAAAAATCTGTTTTCTGCATCCTATATATGTATGATATTTGATTTTTAATTTCCTGCTCTTTGTTCCGAATGATCTAAAACTTTACACAACAAATCCCCACACAGCAACCCACTTATAATAAAAATTTCAAGAATTTGTACAGTAAATAAAATTGAACAAAAATCTGTACAGTGTAATCATGTAAATAAAATCAGGGAAAATTGAACAAATCTAGAACATAATATGTAAAACATGTGTTTCTTGCAATAGATGTTTGATTATCATCCCATAACTTTGTCTGCAGTAAACCAATTTTATTGAAACTTATCTCATTGGAAAGATGACATCCATAGCTTTCTAACATGCTAAGTTCATAAAGATCGTAGGTCTATACACTGATATACAATCGTTTTTCTAAACCTCTATATTTTTGTCACAGGTCAGTTCCGAACGCCTGAGTAGAAGTAAATATCTAATTTAATTCTGCACAATCATAACATAAAAAATTATAATAAAAATAGTTCATAAATCTCCATACTTATACTCACTGTAAAATTTTCATGATTTTTTAAGACTCATAAGCTATAAAAAAAAATCTAAGAATAAGTTCTGAGACGCACCATTACTCTAATACTCACCGACTATAAATCACCTCATACACATGCATGTATGCATGCACACACACGTGTATACACACACATATATATAAGAAAAGTAGTCTAAACATTTATACCATCAATTTTTAAGATCAAGAGATATTTGAATTTTAAGTATTGTTTTACATGAAGTCAAATCTCCGCCGTTGATCTCAAAAATTGAATGGTAAAAATATTTTAGTAATATCATACAATTTAACCGTTACGTAGCTTATATATATATATATACATAGAGAAAGAGAAAGAGAGAGAGGCTAAGGCACACCCAATGTAAGTGGACCCTATTGTGTTTGCATTTTTATAATGTTTGTCATAACGTGCATCCCTACTATGTTCCATAGTTGCGTACACAGGCGACTCTCTATTCTTCTATTTATGTATAATATACATATACATATATATATATATATATATATATATATATATATATATATATATATATATATATATATATACATATATATATATATATATATATATAGCGAGAGAGATTATGGAATATGCAATACAACAAGATAGATGGTTGATATCAAAAGTAAAAATCGATGTTTGTTTTTAATTAAGTGCATGATTCAACAAAAAGAATACTTGTATCTTTTCATCAACTTTTCTATTTTTCTTCTTTTTCATCTCCGACCATTTATCTTTTTAATTGAATAATTAGAAATATCAAGAAATATTTAATAAGATATTTTGCATGCATATTCCACTCCCTCTCTCTATATGCACACGACACTTTGTTGTAATTGATCTCAACCGTCTAATCAAGAAAAAGGATAGTTGACACTGTATATAGGGGTTGCCGATGCACTCATTTTGTTACAGCCGCAAGTAGTGGTGGAGACTATTATTAATTCCTAAAGAAGCGGAGTGTACATAAAAGGTTGCAACAGGAAGTGATCGGCGTTCAAGCTAAAGAAGGTGGCAGATTTGGCATCCCACTGCACATATCCCAACACCTTCTCTATTGTACATATATATACGCGAACATACACCATTAACTTTTTCCTGTCAAGGACAGAAACTTCATTCAAGTAAAAGTTCACAATAATGCACTGGAAGTGGCTCAAGGGTATCCTTCTGTTGGTGGAGAGTTGGACTCTTTGACTTTGGCCATTCTGGTAAAAAAAGAGTTCAAAAGAATTCATTCACCAGTATACAATTAAAGAAGCATATTTCCCATTTGGAATTATATAAAATTTATATTATAAATCATCAATAATAAAAACAGAGGAAAATCACGTGTTGATTGTATGGTTCTCTATGATCTCGATGCATGAACCACTTACTCACAACCTTCTCCAACCACAAAAAAAAAGTTTATGGGCAAAAATGTTTTGCCCACCGTAACAAGATGAAGGAAAGAAAAGAATAGAGTCAATCCTCTCCCTCCCTCTCGCTCCCCCGTCAACTATTCTCCTCTCTCACTCTCTCTCTCTCACGTACTATCAAACTGTTAACTTTGTAAGTTGGGTGTACGTAACTTTAATCTGAGGGGCTGACAGGTTGGGGAAGCCAAAAGACGGGGGGCCATTGCGTTAAATATGAGAAAGAAGCGTTTGTTTTGTGATTACGTTAACCACGTTCCTTTTCCTTTTGTGCCATGTTAGCAGTGAATATTTTGGTATTCTGGTTCCGTTTAACTTTACGCGTCGGTGATTAGTTGTTCATTTAGTCTCAGAGTGCTGCGCAGCCGGGAGGAGGGATGGACGCCGTCCGTTCGTGGCTTATCCCGATTGCCACCGCCGTCGCCATCTTCTTCGTGCTCCGTCACCGTTCCTCCACCATGAAGGTCTCCGCTTTCTCTCATCTCTTTCTTTTCGTTCTCTTACTCCATCGGATCAATTCGGTTGCTCTTCTATCATGGATTTCGCTTCCTGCTTTCATCAATATGCATGGCTGTCTTTTTTCTTTTGTGAAACCGTTTTCCTCTCTCTCTCTCAAGAAAAGCAAAGAAAGTTTGGGGCCGGTTACGAAGACGACTGAAGTCTATTTGAACTTATTTTCTGGTTCACTTTGTTTGGGTGTTGGAGTTGCTGTTTGGGTTTATCGATGTGAATATGGAAACCAAAACGATAGAGTACTACTACATTGATCATTCGTCGTTTCGATTTCACTTGATGAACTCTGAGCAGATGTTGGTGCGGCGCATGCTTGTACGTAAATAAGTGCGTTATTACCTCATGTTACATGAACATTGACGAATTTCCTGAGGAACTTATACCCGGTGCCCCTTATTTTGGATTATCTTATCATTGGTCTATTAAAGTGACGCCTTAAAAATATCTGAGATAATCTGTAGCTTTTCACATGAGGGTATTGCTTTTAAAGTTCCTTTTAATTATTCGTAGGACTCACTAATATTCTTTTTCTTTTCTCTTTTTTCCTCCAAATGTTAGAAGATAACCGAGGAATGCAGTCTTCTTCCACATGAACACTTCTGGCTTTACAGCAAGCGGGTTGTTACTCCTGAAGGAATAATAAGTGGTGGAGGTATGTTCTGATAGATCGGTTTGATTTTCTAACAGAAAAGGGAAATCAGGAAAGGAGAAAGGCCAACTTTTGCTTCTCTTAATTATTTTGAGAAGGTATTGTTGAATCGAGCTAACTCCGCCCATGTAAGGGATCACCCCAAGTATGGATGAAGGAGGAGGGTTGTGTTAGGCTTCGGCAGTCAACGTGAAACTTTGTCGGACTTACCATGGATTCTAGGAAACAAAGAATCCATGTAGCCGACCCCATCTAGTCTACTTTATAGGTAGTCAACACTAAACTAGATTGAGATTAAAAGAAGATGAGGAAGGAAGAGACTTTCAAGGGTTAAATATGGTTCATACGGTACAAAGTAGGGGACCATATAGTTACTTTGCTTTGAGAAACCTTTCCATCTCTTTGAGATCTCTTCATAGACATGAAGGTAGTACCACTCCTCTTTTAGCTGCTAGAAACAACCAAGATTATACATGTTTTACATCTTTCTGCGGTGAAGACATATGGCCAGTGTAGAAGGTTAATGTTAGGGAAGTCACTGAATACTATGACTTTGATAACAATTTTACTTACCCTCTTTACTGTTTGTGTCTTCAAGACTTTTCAATGTTGATTAGGGCGTCCAACTCCTTTTGCCTTTTTCTACCCATCAAGCATGCCCAAATTCATGAATAAGACCTTTTGAAATTCTGTTTGTGCTTCCTTATGGAGCTGGCTTAATCTTTTTTGATGTTCACTTCTTTTCACCAAGCTAACTCCGCCCATGTAAGGGATCACCCTTGCATGACCGGTCCTAAGCCGGGATAAAGGAGGGTTGCTTTAGGCTTTCGACATCCCGTGTAAAATTTGTCAGATTTATCTACCATGGATTCTTCAAATTATGATAGGACTCTATGGAAACAAAGAATCCATGTAGCTGAGCCCATCTAGTATGGGAAAAGGCTTAGTTGTTGTTGTACTTCTTTTCACCAAGCTAATGTATCTCAAACTCCTTTTGCCTTTTCTACCTATCAAGCATGCTCAAATTAATAAGTAAGACCTTTTGAAACTCCCTCTGTGCTTCCTTATGGAGTTGACTTCATCTTTTTTGACGTTCACTTCGTTTCACCAAGCTTATGCGGCCCAAATGCGGCCAACAGTGAAAATGATGCACACTTATCCACTCCTCTTTTCAACCATTATTACTTCTTGAAAAAACTAATTAGGGACCACTCACTAGTTTCTCGTAAGTACTCTAGTTACATGAATTAAAACCCAACTAATTAACAAAATTAAATCCTAACTAAATTTCTCAGATACTTCAGGCTGTATACTATTTATAATGGTATCAGAATTAATTGAACAATTAAGCTTGCATTATCACTCAATTGGAATCACTAAGTTGTTGACAATACTAAGCAATTGGTAGAATACAAAATACTTCATGTAAATAATAATACTCAGAAATGTTAAGAGCAAAATCATGAAATTAAGCCTCCATTGTGAAATGGCTTGCGATCGGCAACCCATGCTTCAATTTGTCATTTTGAATGCTTATTATCTTGGTTTGTTGTGGCCTATCAGCAGGTCAGATAATATCTATGATGCTTCTGATTGACCTAGTCCTTGAGAACAATGCATCATTAACCGAGTACATACAACATCCAGTCCTTTTTCCGTTGAAATTTGTGTGGGAGCAAATTAACTAGGAAGCAAGTTGCAACTGTGTGTGTATGTGCTGAATGAAAATTGACTGAAAATGACCAACTTCATGAATCCCATTTCAATCATAAAAAATACGAAACTCAATTGAAAGAATATTGAAGACTTCCAGGTTGGCACTCAATGTAAACCAACAGTTACACTACACCACAAGTATTATAAACAAAACTTTTTGTAGGTTCATTTTGGCACCAATTGTTTTGGCCCTGTGTGATGATTATATACCCTGCATGGCATCTTCTTCTCATTACGTGCAAAGATAAAGCTTAGTGGCGTTACACCAAATTCATTTCACATGTTGGCATTCATGCAACCCAAATATATAAGCCTGTGCTCGGGATTGCTAATAAATAGTTAGGGTTTCACGGGTACAATATTGCAAATGTTCGTGCATGTCATTCACCTTAATAACACGTTTAAACTCAATATTATTTGACTAAGCTTGAGATTACATATTCAATTAAACAAGGATCCCAGCTCTCAAATGATATACATGCAATAACTTCATTTCCATTGGCGCTAGTTTAAAAGCTTATCATTTGGACCAAAAAGAGACTAAAAATTTCTCAAAAAAGTATTGTTTATGAACTACACTTCCTGAGTGTAACTCCAGATGTATTTTCTGGCAAAACCTTTCTGCACGGAGAGAGGAAAATATTAGAAACTTTGACCTATTTCTCAGTTAGAATTCTCCCACTTGACATAATCCTGAAGATTTAACTGTATTCCTGATGACACATCTGAATATTGCAGTCAGGAGGCTTTGAAATTGCAACTCAACAAGCTCTTCACACCCCAACATCCAATCTTTTGTGAACATTTATGTTTTGGTAATTCAGTTGGAACCAAGTCCTGAAAATCTGAAGAGAATCTACAAAATTTACTAATAGGTTATCTTCCTGATATTGTTTCTCCTTGTTGGAGAATAATATCAAGATGTGCTTTAAACTCATTTTTGCCCAAGTTTCAGGTGATTTCGAGTGTTAGACTGATGTTTGATAGATCTCCTAATTTGGTCTCAGCTCTGTCACCTATAGCTGATCTATATAGGTCATATGTAGATGAGTCTTCATATCCATTTCCCACATATATGAATAAATTATATTACAAATATATTCAAACCATTATCCATTCTTTCACTCCAAGCATCTAAATTAGAATGCATTTTCTTTGTCAAACCTATGGGCCATTTTGCTTTGAACACAATTTTACGTGCTTTTCAAAATCGATTTGGAAACTTTTGATAAGTACCTGCTCGTTGATTTTGCATATTCATTATCATAACTTATTCAATGTTTGTACTCGCTTCGACAACCTCAACCAGCTTTGATACCAAATACGTGTTCTAGGATTTCAAAGGCCAGAATTAGGCATGAACATGAGTGAAAAAAAATCGAGAATGTGATTACTTGATTGCACAAAAAAATGCAAGGGAATGTCAGTTGCATATAAGAAGTACTAGCATAAACACTTAGATTGAGAGACAAAAAAGAAGACATGGAATAAGGGACTTTTGTTAAAAGATAAAATCTGCTTAAACATTATAAGCTAAGGAACAGCCCCTTTAATAGCAAATGAGAAATAAAATAAGAATCATGGGTCAGTTGTCTTTGCTTTTTGGAAAAACCTTCCCATCTCTATGAGATCTCTTCTTAGACATCAAGGTGATTCAATTCCCTCTCCTTTTCGGCTGCTAGGAACAAAATTATCCATGTCTTGCCTCATGGTAATGAATCCATATGGTAAGTGTAGGAGGCTAATGTTGGGCAAGTTACCAAATAGTGTCATAGCTCTTCCTTACAAGTTCTCCCACTTGCTTTACAACTTGAGCGTTCAAGATTTTCCAATTGTGAATCGGGCATCTGACTAGCATTTTCTAGCCGCATGCATCTACCTGCTTGATTTCATGACTAAGACCTTTAGAAACTCCTCCAGGGCTTCTGTAGGGAGTCAACTTTTTTCATGCCTCTTTTTATCAACCTAATGCAACCTAAGCTTAACCATATTGAAAGTTATTCCAATTAACCTATTAGCAAACTAAATCCTTGATAAATTTCCCAAGTATTTAATGGACATATTCTAATTTTAGTGGCACTGGTATTGTATTATCAAAATAGCTAAGTTGCTAGGCGCTACTAAGAAATGATCTAATACCAAGTACTTGATTGAAAGGAAGAAGGCCCAGTATGCTGAATTGTAAAATCATGAAATTGATCCTAGTTGAAATGCCCTGAGACTGAGTCCCATGCTTTAACGTGTCATCTTGGGTGCTTGTCCATCTTGGTTAGTGACTAAGTGACCATTCAGTGGGCTACCTACCTCTTTTCTGTTGCTTTCTGGGTAATAAAGACATTCTTTGTTTTTTCGCTTGTGCTGCGTCTGAACTTTAAAGTACTTTGTAACAGTTGAAATAAAAGGTGGGAGAATCTTATCTGTGGTTGAAAGGAAGTCTGCTGATTTCGTGGAGGGACACATAGTTGACTATGGAGAGGCAGTTATTATGCCTGGCTTGATAGATGTGTATGTCCCTAAGGCCTTACCCAAATGCTTATGTTTATAGATCTTATTGCATAATGGTAAAAGGTCAGTGACTCTGGCCCCAAATCTTGCATCCCTCCTTTATTTCTTTGTGGCTTAACTTGGCACTTCTGATTTCCTTTATCAATTTCGGATCAAGCAAGTTGTCTTGCTTTTTGTAGTGGCTACCACTAATAAGATGGAGTACAACGGGCGAGTGAGAATTTTTTAGCTGACACCCCACTTAGTGTGGGATAAGGCTCGGTTTTGGTTTTGACTGGGATTGAAGCCACTTGCACCATTGTGTTGCTTTTTGTCATGATCTTTCTTTTTGGAGCAAAAGCTAATAGGACACAATATAAGAGTATAGTGCGACTAAGAATACACATAGATGCCACCTTACATAGTTTGGGACAAAAGGTTGTTTTTCTAAACTTCATGCTCTTTTCAGTTGTCATTTTGTTTTCAATAAAGCTTGTTCTTGAATTTAATAGTAATTAGAAATTTAGAAGCATTTCTAATGAGAAAATTACCCATTCTCCACGCTTTCAAGTTCTCGTTCAAGATGTGGTTGTGTTTTCTTGATCAATTTATGACTATATAATTTGGCTGCAATCTTTGTATAGAATACAAGTTCAAGATGATCCATAGGATTATGACTTGGTTGAATTCTTCTCAGAAATGCTACAGTTAAAAACTTCATTCCTTGTTTAGCCAAATACAAAGGGATAAATAATTTAACTCTAATCCTGCCAAATCCTTAGGCAAATTATTTTCATCATGCAAGCAGCATGATGGCCCTGAACTAAACAAGTGGTTTTATCATGCAAAATTCCGAGTTCCGACTGTTGGATGAGACATTCTTGACACCTTTCGTAACCCATGATTAGCAGAATTTTCCTCTATGGCATCAGTTGTTTTTCTTGGAGAACTAAACAAGTGGTTTTATCATGCAAAATTCTTTTGGACTTAACGCTAACTGAATGGTACCAAAGGATAGCAAAAAGTTCAAATAGACTGATTCTGAGAGTACCCTGACGAGGACATGAAGTGAATAGTATCTTTTATTTGCTCTTCTGGGAACCTTGTACAGGAAGGAACCTAGGATCATTGATCACAAAAAGAATCCAAAAGGTTGTGATGATATTGTATTATATTCATCAGTTTTGGCTGTTTTCAAAATAAGACTGTTTTTGTTGATAATACTAAGTTGAAGATTTTGATTTACAGCCACGTACATCTCGATGAACCTGGAAGAGTTGAGTGGGAAGGATTTTCCACTGGCACTAAAGCAGCAGCTGCTGGTATCTGATGTTACCAAATTCATATTTAAACTCTCCGATTTAGCCACAGTCAATGGACTGATGACCAACCATGCACAAGCTGCGCAATCAGCTTCTTATCCTTCTAAACTTGGCACCAGCACCCTTTCTTGCAACTTGCATGTTTTGCTTAAATTTAGCAAACTGCTTCCTTGAAATAAACGTGCAAGTTGTGTTTGGTTGACTGAACTAACAATGGCTGATGCACGTTTTCTTCAATGTGCTATGGCAGTGAAAGGTTTGAATATCAAAATCTAGTAATGAACCAAAATTACCATTCAGCTCCTTTGTACTGTGTTTCCGCCTAAATCAAAATTCACATGTAATCTACCTTAAAAAATTGGTTTCCACTGTATCTTTTCTTTTGTTCAGCATGGCAGACTTATCCAATTCACAGGTACAGGTTGTTTGTTGCATCCATGTAGGTGGTATAACCACATTGGTTGACATGCCGCTTAATAGTCATCCCTCAACAACAACCATTGAAGCACTCAAACTCAAGGTATCTCTTCCCCCCCACCCCCCCCCCCCCCCTTCTCTCTCTCTCTCTCTCTGTGTGTGTGTGTGTGTGTGTGTGTGTGTGTGTCACACAGAAACACATAGGTTAATTTCAAGTTGTTAGATGATGGTCCAGTCAAAACAGTCTGTCTTCTAACGTCTGTCTTCTAACTCGATATATATAGGAATTCATGTCACGGTAGTGGATCATGGATGGACTTTAAGCCTCTTTCTTTTGAAACTGGAAACCAGTTCTCAGTTGTCGGTCTCCTAGGAATAGGTGGAGTCAGTGACAAACCCTACTCTTTTCCGTTAAAATTAAGGAAAATAGAAATAACAGTGTGATTTCTGGTTTTGACTATGTGCTATCAACTTCTCGAGAAATCTCACACATGATAGCAGATAACTAGAAACCTCAGGAGAAGCTTCTCATAGATTGACCCAACCTGCACATGCAGAACTAATACGAGGCAGGTAAGAGATTTTGCGACTCTGAATAGCTAGTTCAACTAGCTTTGGAAACACACAAAGGTTAGCCATCTCTAAATATCACCAGAAATGTAATAGAAAATCCAAAAGAAAAACCAAAATATAAACTATCCAAACTACTTAGGTACTAACTAACAGCCTACGCACAGAAACCCAGAAATAATCATGGTTGGTTGGGGATTGGGGCTGGATTTTGAGACCCAATCTATAGAACTCTCTTGAGCCCAACCACATCTGCACCCATACTGGTAACACTTGAAGCTTGTTCTTTTTTGTTTCCTCCTATGAGGCAATTTAGAAATGATGCCTGAGATCCTCAAGCGCGAAGAGTTCTGCACAGCTCAAAGTTGTCGCACATCCCTATGTTACTGTTCGAACTTCGAAGATAGCAACCAGTCTTGACTTTACACTTTTTTCTTTTGGTTACACGGGAGGCTAAAGCCAGGTACTCACGCCCTGGAAATCGAACCCATGGCCTTCATCATGTGAGTGAGAGCCCTGCCAGGTGAGCTAACGCTCTGAGTGAGGCTTCACTTTAACACTTTAATCTGTGATATCTGCATGGAACTGTGAACACACCTGGGCCTTCATCATGTGAGTGATATCCAATGAACTTCTAGATATTGTGATGGCCTTGTTTTAGTGTGATCCTCTGTATGCATGTCATTCAGAATTCAGAAAAATTCTGTACAGAATCTATTCCATGTTCGTGTAGGCTGCTTGGGTTTTGCACACTCGTACGCATGCACATAGACACGACTATATGACACTTTTGTTTTGATAAAGATATATCTGCATTGATACCTATTACGATAGCCTGGTGCACACAATTACAAGATTTTATCCATATGTAAGCCAGCAAATTTTTTGTGATCTTCATCTTAGGTGGATGCGGCAGAGAACAACATTCATGTTGATGTTGGTATGGTTGTCAAACTATCATCTTCACGTGTAATAGTAAACGTGTTAACAAAAGATGGAAGATGACATCTACATTCTTCTTTGGTAACATGAAGAGTCATCCACTTCCAGTTTTGAATGCAACTTTCATTTCACTTGAATGACTTTCAGTGTTCTACTTTTCTGTGTATTGTGTTCTATTTCTTTCTTTTTCTGCTCTATGGATGTTCAACTTGCAGGTTTCTGGGGTGGACTTATACCTGAGAACGCCTTCAACTCAACCTCTCTAGAAGATCTTCTTGGAGCAGGTGTTCTGGGGTTAAAGGTATTTTTGTAGCTTATCATTGTTAATATAATAGGGGCACGGGCCACTAGGGCCCGTGCAACCCAAGTTTGAGGCAGGGCCAGGGCCACCATGGCCCTGGCCACTACCGTTGGGAGCTCCAGTAGCCGTTGGAGCTATTCCCAACGGCTAGTGCTGGCCGACCAACACTAGTTCATTCTCTTGGCCTTGTGTTGTTTATTTTTACACATTTCATGTACAAAGTGTAATGTCTATAAATACTCCATCAATTCATAAATAAAGTATGCAGTCTTGCACTGCTTCTTGACTTGTTTTGTATATGCTTCCGCTCTTGTTGATTATTCTTAAAGATAGACATTCGTGATTGAATGTCATTTGACTCTTAGCGACTTGATGATATTGATTTGTGCAACATCAACCTTCATTCATTGACGAATCCTTACATGGTATCAGAGCCTCGGATTGAAGATATCGAGTGCATTGGGAAGTGTGTCAACTTTGAAAATTCTACGGTTCTTGGTTTTTGACATTTCAAAGTTAAAGGTAACTTTAGAAAGTATGTTTATTTTGGAAAATTAAAGGAAAATAATGAAGTTCTCAATTGATTACCTTGTTTTCGTGGGAATTTTGGAATCTCTTGGAAATATAACAATGTGTTTGAAAATATAACTTTCTTAGAAATATATGATTATGGTATATATGTTTGTGTTTTTGAAATTGAACTTTTGTTTTTAACAAACGATTCTTGACTAAAGTAAATTTGTGGCTATGTTTGATATGTTTGAAACATTTGAAAACTTAGTTGTTGTTTATCAAAGACAATGAGATAGTAATAATATTTTTGACATTCTCATTTTTCAAAATATATATATATATATATATATATAGTATTTTATCATTGTCCTATGTTATTGATCCATATCTTGCCCTTAATGAATTTGAAGAAGATAGATTAGTTCATTCGCATTGCATTGCTTCACTTCTCAAATCTCATCTTCTCGTTTTGTTGGTCCATGAACAATAGTGTTGTTATCCATATCTTCGTTTTATGTAGAAATTTGCTTTCTTTTGCTATGAATCTTAATAGTAGTTGTTCCTTGGTTTCTTAGTTCATGGTTGTTATAAGAACATTATGTGATCTATTTTTGGATTAGGGATGGTTTATTAGTTTATCTCCCCTTTCTTTGAAAAATCCTATGTTGTTTCGGTGCAAATATGATAACTTAAGATTTCTTGAAGCATGTTTTTGAAATGGTCATTAAATAATTACTTAGATTTTGAAGAAATCATTGTGTTTTTTAGTGCTAATTGTCCTTTGTTGGTTGCGACTGTTTGTTTGTTGGTGTGTTTTCGGTATCTCTCCTTTACATCTATATGGGTGTTGGTTTCTCTTGTGTAGTTCCGTTTGGGTTTTAGCATTTGAGTGACTTGATAAGGGTTGAAATAACTTTGCCCTTTTGTCCTTGAAAATTAGTTTAATAAAGATTGCGTACTTAGCTAATCGTTGATTCTTTATATGTGGTCTTGTTGGGCTTGTTTACTTATCACGATATCAACTGTCATTCTTTGTTTGCCATGTGAATTCGGCTAGTCTTGCACTCTTTGTTATGGTGATGGTTGGGATATGCAATATTCCAATAATATCAGTTTGTTTTTGTGAGAACCACTTTTTCTTATCCGTAATTTGAAAATATTAAGCTCTACGTGTTTTAGATGGACTTATTGACGAGAAACATGGGTTTAGTTTGATTATTGGAATATTTTAGTGGTTTACCGTATTCCCTTCTCATGAAAACATGAATCTTTTCTGTTGCACTTAATATTATTGCATGTTTGTATAATATTTGCATTGTTGAGTTAAATGAACAAATTTGGCTATTCGACCCGATTCCGCTGTGCATGGTATTCAGACTTGAACCCATCCAGGTGTGTTCCTTCCAACTTGGTTACATGCAATCTTGATTATGTATTTACGGAGTTAAATCAAATTGTTTGTTGGCATGCTTAGAAGAAAAATGTGTTGTGATATTTGGATGATTTCAAACTTCACTATTGATAAATTTGAAAATGTATTTGTTGGAAAAACAATAAGGGGTATCTTCTTGTATAATTTAGATCCATGTTGTTGGCCTTTTGTTGAAGACCTTTTGTGATTAAGGTGCTTCATGTTGGTGGTCTTTTGTTGGAAATTAATTGATATCTTAAGATGCACTTATTGTTATTTAAAAATTTGTTACGATTTCAAACTTGTTTATTGATAAGATCGAAAATGTATTTGTTGGAAAATGATAAGGGGTATCTTCTTGTGTAAATGAGATCCATGTTGTTGGCCTTTTGTTGAAGACCTTTGTGATTAAGGTGCTTCATGTTGGTGGCCTTTTGTTGGAAATCAATTAATGCTTGAAGATATACTTATTGTTGTTTGAGACACTTAGAAAAATGTTTGTTGACAATGAATTGAATGTACTTGTATGACTGAGATGCATATTTTTGGCCTTTGGTTGGAAATTGAAGATGCACTTATTTGAAGATTTGTGATCTTGATAACTTTAAGGTTGTTTTTTCATGAGATTATGGTCTCCGTTTGTTGGCCTTTTGTTGGAAATCTTTGTGATTAAGATGTTCAATGTTGTTGGCCTTTTGGTTGGAGAGTAATCAATATTGAAAAAGACTTATAGTTATCTTGATTAACTTGTAAGTGATAGAAGTGTTTCAACAAATCATTATTTGAAGATTTGTGTTCTTGATAACTTTAAGGTTGTTTTTCTTATGAGATTATGATCTCCGTTTGTTGGCCTTTTGTTGGAAATCTTTGTGATTAAGATGTTTCATGTTGTTGGCCTTTTGGTTGGAGAGTAATCAATATTGAAAAAGACTTATAGTTATCTTGATGTTATGGTTTTAACAAACCTTGTGAGACCTTTTGAAAAGCATGAAGTTGATTCCTTTAACTTGTTTTAATAATTCATATGGATTGTCTTACTTTTTGAACCGTAGAATCACTTTTGAGTTTAAAGAATATTTAAGGGACTTGGGAATTGTATGTTTGATTTAAAGGTTTTGCGTTTTGCCTTAAAAAACTTGTTTGACTTGGCGGGTTTTGAGCTTAACCTTAAAAAGCTTATTTGACTTGGTGGGTTTTGAGCTTAACCTTAAAAAGCTTGTTTGACTTGGCGGGTTTTGAGCTTAACCTTAAAAAGCTTGTTTGAAGGTTTTAAGCTTTGCCTTAAAAAGCTTGTTTGAAGGTTTTGAGCTTTGCCTTAAAAAGCTTGTTTGGGTTCAAGTTTGTCCTTAAAACTTGGGTTTTGAGCATAACCTTAAAATGCTTGTTTGATGCACCAAGATCTCCTTATAATATCACAAGTTTGTAGACAATTCTATTTGAATGATATCAATATTCTCTTTCAAATGAGTTTTTTGAGAAAATAAACTTCATGAACTTATTTGACTCATTTTTTTGGTTTATCCTCTAGATTAGATATGGTACATTGTCTTTGTGATTTCATTAAAATTGAGCAAATGTATGTATTGATACTTCGTTGATTTTCATGCAGGATGACAAATAAGTTGACACATTGATTATGGCAAGATGATTTGGAGTTGTTTCAAAGGAAGCTGTTGCAACTTGGCTACTAATTTCGTAGAAATTTTTGTAACACGTTCATTGAAAATTGAGTTGTATTTGATTTATATTGGACAAACTTCCGTTGTATACCCCGTAAGTTTGAGGGGGGTGTTAATGTAATAGGGCCACGGGCCACTAGGGCCTGTGCAACCCAAGTTTGAGGCAGGGCCAGGGCCAGGGCCACCATGGCCCTGACCACTACCGTTGGGAGCTTCAGTAGCCGTTGGAGCTGTCCCCAACGGCTAGTGCTGGCCGGCCAGCACTAGTTCATTCTCTTGGCCTTGTGTTGTTTATTTTTACACATTTCATGTACAAAGTGTAATGTCTATAAATACTCCATCAATTCATAAATAAAGTATGCAGTTTTGCACTGCTTCTTGACTTGTTTTGTATATGCTTCCGCTCTTGTTGATTATTCTTGAAGACAGATATTCGTGATTGAATGTCATTTAACTCTTGGCGACTTGGTGATATTGATTTGTGCAACATCAACCTTCGTTCATTGATGAATCCTTACAATCATATAATGTGTTCAATGCTGATGCATTTTAGTTACAAACGGATGCAAAACATGTGAAAGTAGCACTACAATCTCGTTGATGATGACCACAAAGACAAACACAAATGATCTCACAAGATCTTCAACAAGCCAAATCACCAAACATTTGGTGCACAAGACAAACCAAATAAGTATAATATCAAACAAGTCGAGAAATTGAGAGCAAGTACACTTATACCCATATATAAGAACAAGGGAGACATTCAAAATTGTGCGAATTATCGAGGTATCAAGTTAATGAGCCATACTATGAAATTGTGGGAAAGAATTATCGAACGTAGGTTAAGACATCTTGTTTTTTGAAGATTGTATTGACTATAAAGAGATCAAATGCCATAGCAAAATTTAAAATCTCCCTACCTTCCTCATTTATATCCCCAAAACCAAAGTTTCCATGAATCCTTTGATATCCTAATGGCTCTTTACCGATATGTCCATTTAAGTCTCCTCCTAAACAAATTATCTCCCTTTATGAAATCTTTTGAATCACTTTATCTAACTCTTCCCAAAAAGCTGTCTTTATACTATCTTTTAGTCCTACTTAGGGTGCGTAAACACAAACTATATGCAAAACCTCTGCTCCTAACACTAATTTCAACGTCATGATTCGGTCACCGTATCATTGTATGTCTACTACACTATCCTTTAAATATTTATTTATGATAATACCAACTCCGTTTCAAGCCTTTTCTTTACCTTAGTACCATAATTTAGAACCTGTATCTTCTATCTCCTTTGCTTTTTCTCCAACCCATTTTAGCTCGTGTAAGCATAAAATATGAATATTTCTCCAAATCATAGTAACTACTACCTCCATTAGCTTACCGGATAATGTTCCGATATTCAAAGAACAATACGAATCTTATTATCTAGGACTAGCTTCCTTACCCCCCGCATCCGTCCATATTCAAAATGCGAAGACCCTCTCTTAAAATTATTCACTACATTCGGGCGGCATTGTAGCGGGACTAACTTCTTTACCCACACCCGTCCATGATGTGGGAACTCTTTTTGCAATTAATTCATTACATTTGGGCGAAAATGTAGTGGCCCTTGCTTACTTATTATTGCATTCGGGTTGTGCAACACGTCGCTAGGCGAGGACGCCCCAAAGCAATGCTCATAATTTTTGTAATCCATATTATAAAAATCTGATGAAGTTTTACACTGACTGTCGGAAGCCTAACACAACCCTCCTCCTTTATCCGGGCTTGAGACCGGCAATGCAAGGGTGATCCCTTCCATGGGCAGAGTTACACCGAAATATCACATAAAATGCAACAAATATAATGGAGCTTGGAATCGACAGCCTGCCCTCCTCATGTAGTCAGCGACTGCACTCTTTATTTTCTCTTTCTCTTCAAAAGCCCTAATGGCCAGGATTACATTAATATAGACTTTATAACTTGAAAGACCATTCTATCCCTACTTAATAATATAAACATTACAACTTAAAGGACACTTTGCTGGTATCCCTCATGTGGATCATCGATCTGATCCGTCTCTTCAACACGCTTCCTCAAGTTGGGTTTTAAATGCTCATGATTCACAACTTATCCAAGACTCTCTTATTGCAGTTAGCTGTAACAGGCTTTGTGAGAATATAAGCCAATTGTTGTTCTGAACGTACATAGATAAGATCAAATATTCCAGATGTTAATTTTTCTCGAATAAAATGACAATCTACTTCAATGTATTTGGTACGTTGATGATACACGGGATTAGAGGCAATTTGCAGGGCAACCATGCTATCTGTATAGAATCTAACTGGACGAGTTACCTTGAAACCAATTTCAGTCATAAGAGACAACACCCATAAACCTTCACACATTCCTAGAGTAATTGCTCTATATTCGACCTCTGCAATAGATTTAGCAATCATGATTGTTTCTTACTTTTCCAAGAAATTGGATTACCTCCCACACATATAATATATCCTGATGTTGATCTTCTATTATGAGTAGGATTGGGCAATCTGAATAGATTTCAATTCCCTGAAAACTATTTTGTGAATATAGTAAACCATGAGTAATAGACGATTTCAAGTATCTAATAATATGAAAAACCAAGTTCATATGATGTCGTGTGGGAGAATGCATCCATCTGCTCACATAGCTCACAACAAAACTGATATCTGGTTGAGTAATAGTGAGGTATATAGTTTACCTACTATTCTTTGATATCTGCCCACATCTTCGTAAGGCTCATCAATGGTCCTAACTGATTCCTTCTTAAGATTCAATTGGGATGATACATATCCAACAATCTTCTATCTTGGTTTCCTTTAACAAGTCTAAGATATACTTTCTCTGACATAGAAAGAGACAATTATCCTTTCAAATTATTTCAATTAAAAAAAAATAATGCAATTTTCCAAGATCTTTCAAATCAAACAAGCACTTAAGTTTCTTCTTGTGAGAGATGATTCCCTCAACATCATCTCTTGTAATTATGATATCATCAACATATACAATCAATAAAATTGTTTTCTCGCCATGCTTTATAAATAAAGTGGGGTCACTCACTTCTTTTAAATCTCAAGCCAAGAATTCTTTCACTAAATTTTTCAAACCACGCTGTAGGAGATTGCTTTAGCTCGTAAAGAGACTTCTTCAATTTGCATAACTTATTTACTGGAACTTCTTTATTGTACCCTAGTAGTATGTCCATATAAATATCCTCTGACTGATCACCCTGAAGGAAAGCATTCTTAACGTCGAGCTGCCATAACTCCCACTTCTCATTCACTTCTATACTTAGAAGAATTCGTATGGTATTCATCTTAGTCACTGGGGCAAATGTCTTGTTATTAGCCACTAATCTTGCTTTGTATCGCTCTATACTTTTATCTTCAATTATTTGTAATTCCTAACCCATTGTTTTTCTTTCTACCAGGAGATCTTAAATTACTCATGTTTGATTATGCTCTAAAGCTGCGATTTCCTCATCCATAGCTGCACGCCACGTGTGACTCTAATTAGCTTCCTCAAAACTCTTTGGAATCTGTGTATTTTTTGCATTTATCACAAATAATTGATATTCTTTTAGAAAATTAGAGTATGATACCATATGATATAATGGGTATATGGCAGTCTCACGTCTTCATTTTCTGTATAGATTATCCCAAAACTATACATTTGATAGCTCTGGCATTAAGTTTATCTCTATGAATATTATGAACATGTATAAAGAAGTACATCCAAATATTTTAAAAGGAACATGAAACTGTCTTTGGTTAGGACACAATAAATGAAAAAGAGAATTTTCGTTAAGAACTACACTAGGCATGAGATTTATAAGATACACAGCTGCTAATGTGGCTTCTCCCAATAGATTTTAGGAACATTATAACCAATCACTAAAGTTCTAGCTACCTCTAATATATGTATATTCTTCCTTTCAGAGACCCTGTTCTGTTGTGAAGAATAAGAACATGAAATTTGGTGTAGTATACCCTTACTTAGAAAGTACGAATGTAGAGAATTACTTATATACTCTCTTCCGTTATCACTTCTAATAATTTTGATAGAATGTTGAAATTGATTCTTAATAAATACGTATGAGGGCAAAACATTCACAACTTCATCCTTGTTCTTCAAAAGGTAAATCTAGTACAATCATCTATAAATGAGACAAAGTATATGTAACCATGTAAAGATGTAATAGAACATAGGCCCCAAATATCGGAATGAACAATTTCAAAAGATTTAAGAGCCTTAATTTCATTCAATGGAAAGAAAATACGATGATGTTTAGCTCTTTGAGAGGTATCATATCTCAAAATAAGGTCATTACAGTCTCTAAATTGAGGTAATAAAAATCTAATCTTAGAAAGCTCGAGGTGTCCCAATCGTTGATGCCAAAGTAACAATTCTGTTTTCTGTTTTTCAGCTAGTAAAGTGGCATAAATATTTATTGATAATCGAAGGTTGATGCTCACGAAGCAAATTCAACGAACCGCCAAGAATCCAAAGTCATCCAAGTATGGATGCCAAACTTCAAATACGTCAAACAAGAGAGCGGAAACACACAAAACACAAGTCAAAAGGTGTACCAATACAACATTCTTTATTCATAGTGTGATAGGGTATTTATAGAGGTTACATATGTACATGAGAGGCCATAAAAGAAGAACAAAAGAAGGCACTAAAGACTAGTGCTGGCCAGCACTAGCCGTTGGGGCTTCCAACGGCTATGGCCAGGGCCCTAGTGGCCCTGGGCCATATCCAAATGGTGCACGGGCCCTGATTGCCCGTGCCACCCTATTACATTAACACCCTCCTCAAACTTACAGGATATACAACGGAAGTTTGTCCAAGAAGAACATAAATCAAATACAACTCAATTTTTTGGTTTTGCTTCTAACAAAAATTTCCACAAAAATAGTATCCAAATTGCCATTGCCACAGTCTTCCTTTGAAACAACTCCAAATGATCTTTCCACAACCAATATATCAATTTATTTGTCATCGTGCATGAAAATCAACGAAGTATCAATACATGTATTTGCTCAATCTTAATGAAAGCACAAAGACAATTTAAAATATCTAATCCGGAAGGTAAACCAAAAAAATGAGTCAAATAAGTTCATGAAATTGATTTTCTCTAATTCAAGAAAGTCATTTGATTGAAAACATCGATATCATCAAAATAGGATTATCTATTATAACAACTTGATTCATAAATCACTACAAACTTGTGATATTGTAAGGGAACCTTGGCATATCAAACAAGCTTTTTAAGGTTAAGCTCAAAACCCGAGTTTTAAGGACAAAAGCAAATCCAAACAAGTTTTTTAAGGCAAAGCTCAAAACCCGACAAGTTAAACAAGTTTTAAGGCTAAGCTCAAACCCGCGTTTTGAGGATAAACTAGAACCCAAACAAGCTTTTTAAGGCAAAGCTCAAAACCTTCAAATCAAACAAGCTTTTTAAGGTTAAGCTTAAAACCCACCAAGTAAAATAAGCTTTAAGGCTAAGCTCAAACCCGAGTTTTAAGGATAAACTTGAACCCAAACAAGTTTTTTAAAGTAAAGCTCAAAACCTTTAAGTCAAACATACAATTCCGAAGGTCCTTAAATATCCTTTAAACTCAAAAGTGATTTTATGGTTCCAAAAGTAAGATAATCCATTTGAATGATTAAAACAAGTCAAAGGACTTTATGCTTTTCAAAAGGTCTCACAAGGTTTGTTAAAATCATAAATACAAGTTAATCAAGATAACTATAAGTCTTTTTCAATATTGATTACTCTCCAACAAAAAGGCCAACAACATGGAACATCTTAATCACAAAGATTTCCAATAAAATGCCAACAAACGGAGATCATAATCTCATGAAAAAACAACCTTAAAGTTATCAAGATCACAAATCTTCAAATAATAATTTGTTAAAACAATTTTATCACATACAAGTTAATCAAGGATTCAAGATGACTATAAGTCTTTTTTCAATATTGATTACTCTCTAATCAAAAGGCCAACAACATGAAACATCTTAATCACAAATATTTCTAACAAAAGGCCAATAAACAGAGATCATAATCTCGTGAAAAAGCAACCTTAAAGTTATTAAGATTCCAAATCTTCAAATAAGTGCATCTTCAATTTTCAATTAATTTCCAACCAAAGGCCAAAAATATGAATCTATTCATACAAGTACATGCAACTCATTGTCAACAAATATTTTTCCAAATGTCTCAAATAACAATAAGTATATCTTCAAGCATTAATTGATTTCCAGCAAAAGGCCACCAACATGAAGCACCTTAATCACAAAGGTCTTCAACAAAAGGCCAACAACATGGATCTCAATTACACAAGAAGATACCCCTTATTGTTTCCCAACAAATACATTTTTGATCTTATCAAGTTTGAAATCAAGATTGCATATAACTAAGTTGGAAGGAACACACCTGGATGAGCTTAAGTCTGAATACCATGCACAGCGGAATCGGATCGAATAGCCAAATCTGTTTATTTAACTCAACAATGCAAATAGTATACAAACATGCAATAATATTAAGTGCAACAGAAAAGATTCATGTTTTCATGAGAAAGAAGAGAAAGCAAAATGTTTCAATAATCAAGTTGAACCCATGTTTCTTATCAATAAGTTCATCTAATTCACGTATAATTTAACATTGTCAGATCAAGGATAAGAAAAAGTAGTTCTCACAAAAACAAACTGATATTATTGGAATATTGCATATCCCAACCATCACCATAAGACAAACCGAACCCAAGGAATTCTGAAAGCAACCACCATAACAAAGAGTGCAAGACTAGCTGAATTCACATGGCAAACAAAGAATAACAGTTGATATCGTGATAAGTAAACAAGCCAAACAAGACCACATATAAAGAATCAACGATTAGCTAAGTACTCAATCTTTATTAAACCAATTTTCAAGGATAAAAGGGCAAAGCTATTTCAACCCTTATCAAGTCACTCAAATGTCAAAACCCAAACGGAACTACATAAGAGAAACCAACACCCATATAGATGTAAAGGAGAGATACCGAAAATACACCAACAACCAAATAATCACAACCAACAAAGGACAATTAGTACTAAAAAACATAGTGATTTCTTCAAAATTCAAGTAATTATTTAATGACCATTTCAAAAACATGCTTCAAGAAATCTTAAGTTATCATATTTGCACCGAAACAACATAGGATTTTTCAAAGAAAGGGGAGATAAACTAATAAACCATCCTTAATCCAAAAATAGATCGCATAATGTTCTTATAACAACCATGAACTAAGAAACCAAGGAACAACCACTATTAAGATTCATAGCAAAAGAAAGCAAATTTCTACATAAAACGAAGATATGGGTAACAAGACTATTGTTCATGGACCAACAAAATGAGAAGATGAGATTTCAGAAATGAAGCAATGCAACACGAATGAACTTATCTATCATCTTCTTCAAACTCATTAAGGGAAAGATATGGATCAATAACAAAGGACAATGATAAAATACTAACAACAACAACAACTAAGCCTTTTCCCATACTAGACGGGGTCGGCTACATGGATTCTTTGTTTCCACAGATCCCTATCGTCTGCCATGTTAGCAGTTAACTCCCAATAAGCTAGATCATTCTTTATTGTTTCTTTCCAACACTTTTGTGGTCATCCTCTACCTCTTTTAATACTTTCCAAATTTAGTTTTTCTAACCTTCTTACAGGTTCTTCTTTTGATCTTCTTTCTATATGTTCAAACCATCTTAAACGATGTTCTCTCATTTTATCCTCTATTGGTGCCACTCCTAATTTGTTTCTAATAACCTCATTATGTATACGGTCTTTTCTTGTATGACCACTCATCCATCTCAACTTCTTCATTTCTGTCACAGACATCTTTTGTACATGTTGATGATTAACTGCCCAACACTCCGAACCATAAAACATGGCTGGCCTAATTGTTGCTCTATAATATTTACCTTTTAACATTAATGGTATCTTCTTATCACAAAGAATACCTGATGCTCCTCTCTATTTTAACCAACCAGCATTAATTCTATGTGTAACATCTCCATCAATTTTTCCATCACTCTGAAAAATTGACCCTAGGTATTTAAAACTTTCCTTTTGGGGAATGCAATGTGTGCCAATTTTAATTTTCATGTTCTCTGAAGTAACCAAATGATCTTACATTCCATATATTCTGTCTTTGTTCTACTAAGTCGGAGGCCTTTGCTTTCTAATGTTTCTCTCCATAGTTCCAATTTTCTATCAACTTTTTCCTTAGACTCCTACACTAATACAATGTCATCTGCAAATAACATACACAAGGTACTTCATCTTGAATATGTTTTGTTAACTCATCCATCACCATTATAAATAAGTATGGACTTAAAGTTGATCCTTGATGTAACCCAATATTAACTTCAAAGAAGTCTATCGTTCCTTCATGAGTCCTCACACATGTTTTTGCACCATCATACATGTCTCTTATAAGGTTAATATATGTCAATGGGATACCTCTTTTTTCCAAAGTTCTCTAAAGAACCTCCCTCGGTACCCTATCATAAGCTTTTTCTAGATCAATAAATATCATGTGAAGGTCTTTCTTTTTTGCTCTAAAATGTTCCATATGACGTCTCAAAAGGTGAATCGCTTCAATAGTAGATCTGCCTGGCATGAATCCAAATTGGTTCTCTGTTGTACTTGATACTTGTCTTAACCTACGTTCGATAATTCTTTCCCATAATTTCATAGTATGACTCATTAACTTGATACCTCGATAATTCACACAATTTTGAATGTCTCCCTTGTTCTTATATATGAGTATAAGTGTACTTGCTCTCCATTCCTCGGGCATCTTTTGGTTTTTCCATATTTCATTAAATAGTCTTGTGAGCCAAGTGATTCCTATTTCTCCTAGTATTTTCTAAACTTCTATAGGAATATTATCTGGTCCTATCGATTTACCACCCTTCATATGTTTAAGAGTCTCTTTGACTTCGTTCTTTTGAATACGTCGGTAGAAATTGTGGTTTATATACTTTTCTGACTTGGCTAAATCTCCTAAACTAATACTAACATATTTATTTTCATTAAAAAGATTATAAAAATAGTTTTTCCATCTATTTCTTATATCATCATTTGCCACTAGAATTTTTTCCTCCTCGTCTTTTATGCATCTAACATAATTAAGATCTTTAGTTTTCTTATCTCTAGCCCTAGCTATCCTACAAATATCTCTTTCACCCTCTTTTGAGTTGAGTTTTTTATATAAGTCCTCCCAAATCTTAGCTTTTGCTTCACTAACGGCCTTTTTCGCTTCCTTCTTTGCTTTCTTATAAGCTTCTAAAGTTTCACTAGTTTTCTTAGCATAATGTAATTTGTAACATGCCCTCTTTGCCTTGATTTTATTTTGTACTACTTCACTCCACCACCAAGCTTCTTTTTGTGCTGGTACACCTCCCTTAGATACCCCTAACACATCTTTCGCCACTTTCCTAATATGTATAGCCATATTGTTCCACATATCACAGGGTGTGCCAACATAATTCCAAACATTTTCTTGAAGGACTTTCTGTTTAAATATATCTTCTTTCTCACTTTTGAGGTTCCACCATTTAGTCCGAATAGCTCGATGCACTCTTTTCTTCTTTGTCCATTTTTTTATTTGTAAATCCATAACTAAAAGTCGATGTTGGGTGGTTAAGCTTTCTCCTGGAATTACCTTACAATCTTTACAACACGCTCTATCTTTTTTTTTTTTTATAAATAAAGTAATCAATTTGTGTTTGTGATAAGCTAGTCTTATAAGTAATTAAATGTTCATCTTGATTTTTGAAGATTGTATTGACTATAAAGAGATTAAATGCCATAGCAAAATTTAAAATCTCCCTACCTTCCTCGTTTATATCCCCAAAACCAAAGTTTTCATGAATCTCTTGATATCCTAATGCCTCTTTACCGACATGTCCATTTAAATCTCCTCCTAAACAAATCATCTCCCTTTGTAGAATCTTTTGAAACACCTTATCTAACTCTTCCCAAAAAACTGTCTTTATACTATCTTCTAGTCCTACTTGGGGTGCGTAAGCACGAACTATATTCAAAACCTCTGCTCCTAACACTAATTTCAACGTCATGATTCGGTCACCATATCGTTGTATGTCTACTACACTCTCCTTTAAATCTTTATTTATGATAATACCAACTCCGTTTCGAGCCTTTTCTTTACTTGAGTACCATAATTTAAAACCTTTATCCTCTATCTCCTTTGCTTTTTCTCTTACTCATTTTATCTCTTGTAAACATAGAATATGAATCTTTCTCCGAATCATAGTATCTATCACCTCCATTAGCTTACCGGATAATGTTCCGATATTCCAAGAACCAATACGAATCTTATTATCTAGGATTAGCTTCCTTACCCCCGCATCCGTCCATATTCAAAATGAGGAGACCCTCTCTGAAAATTTTTCACTACATTCGGGCGGCAATGTAGCGGGACTAACTTCTTTACCGACACCCGTCCATGATGTGAGAACCCTCTCTGCAATTGATTCACTACATTCGGGCGAAAATGTAGTGGCCTTTGCTTACTTCTTACTGCATTTGGGCTCTACAGCACGTCGCTAGGCGGAGACGCCCCAAAGCAATGCTCATAATTTTTGTAATCCATGTTATAAAAATCCGATGAAGTTTTACGCTAGCTGTCAGAAGCCTAACACAACCCTCCTCCTTTATCCGGGCTTGGGACCGGCAATGCAAGGGTGATCCCTTACATGGGCGGAGTTTATAATGATAAAATACTATTTTTATTTTTTTTTGAAAAACGAGAATGTCAAAAATATTATTACTATCTCATGTCTTTGATAAACAACAACTAAGTTTTCAAATGTTTCGAACATATTAAACATAGCCACAAATTTACTTTAGTCAAGAATCGTTTGTTAAAAACAAAAGTTCAATTTCAAAAACACAAGCATATATACAAGAAAACCATAATCATATATTTGTAAGAAAGTTATATTTTCAAACACATTGTTATATTTCCAAGAAATTCCAAAATTCTCACGAAAACAACGTAATCAATTGAGAACTTCATTATTTTCCTTGAATTTTCAAAATAAACATATTTTCTAAAGTTACCTTGAACTTTGAAATGTCAAAAACCAAGAACTGTAGAATTTTCAAAGTTGACACGCTTCCTAATGCGCTCGATATCTTCAATCCAAGGCTCTGATACTATGTAAATATTTGTTGATAATCGAATGTTGATGCTCACGAAGCAAATCCAACGAACCGCCAAGAATCCAAAGTCATTCAAGTATGGATGCCAAACTTCAAATACGTCAAACAAGAGAGCGGAGACACACAAAACACAAGTCAAAAGGTGTACTAAGGCAACATTCTTTACTCATAGTGTGATAGGGTATTTATAGAGGTTACATATGTACATGAGAGGCCATAAAAGAAGAACAAAAGAAGGCACTAGAGACTAGTGCTAGCCGGCCAACCTTGGCCAGCACTAGCCGTTGGGGCTTCCAACGGGTGGCCCTGGGCCATATCCAAATGGTGCATGGGCCCTGATGGCCCGTGCCACCCTATTACATTAACAAGTGGTTCCTTCTCTTACTATGTATAGCTCCTCGTAGAAGTATAGTCCTCTCTTCATGCTACCCTGACGATAGATTCTCCCCGTTTTCAGTTCTTGAAAATCAAAGTGAATAGAATAAAATCAAATGTCACTTTACATCATAATTCCTTGGTTAAAGCCTCAATAGAAAGTAAATTCACTGATAGGTTAGGGACATGCAGAATATTTTTAATAAGTCAAAGAGATGTAATAATGCTCCATTTCTCGTCAATGGGAGTATTTGACCCATAAACCATCTTAATACCAATGCCTTCCTGAATCAAGTGATAATCCTAAAAGTACTCTCTGTTTTCCACCATGTGGTCTGTAGTCCCAGAGTCAATAACCCAAACTCGTATATTAGAAGTGAGATTTATCCTAGGTCATAAACGAAAAAGGATAAGCCATGGTGGCTTGTGGATCTGCAGTAGTGGACGTAGATGCTGTATGAGAATCTATAAGTCTTGATTCCAGTTCTTCTATCTTCTTCTTCATCTCAACTAAAGAATTCATACCTGTCTTCATTGCATTCTTTTCATTTTGGTCACTCACATAAGCCTTAGATTGCTGATTTTAACTATAATTCGGTCAACCAATCAGCTGCCAACATGTTTCTTTAGTGTCTGGTTTTTCCTTAGTGAGTGCATAAGAGTTTGTCTTTCTCATCTGAAGGATGTTGTGTTCTACCTCTTCCTCTTTCATTGTAACCTCCTCTTCCACCTCTAAATCCATAGGTAGACTCAAAATTATTTCCAACAAACGCCACTGTTTATGCAGTGTTACTTTTCCCTTCTTTCTTAAGGTGTAATAATGCTCCATTTCCCGTCAATGGGAGTATTTGACCCATAAACCATCTTAATACCAATGCCTTCCTGAATCAAGTGATAATCCTAAAAGTACTCTCTGTTTTCCACCATGTGGTCTGTAGTCCCAGAGTCAATAACCCAAACTCGTATATTAGAAGTGAGATTTATCCTGGGCCATAAACGAAAAAGGATAAGCCATGGTGGCTTGTGGATCTACAGTAGTGGACGTAGATGCTGTATGAGAATCTATAAGTCTTGATTCCAGTTCTTCTATCTTCTTCTTCATCTCAACTAAAGAATTCATACCTGTCTTCATTGCATTCTTTTCATTTTGGTCACTCACATAAGCCTTAGATTGCTGATTTTAACTATAATTCGGTCAACCAATCAGCTGCCAACATGTTTCTCTAGTATCTGTTTTTTCCTTAGTGAGTGCATAAGAGTTTGTCTTTCTCATCTGAAGGATGTTGTGTTCTACCTCTTCCTCTTTCATTGTAACCTCCTCTTCCACCTCTAAATCCATAGGTAGACTCAAAATTATTTCCAACAAACGCCACTGTTTATGCACTGTTACTTTTCCCTTCTTTCTCAAGGTGTAATAATGCTCCATTTCCCGTCAATGGGAGTATTTGACCCATAAACCATCTTAATACCAATGCCTTCCTGAATCAAGTGATAATCCTAAAAGTACTCTCTGTTTTCCACCATGTGGTCTGTAGTCCCAGAGTCAATAACCCAAACTCGTATATTAGAAGTGAGATTTATCCTGGGCCATAAACGAAAAAGGATAAGCCATGGTGGCTTGTGGATCTACAGTAGTGGACGTAGATGCTGTATGAGAATCTATAAGTCTTGATTCCAGTTCTTCTATCTTCTTCTTCATCTCAACTAAAGAATTCATACCTGTCTTCATTGCATTCTTTTCATTTTGGTCACTCACATAAGCCTTAGATTGCTGATTTTAACTATAATTCGGTCAACCAATCAGCTGCCAACATGTTTCTCTAGTGTCTGGTTTTTCCTTAGTGAGTGCATAAGAGTTTGTCTTTCTCATCTGAAGGATGTTGTGTTCTACCTTTTCCTCTTTCATTGTAACCTCCTCTTCCACCTCTAAATCCATAGGTAGACTCAAAATTATTTCCAACAAACACCACTGTTTATGCACTGTTACTTTTCCCTTCTTTCTCAAGGTGTAATAATGCTCCATTTCCCGTCAATGGGAGTATTTGACCCATAAACCATCTTAATACCAATGCCTTCCTGAATCAAGTGATAATCCTAAAAGTACTCTCTGTTTTCCACCATGTGGTCTGTAGTCCCAGAGTCAATAACCCAAACTCGTATATTAGAAGTGAGATTTATCCTGGGCCATAAACGAAAAGGGATAAGCCAAGGTGGCTTGTGGATCTACAGTAGTGGACGTAGATGCTGTATGAGAATCTATAAGTCTTGATTCCAGTTCTTCTATCTTCTTCTTCATCTCAACTAAAGAATTCATACCTGTCTTCATTGCATTCTTTTCATTTTGGTCACTCACATAAGCCTTAGATTGCTGATTTTAACTATAATTCGGTCAACCAATCAGCTGCCAACATGTTTCTCTAGTGTCTGGTTTTTTCTTAGTGAGTGCATAAGAGTTTGTCTTTCTCATCTGAAGGATGTTGTGTTCTACCTCTTCCTCTTTCATTATAACCTCCTCTTCCACCTCTAAATCCATAGGTAGACTCAAAATTATTTCCAACAAACGCCACTGTTTATGCCCTGTTACTTTTCCCTTCTTTCTCAAGGTATCACCTGTCTTCTTCTTTTAAAAGTAGTATGTAAACTATGCTAAGTGAGGGAAGTTCTTCTCTACTTAGAATGTTCCTCACAGCCTCAAAGTCTAAAAAGATGCTCCATAACAAATCAAACACTTTTCTTTTTTTAAATTCATCATTTATCTCTTTTATACCGTTACATTTCGTTTTTGAATAAAAATTCAGTTTCTTCCATAATCTTGGAAGCTCTGCATGATATTCACTTACTGTTCTCCTCCTTATCTGCACTTTCGAATCCTCTCTATAATTTCATATTTCTTGGCTATATTTTTCCTATGAGCATAGGCATCTTGAACAACTAGCCAAATCTCATGGGCTGATTCCAATAACATAAGCGTACCCCCAATAAAAGGTATCATCGATTGAATTAACGAGGCATTTACCAAGGCATTTTCCCTATACCATGAAATAAGAAGGATCAGTGTTGTCGAGTGTGGGAATTTCTCAAAGTTAGGTATTCTCATTTTCCTCTGCCCAACACAACGAACATATCTTGCCCACTCCAAGTAATTTCTATCATCCAACTTCAAACTCATGATTTGGAATGCATCAACTTTATCTATGCTGGAATTTTCTTCAATTTCCAGCAACTTTCACTTTTCTGTCATGGTCACCCCCTTACTTTAGGTCGCGATCTCTATATTTTCTTCAATTTATTTTTCGTATTGCCCTTTTATTTAATGAGCAATACCTTCTAATACACAATTGGACCGCTCCCTAGTGTAAACTCTAGTTTTCTTGAGAAAACGCCTCTTTTCCGCGATTTCCAATTGCCCTAATCCCACGGATTAGGTTTTGATACCATGTTGAAGAAATCGAATATATCGAAACATCACACAAAATGCAACAAATATAATGAAGCTTGGAATCAGCAGCCTGCCCTCCTCGTGGAGTTGGCGGTTGCACTCTTTATTTTCTCTTTCTCTTGAAAATCCCTAATGGCCAGGATTACACTAATATAGACTTTATAACTTAAAACCATTCTACCCCTACTTAACAATATAAATATTACAACTTAAATGACACTTTACTGGTATCCCTCGTGTGGATACAGATTTGACGCAGTGGATCATCGATCTGGCCCGTCTCTTCAACAGTTTCAAAATTTGATATAATTAAATTATCCATAGTGTAGAGACCACCTTATTCGACAAATGATTCTACACCATACATCCATTTGGTGAGAAGTTAACAATGCAATCATTATCACAAATTTGAGAGACCTTGAGAGGATTAAGGTTTAATTTTGGTATAAAACGTACGTGAGGTATTTTGAAAGAATCATTTTTTAGGTTACCAACTTCTTTAACATCAAGCTTAGTTCCATCGGTCGTAAACACTTATGCTTTAACTTGTGTGCATTTGTCTAACAATTTATATTCATCTATCATATGAAAAGAAACATCGGAATCTAAAGACCATGACATACCTTGATTTTTAGAAGTTGATAATGCCGACCCGGTCATGCTTGCATTCTCTTTGAATATTTCTTCAATGTAGGCCTTGATTCTCGATAGTAGCACTTCCTCCTTGTTGTTAATATCAGCCACACCCTCTCAATAAGAGAGGAGAAGTGGTTTTGATATGTCTACTTTCCTTGAAATAATAACAAATCGTATTCTTGTTTGGCCAAGGCACAATATTACCCTTGAATTACATGTTTCTTTCACTATTTTTGGCATGTGAAGGTTTATACATCTTTAAATAATTTTTGGGTCTAGATGTAGCAAGAACAACTTTAAGTTAATGAGCCATAGAAGAACAACTCCTTGTTGTCTCTTATGTTTCCTAATCTAGTCTCTTCCATAACTAAATTGGCCAATATCTGATAGCTTTTGAGTCAAGGTTTTGTATGTATCAAATTTGATCTTATGTTCTCAAATTCATCTCGTAATCTCTGTATAAATAAGAAAAAATATTGGTTGTTAAGGTATTCTTGAAATTCATTCACGCTTTAAAGTTTTCTGAATTTGTCAAAACTTCTAAGTTGGTTCTATAGATCAAAAAACTCATTGTGATAATCAGTGTTATCCGTATCGCACCGTATCGTGCGATACGGTGCGATAATACGATACCATATCATACGATACGGGCGATACGCCCAAAAAAAAAATTTCAATTTTTTTTTCAGGTTTCTGGCCTCTCTTCACTTCCCTGTGCTTGTAATTTGGGTTTATAATTTTATTTATTGAATAAGAATAATTTATGAACAAATAAAAATTGTGACAAAATCATTTCCCTTTCTGTTGTCAACTTTTAGGTATATTTTTGCTAGCAGTTTCTAATTTCATGAGATCGCAAACAATTAAAAACATTTGGTTGTCTCGGTTCATTTAGTGGGCATTTCACAACTTCACTATTTTAGGGTCCACCTATTGACTTCCATTGAGTTGAACATGATAAACGTGTGTGAGGCTTAACTCAGTCTGTGAAGTGAGAAATGAAGCTCAAGCATTAGTTAAAAAGCTAGACTCTAGTAAGAGAAAAAGGGATATCATCAAGTAATAATATCACATCACTTAGGTGTCATAGAGTCAATAATCAAAGAACTTGAGCTCATTGTTTTGCTCACATATGAAAATTAGCAAATATGACAACTACATGTACAAAGATAGCAGTTTGTTAATTTTGATATATTAGATGAGTGGATTATGGAAGATAACGAAGAAAATGCACTCCTAACCGAAGAAGACATTGCATGAATTAATTTGAAGTGAATCAACATCACGAAGGAGATGAAGATTTTCATTTTAAAGCAGAAGGTGATGAGAAACTTTAAATCTTTATCAAGTAGAAGATGAAGATTATTTAGTTAATGATCCGGATACAAATTTACAATATGTAAAATGTAAATGTATTTAATTTTTTGCTTCAAAATATGTAATTTTGGATGTAATTGTTCAATGTTGAATGTTCAATATGTGCTAAACTTTGCATTATATGAATTTAAAGCAATTATCAGATTTTTCCAGATTTTCTGGGATTTTTACTAATTTTCTTGATTTTTTAAATAAATTTTATATTATTTTAATATTAAAGTACGATACGATATGCCCGTATCGTGGATCCTAGCGATACGCATCAGATAACACTAGTGATAATCCCTAATGCTCATGAAATCTTGTTTAAGCATTATCATATTTTCTATTAAATTTGTTTCAAAGACAATGAGTTTTCATAAGGTATTCTTAAGTTTCAAAAGCATTATTAAACATGATAATTTTATGAAGAAGTTTTCATTAATATTTTGGCCAATAATTCATGTGATTTTGATGTTATACTTTTTCTATTTTTTTGGCTCTGAAGTTTTTCATCCACATTTTGGCCAATAATATTTTAACATTATACTTTTCTCATTTTTTTACTCTTGCTTGAATTTCTCTTGTGTTTTGGAAAATTCATCGCTATGAAGCCCTTCTTCTATCCATTTAGGCTCTTTGATTGTACATCAATATAGTCTCAAATCTCAATAGTCTTTAGTAATAAAATATTTTTCATCATACGTGCCCAACTTGGATAAGAGTTGGGAACCAATAAACAACGAAATATCTCACTTTTTTCTTTATTTTTCTTAACAACAATAAGAAATGCAAAAATACCTTGATTTACTCAACCTAGCTAAACAATGCTCAATTTTGAGAATCTTCTCACACTCGGCACAAATCCCATTGCAGCTCAAAATGAGTTGTTCCAACTCTGATACCATGTGAAAGTAGCACTACAATCTCGCCAATGATAGTACAAAGACAAACATAAATGGTCTCAAAAGATCTTTAACAAGCAAAATCACCAAACACTTGGTGCACAAGATAAACCAAATAAGTATAATACCAAACAAGTCAAGTGAGTACAAAAGGCTAGGAAAATCATATATGCACATCCTATATTTATAGAGGTTTATGTTAGAAGTAGAGAGATAAGGTGGGAGCTGGAGCTCCCAACGGCTAGTAGTGTAGCTATTAGGAATTGATTGGCCCTTAAGGCGAGTCTTAGTTGGTCATGCTGGTCCCTAATGGCCCAACTCCTTATTACAATTTAACAAAATGCTATCCCTGTTATCATCAAAATTGCAAGTATTGATTAAGAGGGTGTATCTTATGCCCTTCCATATGTGATATGGCTGATACGTATGGGTCATAAGAAATTCAAAAAAATAAGGAAATAACTAATAAATAAAGTAATTAATTAATATTATGTCGGGACAAATTAGCAGGAAGAAAAGAGAAGAGCTAACCTTTTATTAAAGGATGGACTACATTCCCTTTTCCTAGAGTAGAAAGGAAACAAGACATTACCTGCCTATTAGATTAAGCATTACCCGTCTATGTAATAAGCACTGATTGCTATAATGACTGTTTAATATGCACTAATTACTATGCATTAATAGGCATTAAGAAGGAAATATGACTGTTTACCTATTTCATTAGTACCAATTGAATAGGCAAGTTATTATATAGCCATTACTTGCCAATCTAATAAGCAATAATTATACCTGTAACCATTAATTGTCCATTCAGTAGGCATTAAATGCCTATTGAGTACTTCCATTTCCCTTTACCATTCAAACTGTCAATAAGCCTTTATGAGAGTTGCTTTTGAAATACAAAGTTCTTCTACATTAGTTAAAGGACAAGAAAATTTCATACCACAGTACGCACTGCATCGGTACATTAATGTATTATCCTATATCATAGGACACACTATAATACACATCATATATATGATACAGTTCTCGTATCTTATCATTTTTTTCATGGATACAATCATATATGTATCATGGAATACGCATGATGTCACTACGCTGGTTATCATAGGTAGCAACTTGAACGTTGTAAATACCTTTAGTTTGCATTGTACAGACCCTTGTTAAAGATTAAATGTAATAGGACACTGGCCACTAAGGCCTGTTGGCCTTGGGCTAACTGGCCCGACCACTAGGATAAGGGCCAGTTAGAGATACTAGCCCCAACTAGCTGTTAGGGATGCCAACAACTACCTCTTTCTTCTCTCTTCTTCATGTACACTATGTATAATGCTCTATAAATAGAGCAGTCCTAACACTAATAAAGTATGATGTTTCGATATTTGACTTGTTATTTGACTTTTATTGAGTATTGAAACACTAAGCTTTTGGTGAATTGATTTCTTGGCCACTCTCTTATGCAATTGACGATTGATTGAAGAATCATTACTTTATATAGTATTAAAGCTTACTTGCAAGAATATTATCGGACACGACTGCATTGGGAAGCGTGCCCAACTTAAAGCAAGTTTGTCTTCTTACCTTTGCTATTCCAAGGTTAAGGTAATCCCTAAAAGCTTGGCTTTTAAAAAAATAGAAGGCAAAAATAAAGTGTTGAGGTGTTTCTTGACCCAAATTGTTATCAAAGTTAGGAAAAAACAATAAAAAAATATTTTTTGTCTAAAGACTATTGGGATTGTGTTGATGGTAGTATCCAAGAATCTATTTTTGCTTATTAATGAGCTTGATAAAGATAAAATAATCAAAGCACAAGAAAAATATAAACAAGATTTTAAAATATGGAAAAAAATGAATGCAAAGATTATTTGGATCATTTGCCAAATTATAGATGATAAGTTCAGAAATAGAATCAAAATTTTTGAAAATACTTTTAAAACTTTGGAATAACAACAACAACTAAGCCTTTTCCCATACTAGACGGGGTCGGCTACATGGATTCTTTGTTTCCAGAGATCCCTATCATATGCCATGTTAGCAGTTAACTCCCAATAAGCTAGATCATTCTTTATTGTTTCTTTCCAACACTTTTGTGGTCGTTCTCTACCTCTTTTAATACTTTCCAAATTTAGTTTTTCTAACCTTCTTACAGGTTCTTCTTTTGATCTTCTTTCTATATGTCCATACCATCTTAAACGATGTTCTCTCATTTTATCCTCTATTGGTGCCACTCCTAATTTGTTTCTAATAACCTCATTATGTATACGGTCTTTTCTTGTATGACCACTCATCCATCTTAACATCTTCATTTCTGTCACGAACATCTTTTATACATGTTGATGATTAACTGCCCAACACTCAGAACCATAAAACATGGCAGGCCTAATTGCTGCTCTATAATATTTACCTTTTAACTTTAATGGTATCTTCTTATCACAAAGAATGCCTGATGCTCCTCTCCATTTCAACCAACCAGCATTAATTCTATGCGTAACATCTCCATCAATTCTTCCATCACTCCGAAAAATTGACCCTAGGTATTTAAAACTTTCCTTTTGGGTAATGCAATATATGCCAATTTTAATTTCTATGTCCTCTGAAGTAACCAAATGATCAAACTTACATTCCATATATTCTGTCTTTGTTCTACTAAGTCGGAGGCCTTTGCTTTCTAATGTTTCTCTCCATAGTTCCAATTTTCTATTAACTTTTTCCTTAGACTCCTCCACTAATACAATGTCATCTACAAATAACATACACCAAGGTACTTCTTCTTGAATATGTTTTGTTAACTCATCCATCACCATTATAAATAAGTATGGACTTAAAGTTGATCCTTGATGTAACCCAATATTAACTTCAAAGAAGTCTGTCGTTCCTTCATGAGTCCTCACACATGTTTTTGCACCATCATACATGTCTCTTATAAGGTTAATATATGTCAATGGGATACCTTTTTTTTCCAAAGTTCTCCAAAGAACCTCCCTCGGTACCCTATCATAAGCTTTTTCTAGATCAATAAATATCATGTGAAGGTCATTCTTTTTTGCTCTAAAATGTTCCATAAGACGTCTCAAAAGGTGAATCGCTTCGATAGTAGATCTGCCTGGCATGAATCCAAATTGGTTCTCTGTTGTACTTGATATTTGTCTTAACCTACATTCGATAATTCTTTCCCATAATTTCATAGTATGACTCATTAACTTGATACCTCGATAATTCACACAATTTTGAATGTCTCTCTTGTTCTTATATATGGGTATAAGTGTTCTTGCTCTCCATTCCTCGGGTATCTTTTGGTTTTTCCATATTTCATTAAATAGTCTTGTGAGCCAAGTGATTCCTATTTCTCCTAGTATTCTCCAAACTTCTATAGGAATATTATTTGGTCCTACCGATTTACCACCCTTCATATGTTTAAGAGCCTCTTTAACTTAATTCTTTTGAATACGTCAATAGAAATTGTGGTTTATATACTTTTCTGACTTGGCTAAATCTCCTAAACTAATACTAACATTTTTATTTTCATTAAAAAGATTATAAAAATACTTTTTCCATCTATTTCTTATATCATCATTTGCCACTAGAATTTTTTCCTCCTCGTCTTTTATGCATCTAACATAATTAAGATCTTTAGTTTACTTATCTCTAGCCCTAGCTATCCTAAAAATATCTCTTTTACCCTCTTTTGAGTTGAGTTTTTTTTATATAAGTCCTCCCAAATCTTAGCTTTTGCTTCACTAACGGCCTTTTTCGCTTCCTTCTTTGCTTTCTTATAAGCTTCTAAAGTTTCACTAGTTTTCTTAGCATAATGTAATTTGTAACATGTCCTCTTTGCCTTGATTTTATTTTGTACTACTTCACTCCACCACCAAGCTTCTTTTTGTGCCGGTACACCTCCCTTAGATACCCCTAACACATCTTTCGCCACTTTCCTAATATGTATAGCCATATTGTTCCACATGTCACAGGGTGTGCCAACATAATTCCAAACATCTCCTTAAAGGACTTTCTGTTTAAATATATCTTCTTTCTCGCTTTTGAGGTTCCACCATTTAGTCCGAGTAGCTCGATGCACTCTTTTTTTCTTTGTCCATTTTTTTTATTTGTAAATCCATAACTAAAAGTCGATGTTGGGTGGTTAAGCTTTCTCCTGGAATTACCTTACCATCTTTACAACACGCTCTATCTTTTTTTCTACACATAAAGTAATCAATTTGTGTTTGTGATAAGCTACTCTTATAAGTAATTAAATGTTCATCTCGTTTTTTGAAAATTGTATTGACTATAAAGAGATCAAATGCCATAGCAAAATCTAAAATCTCCCTACCTTCCTCGTTTATATCCCCAAAACCAAAGTTTCCATGAATCCCTTGATATCCAAATCGATTTAATGGAAAGAATTATAATGCTCAAGCAAGGCCACTTGAGCATTATAGATTACCACAAATGAATTTTATGAAGTGTGGAATCAACTTCGAAGCTTTGATAAGTTTGGAGAACTTCAAAAATTGGATGAGTTTTAGGAATATTTAGACAAACAATATTTTTTCTTATTCATTAGAGGTCTTAGAGAAGATTTTCAAAATATAAGATCCACTTTAATTCATAGAAAACCAAGGCCAAAGGAGGATGGGTTTCTTGCCTAGTTATGGAAGAAACTTGATTAAAAACTTAAAATGCTTCCAAAGAGACCGTTCTTGCTGCATCAAGATCGGAGATAAACCTAAAAATATACAAGCCTCTTCATATCAAGAGCACCGAAGGACAAAAGAATATTAAAGGACAAATCAAAAGGCCCCAATACTTCCATGGCCAAACAAAAACACCATCACTATTATAATGAAAGTGGACACATCAAAACAACTTGTCCTATCTTGATGAAAAGAATAAAAAATGTGGCACTATGAAGGATAAAGAGGGAAGAACTCTACCTTTCAACATTAAGGCATACATAGAAGAGATGTTCAAAGAAAAGGCTAGCATCTCCAACAATGTGTTATCAACAAATTCTCAAGGTATGTCTCCGGTGCTTTATTCACATGACATATAAAAGAAATCTTTTAAAAAACTCTTGTCAAAAGATTTCAAATAAACATGTTTTACGTCTAATAGTACAAAGATTTCAAGTGGATAAAATTGGAAGTTTGGAAAATAAAGATTTTAAGGTACCCAATATAAGGTTTTGCCAAAACTTAATTTAAATTTTCTTTTCGTTGCTCAAATTTGTGACAATGGTTGTATAACCACTTTCTCATCCAAAATTATGTGGTGCAAGATCACCTATCGAAGAAGGTGATTGGACAAGGCCATAGAGAAAGTAAATTATACAAAATGGATAATTTGGTTATGCTAAATTTTGACAAATGTGGTGTAGGTCATGACACCACTTTTTGGCACGAAAGATTAGGACATTTAGACATGAACAAGTTGTGTAATCATTCTTTGTTGAAAAAATAATAAAGTTAAAAGATTTTGTTTACAAAGAATGTATTCTTATAAAATTGTATCACATACCGTTTGATGAAAAGGCATACACAGAAAGATATTCAAAGAAAAGGGTAGCATGTTCATCAACGTGTTATTGACAAACACTCAAGGTATGTCTTGGTTTTTAGACCCGGGTGCATCCTTTCACATGACACATAAAAGAAACTTTTTAAAAACTCTTTCCAAAAAGTTTAAAATAAGCATGTTTTTATGGCCGATGGTACATGACTTCAAGTAGATGAAATTGAAAATTTTGAAACTAAAGATTTTAAAGTATCTAATATAGGTTTTATACCAAAACTTAATCTTAATTTACTTTTTGTCGTTCAAATTTGTGACAATGGTTGTATAGTTACTTTCTCATCCAAAAATTGTGTAGTGTTGGATCACCTATTGAAGAAGGTGATTGAACAAGGCAATAGAGAAAATGGATTATACAAAATGGATAATTTGGTTGTGCCAAATTTTGAAAATTACGCAATACTTAATACACTACTTTTTGTCACAAAAGATTAGGACATTTAGTTATAAGTTATGTAATCATCCCTTATTGAAAAATGATAAAGTTAAAGACTTTGTTTGCAAAGATTGTATTCTTAAAAAGTTGCATCATACACTCTTTTGTGAATGAAGCTTTATTACGATTTACAAGTAAACCTTTTGAGTTGGTGCATTACTATGTTTGGGGACCCAACTCCTATTATCTCTAAAGGAGGAGTGTGATACTATGTGACCTTCATAGATGATTTTACTATATATACTTGGATATTTCTTTGGAAACATAAATTCGAAGTCTTTAGAAATGTTTGAACATTTCTTATTATGATTAAGAATCAATTCGACACGCCTTCTTGAACGGTAAACTAAACGAAAAGATATATATGATTCCTCTTTCGGGACTTATGTCTCGAAAGATCATGCCATTAGACTAAATAAGATTTTGTATGGTTTAAAGGAAGCTCCTAAAGCTTGGTTTAACATATTCGAAAACTTCATGCATATTAATAACTTTTTGTCCTGTTATAGTGATAGAACACTATTTGTGAGGAAATAAGATGCATGTATAGTAATTCTGCTTTTGTATGTTGATAATGAAGATGACATATTGCAAGTAAAAAAGGATCTTCACAAAGAATTTGAAATGAAAGATCTCGGTTTGCTTAGTTATTTTTTGGGAATTGAAATTATAATTAATGATAAAGGATACTTTATGTATCAAACAAAATTTGTAAATGATATTGTTAACAGGTTAGGTCTAACCGATAAGAAGGTAGATACACCAAAAGTGCTTGGACCAAATGAAGAGCAACGGATGGAGAGAAATCGAAAGATCCAATTGATAGGAGCATTGACTTATCTCACTATCATTCACCCAAACATATCACACGCTGTCAAGCCAGTTTCAACAAGCTCCTACTAGTGTTCACATGAGTGTTATGAAAATTATCAGATACATTAAACACTTTGTGGATAAGGGGGTGTTCTTAACTTCTTCTTCCTCTCTTGATTTGACCGTATATGCTAATGCTTATTGGGGTAGGAGATGTCAACAATCGACATTCCACTACCGGTTTTTAATGTTTTTTAGGTGAGTCTTTGATCTCGTGGAGATGCAAAAAATAATAGAATGTATCTCTATCATCCGCAGAAGCATAATATCGTGCAATGACAATTGTTACCACCGAGACTTCATGGGTTACAAAGGTTGTGAGAGACATGAAAGTCATTCTAAAAGAACCCTTTATCATGTTTTGTGACAACAAAAGTGCTATGTGCATTGTATCTAACAATACTTTTCATGAGAAAACCAAGCACATCGAGATAGATTGTCACTTCGTTAGAGAAGAATGTTTGAAGAATAAGCTATGCTATGTGCCATTCGAACTACAACTTGCAGATTTCTTTACCTTGTCATTGTCAACTCCTAGGTTTCATTTTTTATTGAATAAACTTTTAGTATAAACACCGTAAGTTTGAGGGAGGATGTTAAAGATCAAATGTAATAGGAGATGAGTCACTAGGGCCCGTTGGACTTGGGCTAACTGGCCCGACCACCAGGGCCAGGGCTAGTTAGAGATGCTGGCCCCAACTAGCCGTTGGGGATGCCAACGGCTACCTCTTTCTTCTCTTTTCTTCATGTACACTACATATAATGCACTATAAATAGAGCAGTCCTAACACTAATAAAGTATGATGTTTTGCACCACCTTGGCACTTGTTTGACTCCTTGATTGTTTCGATATTTGATTTGTTATTTGACTTTTATTGAGTATTGAAACACTAAGCTTTTGGTGAATTGGTTTCTTGGTGACTCTCATGTGCAATTGACGATTGATTGGGATTCCTCAAGTCAATTGAAGAATCGTTACTTTGCAACCCTGCCATAAATTCAGATTCTAGAACAGTGTTAGAGCAGAATGATCAGACATTGTTTATTATTTTCAGGACGTATTAGAGTTAGATAAGAGATGGAGTTTTCTTTTTCAATCAATCACTTTCCATTTTGCCCGGACACAATAAATTTCTAGATTCAGTTCCAAGATAGTAGTTGTTTTTCAATCTCAGTTGCTTTTTCAAATTGACACGTATACAATTCTTCTTATATGTGGATTTATGTAATAGGTATCTATGGCTGTGCACAATGTATTCATGTTTGGTGAGTAGTTCATCAAAGGTCTCCAAAGGCCTCATGTGATGGCATGTGATTTCCGGAGTTATCCCACCTAGTTAATAACTATATAGAACATTATGCTCCATACTTGTAGATTTTGAAGAATGTTCAACATGAACTCAAATGAGGATCACTCTTACATTTCATAAATGTGGTTTTTCATTTCATAAGTTGTCTGAACATGAAGATTGCTTGATCCATGCAGTTTTACGTTTATGCTGTATGCTTGCTTTCCTTGACTAAGCAGAAACCTTACAGTATACTTTCTTTTTTGACACATAAATTGTTGCTTCTGCAGTCTTTCATGTGTCCTTCTGGCATTAATGACTTCCCTATGACAAATGTGAGCCATATCAAGGTTGGTTTTGATCCTTGTCTTTATTGGTACAAAAAGTACTGTAAACCCTCTTATCCGAAACAAGTGGTGTATCTTTTTATATGGCAATATTTGTTGTGTGCTAATATTTACCTTTTCATACTACATCCTGCCTTCTTAATACATTGAAATTCTTATTTAATATTGCTTTTTTCTGCTATTTCCTTGATACTGTGTAGAGGCCCAAAAATGACAACAGCACAGAACCATATTGTTTTGGTCTCTGTCAGTTATATTCATAAGTACACTTTCTAGTTGCGGGGTCGATAACTCCCTCTCTCATATATGTATGTATATATGTATATGTATGTATGTATGTATGTATGTGTATATGTGCATGCATCCATCCATCCATCCATCTGTATGTTTTGTAAACCTTAAATCTTTATCTTTTTCTATTTCTTCAAATATAGGAGGCACTGCATGTTCTTGCGAAGTACCGGCGCCCACTGCTTGTGCATGCGGAGATTGAGCTACACTCAGATAACCATGACGATTTGGGAGACAGTGTTAGCGATATCCGCTCTTACTCAACTTATTTAAGGACTAGGCCACCTTCTTGGTAAGCATTAGTTAGTTTCCTCTTATATAGGAAATTGAGAATGTTTTGCTTTCTCCTAAATGTTATTGATAATAATAATATGATAACTGTGATAAGCAGCCTTTAAAAGAGGACCGAAGCAGTCACACAAGCAGTCAATAATCTGAATACTGGGCTTCATTACTGAGCTTCACTAAACACTAAATGTGTTCATATAGAAAATAAATTCATTGAACAAGAATTGGCTGATCGAACTTCTCTTTAACATGCCAAAGGGACTAATATTACAAATATAAAAGTGCCTTATTTATAGAATAGAACACAAGAGAGAAACAACATATAGTCTACAATGTCACTGCAACAACAGAACCGTAGCAATGGCTAGTTGCAACAGTGCCACTAAAGCAACAACCTAGAAATAAGAAAATATAAAATCAAAAAAGTAAAAGGTACATACAGTTCCTATATTACATTCTAAAAGAAATAAATATTACATGTCCTAAGTACATTCTTTGAAATCTCTGGAAATGCTAAATGATACTCTTGGACAATAACCTAGTTTTGTTCTTGACATAGGTTTTGGTATGTTGTGTTCTTATTTTGTATCAAAGGTTTCTGCTCACTCCAGTAGTTAGCTAGCTCCTTTTCTTTTTCACAATGTGTAGCATGAAAGAAAGAGCTATTGATCACTTGTACCATTTCTTTCACATGATTACATTTTTTACATGGAAATGGAATATTATTTCTAGTGTCCTAAAAAACTTTTATTGAACTTGTATGCTCTGGGGAAAGTTAAAAAGTAAGTAGATGATCTTTAACTTCTAGGCGATTATTATATGTACTTAAAGTACCATCCCCTTTTCCAACATTTATTTGAATAGGGAACAGGCTGCCATTAAAGAACTAGTAAGAGTTGCTCAAGACACAAGAATTGGTGGCCCTGCAGAAGGAGCTCATCTACATATAGTTCACTTGTCAGATGCAGGCGTTTCTCTACATCTAATCAAGGTATTGAATTTCCATGTAGTTATTTTTCTTTTCTTTTAGTAAGAAAGTTGTTTGTTAAGTCACAAAGACATGAGAAGAAGGGTGTACTACATGAACTTAATTTTGATTTCAGAATAGGTTACAAGGAGGTTCTTTTAGTGTCATGAGAAAACAGATTTTGATGTGATTTGTTAAGAAAATGATTTAAGATTACCAAAAATTAAACCATGTACAGAAACAAGAGCCTGCTGTTGGGAAAGTATCATTTGAAGATTGTGCTCTATTAACATGGCCATTAGGATGAACAAATTTCTCTCCTCATTATAGAGGAAGGACAAAGAAGTAAACATCATCCTAAGAAAAATAACCAACTAATAATGTCATCATACAAAAATTCGAATTGTAAAACATCAGTTAGGTGACCACTGCTAAAATGTCTAGTGAAGCAAGCCCAAGGAACATGGCAGAAACAAGAGTGTAAATATTACATAGCAAAGTAATGGTAAGAAAGCTAATGCAAAGGTTGTCTTTGATGTTTCAAATCATTCATATGTTCGGGCCAGTGTTGTTCGACGCGTATCGTATCATGTATCGTTTTGCTCCACGATACGGGCATATCGTATCGTAGTGTATCGTATCGTACTTTAATATTAAAAAAATATAAAAAATATTAAAAAATCAAGAAAAATTAGTAAAAATCCAAAAAAATCAGAAAAAATATGGTAATTACAAAGAATTCATATAATACAAAGTTTAGTACATATTAATCATTCACCATTGAACAATTCAAAAAAATTTATATATTTTGAAGCAAAAAATGAAATACATTTACATTTACATATTGTAAATTTGTATCAGGATCATTAGCTAAATAATCTTAATCTTCTCTTTGATGAAGATTCAAAGTTTCTCACCACCTTCTGCTTCAAAATCAAAATTTTTATCTCCTTCATGATGTTGTTGCGCTCCTTCCAAATTAATCCATGCAATGTCTTCTTTGGTTAGGACTTAGGAGTACATTTTCTTCGTTATCTTCCATAATCCACTCACCTAATATATCAAAATTAACAAAATGCTATCTTTGTACATGTAGTTGGCATATTTGCTAATTTTCATATGTGAGCAAAACGATGAGCTCCATTTCTTTGATTATTGAGCCTATGACGCCCCAATGATGTGATATTGTTACTTGATATCCTCTTTTTCTCTTACTGGAGACTATCTTTTAACTAATGTTTGAAGTGGTTTCAAACTGAAGGATGATAGATGTATGCTGTGGGTTAAAATAAGGTAATCTGATTACTTCTGATCTCACTTCACAGACTAAGTTAAGCCTCATACATGTTGATCACATTCAACTCAATGGAAGTCATGTAAGGTGAACCCTAAAATAGTGAAGTTGTGAAATGCCTACTCAATGAATTGAGACAACCAAATTGTTTTTCATTGTTTGTGATTTCATGAAATTAGAAACTGATAGCAGAAATATACCTAAAAGTTGGCAACAAAATGGGAAATGATTTTGTCACAAATTTTATTTGTTCATAAATTATTCTTATTCAATAATTTTTTTATAAACTAACCCGAATTTACATGTTACATACACGGCTTGTAATCCCAAACAAGCATACCAGAGGATGCCTTGGAGAGAAGTGAAGAGAGGCCAGAAACCTACAAAAAAAAAATTGATTTTTTTTTTTTGCGTATCACCCGTATCATGTGATACGGTGCGAGACGGATAACACTGATTAGAACTGACTGCACAAAGAAGCTTGTTCCTTAAAGTGCTCTGCAGTTTGTAGGTCGGAAGCTGGAGAGGTCATTATGAATCAATGCAACCAATCATTATCACATGCAATATGTTGAATTTAGAAGACAAACAACTGACAAAGTACTGAATTAAGACTATACAGATAGGTTAAAGACAGAGGGAATGGAAGAACAAAGATAACACTACTTCGGGCTACTTGCCTCTGAGAATATTTGTCCCTGGAAATATTTTCTTCAAAGCGTTTCCTTGATCCAGTTGAATATATGCCTAAATATCTACTAACCTCATTGGCATTCATGTTGCTTTGGTCTCACTTCCAGTCTGCCATATCATGAGTGAGAAATGATCATTAAGCTTTCCTGCTAGAACTTCTTGGGCAGCTTGGATGATTGCTTTGCCAATAGGTGGATCAAGACAATACTCCATGTTAAGCCAAATAGAAGAAGCATTACGCATTCCACATGCAACTGATAACTCAGAAATTCCAAGGAAAAACCTAATCAGTTCATATATCATGACAGCTTGATGGGTGTCAACTGTCCAGTAGCCCTTTTGAAGGATACCAGATTTACTTTGGACACTAATCAACAAAACTTAATGCCACAGTTGCCTCTAAGCATCAAAGAAATATTCTAGAGAACATAATTCGCAAGTCTAGTAAGTTGACTCAAGAGTGAGACGAGCCAATTTGCAGCATACCTGAAAATTATTGAAATTAGCAAGAAACATGCCTTTGTCATGTTAACATGGCAGTTTCAGAGGAGGGAATATTTCAAGATTGAGAATTGCTTAGAAAGTATTAACTATTAACTGTCTCATAGTATTACAGCAGATAAAATCTAACAAAATCTCATATCTTGTTCTCATACTTCAACCTTTAAAGACCCTTACCCATAACGAGGAAGATCACTTTTTGTGCCAAACCTCCTCATCTTTTTCAGGAAGCTTCTCTTCTGATTGATACCTCTTTACCTAGCATATGTAGCGTGACCTTTGTGTAGGGCAGTCATCTCCACCAAGCACATGCCTTAGCCAACCTTTCATGTGAATTTTGTTGCTTAATTATCATTATAAAACTAAAACTTCATAGGTGAAATGTCATCATGGAAGAAGTTACATCAGAGAATGGGGTGTAAGTTGCAAGAAATGCGGAGTTAGATGCAAAAGTCATTTAATGGATAAAAAATTCTTGTAAGGGAATGAAAAGACGGCACAAATGACACTACAAAATGACAAAAGCGTCAAAGGGATGAAAATATCAATCAAATGTCAATCATTAGCTATGCTGAGCATGTGAATCAAGTCAAATTGATTGGCAGGCAATACAAATCTCAAATTTTGACTATTTGGTTTTGAGTTTGACAGGTCTTGCAATCTCTTCTGCTTCTTTTGTCAAGTTTGGAAGTCATGGATGTATTTTTACAGACCCTGTGAAGGACGTAATGACCCCATATACAGCTGAACCTACAACCGTGAAGTAGAAAAGCATATATTTTGATAATCATGAAAATTTCCACTATTGTGGAGCCAATATCTACTTGTATCTTTTGTTAACCTTTTGGGTAATAAATAAATATTCTTGAATTGCATACAATCATTTGAATCATCATTTTCTTCAAATTGGAAATGCATGAACGTTGATCTTTGTCATGCTTTAATCACTCCAACACCCCAAGTATCTACAATCATTTTGTTGATTCATATTACTTGCTTCATCTTCTGATACATATAATTTACAGGAAGCTAAGAGCGATGGACGTAGTATTAGTGTTGAGACTTGTCCCCATTACTTGGCATTTTCAGCCGAAGAAATCCAGAATGGGGATACTCGCCTTAAGTGTGCCCCACCTATACGTGATGCTTCCAATAGACGTTTACTATGGAAGGCCTTAAAGGTTATTGATGTTTTCTTTTCCCCTCAAACTTCCTATCTTCCGTTTTTCTTGATCACATTGTCCTTCATTTTGGTATCAGGAGGGGGATATTGACATGTTGAGTTCTGATCATTCACCCACTGTACCTGAACTTAAGCTTCTTGATAAAGGTGACTTTTTGAGTGCATGGGGTGGCATATCGTCCTTGCAGGTACCTTGATCCTTCTTTTAGGTAAACAAGCTTCTTTGTGCTGACAAGTTCTTTTATACAGTTTTCTGCTTCTAGTTTCAATAACAACATTTGGTAATACTAGGTTGTGGTGTCACTTGACTCTCCATATACTGGATACAAAGTGCATCATGGGTGTACAATTCCTAGGTTTGATTCAGATCCAACTCAAACGAGCTCCATAACCCATTTCCGATTTTCTTATAAAATTTTAAAAACATTTTTCTAGTTATTGAAAGACTTGGTTTTGATATCGGTGTTTTGGAGTAATTGTGTGTACTTGAGTACAATATCATCTATTAGAATAACTAGTATAAAGTGTACCCAGAGCGATGGCCCAACAACAGTGCGCATCGGGAGTTAATCGCTGTGGTGGGAGTTTGACTCCTGGTGGTACACAGCTTTGGCCTCTTGTCATAACAAAAAAGAGAGACTAGTGTAAGTGCATTCTTTAGGGAAATTTTAACCATAAAAATGTGATTCCATGTCCCTAAAACCTTGGAAATTATTATTTACATGTTATTTTGGACAAGTAGATTGAGCTTTATTAAAATTAGAACAATGAAGTATCTTATCTTTTTAACTTATAAATTGATGTAGATGTTATGTATAGAATTAATATAGGTTGGTTAAAATGGAGGGGTGTATCAGGTATTCTATGTGACTATTAAAGTTGAAAGGTAAATATTATAGGGCAACAATTAGACCTACTATGTTGTATAGTTCTAAGTGTTGGACAATTAATTGTCAACATGTACAAAAGATATTCGTATTGAGATAGATGAGTGGAGGTTATTAGAAACAAATTGGGAGTATTACCAATTTAATAAAATGAGAGAAAATCGTTTAAGATGGTTTGAACAAATAGAAAGATGACCAAAGAAAACTCCAATAAGAAGGTAAGAAAAAATAGGTTATAAAAATATTAAAAAAGAAGAAGAAGACTACAAAAGTGTTGGAAGAAATCGGTAAAGCATGATTTAGCTTATGTTGAGCGAACGGTTAGCATGACACACGACCGAGCTCTGTGGAAACAAAGAATCCATGTAGTTGATCCCATCTACTATGGGAAAAAGGCTTAGTTGTTGTTGTTTAACTTATAAAACAAAGACCTATGCTTCTAAATATCACACCCTGGTTTGTGGGGCCCATCAGGATCAACCTTGACGTTGACCTTTCTGACTTGGCACATGAGCCCGATGCATGAAATAGTAGAAAATTTACAGTCTGAAGACTCTGAGCAAATTTTCTTCCAAATTCTGATCTTCACAAGATCCAAATAAGTTCACACCTTCAATATCGACATGTGATCAAATTACAGACTAAGAACTAACATAATGTTACATTAAATACAAACTACAACAATCTTTCTGAACATGTAACTTCCTCGCTCTATTTCACATATGATCTTCTCCCTGGTCGACCCGGCAAATCCTCAACTAGAGTTTTAACCTGTATTTTAATATGTAAAATAATAATAAAAGTGGGGTGAGGACACCGACTTGCCTAGTAGGTGGACTCCCATATAGCATACTAGAAGCCTGCACATTTCAAAACATAATAGAAGCATGCACATTTCAAAACATATGTAGAACGTTTGATCTTCTAATTAATTTTAGAACTATTCATATCACCACAATCACATGTGCAATTGCCCTCACACATGCACCTGATTTAAGTTTCGACAATTAGGCTCATCAACTTGGCTAGGGACGCAGGAGTCTAGCCCTCCTTAACACCCAAGGCATGCTCACATTCACACCGGCTTTCACAGGATGGTGGCCCAGGGACACACATCCTGCCGGAACGTTTGAGGAGAAACAATTTGCATGCAAGGCTAGCATCCTCATACAATTAAATTTCAATCTTCATTCTTATTCATATTAGCCAAACATATAATCCATTTACAATATCAACACAAAATACATGAGTAATTAGTATATTTTTAGCAATAATCATCACTAATACTGATGTCTTTCAAAATAATACTCATGCACAAGTATAACGTACATGACTATTAGCAAGCTTGCATATACTTTCTAGAGTAGTTAAACATATAATCAATCATCTTTCCATCAGATAAATAGGTATTTATAAATCAATCAAAAGATATGCACCTTAAAAGCTACGTTAGAATACCCCCAGCAGGTGATATAAAGAAGGGAGAACCCACCTTACCTGAACCCCCTAAAATCTGATTCTTAGCTCACATATCCAAGTCTTTCTCCACAATCTTTCCTAGATTTATTCACAGAACATTAATAAATATAACAAAATGTTAAAGTTCATTTGATAAGAAATTCAGGGGTCCGAATCGCATGCGAATTGGACTTTTGTATGGCTTCCGAATGACCGAAAAACCATGAATGTATCCAAAATATCCTGGCAGGATCCAAAAGTAGATCCAAACCCACTTATTAATTATACCGGATCATCCGGACACTGCTTTGCATTGGATGTGACATGTCACCTGGACAGGTCGAGCGGCATTGCATTTGAAATTTGAGTTTGGATCTGGACTCAAGCATAAACTCGACCCAAGTACCATGGCATTCAGAAACCTACTTCGGCAGATCCAGCTGGTGGTTGAAGGTAGGCCCAAAGGGCAAAAGGTGTGCTGGTTGTTGCCCTATACGATAGTGGTTGGATCACCTTCTGTGGGTGGAGTCACTGGGAACTCAGGGCAGTTGTAGTTGGGTCTCAAAAAGGCTTTTGGAGGCCAATTTTGGCCATTACAGGTAGTGGTTGTGATTGGGCAGGCCACATTGGCCCGGTCCTAGAAGTCAGCAGGGTGACCCAACCAATCCTATTACATCTTAATATTCCCAACTTTTAAAATGATCATGGTGGAAATTCCAATCAAAAGTGGATTCATCATCATTTCTCTAGAAGATACCAAAAGCCTTCTTGCACACTAATGGCATCAGTTATATGGCTTCTTAGTCACCATTTTAACCTAGATCTTGTATCATATTTTCCTTTAAATCCAAAATAGTAATATATGATTCATTATTTCCTTGTTTCCTTAAAACACTTTTGAGGCCTTCCTCTGCCTTTTGTTAAGTATTCACCATCTAATTTGTTTCCGCTTCTTGCTGAAGCCCTATCTAGCTTCTTCTCAAATGTCTAGACTGTTGAAAATGTGGGAGCACCGTAGAGATTGAATATCACAAAACGATAACAAACGGTGAAGAGAAAATATGGAGATCGAAGGAGGGAGCAGGCCCTCCAATGGAGGTCCCCCCTCTCTCTCTTTCTTAATCTTAATCTCTTAACCCTAATACAAGAAGTCCAACCCTTATATAATGGGCTGATAAACATAAAATGACCAAAATGCCCTTAGTACTACAGGCAATTACAATAATACTTAAACATCAAAATTACTAAAACTGACACTAAAAGCATATTCTTCAACATAAACCACCTTATGCATGTCCCTTTTATTCTATTTTCTATTGGCTTCTTGTGCTGAAGTTTTATCTTTCCTCATCTTCACCTTACCATAAAAGCACTACTGGTCTTATAGAAGTTTGAGTGGTATCTCTCAGTTGCAAAGAGCATCCTGATAGATCTCTTTGGTTTGGGCATTCTACTTTAATTTTTTTCATAAGGTGTCTATCAATTCTCGGATCTTGTTGGAAGACCAATCATAAACCCTACACCTGCCAGCCAGACCGTTTTCTTGATTTTTCTGGCCACTAGTTGGTAGACAATTTCAATCTATATACCATTGAAAAGCTTGAAGAGAGATGAACCTATCAACTACCTTACCTTCACGACCCCTTACATAGCTTGGGTTGAATGGGTTTGGCCCCGAAACATTACGACAGCCTGTGAGAAATTCTAATAGCAAACCCGCATGCTTTTCCATTGGAATTTACGGCCATCTTGTGGGGCTACCGACGTGGTCGGGATAGACCGAGAGAACCTGAAAACCTTATCCATGCCACCTTCTTTCTAATTCCATCATCTTTTCAGCCATCTAACCACCAAACAAAGGCGAACTTTAAGCTTTGCGACCAAATACCATATGGTAGGGGTCGTCAAAGTGCCTGATCTATTGGCAACATCTGGACTGCGGAAGCCAATGCCCGATCACGTTGGAAAACAAATGCACATGTAGAAAATTAAAAAATCAAACCAAGTTGAAGGACTTCAATTAGTGGCGGTGGATTTCCACACATTACTCATCAAATTCCATGTTTTCACATCCCAATCAAATGCTGAAAGTTGTGTTAACCTAATTAGATCCCTAATCCCTCAAGATTTATACGGGTAATCCTCAAATTAATAGGATATCCTTTCCTTATCAAGTTAGGGTTTGCATACGTATTTGAACCCTATATTTTAGGTTGGCTTATCCCCCCACCCTCTCTTCTTTACTGCATGCTTTTGGACCTCAGATCCAAATATCCAGGTGTGGGACCATATTCAATCTGGGGTATTGCAAAAAGAAAATGTGTGATGTGTTGATTCCACGGCGGACAAATCTATATGGCTAGTCTTAGAGAAACACTTCGAAAGAGAGTAAACACGATAGTTTTCATATATGGTTACTAACATTGAACCTTTCATGATAAACAATAGATGAGTAAAAACAAAGTTAACATTATCTAAGTACCCACAAATTGATGGTACACTAAAAAAGTGCATGTTTTCATTGTGAGGTTAATGATCTCAGCTTCCTTTTGTATATTCAAGCTTGAGATGGACAAGTTTCAACTTTCACTTTTTCTGCCTCTTAAAGAACAACTATTCTGACCTCGACAAGATATTATTTTACAACTACATTTACCTAATTTGTTCATCTTTAGAAGTTGTGCCACCAGTACCAGTACCTGTACACTGGGGTACAAGAATGTTAAGTACTCATCATGCAAGTATGTAGACCACAGTAAAATATGAGAAAATATTCACATGGGGGAAGGCATTTGTGCAGTTTGTGCTCCCTGTGACATGGTCATATGGGCAAGAAGATGGCATTACTTTGGAACAGTTATCTTCATGGTGGAGCGACAGACCTGCAAAACTTGCTGGTCAAAGATTAAAGGTGCTTTCTTTTTCCCCAAATTTCATTATTCTGGTTTCTTCATGGGGGTTAGTTTCATATTATTCCTAGTTCATTCTTGTCCAATGACATGACATATTCCTTCTACTTGCAGAAACAAAGTGTAGAAGTTCAAGCTTGTTGTATGTAATGTGTAATAACTATGGGAGCATATATTCTTGAATTATAGGCTTTAGTTATGCTTACTTTGCTTCAATCAGTTGTTACTGAAATAGACACCATGCAGGGAGCTATCAGAAAAGGGAATGATGCAGATATTGTTGTATGGGATCCTGATGCTGCCTTTGAGATTGATGAAAATTTCACAATCTACCATAAGCATGTGGTATGTGGCTCTTGCAACTCATTGTTTGATCTACTTGTATTCATTTTTCCTGGCATAACGATATATTGTTGGGATGCTAATGGTGACAGAGTTAGGGTTGACACAAACATAGTGAGTGGTCTGCCTTGAACTGCAGTATCACTTATTACAGTGTAAAGTTGGTTAGAGTTTCATACCTTCAGATTTTTTCATAGTGGCATAACTGGTAAATTGTGTGCATTTCTCTCTTCCTGTTTTTAGAGAAAAAATAATTGTTATAGATGGTGTTACGGGACAAAATTGGATAATACAACTCAGTTCTAAAACTAATGCAAAGATAGGGGAGGGACTCACTGTGATGGGTGGGAGAACAGTAGGAAGCACTGAATGGAAATCGACTGCGAATGTGGATGGAGGAATTCTGTTAGGTTTGTAGACAGCCCTTTGTTCATATCTGATGTCTGATAATACTGAAGAGTGCAAGTCCCAAAGAGAGATTGGTTCACCAGTCTGAATCACCTGGTGTTTCTCTACTTCCAGACTCTCACCAAGCTTTCAGTAGCCAAACCTTCCAATGGAGTTCTCTTTGAGATGTTTGGAACACGAGCAGTATCCCAATATGCAGAGATGGCCTACTCTATTCATGTGTCCCTGACACATGAAGATACGTAAGCAATAAAAACAACTCTAGGAGAGTCCCATGTTTGGAGGGAGTTGTAGTCCATCTAGAGTAGACACTTTCTAACAAGATAATGTCGAAAAAGTATTATTTGTGGAAGGGGCCCAAGCTACAGTTCCAGTGTCGGCATACAAACAAGTGTGCTGATGAGGGGAGCAGATCAAGGGGAATAAAGGTTGAACTCTTGGACAAAAGCTTCGCCAAAATTCAGCATACTCAGCCAAGTAGCAGAGAAACGGCTGATGCCCTCTGCATAGGTTCCTAGGGAATAAGAATGACAACAGATTTCTTCAGGTTGGAAGGAGCACGATTCAAGTGGAACCATGAGGGTGCATTGACAGAATCGTTGTGACAGACTTCACAGAAGTGTCTAAAGAAGTTGCAAGACATCCTATCAGGACCTGGTGCGTTGCTCAAGGGCAAAAGCCATTGTGCTCATGTCAGTTCCAGAGTTCAAGGCCTTTCCAATGGGTTTTATAGCTGCAGGGTTAGACAAAAGAGAGGAAAACCAACGATCTCACTGCTAATGGGAGTTTCCATTTCGAAGTTTCCTTCAAAAACATGCGATATTGATTTGGGAATTTCCTTGTGCTTAAATGATATGAGAATGTTGGGAGGTGGAGAACAGATTGGTTAAAAGGGGAGACCTACCTTAAACCTATGTTACACAAAACACTTCTAATAGGGTGGTGCACCTGTGGTCCAGGACACTCCCAACATCCGACACTGGTACTTCCCCTGTGTACAAGTCGGCACTATTGGTATCAATGACTTTGAAAAGTGAGCTTTTATTCTAAGTTCAGATGTTATCTACTATGTAAATTTCCTATATATACACATTTCACCTGAATCAGTGCTTCTTGTGAGATGCCTTAAAACCTCTAGCTTAACTGCATGGCTTACTAAAATGATGATTTTACATGGAAATCCTTTTTCAACTTTTGAAGTTCTTATTGACTTTCACATTATGGTATGTTTTTCTCTGGTCTGCGCTAGCATATACATTATCTGTTTCTGATTTTCTTTTTCACAGATTACACCTTATTCTGGTAGGAGATTTTATGGCCAAGTCTTGGCAACTTTCGTGAGGGGAAATCTAGTTTACAGTGATGGTTTGCATGCTACCGCTGCTTGTGGTGTTCCTATTTTTGCGACCTAACTGAGGACATGAAGCGATCCTCTGTGTTTGTGTAATAATTGAAAACTTAAGTTTATATCTTGTTTAATTTTTACGTACTTATCACTGCAGCCTATGTTGGTATGTTATTTACAATTGTGTTCTCATTGCTGCTGTGTAACATGACATCGTCTTTTTTCTTTTTCTGTTATTTTAATTTTTCTGGTGTGTGTGTGTGCATGTGCGCTGGCGCCTGTGTTGTCAACCCTCTCCACTGGGATCTCCGGTTTGACACTTTGAAGTTATTGGTGCATCACTCGTACTTAAGTGCCTAACTATTAAAGTGTCACAATTCCCAAGCTAGTTGCCGAATGTCAATCATTCAAAAATGCCAGTATAGTTGCGGCAAAGTATGTTCTGCCGTCAAATAAGGCCATCGATGTTATTTCCGCACCAAGTTACTGTGATCTTATTCACAACATTATTTCTCAGTTGGGGATCAGCTAAGATTGTTGAACATTGACATCAGACCATAACTTTCTAAGGATATTGAAAGGTGGATGCACACATTTGGTTATGGTGCATTGTGACTACATTTGATTTAGTATGCCGTTATTTTGGAACCGTGATTAATTTGCCAAATGATGACATTCGGCCATGCCTCTAACAATATTAATTGTACTGAATGCTACAAAATGAGTTGTGAATTCATGCAATTCAAGTTTGGTGAATGCGCAATAGTCCGCCGACTATACCTGTATTTTCTTCAAGTTCATTGTACATGTTCAAGCTGACTTAATGAAAGTTTAGGCTTACAATCAGAATCATACAGCAAAATTTTTAAATGTACATGAAAGCCTTTAGCAACAAATGAAATATTCATATATGTTACATCATAAGTATCTTAAAACGCTAAAACCAACGATTTGTCGGTCGGAAAGTGGTTTGTTATATGTGTCCGTAAGCAAGGTCTCGAGTTTGAGTCTTGTGAATGGAGAAACCTCCATTGGGGGAGCTTTACCGCATAGTGGACAGAGCTGGTTTGAGCCAGATCAGTCGGGGTCCATGTGGGTTACTGGATACCAGTGGTTTATACAAAAAGAACATAAGCGCACACTCTTTTTACTGTACACACATTCTTTTTGTTACTTTTTTCAAAATACTCTTGGTCATTTTTAGTAATTATGAAAATATCATTTAGTAAAAAAAATGATATCCTCTCTCTTCTCATAGTTGTTCTTTTCATTCTTCGTTCTCCCGCTCATTTCAGTCATCTATTATTTGATCTACAACTATTATTAATAAAAAAATGGATCAAAATTTGTTGAAAAATGGAGAATTAAAAAAGAAAGAGAAACAAATAAAAAGAGGATAAAAAAGACCAATTCAAAGGGAGATTTGTCATTTTATCAATTTATATTATGGATTTGGTTTTGTTTTTTTGTTTTTTACATTGATTTTTGGTTGATTTCTCGATCGGAATTGAAAATAAAGAATTAGGACATCTCGATGGAAGAGCTGCAACTCAGGTGCATCTCTCTCATTGGAGAGACGCTCTAGAGCCACGACTTTTTGGTCAGGATGCGTTATTTTTTGTATGTTTCTTGATTTTCTTTTTTTTATATTTTGTTCTTGATTCTTATGGTTGTTGTTTTTCTATTATTGAGTTGCGTCTTTCTTATTATTTATTTCGTTTTTAGTTTTATTTGTTGTTGTTTTTACAAATAAAAAATAGACAAAGAAGAAAAGAGTGCATTGAGCTATTTGGACTAAATGGTGGAACCTCAAAAGCGAGAAATAAGATATATTTAAATAGAAAGTTCTTCAAGGAGATGCTTGGAATTATGTTAGTACACCTTGTGATATGTGAAACAATATGGCTATACATATTAGGAAAAGTGGCGGAAGATATGTTAGGTGAATCTAAGGGAGGTGTGCCGGTACAAAAAGAAGTTTGGTGGTGGAGTGAAGTAGTGCAAAATAAAATCAAGGCAAAGAGGGCATGTTACAAATTACATTATGCTAACTTTAGAGACTTATAAGAAAGTAAAGAATGAAGCGAAAAAGGTCGTCAGTGAAGTAAAAGCTAAAATTTGGGAGGATTTATATAAAAAAATCAACTCAAAAGAGGGTGAAAGACATATTTTTAGGATAACTAGGGCTACAGATAAGAAAACTAAAGATCTTAATTCTGTTAGATGCATCAAAGACGAGGATGAAAAAATTCTAGTGGCAAATGATGATATAAGAAATAGATGGAAAAACTATTTTTATAAGCTTTTTAATGAAAATAAAGATGTTAGTATTGGCTTAGGAGAGTTGGCCAAATCAGAAAAGTATATAAACCATAATTTCTATCGACGTATTCAAAAGAATGAAGTCAAAGATACTCTTAAACATATGAATGTGGTAAATCAATACGACCAGACAATACTCCTATAGAAGTTTGGAGAAACAGGAATCACTTGGCTCACAAGACTATTTAATGAAATATGGAGAAACCAAAAGTTGCTCGAGGAATGGAGAGTGAGTACACTTATACCTATATATAAGAATAAGGGAGACATTCAGAATTGTGCAAATTATCGATGTATCAAGTTAATAAGCCATACTATGAAATTGTGGGAAATAATTATCAAACGTAGATTAAGACAAGTATCGAGTACAACAGAGAACCAATTTGGATTCATGCTACACACATCTATTGTTGAAGCGATTCACCTTTTGAGATGTCTTATGAAACATTTTAGAGCAAAAAAGAAAGACCTTCACATGATATTTATTGATCTAGAAAAAGCTTACGATAGAGTAACGAGGGAGGTTCTTTGGAGAACCTTGAAAAAAAGAGGTATCCCATTGACATACATAAACCTTATAAGAGACATGTACGATGGTACAAAAACATGTGTGATGACTCATGGATGAATGACAAACTTCTTTGAAGTTAATATTGAGTTACATCAAGAATCAACTTTAAGTCCATACTTATTTATAATAGTGATTGATGAGTTAACAAAAGATATTCAAGATGAAGTACCTTGGTGTATGTGATTTGTATATGGCATTGTGTTAGTGGAGGAGTAAGAAAAAAGTTAATATAAAATTGGAACTATGGAAAGAAACATTAGAAAGTAAAGGCTTCTCACTTAGTAGAACAAAGACAAAATATATGAAATGTAAATTTAATTATTTGGTTACTTCAGAGGACATAGAAATTAAAATTGATACACATTACATCCCCAAAAGGAAAGTTTTAAATACCTAGGGTCAATTTTTCAAAGTGATGGAAGAATTGATGGAGATGTTATGCATAGAACGCATAGAATTAATACTGGTTGGTTAAAATGGAGAGGAGCATTAGGTATTCTTTGTGATAAGAAGATACCATTAAAGTTAAAACATAAATATTATAGAGCAACAATTAGGCCTGCCATGTTTCATGGTTCTAAGTGTTGGGCAATTAATCATCAACATGTACAAAAGATGTCTGTGACATAAATGAAGATATTGAGATGTGGATGAGTGGTCATACAAGAAAAGACATCATACATAATGAGGTTATTAAAAACAAATTAAGAGTGACACCAATAGAGGATAAAATGAGAGAATATCATTTAAGATGGTTTGGATATATAGAAAGAAGATCAAAAGAAGAATTGTAAGAAGGTATAAAATGACCGTATACATAATGAGGTTATTAAAAACAAATTAAGAGTGACACCAATAGAGGATAAAATGAGAGAATATCATTTAAGATGCTTTGGACATATAAAAAGAAGATCAAAAGAAGAACCTATAAGAAGGTATGAAAAACTAGATTTTGAAAGTATTAAAAGAGGTAGAGGACGACCAGAAAAGTATTGGAAAGAAACAATAAATAATGATATAGCTTGTTGTGAGTTAACTGCTAACATGACATATAATAGGGCTTTGTGGAAACAAATAATCCATGTAGCCGACCCCATCTAGTATGGGAAATGGCTTGGTTGTTGTGGCTGTTTTAGTTGTTTTCTATTCTTTATTCTATATATTTTCAATGAGATTCTTAAGAATATGCATTTAGTTGCGAAAAAGACAACAATACCTTCGAGACAAACTCGAGCAAAATTTGATTTTTCCTTCGAGGAGAAGTGGCAGACTATTTATCCCCATGAGCAACTTGCACCAAATCATGAAAGCCTTCTTTATTTTCAAAGAGAAGTGCAAGGTGTTGAGCTCTAAGCTCCTTAAACTGAGCTTTCGTTTTCATTTCTTCGTGCCCTTCCACTTTTGCTTTTCTTTGTACCTCTTGAGGTTTGTTTTGGAGACCTCCAAATTTCTTTCATCTTGGATCCTCTTGTACAACCCTCCAAAATGATAATTTTCCTTGTAATGATCAAAGTTAGCTCCATGTCCAACTTGCAGTTGTATATAATAGTCCAATTGATCAATTATTGATTATAGCCCATCCATAGTAGCCTACAGGAACAATTAGGGTTTGTTTTGGTAAATCAGTTAACCCTTTCTTGTGGTGTATGATCCCTGATTGTAATTCATACCCTCTATGACTTGGCCACCAAGGGACTCTTGAATAGAATTTGCACATGAAATAACACAGTTGGAGAATTGTTTGTGCATGTCTTCAATAGTCGCCGAATAACTTTTTACATAAAATTAGTTGCATTATGGTGGTAACATCTAGAATGATAGTCGTACAAATGAAAGAATTTGTTCATGAGTTTGGACTAACTAGTTTTGCTCCTCATTGGTTTCTCGTTTGCAATCTATCTAAGAAATTCAAGTCTTGGTACATCTTTACTCAGTTGCTCATGAACTTGACTGCAATGTGGGTTTGGTTTCACGAAAGGATTGTGCTCCTCTATTAGAACATAAATGCGACGAATGTGAACAAATATCTATTTTGTAAGGTATATGGCCTTTTTGGCTGCATGTAGTGCAAACTCGAATACAAGGACATAGTCAGATATTTAGGTCAAGCAAGAAGCGTGATCCACATTAAGTCTTTCGACTTCAAGGTGTGTTGTTGAGTTGATTGTAGGTACGAACCAAGGGTGTTGCAACAAAGCATAATACTTTAATAGCCAGAATCAGCACAATCTTTCAAAGACTTTCCTTCACATCACGTGGCCTTGTAATGCCACGCAAGTTGTGGATTTACCTCCCTTTCTTGATAAAGTACGGTTGTTCTTCACCATACAAGGGGACACACTAGTTCGTCGTGGTCCACAAATGCATACCATGTATATATATATATATATATATAGAGAGAGAGAGAGAGAGAGAGAGAAATTAATACATGCACACATGAATATATGCTTAAAATTCTCAAAGATCTCAATCGTTTGATCTTTAAGATAACAATTGAGATCTTGAAGTAAAAAACAACTTGTATTGGTGCATTTGCACCTGGTAAAAGTACCAATGTATTTTTTGCTTTTAAAATTTAAATTTCTACTCCCGATTTCACCAATGAAACGGTTGAGATTTAAAAGCACGTGTAAGCATTGATTGACTTGCACATGAACTATACTCTCTCTATATGTATAAGTATATATATATATATATATATATGTGTGTGTGTGTGTGTGTGTGTGTGTGTGTATGTGACCCATGCTTCAATTATAAAGAGGGGCCTTGATTCAAAGTATTAAAAAAAAAGTATTATTATTGTGCAGGAGCGTATGATATGAGCACAGCATGTGGGTAACTGATCGGCCACATGCAGCATGTGTGTAACGAACCCATTTACAGATAGACTACAATCCTTTATCAAAAAATATTGAACTAAAGCATGCATGCATTCCAAATCTAACACAAAAATACAATTATGGATGAATTTCTTATATATGTTATCCTGTGTCGATGCAACCCAAAATGTGGAATTCCATCACTAGAATTTAATTGATTGAACCTTTCTCTTGCCCATTCAAAATAACTGCCTGTTGTGCGTTTCACAACACTACCTTCTAAATCAAAGTAAGCTCACAAGAATCTCAAGATTCTTGGGTCCCCCTCGTATCAAATTATAGTTGAATAGTAAAAGAAGACCCCAAAAGCTGCCAGAGGAGGAAAGAATTCTATTCTATACTGTTGTTGTGATTGTGCATGTGGGAACCCGAATTCATATTGTTATTATAGATATGGCCTGTGCCACAAAAACCTGGAACGGAACTGAATCGGTCCTTTTCTAGGTCTGGATCCCGTTCTAGTTCTGCCACAAGGTGGGTTTCCACGGACTGGTTGGTTGTGTCCTTACAACGGCATCCCTTGGAACGGTGTTTTGACTATAGACTACTACTATCCCCCTGCCTTTACCCACCGGCAGGTAGTTCTCACAGGACAGCCTGCATCTTATAGTATTATGTGGGTGTAGGCTCTCACCAGGCGGTAGCATTAGTGGGTGTGGTGTCAAGTGTAAACCACTTCGGGTCTGGTCCAACCTGCCGGGCCCGATCAAACGGGGCACATTGTGTACGTTTAGGCCATTGAACAAGGGCCCAAACGGGTCTCATCACTACCCAATGAGACGGTAATGTAGGGTCGCCTCTGACCGCTGGCTGTCCCCATACCATGTGGAGCTCATGTCAGATCAAACACATAATTTAAGTATCATAAAGAGCGCATGGTCCCTTGAGTTCTTTTTCTCCTTTTTCTTAATAGAAAAAAGGAAGCCCTCGAACAAAAAAAAAGAAGACGAAGGAAACACCACCATGTGCCAGTGCCAAAAGTGGAAGCCCTAAAAGTGCGACTTCTAGTTCTCAAAAGTTTCCTCAAGGGAAAAATTGAATAGTTAGGAGCATGAGGATAAGGTGCCCTGGACCCATATCTGACCCGATGCCCCTACACACACATTCCCCTTATTTTTATCCTGTACTTACCTGTTACCCACCCAACCCGTACCCTCCTTGTTAAGGTTAACCCCAACCTGTACCTGCTTGTTATGGGGATCCCTATATCCATACCCGCTGGGTATAAAAATACCCATCCTGGTCTGCCCCATTACCATCCCTAAGTTTAGAAGTTTAGGACTCTAATATGCATTTCTTTGAAATAAGATCTAGGCTCTAGAGGATTCTCTTCTGAATAAGTATGTGATGCACATACCATAAATAATGCATATTAGAGAGTATAGGCGTTTTCTATAAATATATGCACCGTTCGACAATGTATATGATGCAGAACAAATGGGAGATAATGATCAAACACCCCTCTGATAGAAGGCAATCTCTGTCCCAACAAGTTGTCCGCTGTAAGTATTGACGGTCCGCTCAGGTTTGACTCCCAAACCTGACTGGTGGGGCAAGCATGGGTCTAACAAGAGTTCTGTGTCCCCTCTATCATATCCATGAAAATTGTTCTTAGAAGTGCCCGGTGAATGCGATAATCGTACCTGATTCACTCAATCAGATTCTCCTCAATATGCAGTGAAATAACCAAGCTTCGAACAACCTTTTTTCTCTCCAAAACCTCATGACTAGTATGTTTTCACGTGGAGTAGAGAAGAGATCCCTCGTAGATCCACCTATGCGACTCTAATTGATGGAGTTCATCAAGAACGCCACACATGTATATATGAAAGAGAAAGAAAATGAAATCACCTTTACTCTCCAAAAGTGAAATCTTTATTGAATTGCTTCCATCATCACAAAAGCTCAATGAGAGCTTAAATATTAAAACCCTAACAAGTGAAAATAGATCCTAATAAACCACTGCAGATCCGGATCAAATGCTAAAGCAAATGAACCTAATCTATACCCAAATTATATCAAACTGAACCCAAATAAACAATTCTCTGATCTTACGGACCATTTATTTCATAACCAAAACAAATAATAAAGACCCTTAATGCCGTTAGCCTTACCAACTTTGCTCTTTAATTTTTTAAAGATGTGACTCGTACATGTGTCACTTGCTTATTGTGAGGTGGGTTTCCACTTAAGGAGTCGAACACAAGCAAGGCTGGAGTACAAACATGACTGGTTTGGAATCAGTGGTTCCAACCGAAACTTAATCAGACCAGGAATTGGAATTAGAGACCACTTCATTCGATTTTGGTTCTATCTTTTATGGAATTGGAATAGAAACCGGCAATTCCAAACCAAAACCAGAACCGGTCCTGTCTTGGTTCAATTCTGATTTCTGGTTTCAAGAAAACGGAAACTGGTGATTTGGAACTGCTCAAAATCAGCAGGCTCGAGTATGTCTCACTAGGGTCACCAACTTTGACCTAATAAACGGTCTACCCCGTAATCATTTTCTACGAGACCCGAACCCACCCGTTCTCGTTCTGGTTGGGCAGTGCCTGCTTTGATTTGGGTATAAACTAAAGAAGTATCCAAGAACCCATACCCGAGTCGGATTATATAAATTATTAAGAAATAAATAAATAAAATTGATTTTTCATCCAAAGGACACGCCTTTCTCTTCTGCTTTTCCGGCTTGGCTGGCCTAAGCCTGCTGTGCCCGTAGAAACGTGTGGGCAAGCACGAGCCAACCCACGGTTCTCTAACTGCCGGCCTGGTCACAAAAGCGAAGCCAAAAGAAGAATGAAACCAAAGGATCCATGGGTCCCACCATTTCGTTCCCCTCGCTTAAAGTCTCAAAGAACCCTAGGCTCTCAGCCACGAGCTTCATTATACAAAATTGCCCTTGACCGTTCACTTCTATTTCAAGGATATCCGACCGACACAATTTCTTTCCTTTAAATAGGTTATTGTTGAAAGAACAAAAGATCACCTGCTCACAGCCTCGACTCACAAGTTTAAGGTCATGAGTTCGATATGCGCACATCCAGCTTCTTCAGCCGCACCACTATGCCGAAAAAAATGGTTTTGACACTTGTCAATTGACTAGTTTCTTTACAATGGATTAGTTTAGAAAAACTGCTAACTAATAGATAATAAGTATCGCATCATCCGCAGTATATAATAAAATAAGATGGCATGATTGTGCACTATCTTGGATGAGCACATACTACGCAAACTTCTATTTTCAGGGTTACGATCACTCCGAGTATCGAACTCACGACCTTCAACTTGTGATCTGATCCTGGGTGAAATTTTTACTCTTTGTACACCTTTCATATGATTTAGGATCAAGTGGGGCGATTGTCAAACCAAAACTAAGGCTCGCAATAATTGTGGAGGCCGGGGTGGCCGGAGGAAGAACGACGATTCCCCCCAACGGAAACAATAAATAATCCCCACGTTGGCTGCATGCCTTCCCAAAGACAGAAGGTACACCGAGAGTTAAGGGGAACGGGCCCCCACCGTCGGCAGGGGCAACCAACGGTCACACGAGGTGGAGACGGAGGAGCTAGGCTTCCCCCCTCCACACTATGAGATACAGTGGCTTATCTCATAATTTCTATACATACTCGGGGCATTAATCCAATACCGCCAAACAAGGGAAAAGTAACGGCCATCTCCCTCTCCCTTCATTAATTTATTGAAGCAGAGACGGTGAAAGAATAAACTGCGAAAGGGGGAAGCACTTCCCTCCTTTTTATTCTTGTGCTTTGCTCTTTCCGCACAGTCTCTTCTCACTGCGGGTTGCCTCTCTCACTCTCTGTGAGCGACTTGAGGAGAAAATGGGAGCCCTGATTCGTTATGCAGCGGGAGTGCTCTTGCTCTTCTCTCTCTTTTCTGGCGGATCTCCGCTCCCTCCCTACGAAGACTACCACTGGCACCCCGCCACCGCCACCTGGTACGGTAGCCCGGACGGAGACGGTAGCGACGGTAGGCTTCCTCTTTTTATCTCGATAGTGAATTTGCATTTGTGATTACAAGAAGCTAAAGAGAATGGGATGGGTGGTGATGGATGCAGGTGGGGCGTGCGGCTACGGGTCGCTGGTGGACGTGCGGCCGTTAAAGGCAAGGGTGGGCGCAGTGAGCCCGGTGCTCTTCAGGAACGGCGAAGGGTGCGGGGCGTGCTACAAGGTCAAATGCACTGACGGTGGGATATGCTCGAGGCGGCCGGTGACTATCATCGTCACAGACGAGTGCCCCGGCGGATACTGCTCCAACGGCCGAACCCACTTCGACCTCAGCGGCGCTGCCTTCTCGCGCATGGCAATGGCCGGCCTTGGCTCACACCTCCGCGACCGTGGCGAGATTGATCTTCTCTACCGACGGTATATAACTCACCTTCTTTCTTTTCTTTGTCTCTACTCTCTCTCTCTCTCTCATACGTTAGAGATTAGTTTGACGAGGGTTTTCCCGATTACTGCCTATTCAGATTTTCTTTAGTTGCCCCCTTTTTTGCCTTTGACCTAGATGCCCTCGCCTCGAGTAAATTTATTCTCACCCACCACCGTTGACAACGACCAAAAATAATATCATGTAGCAGCGAACGCCTCACCTCTGTGAAGTTCAAAAGTTCGTTAATTGGTGTAATTGACATGAATTCAGTATTAGTTCCTCTTCTCAACCGACTGTGTTCGTCGGCTTGGTGAGAGATTTAGTACGAGATATGGTGCTTTAGTAGTGGAAGTGGCCGATCGACATTGACCCGAGGCATGCCATCGAATTTTAGAAGATCAACAAAGAGGCCAAGGTTGAATATGTGAGATGTAATACATAGTTAGGTCCTTCATAAACAGTTTCATATGATATTCAATTTCATCCCAAAAGAACATCTAAATTCGGCACTATTGTTCTGTCATTTTTAATGACGGAAGGGCTCTTAGCAGCGGCTATAAGGTGGTAGCAGGCCACTGCGACCAGCAGAGGTACCTTATGCATAAAATATGGCATCTTCCATAAATTTCGCAGTAACAACAGATCTTGGTAACTTCTTTTGAAGTATTTGATGTCATTTGTTAATGGTAATTTTCGTTGATTACATTATCTATTGAGGTCAGTTTAGGCATTTCGTAACGTTGAAAAAGGTCGTTTTTCACCCTTACCGCGTCCATCCGACGCTGATTTACTTTTCCTTCGCGGAAAATGTCGGTGGTCACTTTTGACCTCTTCTCGGAGGCAGAAAGTGTGTTGACCCACACACCACTCTTCTGCTATTTCATACCCGATGCTCTCTCTTCGAGTGTTGAGGCTTAGATTGAAAATTTTGAGGCCCAAATGAAAGTTTTTTGGTATATAACAAGATTAATTTTCGGGGTATTAATTCTTGACCGGAAAATAAGGAGGAGGAGACGGTTAAGAAATCCCTTTCCGACTCAGTGGTTTGTTTTCTATTATAATTAAGTGTTGTTGTTGGGTGTTGCAGCACAGAATGCATTTACCGGGGGAAGAACATAGCCTTCCATGTGAACGAAGGTTCGACGGAGTACTGGCTTTCTCTTCTCGTCGAGTTCGAAGATGGTGACGGAGATATCGGGTCCATGCAAATCAAGCCGGTATATCATCTTTTTTGTGTTGATTTACATTGCATTAAGCTCTTTTTCTTTCTTTTCTTTTTTTTGGTTCTCTTTTCAAAGCAGTAATAGTTCCGAATTAAGTGTGTTACAAATGGTGACGACAGGCGGGATGGAAAGGATGGGCACAGATGAACCACCTGTGGGGAGCGAACTGGTGCATCATTGGGGGTCCTCTGCAGGGGCCGTTTTCGGTGAAGCTCACCACTCTCAGCACGAACCGCACCCTCTCCACCAGGGACGTCATTCCGAGGAACTGGTCGCCCAAGGCCACCTACACCTCTCGCCTCAATTTCCTTTGACGCCTCTCTCTCCCACTTCGGCCGAAACTCCGGCAAATTTCTCCTTTCGTTGAGGGGGAAGAGTCTAATTCCCATCTTGGGAGAAAGTATTTTAATAAAGTAGACGTTGGCTGTTTGTGCGATGTGTGAGAGGCCAACAATTGCGGTTGAGCAGTCAGAGAGAGACAGAATGTCAGACGCAGCCGTTGGGATTTCAAAGGTATCCCATGCGCTCCTCTCCCTTTTTGTTTTTTCTTGGTATGAATAAACAAGTTACAGCTGCTGCTTCAGTGGGTGTCGTCCGTCCTGCACCCTCCGAAGGAGAGTGTGAACCGTGACTGTGAAGCAGAGAGCCTCTTCCATTTTCAATTTGTAATATTAGCAATGTAACAACATCAATATGTTATTATAGATTGTGAAATGTACTGCATGTTCAAGATAAAACGTGTCTTTTCTGAGATTGCCAAGGCCTGTGTGTATGCTCGAGGCCCTGGAAAGCTTAAATAGATCAGTATTGTACATCTCTTTGTAACGTAAAATGACATTATAACTTAAAATCGCTATTACAGGACCGTAAGAATAAAGAAAGACTAACGTTAAAGAAATTAAACAAAAAACGTTAATTTGTAACGGAAAGCCCGGATGCGAAAATTAGGAAGATGAAGCCGTCTATAATTGGTATCTGGTCCTAGTTGTCAGGAACATGCATACAAAAGTATACAATTTAAAAAAAGCAAAAGAAGAAAGAAAGAGGCGATGCTCGATCAAAAAGTCAGAGCAAAAAGACATAAGCTACGCTCTGTCGAAAAGGCATAAGCAAAAGAAGAAATGAATAGGCGAAACTTGGTCGAAAGCAGAGCAAAAGGGAAAGACAGAGGCAAGCATTGGGGCAAAGCGGCAAGCTCAATCAGAAGGGAAGCAGAGAAGCAGGCAAAAGGCAAGTGACGAGGCAGAGCGACAGACTCAACCGAAAGGCAGAGCGGCGAAGAGACACTGCCCAACCCCTTCTTCTTCATCTCCCTATCGCCTCTCTTTCTCTCTGCCCCGTTGCCCTATTCTTCTGTCTTTCTCTTTCTCTCTTCTCGAATCATTCATTGCCCACGGTTTTTTGAAAACTGCTAGTGATTTTTTTAAAACTTGATTTTTTATTTTACGAAACTGTCACTAGGTGAAATTATGAAAATACCTATATATTTTTGAGTAAAATATAATTTTACCCCTAACGACAAGAAAACAAAACTATCCTTTGACAGTTTTTGAAAATTACAAAGTTACCCCTATAAGATTGAAAATTCACAAATTTGTGATTCTACAAAAAGACAATATTGCCCCTATCTTTTTAAGAAAATTAAAAACAGGTTGGGGGGTCTAATTACATATCTACCCTCGATCAACCATGAATTTTACAAAAAAAACTAGGTGTCTTTTTACTATTTTGTCTCGAGTGTGTCTGAAATATTTTAAAATTTGATATAAGGGTAAAATTCTTGGTTTACCTCTTAGGTTTTTGAGAAATTACAGTGACACAAAATAAAGGAAAAAATTACTTAAAACATATATATATATCTTAGCACATAAATCTAAGTCACTTGAAACATTTAAATAATATAAGAGCAAGTTGATAACCAATTGGGGCAAACATGAGATCAGATAGAGGTGGTGAGTCTCTACAAATAGAATTCTGTAATGACTTTGGTATTTCAAAGCAAAATACAATGCCCAAGGTATCAATAGAATGGTGTAGCAGAAAGATATAACAGAATCTTACTGAATATTACAAGGTCCATGTTAATTGATGCATCTTTGCTAAGGGTATTATAGGAAGAAACAGTAAGCACAATTGTATATATTCTAAAGAGAGTGTCATGTAAAGTTTTGTTATCTACACCATATGAGATGTGGTCTGTAAGAAAATCAAACTTAGTTCATCTTAGGAGGTAAGGATCTATTGCTCATGTAAAGATCTTTGATGAGAATAGAAATAAGCTAGGCAGTCGGTACTTAAGATGTATATTTATTGGATAACCTAAAGGATTTAAGGGATACATGTTTTATCACAAGGACCATGAACTAATATAGAGTAGAAATGTTGATTTTTAGAAGATACTAAGATTGACATACTTGAAAGTAATGAGGATAATGTTGATAATCTAGTAGATCTAGATCAATCATCATTCGAATATATAGATTATCTTTCAGAACAAACCGAAACTTTAAGTTGACATAAAAGATCTAGGGTCACTCCATCCTACTTAAATGATTATCATACTTACCTTGTAATGGAAATATGTAACTAAGTGGATTTAGAGGAGTTGACCGATAACCTAACATATCGGCATACTATTGACTCATCTAAATCATTAGACTAAGTAAAAGTCATGGATAAGGAAATTGAATCCATTGAGAAAAAATAAGTCTAGGAATTGACTGATTTGCCTAAAAGAAGAAAAGTTATAAGCTGCAAATGAGTTCTCAAAAAGAAATATGAGGTCGATGAAAGAATCGATAAGTTTAAAGCGAGGTTGATTATAAACACTTTTTCGCAAAATGAGGGGATAAATTATATTCAGACATATTATCCTGTTGCAAAATTTGCATCTATAAGAATAATTTTGGCGATATTACTATATTATGATTTGGACTTACATTACTTAGATGTAAAAATTGTTTTCCTAAATAAAGATTTAGATGAGATCATATATATGCAATTACCTGAAGGATACATAGTTCAAGGCTAAGAAGATAAAGTATATAGGTTGAAAAAATCCCTATATAGCCTTAAACAATCACCTCATCAATGATATTTGACTTTTCAAAATATCATTATTGAACCTGGGTTTGTGGCTAATGAACTTGATCACTGTGTATATGTCTAAAATAGTGAGAGTCATTTTGTTATTTTATCATTATATATAGATGACATATTGTTGATTGAGAATGACAATAAGATGATTGTCAAAACCAAGTCATGGTTAAACTCAAGGTTTTAAATGAAGGATATAGGGAAACATCCTATATCGTGAGAATAAAGATTTCTTGAGATAAAGAATCTAAACTCCTATGCCTAAATCGGGAGATATATATTGATTATATCCTCAAGAAATTTTAAATGGGTGAATGCAAGTTTGCATCTACACACATTACGAAAGATGTTAAATTAGGTAAGGCCGATTGTCTTGGTGAAGGAGACGATAAGCCTAATGTTCCTTATGCACAAGTTGTGGGGAGCTTGATATATGCTATGTTATGTACATGACCTGATATCAACTTCATTGTTGGTTTTGTAAGTAGATATCAAAATAATCCTGGTTGGCAGAACTGAATAACTGTAAAAAGGATTCTAAGATATCTTAAAGGAACAAAATACTTTAAATTATGGTTTCAAGCAGATGAACTGAAAGTGGTAGGATATTCAAATACTGACTTTGCTAAGAGCAAATATGACAGTAAATCAACTTTTGAACAAATATTCTTGTTTGAGGTGAAGTTGTTTCTTGGGCTTGCAAGATACAGGGTTGTGTAGCGTTGCATACACAGAAGGCTAAGTATGTGACTTGCTGTATGGATGCAACTAGCGCCATTTGGATAAGTCGTTTCATTTGTAATTTGAAGTTAGATATAGCTAATGAGTCGGTTGCCATTTATTGTGAGAATAATACAACAATTACTCTGATTAAGAGTGGGGCTAATAACTTCAAAAGCAAGCATATAATGGTTAAATACCATTATGTTCATGATATAGTTATAAGAAAGGAAATATTCATCTCATGTATGCCAACAGATGATATGTTGGTAGACCCCTTGACTAAAGGCATAACAAAAGATCTTTTCTCAAAACATGTTACACATATGTGATTGAGATATGTTTGAATGATGTGTAGGTAAGAAACCACACAATAGGTAATGATGTTTTCTAACATACATGAGACAAAGTAGATGACTAATCTTTGGTCAAGTCACGAGTCTTGGGCTTCTCATTACTCTCTTCAGATTTTTATAGTAGGAACGACTACAACCCAAAGCAGTGAATGTTATTTTCTCGCATTCGTTTAATTCTAGTACTCCAATGAGTCTTTTCATGAAGAATTTTGATGATGTGCTTAAAATACATAGGTACCAAGAAAAGTTGTATGATTTTCAAATGAGAGATGGGGTTAAGCCATGTACATTTGATATCCATTTCTAGCACATATACGAGACATTTATACCTCTACTTTTGATGATGCCATGAGTAGATATAAAGTGATCTATATTTGAAGAGATAAAAGAGAAATAGTTTATCATATTACATACATGCAAAGTATTCAAGAATTGTCTACTTGTAGAAGTGGGTTTGGAATAATAAATGTGTTATATATGCTCATATGGTTGCAGTGTTTAGGGTTGAGTGTGTTCATCAATTACCAAATCGTTATATTCTTAAAAGGTGGATCAGAAATGCAAAGGTTGATAGCATCAACTAATGTAATTCTTTCATACCATGTATTGAGTGAGGTACACCACACAACTTGAAGGACACTAGAGCTACAAAAAGGCATTAGATTCTATTGACCAATTAACAATCCATCTCCAAGAGAAAAATGCACAATTAAGTTTTGATAATGCAATGGGTAGTGTTTGTAATCAACAAAAATCTAAGAAACTTAGAAATATATGTGTTGTAAGTTCTACAAAAGGTGCGACTAGTGAAATCATTTTATAAGATAAAGAAAAAGTTTGTGCCAAAGGTAGTGGGAAAAGAATTAAGTCTAACATGAGTGATAAGAAACCTACTAGAAATTGTCATATATGTTCTCGACTTGGACATGATGTTCGTACATGCTATCACAATCCCAAAAAATGGTATTGGCTAATTAACAATTAAATTTTTTTATAATATCATTTTGGTATTAGTATGTAAATTTAAAAAGATTATTTGATTAACATTTAATATATTGTTGTAGGTAATGCCATGGTTGTGGAAGGACATGTGATGATAAAAGAATTTTAATAAAGCAAAAGGTACTCATTCTCCTTATGTGAACTTTATCATATAATTTTTCTTGTATTTTGTTTAGATAATTTTGATAATATGTATATATGTTAAATTGATTCAACTTATTAGGTCATGAGTAACATTGAAGAACCTTCAATTTTAGTGTTTGAAGATTTGAGAGATTCTCCTATGTTGTTGACTTCTGTTTTCCTTCTATTAATGTGAGAGATTCCAAAGTTTAACTCAATTTCTTATTGTAAAAGTTTGTTGACTTGATACTAATTTCCTTCTTTTCAATGTGTAGGTGTTATATAATGAATGAATGAGTTTGGTTGATGGGGATGTTGGTAGTAACACTACATCATGGGATCCATGTGATAGTTCAACTACATGTCTTTGAGTGAAGAAATGTAGCTTATTCTCATGATATAGTTTGAAACATTTAATGTATTTATGTAGTTCATGTACTTAGGATGTATTTTCATTTATGTTACATTGGCTTTTATAATTCATTGAGAAGAAAAAAGTGTTGGAGCCATGAAAGAATATGTTCTATTTTTTTGTGGTAATTGCCAAAATTGATGCAAGTGGGTATAATACATAACATGAAATGTGCCTCCAATCTGGTTTGTTCTTAATTACTGTGCCACTGAAGTTATAAGTGCCATATATATTGTAGTCTCTTTATATTGTTGTTTTGTCAATAGTTATGTGTTTCAATATATGTATGAGGTTGAATGTGATGAGTTCAATATCTTGGGAGTTTGTGGCTTGACTCTACCAATTATAAAAAAAATGTATACATCATCAAAATGTATGTTGATGATACACATACATACATATTTGGAGCCATTTTTTTCTTGCTTTTCTCACACAATGTGATGAGTTTATGCAGCTTTTTCACTACTAAATTTGATTGAAGTTAAGAACTTATGAGAATCACTAAGCTAGCATTTTGTATGAACCAAGAAGTTGGTCATTTTCTACAATTGAAGGAATAGAAGGGATTAATGTCATGGTTATAAGAGAATTGATTAACCTTTTTGAGCGGGAGTTGATCGATTGTGATACAAATGGTAATTATGATTGTGAGGGAGGATACATGGATTATGCCTTCGAGTGGGTTGTTCAAAATGGCAGCATCGACACGAAGCCAATTATCCATGTACTAGTTATTTTGGTGTAGTAATCACAAACAATAACTATTGACAATAATAAGAGTGGAGCCCAAAAGAAATAGGACGATACATACAAAGGGGTACGGACAAAAAAATGCAAAGAGGATGGTTAAAATGAGAAGAAAAAAACCTCAATTATACAAAGTTTCTTTCATTTCAAAGCAACTGATTCAACACCCTAGGATCTTCTATGAGAGAAGCATAGAATCTAACCATGCCAGAAGGTTCCTCCACAATCCTACTATAGACATGTGTAAGAGAACCTATAGTGAAAAAACAAGAAAAGAGTAAGTATCAAAGAAAATAAAAAAAACATCATAGGGAGATGTCAGTTGAAATTCCTAGATTTCAGAGAACCAAAATATGCAAACTCACCATCGAATAACTCAAGGTCACGTGCAAGAACAAAGATTAATGGGAAAGTATTGGCAAAAGAAATTCAAACACTTAATGAGAGTAAATCAAAGAGCAAAACCAAAAAAGATTAGTATATGAAATAAAGAAAGAAGAAGATTAGGCAAAAGCCTCAAGATCCCATTAAAGAAATATATTGTTATATTACAACCCACTTTCTCATTTTCATCCCTGAGCATATCCAAAGAAATATTTCTCTCATTTATACATCCATTGTAAAGATATCAAATCTTATCATCATTGAGTTCACTTAGTCGTATAAAGTTTAACATGTTTATCAACCCCTCCTTATATCTTTTATTATTTGCCTTTTGTATGCATAACTCTCTTTTCATGTTCTCCAACTCCATCTCTAAGTCGTGATATTTATTACACATGGTAGGTATAGAATGCGATATGATGCTATTATCTCCATCATTTTTAGGATACAATTGCAACATATTTATGACATTCTTTGCCCACATCATATACCTACAAGACTAAAAAGTAAGATGAAGTTTAAAGTAATATTAATATATGCCTCAAATTGCATCTAGCACGAGAATTTCCAATACTATAATATACTTATACTAACATAATTGACACATTGAAAATAATGGTAGACAATTATGTGTGATGAGAACTAGAAATATAGAAATATGGACTTTCATTGACCCACTACATGTTGGGCATGCTTGGTGAGTCGTTCATGAACCACTACCTCTTACATGTGCACAATCATGCATTCCCTTACGTTTTTTGACATGATTATTATTTAATGTTATAAGTGTTTGAAAACAATATTAAGGGCGACCTTTTAAACTCATGCCCCGATGAAAAGCAAGGGAAATGCATGTGTTAGATGTTGTATAATATATATGCATATATATATTTATGTAAATGCTCAACCCCCTTTTTAAATCTACAAATGCAATTAATATAATCAATGATTGCGATTTGAATTAAAAGTACCATTGCGATTTGAATTAAAAGTACCATTATACATGATTTGTGGGTGGGATGAAAAATAAACACAACAAATTTATATATTAAGCTGTCCATCTTCCATAAACTCAACATATTTATGAATTATAGAAACACTTCTGAGTTTCAATATGAATGATCCTTGTTGAGGCAAATAAAATATCTTGAGGGTTATTAAGCTTTTATGAGTTTTCTATCTTGCTGCACACTGTTGATAGAAAAGGTGTATGAGTGTTCTGTTAAAATTCCTGTCTTTGTTGTTAATTTTCCAAAAACGGTCTATTCTCTCTCTCCCTCCTGTGTGTTTGCACGCGCGTCTGTGTTTGTTCGCTCTGTTAACCTTTGTATCCTTTAAATCAGCTTCATAAGTGGACATCGACTAGCTTTCATAAACTATATGGACGAGTGTATCCTGATAGTATCAAGGTCGGGCAACCTCCATATATTTTTTTCCCATTCTGAAGTCTTCCAAGAGGGAAACCGCTATAGCCCGAGACTCTCTCTCTCTCTCTCAAACACACGTATACACACATTTATGTGTGGTCTGGTGCCTCCCGGCTCTCTCGTTCGACTTGCACGTTGGGTGCATGTGTTGTGGTTAGGGATGGAAGAAGACTGCAATATCCACCTGGAACCCGTTTGTGGATCGGGGACGTCCCTTTGACGAGGCTTTTTGCTATTTACAGGCACCGTTCTCTTTGCAGCCTTTCAAGGGTAGAGGTGACTCCGAAATTAGAGTTGCCTTTTGGTTGGTTGCGGGAGCATTAATCTTTTCTTCCTCCTCTGAGGATTCCAACACTAGAAGTTAGATTCTTCGGTCGATCTGTGGGCGTTCTTCTCTTGCAGGCCCCGATTGATCAAAATGTCTAATTTCACCGGCACCCTCGACAAATGCAAGGCCTGTAACAAGACTGTTTACGTGGTCGACCTGCTCTCCGCCGACGGCGCTTCCTATCACAAATCTTGCTTCAAGTGCAGCCACTGCAAGGGCACTTTGGTGGTACATACTGCTAGCTCGCTTCCTTGATCTGATGTCCTCCTTTTCTGAGAAGGTTACTAGCATTCTGAATTTTTTGTTTATCTTTTTCATGTATTTATGGGTGATTTAGATGAGCAACTACTCATCGTTGGAAGGTGTCCTTTACTGCAAACCCCACTTTGAGCAGCTTTTCAAGGAGACGGGCAGCTTCAACAAGAGCTTCAATCTGCGTAATATATAATAATCTCGTTTATGTTTTGCATCTTTCTCTCTCTCTCTCTCACGTTGTCTGTGGTTTTCTTTCAGCTCCAAAGGCCGGAGAAAAGCAAGAACTGGTAATTCATTTAAAGATTATTGGCATACACTAACGTCTCTGGTTATAGAAGGAAGTAATCTCTACGGAGAATCCTCAATTTGACATCTTTTTTGACCCATTTTGGGGTGTCGAAATTGCAGTCGAGGTCTGCCAGCAGAATTTCTTCCATGTTCTCCGGTACACAGGACAAATGTGCTGTTTGCAACAAGACGGCATATCCTCTGGAGAAGGTTGGTTCCTGCTGAAATATTTTCAATACATCAGTACATGTAAATAAGTGCCATCTCTAGTTGTCTCAACAAATCATAAGGTTTATTTACTTTGATCAGGCAGTAGACTCAAATTCAATACCCCGGGCTTAACATAGGGTTCTACGTATGTTCGATCATTCAAACATCTCTAAACGTGTACGGAAACCTAATGGTAAAAGAACGCACACACACACACAATATACATACACATGTTATGGGTTGTCTGTCAATGCATGGTGCTAATGAATACATGGATTCTTAGGGATCTTACTGATGCATCTTGTTCTTTTTTTTTTTGTCATTAAAGTTTTAATGTTAAGCTTATTATACAATGTCAGCTAGTCGTTAGACCATATGATGTAGATGTCATCTTTGCTGTTTTTTCTCCTCTTATGGTTACTCATCTAATAGGTAACAGTGGAGGGGCAATCTTACCACAAACAATGCTTCAAGTGCTTCCATGGTGGTTGTGCCATCACTCCCTCAACATATGCTGCTTTGGATGGCACCCTCTACTGCAAGCACCATTTTGCTCAGTTGTTTAAGGAGAAAGGGAGCTATAATCACCTCGTGAAATCAGCTTCCATGAAGCGAAGTGCGTCACAAAGCTCTGAGCTGGATATGGAGCAAGCCTCAAACATTGAGGCAACTGAGGAATCATAGACTGTCATGATCACATTCAATGTTGCTGCTGTTCTTTTTCAATTTTTATGGTCACAGATTGTTTTGATTCACTTATTATTTAACTTAATTTGATATATTGATCAAACCATTATCCATTTGGCAGTATGAAGGAAAGAAATTTTCGTGAGGATGTTACGATTGACTATAAGACTCTCTTGGTACACTCATTACTGGCTAAAATGCTTTTTAACTTAAATACGTATATATGTATGTATATACATTTATTATGTATGTCCGTATGTGTATGGTCTCTCAAATCTATACATAAACAAATAAATGTTCGTAGACCACGTCATAAGTAGGATCTTGGATTCAAAAGCTTGAGTTCATGCATGTAAGACCAGTTTTAAGGGTTTTCTACATCTAGCCCCCCTCCGTCCAAGCCCTTGAGTCCCTCATAAGCAACAACAGCTAAGCCTTTCCCATACTAAATGAGGTCGGCTACATGGATTCTTTATTTTCACATAGCCCTATCATGCGTCGTGCTAGCAGTTAACTCTACCTAAACTAGATCATTCTTTATTATTTTTTCAACAATTTGTAATCATTCTCTTCTTTTAACATTTTCACAATATAGTTTTCGTCTTCTTAAAGGAGCATTATTTGGTCGTCTTCCTACATGGTCAAATCATCTTAAATGATTTTCTCTTCTATTGGTACTACTCCCAATTTGTTTCTAATAACCTCATTATGTATACAATCTTTGTTTGTGTGACCACTCATCTATCTCAACATCTTTATTTATGCTATGAACATCTTTTGTAATATTGATGATTAACTGACCAACGCTCATAACCATAAAACATACAATGTTTAATCGTTACTCTATAATATTTACCTTTCAACTTTAATGATATCTTCTTATCACATAGAATACCTGATGTCCCTATCCATTTTAACCAACCGGCATTAATTTTATGCATAATATCTCCATCAATTTTTCTATTACTCTGAAAAATTGACCTTAGTTATTTAAAACTTTCCTTGTGAGGGTTGTAATGTGTGCCAACCTTATTTTTTGTCCTCATAACTAACCAAATAATCAAACTTACATTCCTTATATTCTGTCTTTGTTCTACTAGCCCAAAGCCTTTACTTTCTAGTGTTTCTCTCCATAGTTTCAATTTTCTATTAACTTTTTATTTAAATTCATCTACTAACACAATGCCATATGCAAATAACATATACCAAGGTAGTTCGTAGTCTCTTGTAAGCATCATCAAGAAAAAAAGTCAAATCTCATTAAGGTATATGAGTTGGTTTAGGTTGTATTTAAGTATGGTTTAAGGCAATGTTCAGGTGGCGATTATATTAATGCAAGTAGGAAATCATCGAGAAAACGATGATTGCTTTAACCGTATATTTTCTTGAAAAATCTTTTTATAGAATATTTCATGTTTTTTTCTTTATATTATAACACTTGTGATTCTTGAAAGTAGACCTTTAGATAGGCTTGCTAAATAAAAAGAGCTCTTGCATTCTTTTCCTTACTTTCTTTTAAGCTTTTTTTGGGTTCATATGTAGGAGTTGGTAGTTGAGAGTTCTTGATACTTGTTTTCAATCAAATCCCGTAAATCTTAAGATTGGAAGAGGACTTTTCATCTTCAATGAAAAAATTCAGAATTTTTCTATTGAGAATATAAATAAAAGGTTATTGTACATTCAAACCTTTGATTGTTTATTATAGTAATCTTTTCTTTTCTTTTCTTCTCGATGGGTTTCCCATTTCACCAATTTCTTGTCGATGTGCTCACTTTTTACGATTAGCCAAGCTTTGATACAACTCTTTTGGTTTTGTAAAAATTAGAGACAAGAAAGACACAGGGTGTTTGCCTCAGATGAAACCTAGGCAGTAAGGCTTTGTTTTCTCTCTAAGAGAACCACTCTAGGTTGTAATCTCATCAACTTTTTCTCTTCATAACTTAATGGTAAAGATATCCTTAATACATAAAGAAAACCATAGAATATATAAAAGGGAATTGAGTACGCTTGGACAATATATTAATTTTAACAATTAGTCTCTCGGTGTAAGAAGAATTTTGGGTGTAGAGTGTTGCTTTTAAGTAGCTTCTCAAGAAAAGTTTTCTTCTTCACATCCAGTTGTATTTCAATCTTATAATACTTTACCTTCGTGTAACAAGAGCATTTGATCTACTCTAGATGATCGCCCTGCAGTAAGCCAAGAGTTCAAGCTCAAGAAGTGGCTTCATGCTTGCAAGTTTTTTAAATGTACTTCTAGTTTTAATTTTCATGTTCTAAGCCATCAAGGAACTCCGCCCATGTAAGGGATCACCGTTGTATGGCCAGTCCCAAGCCCGGAAAAAGGAGGACGGTTGCGTTAGGCTTCCAACAATCAGTGTAAAACCTTATCGGACTTTTATATCATTGATTACACAAATTATGAGCATTGCGTTGGAGCGTCCCCTTTTAGCGACGCATTGGAGAGCTCGAATGCAGTGAAAAGTAAGTAAGGGCCACTATATTTTCGCCTGAATATAGTGAATCAATTGCAGAGAGGGTTCCCACATCATGGACGGGTATGAGTAAAGAAGTTAGTCCTCCAACATTGTCTCTCGAATGTAGTGAATAAATTATACAGAGGGTCTCTGAATTTTCAATATGGACGAATGCAGGATAATGAAGCTAGTCCTAGATAATAATATTTGTATTGGTTCTTGGAATATCGGAACATTATCCGATAAGCTAATGGAGGTGGTAGATACTATGATTCGGAGAAAGATTCATATTCTATGTTTACAAGAGACAAAATGGGTTGGAGAAAAAGCAAAGGAGACAGAGGATACAGGTTTTAAATTATGGTACTTAGGTAAAGAAAATGCTCATAACAGAGTTGGTATTATCATAAATAAAGATTTAAATGATAGTGTAGTAGACATACAACGATATGGTGACCGAATCATGACATTGAAATTAGTGTTAGGAGCAGAGGTTTTGAATATAGTTTGTGCTTACACACCCTAAGTAGGACTAGAAGATAGTATAAAGACAGCTTTTTGGGAAGAGTTAGATAAGGTGATTCAAAAGATTTCACAAAGGAAGATGATTTGTTTAGGAGGAGACTTAAATGGACATGTTGGTAAAGAGGCATTAGGATATCAAGGTATTCATGGAAACTTTGGTTTTGGCGATATAAATGAGGAAGGTAGGGAGATTTTAAATTTTGCTATGGCATTTGATCTCTCTATAGTCAATACTATCTTCAAAAAATGAGATAGAACATTTAATTACTTATAAGAGTGGCTTATCACAAACACAAATTGATTACTTTATTTGTAGAAAAAAAGATAGAGCGTGTTGTAAAGATTGTAAGGTAATTCCAGGAGAAAGCTTAACCACCCAACATTGACTTTTAGTTATGGATTTACAAATAAAAAAATAGACAAAGAAGAAAAGAATTCATCGAGCTATTCAGACTAAATGGTGGAACCTCAAAAGTGAGAAAGAAGATATATTTAAACAGAAAATCCTTCAAGGAGATGCTTGGAATTATGATGGTACACCCTGTGACATGTGGAATAATATGGCTATACATATTAGGAAAGTGGCGAAAGATGTGTTAGGTGTATCTAAGGGAGGTGTACCAGCACAAAAAGAAGCTTGGTGGTGGAGTGAAGCGCAAAATAAAATCAAGGCAAAGAGGGCATGTTACAAATTACATTATGCTAAGAAAACTAATGAAACTTTAGAAGCTTATAAGAAAGCAAAGAATGAAGCGAAAATGGCCGTGAGTGAAGCAAAAGCTAAAATTTGGGAGGATTTATATAAAAAACTCAACTCAAAAGAGGTTGAAAGAGATTTTTAGGATAACTAGGGTTAGAGATAAGAAAACTAAAGATCTTAATTAGGTTAGATGCATCAAGGACGAAGATAAAAAAATTCTAGTGGCAAATGATGATATAAGAAATAGATGGAAAAACTATTTTTATAAGCTTTTTAATGAAAATAAAGATGTTAGTATTAGCTTAGGAGAGTTAGTAAAATAAGAAAAGTATATAAACCATAATTTCTACCGATATATTCAAAAGAATAAAGTCAAAGAGGCTCTTAAACATAAGAAGGGTGGTAAATCGGTAGGACTAGATAATATTCCTATAGAAGTTTGGAAAATCCTAGGAGAAACAGGAAACACTTGGCTCACAAGACTATTTAATGAAATATGGAGAAACTAAAAGATACTCGAGGAATGAAGAGTGAGTACATTTATACCCATATACAAGAATAAGAGAAACATTCAAAATTGTGCAAATTATCCGGATATCAAGTTAATGAGACATATTATGAAATTATGAGAAATAATTATCGAACGCAGGTTAAGAAAAGTATCAAGTACAACAGAGAACCAATTTGGATTCATGCTAGGCAGATCTATTGTTGAAGCGATTCACCTTTTGAGATGTCTTATAGAACATTTTAGAGCAAAAGAGAAAGACATTCATATGATATTTATTGATCTAGAAAAAACTTATGATAGGGTACCGAGACAGGTTCTTTGGAAAACCTTTGAAAAAAGAGGTATCCCATTAACATACATAAACCTTATAAGAAACATGTATGATGGTGCAAAAACATGTGTGAGGACTCATGAAGGAATGACAAACGTCTTTGAGTTTAATATTGGGTTACATCAAGGATCAACTTTAAGTCCATACTTATTTATAATGGTGATTGATGAGTTAACAAAACATATTCAAGATGAAGTACCTTGGTGTATGTTATTTACATATGACATTGTGTTAGTGGAGGAATCTAAGGAAAAAGTTAATAAAAATTGGAACTATGGAGAGAAACATTAGAAAGTAAGGGCTTCCAACTTAGTAGAACAAAGACAGAATATATGGAATGTAAGTTTGATCATTTGGTTACTTGAGAGAACATAGAAATTAAAATTGACACACATTGCATCCCTTAAAAAGAAAGTTTTAAATACCTAGAGTCAATTTTTCAAAGTGATGGAAGAATTGATGGAGATGTTACAGAAAGAATTAATGCTAATTGGTTAAAATGGAGAGGAGCATCATGTATTCTTTGTGATAAGAAGATACCATTAAAGTTAAAAGGTAAATATTATAGAGTAATAATTAGACCTGTCATGTTTTATGGTTATGAGTGTTGGCCAGTTAATCATCAACATGTACAAAAGATGTATGTGACAGAAATGAAGATGTTGAAATAAATGAGTGGTTATACAAGAAAAGATCGTGTACATAATGAAGTTATTAGAAACAAATCGGAGTGACACCAATAGAGGATAAAATGAGAAAATATCGTTTAAGATGGTTTGAACATATAGAAAGAAGATCAAAAGAAGAATATGTAAGAAGGTATGAAAAACTAGATTTTGAAAGTGTTAAAAGAGGTAGAGGACAACCACAAAAGTGTTGAAAAGAAACAATAAAGAATGATCTAGCTTATTGTGAGTTAACTACTAACATGGCACATGATAGGGTTGTGTGGAAACAAAGAATTTATGTAGTCGACCCCGTCTAGTATGGGGAAAGGCTTAGTTGTTGTTGTTGTTGTTGTTCTAAGCCATCAAGGCTTCCATGTAAACAAGCCTGGAATAAGGGAACTGGAACCAAACTGGGATCAAACCGGTTTCGGTAAGAGTTTGGAAACACCGATTTTTGTTCCAGTTTGGTCTTAAACTATTTGGAACTGGAACATTATTACAAATTTTTGAATTTTGAAAAAGAATATTTTAGAAATATATGGAACCTGGGGTTCCAAATTGTCAGTTCCAGTTCCATAGAAGCTGGAATTAGAACCAAACTGAGTCCTCCCCGGTTATGAGTCTGGTTCCAATCGGTTCCTGGCCCAATTCGATTCTGGTTTGAACCACCGAGCCGGTTCAGAACCGGCCATGTCTACTTCCATGCGAACATTCTTTGTTTTGCCTTTCGTCAAGTGACTTCTAGATCTAGGATAATGTAGTTACATTTCACAACTGAATATTAGATTTACTATTCTGTCAAATTTACCCATTTCGAGAGGATGAGTCCTATTAGCAGTTTGAACGTCATCTTAGGAGTTAGGTTTAGGTTACAGAATGGTAGGTCTTCAAGGAACTACTAATGAAGCAATTCCTTTTAATATCAAAGTTGGGTCGATTCAGTATTCAAAGCATTAGCTTGCCTAGGAGGGGACTCGACTCACAAGATGAAGGTCGTGAGTTCAATACCGAAGGTGTGCATACCTCACTTCGGCCTCAGAGAACTCAATTACAATTGCTTTCACTTAGGTCATTATCTCCAATAAGTTACATTATTGATGAGTTTAGGTAAACACCATCGAACAATCTTTTCGCGTGAGCTCACATATAACTAATTTCACTTTACATATGGCACTCTTTCTTTTATATTTGAGCTGATCAACAATGAAAGGTTACAATTAATGTGGCTATTCCCGATTTCAGCTAGAAATAATCAAGTTCAATACAGAGTAGATGCATTCGTTGTAGTCCAATGAACCAATGAGTAATAGAACGGTAATATTCGAGTTTAATTAATATGCTTAGACCCTCAGAACTGATCCGCATTTTTGCCTTAGCCGGTACATCAACAAGTAGAAGCTTCATTGCTTCTTGAACTTCAAGAGTTTCCTTCAATTGTCACGAAGTCTTTCTTCAACGGGTCACAGCAAAACGAGAGAAAGTCCCAAACAAACCTCAAAACAGATTAGTAAAGAAAAGAAAACTTCAATGTTAACAAAAAAAAACTTTCCTATCACACATTTTCTTCTAAAATTCGACAACTTTTTATGATTCACGTGTCTCTAAGTATAATACGTATAAAAAACATAGTTATTAAATACACACCCCAAATTACTAAGGACACACTCTTTTCTATAATATTTTTTCTATCACACAACAGTCTCTCCCACTTTCCTCTCTCTCATATAGGTGGAACCAGCTACTAAAGCATGTACCCCTTTCTCCCTCTCTAGTCTTATCACTTCTGCAACTCATCAACATTCTCTCTCTCTCTTGTGTAGTCGAAACGAGCCATTGAACCTCACCACCCCATTTTGTCTCTCCTCTTGCATTGGCATCCATTAATCATCGTCCTTCTCTCCCCCCCTCTCACCTCTTCTCACTTTCTTCATTTGTTTGTTCTGTCACAACCCATTACCGCCTCATTCACGTCTCTGGTTATGTATTTCTTGCTTTGAAAAAGAAAAAGGAGACGATATGCTTTCGACTCATCTCTTTTGTAGAAGAGAGACTCATGCCTACCCCATTATATAGGAGGCACACGCACGGCATGCCTGCCTTACCATGATGATGGTAGGTGAGACTGAAGGCGGTTTCGATGGGTGGTAGGTTTGAATTGTATGGAAGAGAGCAAGCAAGTTTTGATGATACAAAAGATGTTCGTGTTGAACTCTTGTAGATGGCATAATTTTTGAGTAGTTGACACCTGAAAAATTGAATTTAAACCCTGAGGAAGAAGGTTAGGATTCTTCTAGGCTCGCTAATTTCTAATCTTTAGGTTTATTTGCTGCCATCGATATCAAATAACTAAATGCAATCTATCCCAATATACAACTTTAGGATACAATGAAAACCCTCAATTCGTCTTGCAAGAATGCAATCGAGCCTTAGACAAACCGAGAAAGGAACGATGATGATAGTTGAAATCCAATTAGCGCTAAAATAAGACTTGCAAACTCTCTTGAAAAACTAAGTAGGAAAACACTCACATCATATGAAAAAATTTGGATGAATCGCATTTACAATACTACTATATATAGGCATGGTGAAGATGTAACACATAATATGCTACTAATGAGCATAATTGTCACTCAAGAAGGTGGTTCTTAATGTCATAACATGGTTGTTAAATGTATATAGGTTACAACTACTACTTATTCTACTAATGAGCACAATTATCACTCAAGTAAGTAGCTCTTAATATCAAAGTATGACTGCAAAATGCTCATGAGTTACAACCACTACTAATAAGTACAATTATCACTCACGTAAGTAGCTTGAAATGCCACTATATGACTGTAACCATAACTTTCACCAAATATATTTTGGTATTTTGAAAATCCTCCACCAATTCTTTCACCATTTTCAAAATACATTTGAAAAATCAAAACTTTAAAAATCTTATAGTTTTGATATAGGTATCTATTGGTTTGGACATTTGCCTAGCAAAACATGGGGTTTTACTTATTCAAATTCAATAGTAGACAAGCTTTGAACTATCCAACCCAATTGAATAAGTATGTATGTTTTACATATAAGATTCTAATGTTGGTATATGTCATATTTCAATTAACACATTTTTATATACTTTGTGTCTCATGAGTGCTTTAGGAGTTAAGCTCAAGACTATGAAAAGTGACCCTATTTCACACTTAGATAGACTCTGTAAAAAGGGCCACATGTAAGCACTTTAACATAATGCTCAATAAACACCATGCCTGTGGTCCTTGGATTGCTTTTATATTGGCTCAATCTACTCAATGCATATGTAATGTTCGGTTGAATATATGTCATAGTATACATCAAATTTCCAATGATTTTAACATACTCCAACTATATCATGGGACGTTCTATGTTTGATACTAATTTAATGTTACATTGAATAGAGAAGAGATAAGATAACAATCAAAATAATTGAATTTCTTTAGAACTTTTCCAATATAATTAGATTGTGTCCTATATTATTTTCTTCTCTTGTTATTTTAATACCTAAAATGACATTTGCTTCTCTCATATCTTTTATGTCAAAATTGTTAGATAATTTTTTTATATTTTTAACTTCTTTTAAATCAATATAGAAAAAAATATGTTATCAATATATAAACAAATTAAACAACCTTTTTCATGATGAAATTCACTATAAACACATTTGTCTAATTCATTTATTTTTAAACAATTTTCAAGAACAAGTTGATTAAATTGTTGATGTCATTGCTTAGAAGCTTGCGTTAAACTATATAAGGACTTAACTAATTTGCATATTTTATGTTCTTGTTCATATACATATCCTCCTCTAATTCATCATTCAAAAATACTGTCTTAATATACATTTGATGATTAACAAGTTTATATATAGATGTAAGCTGGTGCATGTGTCAAAATAATCAATTCCTTTCTGAAAATCTATCTTCTTCAAAAATAACATCTCTTGACTCTGTCATAATATTAGTAAGATATTGTCATTTGATTAATTTATAATGAATCAATATTCCGTACTATATTTAAGATATCCCAAGAAGAAACATTAATTATTCTTTCACCCAACATCCTTTTTTTAAGGTTTTAGAACTGTAATAATAGTCCTATAACCTCAAACTTTGAAAAAGTTTAGGTTAGGACTTCTTTTATTCTAAAGTTTATATGGACAATCTGATTCCTTTTATTTAGAGCTCTATTTAAAATAAAATAAATAGTAAATAATACTTCACCCTAATAACAATTTGATAAACTAAAATATAATAACATAGAATTTATTTATTTCTTCTAACATTATTTTTCTTTTTACCACATTGTTTTGTCATAGAGAGTATGGAGTAACAGTTTGACATATAATTTTTATATACTCAAAATAACTAGGATTATACTATTATCCTCCATAATAGTTTTCAAATACTTAATGAAAGTTTCATGTTGAAGTTTCACTTGAGTTTTAAAAATCTCAACTTTCTAAAACTTCATCATTTGCGTACATCAAATATACATAGCAAAATCTAGTGTGATCATAAATAAAAGTTATAAAATACCTTTTTTCTCCTATCATTGGCTAACCGTGCAAATCACAAACATTTGAGTGAATTAAATCCAAAATTTTGAAATGACTTTCAATTCCTAGAAATGGAAGGCTAATGATTTTTGTATGCATGCAAGTAGAAAATGAATTCATTGACTAATCAATTTTTGAAACCGAATCAGATTTAGCCATTTTATGTAATTTTCTAAAGTTCACATGCCCCAAACAAAAAGGTCACCAATTCGACAAGTCAACAATATAAGCAAAAACAATTGTTATTGAGGTTTAACTTAAACATAAACTAACATAGATAACCCTTTCTAACAAACATGCATCCTTCAAATAGACTTTTAAACCTTATTTATTAAGTAAGGGAACCAGCATCAAATTTTTCCTCACATTTTGTAAAAAAAGCACATACTTTATAGTAAGAGTTTTACCCGAAGAAAATTCGAGTTCAACTATCCTTTTACCTTTCGCTTTAGCCATAGAAGCATTGCCTATGTACAAAATAAGTATGTTTACTTTTACTAAACAATTGCTCAAGAGAGACATCATCCTTCCTATGTTTTAGACTCCTTTTAAAGTCTTTCCATAAGGAGCAAGCTTTTTTATAATTGAGGAGATAATGATGGTTTCATCCATATGCATGTTATGCTGCTTGAAATTATTCAAAACTCTTTCAATTTCATGCATTTGTTCCATGACAGATCTACCATCAATCATTTTAAAGCTATTAAAAGACTAACCAATAATTTATTGCTTGTTGCATTTTCTATCATGTATCTTGCCTCGATTTCTCCCAAAGTTTCTTTGCACTCTCCATGTTTTTGTAAGCATCGAACAATACATCGTACATGTCATTAAGAATGTGACCAAAGGTATATGTAATTACCATTGTCCCATTAGAGCCTTTTCACGTGTCTTACCTAGAGTTTCTTCTTCACTTTCTTCTAGTCTTAGAGTAGTCACACTACTTTCAAAGTGGTAAGAAGGATTTCTTGAGTAGTTGGCACTCGAGAGATTGAATTTAAACCTTGAAGAAGAAGGTCAAGATTCTTCTAGGTTCGCTAAATTCTAATCTTTAGGTTTATTTGTCGTCATCAATATCAAATAATTAAATGCAGTGAATCTTGATAAACACCTTCAAGATTCAATGAAAACCCTTGGTTCGTCTTGCGAGAATGCAATCGAGTCTTAGACAAATTGACAAAGGAAAGATAATGATGTTGCAAATCTAATTAGCACTACAATAGGACTTGCCTTGAAAAACTAAGTAGGAAAGCACTCACACCATAGGAAAAGAGTTGGATGAATCTTGTTTACAATACTACTATATATTAGGCATGGTGAAGATGTAACTCATGATATAATACTAATGAGCATAACTACCACTGAAGAAGGTGGTTCTTAATTTCATAACATGTTTGTTAAATGTATATACATGTGCTATTAATGAGTACAATTATCACTCAAGTGACTCATAATTTCACTATATGACCGCTATCATAACCTTCACAAAATATATTTTGTTATTTTAAAAATCATCTAACAAGAAAGAGAGCATAGGTGAGAGTCGAGAGAGCAGAGGAGAAAGAGAAGAGGGAGGGGACATGTGAACGAGAGTAAAATGGGAATGAGGTGTGGCTTTAGTAACACCCAAAAGAAAAGGACTTCCGATTTTAAATCCTCGCTTAAGCAAAATGATTTCACCAATTGTGAATCCTTAAGAGATGACAAATCTTGTATATGATTCAACTATTATCCTACTCATATCTATGTTTAACAAGCATAACCCCTTATTCCTCCTAATTCTAATACAAAAAGAATATTCAACCCAAGTAGAAGAACATACGGAAGATTTGCAAATGGGAACTAGAGAGTTACTTGTCCAAATCTTTTTGGCTAATTGCCACCTTGAGGTTGGTAAATGTCGTGAACTCCCTACATTATACATGAAGTGAACATCGTGAGGTGGGAGGTGAGTAGGAGATAATGGTTATTTTTTCCTTTTCAAATTCATCCCCAATGGGGTCAACCATTTAAAGCACACATGGTGCATGTTGATCATTGTCAAGGACCCAATTTTGGGTCTTTGCTCTTAACCCACAAAAGAAAAAAAAGGAGAGGAGGTCCTAGTTTCTCTCCTCAGTTGGGGGTTTTCTATGTTAAATTGGTACCCTAATTCTCTTATATTATTATTTTAAATATTTGTTTGCATCTTGCTTGGTAAAGATTATTATCATCAAGTTGTGGAACCTACATCTTAGAACTTGTTTTGTCATTGGATCTGCAAGTTTGACTATTAGGCTCAACTTAATAGTGGTATTAAAGTGTGATCGTCTTTAGTTGTAGTGTCAAGGACCAAGATAGAAGAGCATAGAGTCATATATTAACATGAATAATTCTAATTATTATTCTTGTGCTCTCAAGATAATTTATTGTTTGTAAAGTCTATGCACTTGCTAGTATTTTAAAACCAAAAATCGAAAGAAAAAATAGATGAAGAATAGGAGTTCAAGTATGAACAAGTTTGTTGTTTTATTTGGTATTTTGCAAATGAGAATATCTACACTCACATAGCCCATAAGAAGAATTTCTAGACCATTTGAGAGAAGTTGGAGTGAGTCTATGCTCTTAAGATAAGCAATAACTAGTTATTTTTATTAAAAAGTTGATGTTGTTAAAATACAAAGATGAGATCTCAATAGTAGGCCACTTAAACAAATTTCAAGTCATTGTGGATCATATGACTGGTACATGTATTAAGATGGGCAACAACCTTTTTGGTATTTGGTTGTTGACTACTTTATCCAACTCTTGAGAAACCTTTAGGGTTATTCTTTCTAATTTTACTCTTAAGGGCTTCTTTACTATTGAATCCGTTAAAGGAGTCATATGAGTGAAAAGTTAAGGCTCAAGGTACATGACTTGTCTTTATAGTTAGATGTATTGGTGACAAATGGTAGACATAAATACAAGCAAAGAGGCAATAGCAGTGGCACAAGAACATAAGTTAAGAGACAAATATAAGAATATGAAATGTCATAAAAAAAAGGCCATATTAAAAAGTTCCTGTACAAGTTGAAGAAAGAAAATAAGAATGAGAAAGAAAAGAAACTAAGCAAGAGCAACAATGAGACAATTGCAACGGCTACAAAAGGACTTTCTTATTGTAAATAACAAAGTAGTAAGTTTTGTGTATGATGATAGTACTTATGTAACAGATATTGGTGCCTCACTTTATGCTACTTTGAGAATGGAGTTCTTTGGCTTTTATATTCTAGGTGAATTTGAGATTGTCAAGATGGGAAATATGGGTTCAATTAAAGTCCTTCGCATGAGAGCTGGTTAGTTAAAGATATAGAATAGTATTATTTTGCCTCTTCAAGATCCGAGGTATATTCCTAATTTGTATGTAAAACTATTATCAGTGGGAAAACTTGATGATGGTGGTTTTAACGGCCACTTTATGAATGACTAATGGAAGCTTACCAAGGATAATCTTGTAGGTTGCATCCCTCCCTTCAATAAAATAGTGAAATCCACCAAGTCTTGAGGAAACCCCCACCATCTCATGATAGTGTCAAGTAGAACAGTTTTTATATTGCTTGAGTAACTCGATCAAATATATCTGATGATTTTCTTTAGAAACGATAGCACTCATCTTTGTCAGTCTAATTATTTCTTCTAAACTGAAATTCACCTCTACCAAGAGGTCTACTGGAATAACACTTGGATCATCCTTTTGATTGGTTCGATTAAACTCCATCTCCCTCGATAGGCGATGTGGTTGTTTGAATGGAGAGAGTCATTATGCTGTCCAAGCACCCTAGGATAGCTCATCATGGTTAGTTCTTCGAAAAGGATAGCCTCTACTGAGTGGAAGCAATCTTTGATCACTTGAGATTGGTCATCCATGAGTAACATTGAGAGCTACTTGTATGTCAACCTGATTGAAAGTGAAACCCCAAAGAGTCAACTAACACGATCTCACATCATCCAAAGCTTCAAGGATGATTGCTAGGTTGACCCATGGCAAATAGAATAATGCCTCGGATGCGTAGACCTCAATTGTGAAAGGATCCTCTCCTTTTCTTCTAATATTGTGAGGCTTTATTTTGGTGAGGTTCGAGGTTCAAATGGAAGTTCCACGCTTTCTTCCCTACCAAGAGAAGATAGACTCAGCTCACATTACTTACTTTTTCTCCGTCTCTACATGCTCTAATTCCTCATTAGACTTCGGTTGGATTTGTTTATTCATCATATTACTCTTTGGCTCATGAGGTATTCCATTGAACTCTAGCTTTCTTCTACACACTGTCATTCTTTGAAACCATCATTTCTGAGTTCGAGTGGATTGCCAATGATGGAATCAAGGTTGCCCATTCAACCAAGAGTTTTTCGGCCATTGGTCAACTTTTAATGAGTTCTCATGAGGTTTAATCAGATGGTTTCCTTCTATTACACATACTTCAATGGCCCGAGGCTAGATTTGATGGTAGCTTAGTATAGGCATGGTTTTATCCCCAAACCTAAATTATGGTGTGGATGATGGGATGCCATACAAGTTGAGATTGGACATTGTCTCAATGGCAAGGTTGTTTCGTGAATTACGTCTCTTGCGACCATGGATGGGACTTTCATCCATGCCAAGTCTTTTGCATATGAGGCTCTTGCTTGACTTGAGGAGCTCCTCAAATCTAGCGATCAATAGGATAATCCAATGATCGAGCGAATCTTGGTAACTCCCATTCATTATCAGCTCATCATTCTTTGCTTGACCTTGAAAGTTTTGTGTTACTTTGATATGGATAGGATTGGTATGACTACTTAGCTTTGCCACTTTGGCCAAGTTGCCTTGGTGGTAATCCTTCTACTATGATAACACAAAATGACAATGTGGGCTCATCTTCAACTACAACATAAATGGATGAGTGGATTTATATCAGTCTTGAGCCGCTTATATGTAAGCTTGACCCGACCATCTTTGATAGCTTGTTGTATAACCGTGCAAAACTTGACACATTGATTTATATCATGCGAGATCATATTGTGTCATTTGCAACATTACAACATCGTCTTGAGCTCATCCGAGAGGGTAGCACAAACAACAACAACAATGTCCAGATTGGTTACCAGTTTTCAAGTCTGATAAGCCATGCATCATCTGGCAAAATGCAGATAGACACTTATGCAAGGTTGGCCATTGGTGCATATTTAGAACTTCCTTCTTTTGAATGGAACGAGGTTGTTAACCATCTCAGTGTTAGTAGTCATGGTGTCGACGTTAACATGGGTGAGTTATCTTTTGTTATCAATAAGGGAGATCTTTCACACCCAATCGCAACATTCTCAAATACCAAAATTATCACACCCGATCGTTGAGATAACTAGTAGAGTCAGCACTCATGACCAATGCTTAGTTGTCCGAGGTTAGGCATCCTTTACTAAAGTTGCAGATGTTTGACGAAAGCTTAGAAATCGTAATGTATAAAGAGATGTAAAAGGCAGCAAATAACTTTAAAGAGAGCAAAGTGCTTATTGATGCAAAAAGTGTGTGGCCTAACTCAAAATGCATGATTCTTACTAATTACCTAAGAAATAGGTGTTGTCATATGCGAAGGCCTAAGTTGTCATATTGTTTCTTTGTAGGGTCCTGGTTACACAATCATGAGTTAATTGACTAGTTGGGGTTCAAGCCACAATAAAGACTCCTATGAGGTATTTTCAAGAGTAAAAACAATAGAAGATTATATAAATGTTCAAACTTTGGGAACTAGTTTGAGGATGATCCTTTCAAGACCCAATTCCCAACTTACATTGTCTTAGCATATAGCTAAAAAATTAGTGTGCCTTGCAAAATCCAAAGTTAAGTCAATGCCTCGATGTAATTAAGCTAAGCCTGATCTAAGAGTAGTAAGGCAGTTAAACGGTAAATAAATGGAAATGAACCCAACCCCACACCAAAAAAAAAGCAAAAAATGAAAACACAATAAGGAAGATATAGGTTAATATAGGGTTAATATTTTTGCTAAAAGTGAAGCGTCTCACTATTATCTGAACGTAATACTTTATATTGATATGATTTTTCAGCGACTATTTACCAAGAGAATGTTATGTAAACTGTTTGTTCGCAATCCGGATTCGAGGAAGAGCAACTTCGATCCGTGAGATGGATGAGTGGTCATACAAGAAAAGACCGTATACATAATAAGGTTATTATAAAGAAATTAGGAGTGACACTAATAGAGGATAAAATGAGAGGACATCGTTTAAGATGGTTCTGACATATAGAAAAAATATCAAAAGAAGAACCTATAAGAAGGTTAGAAAAACTAAATTTAGAAAGTATTAAAAGAGGTAGAGGACAACCACAAAAGTGTTGGAAAGAAACAATAAAGAATGATCTAGCTTATTAGGAGTTAACCGCTAACATGGCACACGATAGGGATCTGTGGAAACAAAGAATCCATGTAGCCGACCCCGTCTAGTACCAGAAAAGGCTTAGTTGTTGTTGTTGTTGAAGCAACTTACTTGTGAATGTGTTTACTTTCTTTGAAAATTAAGTTCGTCAGCAAAATAGGCGGCATGCCATAACTTTAATAACTATTTAAAAGTACAAGCAATGACCTTCCTTTCACATACGAATTACAATGCATTGACAATCTCTACAAAAATAAGAAGAAGAAGAATCTTGTCATTATTATTGTTGCTTTATTATTATTATTACGAGAAAGAAGATGTTGGGCATCTCCCTGGATGTCAAAAACAAGCTTATCTATCTCACTCATAACGTTAACTCAGATGACGCGGGGGACGACACACAAGATGAAGGTCCTGAGTTCAATACCAGGGGCGTGCATACCTGGCCTCCTCCCCAAGAAAAGAAAGAGGGCCTTTGGTAGACTACCTTCCAGCACGTCGTAAATGTATAATAGAATAGTTGTTGGTTTCGTGGCACCGTTATCCGCCCTTGCTTGCTTTGACTATTAGGGCACTTTTGTTCGTCAGCAGTGACCCACCAGAAGCATTTCATTTATGGAGAGCCTCCTCAAGTTTTCTTGGCAAAAGGTTTTGGTTTTCCGATTTGTAACAAGATAAGCTTCGCCCCAAACTAAAGCGTATAGTGTGACTCAGCAGCGCCGGTGGATTCTCTTCAAAACAAGTTGCGCTGCCCATCTCGACGCCGCCGGTTCACTCGCTGAAAATAGTAATTGACCAAAAAAACGGGAAAAAGGATAGGGAAACGACGAAAACAGGTGAGCTCATAAATTCGTGTGGCCCCGCTCACGTTATATTATTCCTCAAAACGGGTTTGGTTTAACCATCGCTAGGGCTGGTTAGGAAGGGCAATTGGGCGGTTTTCACGCACCCGTACCCGCCCTGCACAGGACACCTCACATTAGATCTTATCCTGTACTGCGGTTCTCAACAATCAAACACCCCGCACTTATCCCTCATCCACTCAAGTATAACTTGTCACGCTCCACTTCAACCTATAAAATATAACTTTTAAAATAAAAATGAATTAATATCATATATTTTATATAAAACATAAAAACTATTCTATATAAAATATATGCATGTAAATTATATATATCACATAGATCTTACATTATATTGAGGCGAGGCCGGATAGGTTTGCCTTAAACCCTACCATCTGCTTGCAAGTCAAGCAGGTCTTTTCTGCCTGATTGCTATCTCAGGACAGATAAATGAATGAACTGATCCGCTCTGAGTTTGGGCTTCTCTTTGGCTGGTTTCCTAACCATGCGAGCTGAATAATATGGTTTCATGTGCACAGATAGTTGATTTTCTGATGGTCACGGGTTTGCTAATCCATCTTCAATATTCAAAGAAGGAAAAAAGCAAAAGAAAACCTCTCTCTCTCTCTGTGTATGTGTTTATGTGTGTGTTTGGCTCATAAAAGAACAGAAAGGAACCTTCCGGCTAAGGGCTATTAGGGATGGCAATAAGGCGAACCTAAACCTTAACAGGCAGGATACGGGTTTCGGGTCTCTTTTCTCCAATTGACACGGAGCAGACATGGGGCAAAAACAGGTTTATTATATATATGTGTGTGTGTGTGTCTAGTACTTATTAAAGCAAGTATCAGGTCCAGTACGAACTAGGGCATCTTATTTTCATATCCGAACTCGAATCTGAGCGGGTCGAGTATTCTCTGCCCCGCTCTGGTCGGGTTGGGTCGGGTCAATGTCGCCATCCCTTAGCTACCACCCATCAGCTGGGCTTGTTGGGATCGTTTACCAACTAATAAAATAAAAGAAAGGGTGGAAAGCCCACATCAGAGTGGGACTGAGTTGGCTGGTGGCGTTCACGTGGTGATTAGATTCTCCGGTTGCGAATGAGAGAGAATGGATAAGTATGCCGAGTCACCCGCAGCATCGACGTGGCAAACAGCTCAAAAAGTTACCCAAGGGAGAGAAGATGGTAAATCTTACACTTGACCTTCTTTTCTTAGTACTGCATCAAAAAAGTCTATCCTTATCACTGAATTTTCTTTTATGGGTTCAGGTCAGGTTAGTTTTGGATCCTTATTGGACCCAAATCCAATTTCATTAAAGTAAATATGTATTCTAAATATTATTAAGTTTTATACGATTTTTCCTTTCAAAAGGAGGCCGAAGCCTATGACACACTCACAGCATGCACCTCCCAAGCATCGAACTCACCACCATGGTGTGGGAGTGAAAGCGGGGTGCCGGTTGAGTTGATGCTATTTCTGCAGTTTATACAGGTTTTAGATCCCAACTTAAAGCTTAGTGAAATCTTTAAAGCCAACTTGGCCCAAATTCAGATTTACCAATTTAGCATTTTTATTGGGGTCGTGGATGGGAAAACACTTAACCAAGCAAGAGCTTATCAACGTAAGACACTAACATGTTAATTACACAATTATAATGAATAAGATGAAGATTATTTAGTTAATGATCGACATATTTTTAAAATGTTTCATAAGTAACTCATAAGCAAAAGAGAAAGGTTAAAAAGATAACTTCCAAGCCAGACTCGAGCTAAGGTCGCTCTTGCTTGGCCAGGCATCGTGCTCTTTTGCAAGGTAGAATGAGAGACCGAACGAAGTCAGATGCATGGCCCGAGTATTGAGCTAAGTCAAACCCTAACCAGTCAGCAACCGCCGTGCTAGACAAGCGTACCTAAGAAACGATAAGTTGGTTTACTAAATAAAACCATTGGCATTCACACTACCAAGCTCTCCTGTTGATCCGAACCTCTTTATTGCTGAGCAAAGTGAATCTGTGGCACTGTTGTTTGAACCACAGAAGAAGAGCGAATGATTGGATTAGGTTTGATCATCGGTGTTCTAATGTGAGGGTGGGCGTCAGTGAGAGTTTGGATCGCGTATCATTAGTTTTGACTTTTTATTGATGTCTAATATATATATATATATAAAGAGAGAGAAGCAGAGGGAAATTGGTATATGCAATTCATGCTCAACATATAAATCATCCCCTCTCTCTCTTTCATATATATATATATATATATATATATATATATATATATATATATATATATATATATATATATATATATATATATAAAAAGGTCAAAGTGTTTATCTGTTCGGGATGTGTATAAGCCGACTTCATTGCAAGCAGGGATGAGCAGTTTGGTCACGGCGAAGAAAAAAGGGGTCCATCTTTTGAAAGCTTCAAACCTAATCCAAGATGTGGTGGAGACAAAACAATATCATCATCACGTCGCGACCCATCATTAACCACGCCAGTCTCTTTCTCTCTCTCTCTCTCTCTCTCTCTCTCTCTCTCTCTCTCTCTCAGAGCCTATAAAAAGGTCGTTTCATATCTCTAAAGCTCTCCTCATTCCATCCAGCAATCTTTCTCTCCTCATTCCATCCAGCAATCTCTCTCCTCTTTTAGAGTTGGAGAAGTCGAGCCAAGAGTTGATTTAAAAGAAAAGAGGAAATTTATTGAAGATGTTGGCCATCTTCCGTCAGGAGTTTGCAAACCCACCGCAGGAGCTGAACAGCCCAGCGTCGAAAGATCGGAGGCCTAAGCAACCCGATCAGATACTGGCCGCATTCCTGGAGTCGGATCCTCACAACGCCTTCTCCACCATGTTTGGTGACGGCGCCGCTCTTGCTTACATCCGCTCCCCCTCAAAGATGCCTTACACCAGGTATATATATACGGTCTTAACTATCTATTTATCTATCTATCTAGGCTTTTCCTCGAAGTGTTTTAAAATAACTTCGATCCAACACCAAGATGACTTTCTCAGTACTACTCCTGTGAGCAGGACAGAGAGAGATCTAACCTTCTGCCATCAAAGATTAAAATCAAACCGAAAAAAAACATATGCGAGGTATAAAGGTGCTCCCGAGACCAGTGGCGGACCGAACGGTGTAGGGTTGGGCGGACCATGTACTGTAGCCCATGGATCTAACCCTGGGCCATGAGCTTTAAGTTGATTTTTCGAAAATTTGGGCGGGACAGAGGCCCCACCTCGGCTGTTCCGCCACTGCCCGAGACTGGGATATTCTACCCGCAAATGCGTCGAGAAAGCTACTTGTGAGCTCTCATTTTTACCATTTAATCCGGTAGCTTGCTCAAACTTCTCAAAGCATCGCCTGTCCTCCTCTTCATTAATTTATTTCCTTTCACCAAAAAAGAAGAAAAGAACTTCGTAATAAGACGAACCTTGCGTGTCAGACACTTGTAATCTTCTCGGTTTGAACTTGGTGCAGGCTATTCTGCGGTATGGATGACATATACTGCATGTTCGCGGGGAGCCTCAGCAACTTGAGCGCCCTCATCAGGCAGTACGGTTTGTCCAAGACAACTAACGAGCCGCTGCTGGTGATCGAGGCTTATCGGACCCTGCGTGACCGTGGGCCGTACCCTGCTGATCAGGTGGTCAAGGACTTCCTAGGTCATTACGCCTTTGTCCTCTTTGATCGCAAATCTGCCACCGTTTTTACTGCCTTGGTATGTTTTTTTATCCTTTTCTTTTTCTTGAGGGAAGTTATTGCCTTCTTATTTCTGAAACCATAAATTTTAAAGTGCAATGCCTGATACCCATTAACAGCCATGAATTTACCATGGTGGTTGGGCAATACGGGTATATGGCAATGGCTTTTGAATGCTGGTTTCGCAAGCAAAGAATAAATGAACCCTCTGTGCGTGCGTGTGTGTGAGAGAGAGAGATGCCCTACTAGCTAGCTTGAAGCTGCATGTTTATGTTTTCGTGGTGATTGTTATCAACAAATTAATAGTAAATTCATGTGTTGGCCTCTTGGTGGCAGTGCTCGGATGGTGAAATGCAGCTCTATTGGGGCGTCGCTGCGGATGGTTCTGTAGTGATATCAGACAATGTGGACGTGGTCAAGCAAGGCTGTGGCAAGTCCTTTGCTCCTTTCCCAGCCGGTAAATCTTATCGACTCACAATGCTCCGAACTGACTTAGAATTTGTGATTATGATGGTTGACTAATGTAAGTTTTTGATGGTATGTGCTTGTGCGTGTAAAAAGGGTGCATGTTCCACTCCGGAGGTGGGCTGCAGAGCTTCGAGCACCCAATGAACAAGCTCAAGGCCATGCCCAGGGTGGATAGCGAGGGTGTCATATGTGGGGCCAGCTTCAAAGTCGACGTGTACTCGAGGACCAACAGCATCCCACGTGTGGGGAGTGCAGCCAACTGGGCCCCTTGGTCTCAGTGAGAGGACACGATTCGTGTCATGTGAAATTACAAGATTGGATTTTATTTACATTCACATGTATGAGAAGAAACCTAACTCAAAGCTGCTCCAATCCTCTTGTTGCTGTTCATGTTTATTTGCTTCCTTTTGTCGTCACCACCTTTGTATATATTAACCGCAATGCTGTCTGCTCAATTAAAAAGATATCGTTTCTCTTGTACGTTACACCCTTTGGTTCTTTAAATAAAGCGTGTAAAACCAAAGTCTTTCTCTCAAGATAAGTTGCATCTTCTTAGACCCCTAAAGTGGTTCCCCATTGAAGGATCCCGTGTGTCTAATCGAGTCCTTGACATGACCTTTGAATGGCTTGAGATAAACTCTAAGAGTCAGTGGTCGATGATCATCGTGGTGACGGGTTGACTGGCTACTATGGATGGCGGGATATTCCATTAATGGATGAGAGAGAGATGAGATTATGATATAATGTGGGGGATTGAGAAAAGAGAAAGGCACACACACAAACAGAGAGATGATATAATGTGGGGATTGAAAGAAGAGAGATAAAGGCACGCACACACACACACACAGAACTAGGTTAAGGTTTAGGGAGTATATTTAGAGTCTTGAAGAATTCATTAAAGTTTCTTACATGAGAGAGTTGGCTCATATTTAGAACTGTGAAAGGACCAAAAATCGATTCGATCGATTGATCAGAAAGGTCATATTTATGTATTCTCCATTCTAATATATACCCGTTAGATACTTACTTGAGAACAAACATCATTTGTGGCCAATCCTCGTAACCAAACACCCCCTTGAGGTGCTGGGAGAGAGATCAAACAAGGATGAGGTAGAAATTTGTTACTGAATACAAACCAACTCATGAGAGTGGGTCTTTTGATGAAAATGCATGCGAGGATTTCACCGAAACCATACAATGGCAACTTCTTGACCTTGCAGTGATCATACCCCTTGAAGGGAATGGATGCCACATAGCAGGATACCCTCATGATTGGTTGTGGATGACAAATTGGACTTAACTTGCACGCAGAACCCTCTCATTGGTTGTCAGTAAGTAACCTAGATGTTGCTCTCCAGTCCACGTACGAGGGGGGAAGGGACTTTTCTCGTCTCCTTGGTATACTCATGATCAAAACCCTTAAATTCTCCTCCATAATCTTTCCCCAAAAGATTTCACATTTCTATAGGAAGACACAAGGGAATTGAATGTTTGGTTATGCGAGATGATGTTCCTTTCTTTTTGGAGGCAGCTTGTTTAGGAAAGGCTTGTGAAGATTAAAATATATGTTTAAAAAAGAGAACGTCATATGGTGCTCTCTGATTTGATGATATATATACTGTTGGGACAGCGGCTGTCATGGACATCCTGGCTGGCTGTCAGCCAACAAGCTCTCACCGGTACAAAAAAAAGTGTAATTTTCGGTGGTTCTCAAAACTACCTTTTCTAGGGGTTAACGGTTTGACCAACAATCTTCAAAAAAAAATAGGCTGAAAAAAATATGTGTCAAAAACCCTAAACAACTCTTGTAAGTACTCAAATAACTGTCAAAAATAGTTAACTAGGTTGAAACCACCGAAAATAATCCATTTTTTCCCTCTACCATCGCAAATGTACCTAAAAATCATGGGAAAAGAATTTTTATTATCTCTTTCGTCAACGATCCGACCACCGAAAATGCTTCATAAAAAAGCACCGAAAATAATGTATTTATATTATACCAGAAATGCTTTTTCGATAATTCAAATTTTCACATGGATTTATGAGAATATAATTTATCTTACATATATATATATATATATATAAGAATATCAATATCTAATTTACAAACATTTAGAGTGACTACATAAATGTTATATGTGCCAAATAAAACCAAATTCAATATCCAATATTACAAACTTTTAAAATAAGTGCATAATACCATATGGGCAAAAATGCCTTGGCGTTTCTCCCTTTGCTATTTCACTATGCCCGCTAACATCCTTTTCTCCAAGCAACTCACTTGTCATCTTTAGGTGGCTCACAATAGAATCTCTCAAGCACCTCAAATGCCTTGACATGGCCTTTTGAGCTAAGGATGTGTATCGCAATGTCGTGCCCAATCTCAAAATTGAGTCAAATGCATTCACCACTTGCTTCATTTGTTCACAATAGCGAAAACCCAAATCACACATCACTCTCCATCATAAAAAAAGCTGAGCATTTATTTATAATTATTTTAGGGGAAAAATGAACGAGCATACTTCATAAAGCACCAAAAAGAGGATAATTGATTAATAGGCTTTATTATAGCTTGATAGTACGGTTGAGTATTAATTTAATTAAAAGGTGGTGCTAGTTAGACGATACTTACAAAATGAGAAAATGAGATAGAGAGTATGTATGGCCATGAAAAGACAAATGCCATCTTGAATCCAATTTATACAACTTTTGCAAAGACTAAATTATCTAATTGTTGTATCATTAAATATAATAACAAGTTTACAGACACCACTAACTGTTATGACATTTTAATTAAAAGGTGGTGCTAGTTAAGTGATTCAAAAGATTCTACAAAGGGAGATGATTTGTTTAGGAGGAAACTTAAATAGACATATCGGTAAAGAGGCATTAGGATATCAAGGGATTCATGGAAACTTTGGTTTTGGTGATATAAATGATGAAGGTAGGGAGATTTTTAATTTTGCTATGGCATTTGATCTCTTTATAGTCAATACAATCTTCAAAAAATGAGATGAACATTTAATTACTTATAAGAGTTGCTTATCACAAATACAAATTGATTACTTTATTTGCAGAAAAAAAGATAGAGCGTGTTGTAAAGATTGCAAGGTAATTCCTGGAGAAAGCTTAACCACCCAACATCGACTTTTAGTTATAGATTTATAAATAAAAAAATGGACAAAGAAGAAAAGAGTGCATCGAGTTATTCGGACTAAATGGTGGAACCTCAAGAGAACGTCATATGGTGCTCTCTGATTTGATGATATATATACTGTTGGGACAGCGGCTGTCATGGACATCCTGGCTGGCTGTCAGCCAACAAGCTCTCACCGGTACAAAAAAAAGTGTAATTTTCGGTGGTTCTCAAAACTACCTTTTCTAGGGGTTAACGGTTTGACCAACAATCTTCAAAAAAAAATAGGCTGAAAAAAATATGTGTCAAAAACCCTAAACAACTCTTGTAAGTACTCAAATAACTGTCAAAAATAGTTAACTAGGTTGAAACCACCGAAAATAATCCATTTTTTCCCTCTACCATCGCAAATGTACCTAAAAATCATGGGAAAAGAATTTTTATTATCTCTTTCGTCAACGATCCGACCACCGAAAATGCTTCATAAAAAAGCACCGAAAATAATGTATTTATATTATACCAGAAATGCTTTTTCGATAATTCAAATTTTCACATGGATTTATGAGAATATAATTTATCTTACATATATATATATATATATATATATATATATATATATATATATATATATATATATATATATATATATATATATAAGAATATCAATATCTAATTTACAAACATTTAGAGTGACTACATAAATGTTATATGTGCCAAATAAAACCAAATTCAATATCCAATATTACAAACTTTTAAAATAAGTGCATAATACCATATGGGCAAAAATGCCTTGGCGTTTCTCCCTTTGCTATTTCACTATGCCCGCTAACATCCTTTTCTCCAAGCAACTCACTTGTCATCTTTAGGTGGCTCACAATAGAATCTCTCAAGCACCTCAAATGCCTTGACATGGCCTTTTGAGCTAAGGATGTGTATCGCAATGTCGTGCCCAATCTCAAAATTGAGTCAAATGCATTCACCACTTGCTTCATTTGTTCACAATAGCGAAAACCCAAATCACACATCACTCTCCATCATAAAAAAAGCTGAGCATTTATTTATAATTATTTTAGGGGAAAAATGAACGAGCATACTTCATAAAGCACCAAAAAGAGGATAATTGATTAATAGGCTTTATTATAGCTTGATAGTACGGTTGAGTATTAATTTAATTAAAAGGTGGTGCTAGTTAGACGATACTTACAAAATGAGAAAATGAGATAGAGAGTATGTATGGCCATGAAAAGACAAATGCCATCTTGAATCCAATTTATACAACTTTTGCAAAGACTAAATTATCTAATTGTTGTATCATTAAATATAATAACAAGTTTACAGACACCACTAACTGTTATGACATTTTAATTAAAAGGTGGTGCTAGTTAAGTGATTCAAAAGATTCTACAAAGGGAGATGATTTGTTTAGGAGGAAACTTAAATAGACATATCGGTAAAGAGGCATTAGGATATCAAGGGATTCATGGAAACTTTGGTTTTGGCGATATAAATGATGAAGGTAGGGAGATTTTTAATTTTGCTATGGCATTTGATCTCTTTATAGTCAATACAATCTTCAAAAAATGAGATGAACATTTAATTACTTATAAGAGTTGCTTATCACAAATACAAATTGATTACTTTATTTGCAGAAAAAAAGATAGAGCGTGTTGTAAAGATTGCAAGGTAATTCCTGGAGAAAGCTTAACCACCCAACATCGACTTTTAGTTATAGATTTATAAATAAAAAAATGGACAAAGAAGAAAAGAGTGCATCGAGTTATTCGGACTAAATGGTGGAACCTCAAAAGCGAGAAAGAAGATATATTTAAACAGAAAGTACTTCAAGGAGATGTTTGGAATTATGTTGGTACACCCTGTGAAATGTGAAACAATATGGCTATACATATTAGGAAAGTGGCGAAAGATTCTGTTAGGGGTATCTAAAGGAGGTGTACCGGCACAAAAAGAAGTTTGGTGGTGGAGTAAAGTAGTACAAAATAAAATCAAGGCAAAGAGGGCATGTTACAAATTATATTATGCTAAGAAAACTAGTGAAACTTTAGAGGCTTATAAGAAAGCAAAGAAGGGAGCGAAAAAGGTCGTGAGTGAAGCAAAAGCTAAAATTTGGGAGGACTTATATAAAAAACTCAACTCAAAAGATGGTGAAAGAGATATTTTTAGGATAGCTAAGGCTAGAGATAAGAAAATTAAAGATCTTAATTATATTAGATGCATCAAAGACGAGGATCAAAAAATTCTAGTGGCAAATGATGATATAAGAAATAGATGAAAAAACTATTTTTATAATCTTTTTAATGAAAATAAAAATGTTAGTATTAGCTTAGGAGAGTTAGCCAAATCAGAAAAGTATATAAACCACAATTTCAAGCGACGTATTCAAAAGAATGAAGTCAAAGAGGCTCTTAAACATATGAAGGGTAGTAAATCGGTAGGACCAGATAATATTCCTATAGAAGTTTGGAAAATACTACGAGAAATAGGAATCACTTGGCTCACAACACTATTTAATGAAATATAAAAAAACCAAAAGATGCCTGAAGAATGGAGAGCAAGTACACTTATACCCATATATAAGAACAAGGGAGACATTCAAAATTGTGCGAATTGTCGAGGTATCAAGTTAATGAGCCATACTATAAAATTATGAGAAAGAATTATCAAACGTAGGTTAAGACAAGTATCAAGTACAACAGAGAACCAATTTGGATTCATGCTAGGCAGATCTGTTGTTAAAGCGATTCACCTTTTGAGATGTCTTATAGAACATTTTAGAGCAAAAGAGAAAGACATTCATATGATATTTATTGATCTAGAAAAAACTTATGATAGGGTATCGAGACAGGTTCTTTGGAAAACCTTTGAAAAAAGAGGTATCCCATTAACATACATAAACCTTATAAGAAACATGTATGATGGTATAAAAACGTGTGTGAGGACTCATGAAGGAATGACAAATGTCTTTGAAGTTAATATTGGGATACATCAAGGATCAACTTTAAGTCCATACTTATTTATAATGGTGATTGATAAGTTGACAAAACATATTCAAGATGAAGTACCTAGGTGTGTGTTATTTGCATATGACATTGTGTTAGTGGAGGAATCTAAGGAAAAAGTTTATAAAAATTGGAACTATGGAGAGAAACATTAGAAAGTAAGGGCTTCTAACTTAGTAGAACAAAGACAGAATATATGGAATGTAAGTTTGATCATTTGGTTACCTCAGCGGACATAGAAATTAAAATTGGCATACATTTCATCCCCCAAAAGAAAAGCTTTAAATACCTAGATTCAATTTTTCAGAGTGATGGTAGAATTGTTGGATATGTTACGCATAGAATTAATGTTGGTTGGTTAAAATAGAGATGAGCATTAGGTATTCTTTGTGATAGGAAGATACCATTAAAGTTAAAACATAAATATTATAGAGCAACAATTAGGCCTGCCATGTTTCATGGTTCTAAGTGTTGGGCAGTTAATCATCAACATGTACAAAGATGTCTGTGATAGAAATGAAGATGTTGAGATAGATCAGTGGTAATACAAGAAAAGACTGTATACATAATGAGGTTATTAGAAACAAATTAGGAGTGGCACCAATAGAAGATAAAATGAGAGAATATCATTTAAGATGGTTTGGACATACAGAAAGAAGATCAAAAGAACTTTTAAGAAAGTATGAAAAACGAAATTTGGAAAGTATTAAAAGCGGTAGAGGACGACCACAAAAGTGTTGGAAAGAAACAATAAAGAATGATCTAGCTTATTGTGAGTTAACTGCTAACATGGCACACCATAGGGATCTCTGGAAACAAAGAATCCATGTAGCCGACCCCATCTAGTATGGGAAAAGGCTTAGTTGTTGTTGTTGTTGTATATTGTATTATATTTTATAATATTATAACTTAAGTTTAACATCTTATTATTTTATATATAATGCAATACTTATATAATCATATTATGTAATACGTTACACATATCATATATATAATATGTTATATACTTACATTCTCATATTATATATATATATATATATATATATATATATATATATATATATATATATATATATATTAATATATACTTATATAGTTACATTACTACTACATAATCTACATACATTTTGTAATATAATATATCATGTATGCATAAATTAATTAATGAATATAATACTTATAAGTTGTAACTTATATAATGTAACTATATCCTTTTCAATATAATGTATATACTTATCATGTAATACATCATACACTAACACTTATAATTATAAACTTATATTGTTATATAACTTATAACCTTATATAATCTAATATAACTTATAATTTTATATAGTTTAATAGTTATATAACTAATCCATATCCAAATTCAAAATCATCAAAAAACCATATCCAAAACAATCTAAAACTGAAACCACTCCAAAATCAAATTCAAAACCATTTAAAAACCGAATCCAAAACCATCCCGAAACCGAATTCAAAACCATCATAAAGCCAAAATCAAATCTAAAACCACCATAAAACCAGAACCGAAACCATGTGTTAGACGGTTTGATTATTGTTCCTGATTCCGAGTAACCGAAACTGATAATTTAGAACCAGCAGTTCCAGGTCACCCAGAACCGAAACCAGACATATCTAAATGTAGATGTATTGGCCATGGACCATTAGTTCCAACTCGGGAGGCAAGAATTACAAGGCATGGGGGCGCTTAATTTCATGGGCCCCTGAAGCAGCGTTCGCATCGTGCAGAAAGTGTTCCAGCCTGAACGTTCGTGAGAGTAAGCACCCCCTCGTTCAACACAAACAAGGCCAATAAGGCCTCGGCGTTTTCATTTTGCTCTGTATTCAGTGAGCCCGGGCCATCCACCACCATGTTCGTTGTGTTCCACGAAGGCCATAGATTCAAACGCCACCTAAAGGATTGCTTATGCCGTATCATTTTTGCCAGTGATAACTAGTTTCACTTGCTTGCATCCTGAAAAGAATTAATATTGTCCTTCCTCAAGACTTCAATTTTCACTATTCAGCGATGGTATCGACACCCCTACGAAATCCAAACATCGCAAGGGGAAATTGTGAAGGCAGTTCAAAAGAAACTTTTTGCTGTAACACAAATGTGATGAACGCATCTGCTGACCTTTATTTTTCAATTAAGCAAAAGAAAGTAAATTACGAACTTGAATTGAAGACAAAATTTCAGGAGTGCCGAACCTCTACTGCATTGTCGAGTTTGGAGACCAAACATGCATATCCAGCTGCATTACCCTGAACAATGCTGGATAAACTTCCCCCTTAGCAGGAACCAAGCATGCAGCTCCATCTGGCTGTCCGTTCGCATCGAAGATGCCACCATGTCACCTCCATTACAAACTTCAGACAGATGTTTACAAGACTATTACACCGTCCATGTCTATGTACAATGATCTTGCTTCGCAGAAAGGGAAAACAGATCATTACAGCGCAAACCTCTGAAGCTTTAGCATTTGCAGCCTGCCAAGACAAGGATTCCTACTTCATGAATGGCCCAACACGAACTCAGCTTTCCTTCAGAGGGCTCAGATGTCTATCTGGTTTTTCTTCTTGCAGTTCCAACTCTTAACCACTGAAGGCCTCATCTGCAGGAAACAAAGTTGGTGGATTCCTAAGCTGCACGTTTGACAGTCAAAAGTTGGTGCATTATCATCATGAAACAGGGGGTCCATTTTTGGAATATCTTGTGGATGGAGCTCTGCTAAATCCTCGAGCAAAATCTGGCTTCATCCGTTTCACTGGATTTACATGAGAGGACCTAAATAAATAATCAACAAAATGAATTAGCTCTCTCCCATAGACACACAATTGGCAAGCTCTATGAAGCCCTCATTTACAAAAGAATGTGGTACATAGCGATATTCTAGTGTTCTCTGAAGACTAAGCAAACTAAAAGCAGAAATGAAACAGAAAAACAAACACAGTTATTTACCTTGGAGAGCCTAAACGCCTTTGATTTCGTTGGGGAAATGGAGACTTCAAAGTTTCAAGAGCCTCTTGGGCAGCCTATTAAAGAGATCAGATCTCAGAGCCAAAGGCACGACTACAATGCAGGAAAATTATACAGCGCATATTCATTCAATACACAAAAACAATATCCGATTGACCCCAATGAGAAAAACAAGAACTGAAGAATGCACCATCAGGAAGACCAGAAAGAATATTGTGATGAAAAACTATGGACAAGCACGAGACAATTGGATTATAAGTCCATATTTATTTGAAGTACTAATTGATTACATCAAGCTTTAAATTTATATTTATTTAAATTGGTCATTGACGAGTTAACAAACATACTAGATCAAGTAACTGAATGTATGTTATTTGCAGATGATATTTAGTTAGTAGATGAGTCTAAAGAAAAAGTTGACAGAAAATTGAAACAGGCTATATTAGAAAGTAAAGAGTAAAGGTTTTCAACTTAGTAGAACAAAGACAAAATATTATGTGGTTACTCAAACGGCTTGAAAGTTAAGATTGGCACACATTGCATCCCTTATAAGAAAAGTTTTAAATATCTAGGATCAGTTTCTCAGGATAATGAAAAATTGATAATATTACGCATAGAATTAATACCACTAAAATTGATAGATAAATATTATAGAGTAGCAATTAGACCCACTAGATTATATGGTTCTAAGTGTTGGGCAGTTAATCTTCAAAAGATATCCATGATAAATGAATATGATTAGATAGATGTGATCAAGAAAGGAAAGACTGTATACATAACGAGGCTATTAGAAACAAATTGAGAGTAGCACAAATAGATTATAAATGATAAAAAATTGCTTAAGATGATTTGGACATATGAAAAGAAAGACCAAAGGAAGCTCCGGTAAGAATGTACGAGAAACTAGATAGTAAAGATGTCAAAAGAGAGAGAAAAACCACAAAAGAGTAGGAAGAAAATAATAAAGAATGATATAGCTTATGTTGTTGAGCTACCTGTTAGTATGAGTGTTCAAGGATATGCTAGAAGCCTACAACTGAATCGAACTGAACCGGCAGTTTGGTTTGGTTCGGTTCTAATAGAAAATATAATTGGTGGTTCAGTTTACGGTTCTAGTATTGAAACCAAACCATGAGAACTCAAATGAACCAAAGGGAATTGATGGATGACTTTAATCCCGTATCGAGTAAGAAATGGAATGAAAGATGGATTGAGTACTATAAAAATTTGTGAAGGGCACCGAATAAGACATATTTTCTTGGCAATTTGCACTTATCAATTTAATATCTGCTATATAATCATTGACTATAAGAGGGTGCCGCCCATGATAGTTTGGTTCGTGGTCATTAACTATAATAAGAATTGTGGTTAAGAACCAAACCAGAACTATCGGTTCTGTTCGATTTTGACCATGACACTGTTTGATTTGGTTCGGTTCTCAAAATATCAAAAATGGCAGGTAGCGGTTTGGTTCGAGGTTGAGGCTAGAACCGAACCAAATTGAACAGTTAACACCCCTAGCTGTTAGTATGACACGTGATCGAGCTATATAAAGACAGAATCCATGTAGTTGACCCCATCTAATATGGGAAAAAGGCTTAGTTGCTGTTATTGTTTTATAAGACACAATTGGGCTATAAAATTCAAGTGATAAAGTGCAGAATCAGCAAAACAAGAGAAACCTGTTGTTTAGCTTCTTCCCAATTAGAACCAATTCCTTTTCCCACAACCTGTCCTGATACTTCCACCTAAACCAGAAAATAAAACCAACATGAGGTAATAGTTTAAAACAGCGGTAATTGCATAACTACTGAGTAGTCCAAACTGAAACAAGTGTTGGCAACTAACCTGTGCATATACTTGCCCATTGCTGCCAGAGTTAACCGAAAGCGAAGGCTGCTCTTGGAAAACTAGATTAAGGCCCTCCATCATGCACTAACGTAAGAAGTTGGCATAAGAACCTCCAAATACTGTAGCCTCATTCCAAGAATTAGAATTTAAGAAATATGGCTGTTTTTATCTTACCAATTCCTTGAGTGATGAAACAGCACAAGGCCTTTGAGATCCAGCAGACCTCTGATCTGAAAATCTGGAATTATCAGAAGTACTTGCGATTGGCATATCTTGCCTAGAGGATCCTATGTAACCAAAGGAGCCAGGTTCATTCATGAAGCCATTTTCATTTCTATGAGAGATCTTGTTTGAATCCCCAGGCAAAGATCTAAGTTCCAAGGAGATACTGGATATATATCTATCTGCAACAAGAAGGCATCTTTGTTCATGATACTTGTCAAGGACATTTCACATCTAAGATAGCAGAGAAATCTAAGCACATATCCAAGTCTGAAGATTTTACTTGACAGGATACAATACAACGATCATAAAAACTCACTAGCCAAGTTTCGAAGGCATTCCTCTGCAGCCTGTAGCTGTGCTTTTCTTCTTGTTCTGCCAGTCCCCTCACCAATTTTTTGCCCGACAAACCAGACCTTTACAAGAAAGAAATAGAATAACTGCATAAGGATGGCAAATCTACAAGGCATCATACAAGGAAGAAATGGTAGCTTTATGAAAAGGGGACTAACATGTTGATCGGTTATCAAGAGATATTCAAGCAAAGGATTCTTGGCAGCTCAGTCACACAGTGGAATATAGATGCTAACATACATCATATATATATATATATATATATATATATATATATATATATATATATATATATATAAATGCACTCATGATGTAGATAGGTACATCAATATGTGTGTATGTACATACATACAAACACATACTATATATATATATATATATATATATATATATATATATATATATATATAACACATGCAAATAAGAAAGAGAGAGAGAGAGAGAGAGAGAGAGATGCTGGCATCAGTATAAATAGAAAGAAAAATTAAAGATTTTAGAAAATGGGACCAATTAATGAAATTGCTTACCAACCTCGAAGGAAAACTGCAAATCAGTTCCTGCATTTAGCGACGGCTTGAAATCCATCTGCAGAAGTAGGAGACTGAAATAAATAAATTTCATTCAAGCAATAGTCAATACTGCATCTACACCAATTGCAATGCCTCCATGTTTACCTTCTCTCCAGTCTTCATAGCAATTTCTTGTAGAGCAAGAAGGGGACTTGTTGGATTCTGAGAAGAGTTTCGACAAGATTCTAAGTGAAGATCCCTTGTGCTCGAAGGTCCCCAACCAAAACCATGGTGCACCTCTGAAAATATAGTAGAAAATAACAAATTCTGTATCAGCATAGACAGAAACAATAACTTCTCAGAAAAACGTGTTCCAGGTATAACTGAGTAGATAAAAAGCAATCGCACTTGGGGAAGTAGTGTCAAGCTACAGAGCACCAAACAATGTAGCCGACCAAATACTACCACACGGTACAAGAATATGCATTCATAACAAATTTTGCACCATCACAAACAAAAAACCCGCATAGCCATCAAAGCTTTCAGTAGTCATTAAGCTATCAATAGGTTATCATTATGAATAAGAATGCCAATTGTTAACCTAAATAGGTTATGTTTATGAATAACGGTTCCTATATACAAGATGCGCTTTTATCATAAATTAAGAGGGAGATTGTTAGCAAGACTGTTGAAGTACAAGAATATTGTAGTGAATTGAGAGAGTTGTAGAAAGAGACTATTGTCCTAAGGGTCTTATGCTCATAAAGTCTATTGACTTATTTGATGAGCAAAAGTCTGCTGAAAAAGTTGAGAAAGAAATTCTCGATAAAGTAGTTCAGATGTTTGGAGCTGCAAATGTGGCCAAAACTCTTAAAATTAATGCAACTAACTACAGATTAGTTGGAAAAGATTTGGCTGATAGTTATAGTTCTTTCTAATGGATACCTTCGGTAGCTCACTTATAGACCCCATACATGATGATATTGATGAGATGGATGAAATAACAGTGGCAATACAATTATGTGTGTGCTAGCTTGATCCAAAATGTACGTCTGACAGAACTTGTTCATACTGTTGTGACTCGCTTTGCTGCTCACTTTGTAAAACAAAACATGAACTACAACAAATATTTGCTTCAGTTGAATGGTGATGGTAAGTGTAGGCACCACAAAATAAGAGGAATGCACAGGTAAAGGAAATTCCTGAAACGGTTTTCCCGAACCAACTATGAGATTCTTCCTTATATCTATTGAGAACAAAAGTGCCATCAATTAAGATTTTAAAATTTGACAAAGTGAAAAAATCTATCAGTAGTTAGCTTTATGAAGTCATGAATAAGGCAAAGTAGGCTATTAAAGATAACTTAAAGGAAAAAAGAAGCGGTGAATTCTTTGATAGAAAATAATTAATAAGAGATGGAATGTTGAATCACCCTATTCATGTTGAAGCATACTATTTAAATATGCCTTGAGGTATGCAGTGTTATCTTTATCGCATTGTATCGTACTATCGTTGGTATCGTGGAGCTACACAATATGATATATCATTGTGTATCACAGCCCATGACTTATCGGACTCTATCGCACGATACAACCCGTATCGCCCATATTGGCCGAATATAAACCCGAGTTTCTATGGGTTTCTAGCGTCTATTTCATTTTGTTCGTGAAGAATGCTTAAAGAAAAAGATTAGTTTATATTATGTCACCTTAGAAGTGCAGTTAGTTGATTTCTTCAGCAAATCCCTCTCACACACTCGCTTTAACTTTTTGTTAGACAAACTTTTGGTATACACATCGTAAGTTTAATGGAGGGTCTTAAACAGTTAAACTATATGTAATAGGAGATGGATCACTAGGGCTCGTCGAACTTGGACTACCTACACTGGCCACTAGGGCAACTTGGACTACCTACACTGGCTACTAGGGCCAAGGCCAAGTAGCGTTGCTGGCCCCACTAGCTGTTGGAGACCAACTGGCTAGTTCAAGTAGTCGTAAGGGATGCCATTACTCCTCTCTCTCTCATTTCCTCTCCATGTAAATGTTGTACACTGCTTTATATATAGAGCCTTTTACAATCTAAATCTAAATAACAAGTTGTAATTGCAGCTCATTGATATTTGGTTTGACTTGTGACATTGGTTTGTTCTTAACTCGAAATACCTTTCTCGGTATGGTTGTATTTGACTTGTTGGTTTGACATTTGATGATATATGATCGAGTTGCTTCTAAATACGAATATCGATGATTGTTTACAACAACTTATTACCAAAATCCAACATTCAGGTATTCTATAAGCTTTAAAAAGGACAGTGAGGTAAACCAACGTATTATTGATTTTATAGATAGATTGGTCTCTGATGAGAGTAGAGCAGATGTTATACATCGAGAGATAGAGATCTACGATAATCCTCTTTATTTTATGGGCTTGCCTGTAGCCATTCGCAAATGTACTATAACTTCGTTAAATTGTCTACCTTAATATTTAAGTTCTTAAATGTTATATTTATTGTGGATCAAGTCCCAGATCTTTGTCTTTTCTATCAGATATTTGGTGGAATAGATTTTAACAATGTTATAAAAATTGTATTGTACAATACGATACGATTTTATCGTATATCGTATAAAGATATGGTACGATACAGGAGCATATATCGCTTATCGCGATTTATCGTGCCGTATCGTACGATACAAGGGTGTATCGCACCGTATCGTACGATCCACCCCCTATCGGTATGACACGGATTTGATAAAAACCCTAGAGATGAGGAGTTGGATTGGGTGAAATACTTTCTTATAAATAAACCATGAAATCAACAAGAACAAAGTAAGAAGAGGATCTAAAAGCAAGGAAATGACGTGAAAAAGGGTATGAAAAGAAGTAGAAATAAAATCAACAAGTTTCGGATTTTTGAATATGATAATAAGAAAATCTGCGTCGACTCGTACGATATGGGGTGTATCATACGATACGGTGCGATACACTCCCGTATCTTACATTACGACATGATGAATCATGATAAATGATACGTTCCTTTGTATCGTACCATATCAGTATATGATATATGATAAAATTGTATTGTATCGTACGATACGATACGACTTTTATAACATTGTTAAAATCTATTCCACCAAACATCTAATAGAAAAACACAAACATCAGGGACTTAATCCATAATAAATATAAGATTTAAGAAACTTAAATATTAAAATAAATAATTTAACGGAGTGCATGGTACAATTGTGAATGACTACAGATAAGCCCATCAAGTGAAGAGCATTATTGTAGATCTCTATCTCTCGATGTATAACATCTGCTCTACTTTCATCAGAGACCAATCTGTTTATACAATCAATAATATTTTGGCTTACCCCACCGTCCCTTTTAAAGCTGGTAGAATACCTGAATGTTGGGTTTAGGTAATAAGTTGTTGTAAACAATCGTCGATATTCGTATTTGGAAGCAACCCGATCATATATCATCAAATGTTAAACCAACGAGTCAAATACAATCATACACGAGAAAGGGTATTTCGAACTAACACCAAACCAATGTCACAAGTCAAACCAAATATCAAAGAGTTGCAATTACAACTTGTTATTTAGATTGTAAAAGGCTCTATATATAAAGTAGTGTACAACATTTACATGGAGAGGAAATGAGAGAGAGGAGTAGTCGTTGGCATCCCTAATGACTACTTGAACTAGTCAGCTGGCCTCCAACAGCTAGTGGGGCCAGCAACCCTACTTGTCCTTGGCCCAAGTGACCAAGGTAGGTAGTACAAGTTCAACGAGCCCTAGTGACTCATCTCCGATTACATATAGTTTAACACTCTCCCTCAAACTTACGATGTATATACTGAAAGTTTGTCCAACAAAAAGTGAAAGTGAGTACGTGAGAGGGATTTGCTGAAGAAATCGACTAATAGCACTTCTAAGGTGACATAACACAAACTAATCTTTTTTTCTTTAAGCATTCTTCACGAACAAAATGATAGTTTATCTCAATATACTTTATTCATTCATGAAAGGTGTTTGTAGGGGATGTACATGTCACTTTTATTGTCGCAAAACATGATGGCCATTTGTTGTAAGACAATGCCCATGCCCCTTAGTACCTCTATAATCCAGAAGATTTCTATAACAGTAGTAGTCATAGCACGATATTTAGCTTCGGTGAAAGAAAGTGAAACCTTCTATTGCTTCTTGCATTTCCATGAAATTAGTAATTCACGTAAAAAACACAGAAATCAGTAGTAGAATGTTGATTGTTGATATCTTCATCCTAATTAGCATCAATATACATAGATAAAACAAAGGATGAAGAAGTTAAGAGTACCCTTTTTACTTCATATGAATGGTGGGCTCGTTTTGGTGTAGATGCGACCAGGTATTGTGTTTTTATTGATATATCAAAACGAGCCCACCATTCGTCTGAAATATAACACAATAATGATTAATAATAAACACTCAAAGTCAATTAATTAATAACTTAAATAAATATCAATAAAAACACAATACCTGATCGCATCTAGGAGCAGAGTTGGATTGCAATTGGCCTTCCAAAATCTCCAACACTCTATATATATTTGCTTAACTCTAAATGGATATTACGAGTAGATGAATCTTCAACAAGGTCAATTGCATTTAATATACCCTTTTTCACTTCTTCATCCTCCACAAAGTTAGGAGAAAATCGAATAAAAGGGTTAAGAAAATATATAATAGCATGCAAATCATGATGCATTTAACGGTTCCAACGTGCATCAATTATCTTTCAAACCTTCTTGCAGTCAAGGATTGCTTATATTTCCAATTTGGCCTTATCCATAACATCATATATATATATATAAGGCATAACAGGTTTATCTTCACTGTCCACCATCCTCATTACCTTAACTAAAGATTCAATCATCTTGAAAAATTTGCTACAACTTTTCCAAAAATTAGCATTGAAAACATCTACCTCAGTAATTCCCTCCCTCTTTCTACACCAACTAATAAAGTCATTATGCAAACAATTTTTTCAATGCATTTTTCTGTATGACAAGACTTTGCATAGTAATGACATTTATAGCAAATTTTGTCAATGAAGACCTAATCAATTCCCTTCCACCAGTATGAATTTGCATCAAATGCAATACAGACGAATGATTATAAATAAACTTTATAACATTTTTGCATGCATCTGTAGTCTCTCTTATTGCATCCATTGCACTCAAATCTTCAAGCATTAAGTCTATGCAATGTGCAACACATGGAGTTCATACTAAGGATGGATGGTTTGCCTCAAGCATATTACCAACTGCTCTAAAATTTGCAGCATTCATGAATTTAACAACATTTAAAACACCTACTTCCTCAACAACTTACTCAAAAATAGGGAGTAAATTATCTACAATTTTATCACTATGTGACAAGTCATATGATTTCAAAAATAATATACCTTTCAAACAGTACACTAAGAAGTTTACCAAAGACCTACGTTGATCATCTGTCCAACCATCAGCAATAACAGAACATCCTGTATCCTTCCAGGACTCCCTAAATTCAAAACTCTATGGATTAATAATATCAACCTATTTCTAGAATAATGTGTCCCTCAAAGCATGATAAGTAAGGACTCTATAACCCAATTTCACACTAGCAATAGCATCTGCCATACTTTAAAAAGAAAATGAGTTTGCACCATTGAAAGGGAGGCAATTTTCATAAAAAAAATTCAGCACACTTCAAATCTACTTTCTGAATTACCTCTTTTGAAGTCATAGTTGATCTAATGCCTAGTTGAGCTCCAAGAGTCGTACGTGGGAGAAAAAATGAAGGTATCCCACTACCCCCTCTAGCTCCTCCTCTAGTACCCCTCGTAGGCATCGGACGGGTAGGAGCTCTTATAGTGGAACAAGAACCAACTCCACTACTACTACCACCAGAACTTACATTTTTTTCCTTTTCTCGCCTTCTCCTCTCCTCTTCAACCATCTCTTCTTCCATCTTAGCTACATCATGGAATTCATCACCACCATGACCATACATCCATTGGGCAGAAGCATCTTCGAATGGTTGAGACATATCCCAACCACCTATTTTTATCCTCTTTTATCCTTAATCTCTTCTTCTCCTTCAAAGCTTTCAATACAAGCTCAATCTCGTACTTCATTGTTGCGAAAACCCGAGAACATTCACTAGCATCCTTCTTGGTTCCCGCAAGGTGGTGTTTCATACATGAAATACCACCATGCTTTACAACATTGCAAAACATGCACTTGTTTATAAGCCTATTGCCTTAATAGGCCGGAGTACAATATTTTCCTAACAGATCGACTCGATCGGAAGCCATTAAAATAATAGTGAATAATCACCAAGAAGGAAAAGGCTTTTTAGAGGTTAATAATCACGGAATCTATAAAACTCCTAAACTTTTCAAGTAAAAAATCGAGTAGAATGTCAAAAGAAAGAAATATGACACAAATTTAACAAAAACCCTATAAATGGGAAGTAGAATGCCTCTTCAGGAGCAGAGGTTTTTAATATAGTTTGTGCTTACGCACCCCAAGTAGACTAGAAGATAGTATAAAGCCAGCTTTTTGGGAAGAGTTAGATAAGGTCATTCAAAAGATTCTATAAAGGGAGATGATTTGTTTAGGAGGAGACTTAAATGGACATGTCGGTAAAGAGGCATTAGGATATCAAAGTATTCATGGAAACTTTAGTTTTGGGGATATAAATGAGGAAGGTAGGGAGATTTTAAATTTTGCTATGGCATTTGATCTCTTTATAGTCAACATAATCTTCAAAAAATGAGATGAACATTTAATTACTTATAAGAGTGGCTTATCACAAACACAAATTGATTACTTTATTTGTAGAAAAAAAGATAGAGTGTGTTGTAAAGATTACAAGGTAATTCCAAGAGAAAGCCTAACCACCCAACATCGACTTTTAGTTATGGATTTACAAATAAAAAAATGGACAAAGAAGAAAAGAGTGCATCGAGTTATTCGGACTAAATGGTGGAACCTCAAAAGCAAGAAAGAAGATATATTTAAACAGAAAGTCCTTCAAGGAGATGTTTGGAATTATGTTGGTGCACCCTGTGCATGTGGAACAAATGGCTATACATATTAGGAAAGTGGCGAAAGATGTGTTAGGTGTATCGAAGGGAGGTGTACCGGCACAAAAAGAAGCTTGGTGGTGGAGTGAAGTAGTGCAAAATAAAATCAAGGCAAAGAGGAAATGTCACAAATTACATTATGCTAAGAAAACTAGTGAAACTTTAGAGGCTTATAAGAAAGCAAAGAAGGAAGCGAAAAAGGCCGTGAGTGAAGCAAAAGCTAAAATTTGAGATGATTTATATAAAAAGATGATTTATATAAAAAAACTGATATTTTTAGGATAGCTAGGGCTAGAGATAAGAAAACTAAAGATCTTAATTATGTTAGATGCATCAAAGACGAGGATCAAAAAATTCTAGTGGCAAATGATGATATAAGAAATAGATGGAAAAACTATTTTTATAAGCTCTTTAATGAAAATAAAGATGTTAGTATTAGCTTAGGAGAGTTAGCCAAATCAGAAAAGTATATAAACCACAATTTCTACCGATGTTTTGAAAAGAATGAAGTCATACAGGCTCTTAAACATATGAAGGGTGGTAAATCGGTAGGACGAGACAATATTCCTATAGAAGTTTGGAAAATACTAGGAGAAATAGGGATCACTTGGCTCACAACACTATTTAATGAAATATGGAAAAACCAAAAGATGCTCGAGGAATGGAGAGCGAGTACACTTATACCCATATATAAGAGCAAGGGAGACATTGAGAATTGTGTGAATTATCGAGGTATCATGTTAATGAGCCATACTATAAAATTGTGGGAAAGAATTATCGAACGTAGGTTGAGACAAGTATCGAGTACAAGAGAGAACCAATTTGGATTCATGCCATGTAGATCTACTATTAAAGCGATTCACCTTTTGAGACGTCTTATGGAACATTTTAGAGCAAAAAAGAAAGACCTTCACATGATATTTATTGATCTAGAAAAAGCTTATGATAGGGTACCGAGGGAGACTCTTTGGAGAACTTTGGAAAAAGAGGTATCCCATTGACATATATTAACCTTATAAGAGACATGTATGATGGTGCAAAAACATGTGTGAGGACTCATGAAGAAACAGCATACTTCTTTGAAGTTAATATTGGGTTACATCAAGGATCAACTTTAAGTCCATACTTATTTATAATGGTGATTGATGAGTTAATAAAACATATTCAAGATGAAGTACCATAGTGTATGTTATTTGCACATGACATTGTATTAGTGGAGGAGTCTAAGGAAAAAGTTAATAGAAAATTGGAACTATGGAGAGAAACATTAGAAAGCAAAGGCCTCCGACTTAGTAGAACAAAGACAGAATATATGGAATGTAAGTTTGATCATTTGGTTACCTCAGAGGACATAGAAATTAAAATTGGCACACATTTCATCCCCCAAAAGGAAAGTTTTAAATACCTAGAGTCAATTTTTCAGAGTGATGGAAGAATTGATGGATATGTTACGCATAGAATTAATGTTGGTTGGTTAAAATGGAGATAAGCATCAGGTATTCTTTGTGATAAGAAGATACCATTAAAGTTAAAACATAAATATTATAGAGCAACAATTAGGCCTGCCATGTTTCATGGTTCTAAGTGTTGGGCAGTTAATCATCAACATATAAAAAGATGTCTATGATAGAAATGAAGATGTTGAGATGGATCAGTGGTAATACAAGAAAAGACTGTATACATAATGAGGTTATTAGAAACAAATTAGGAGTGGCACCAATAGAGGATAAAATGGGAGAATATAGTTTAAGATGGTTTGGACATACAAAAAGAAGATCAAAAGAAGAACTTTTAAGAAGGTATGAAAAACTAAATTTGGAAAGTATTAAAAGCGGTAGAGGACGACCACAAAAGTGTTGGAAAGAAACAATAAAGAATGATCTAGCTTATTGTGAGTTAACTGCTAACATGGCACACGATAGGGATCTGTGGAAACAAAGAATCCATGTAGCCGACCCCGTCTAGTATGGGAAAAGGCTTAGTTGTTGTTGTTGTTGTTTTATAAAAGATGAAAAGGTGAACATGTCGTAATTTTAACTATGCCATAGTGGTCATGAGAATGATAGCAATAAAGATAGGTCACCTATGTCACATTTATATCGTGTAACAAATTTGGCAAAAGAACAAATAAGGGCAGCTTTTATCATAAAAGGATGTTCTATTATTCTATATGTTATCTAGAAGGTCGTAGGTAAAACATGGGCAAAATAAATCCATCATGATCTACATGCAGAATATATTATTTTGGTCGTGCCATTAGATTTTCTCTCACGTCTATAGAAGATGAAGAGGCGAAGAAGTAACCTTGACCCAAAAAATCTGACTGTGAACCACAACCTCCACTTGGAACTTAGTATAGCTATATCAAAAGATCAGAAATTGCAAGGTCAAATTGCGATACAACCCCGTGATGAAATGCATTCAAAGTGGGTTTGCTTTGTAAGTTTATATATCTTGTGATTTATATGTTGGACCATGTAGTTGTATACTAATGGGTTCCTTCATTCATTCTCGTTGTATTTGTTAAGTGAAAAGTGGGCTTGATTTGGTGTGACAATGCCAAACTTAACGAGGCCAGCTGATAGAATACCGAGTTAAACTTGTAGTTTCAGTAGATGTGAATAACAATTAGTTTTTTTTAATGTATTCTGACAAAAAAAAGAAAATAAGAAATACACTAGAGTGCTCTAGACTTTGTGCTCTGGTTTTTGTTGCATACAACATGAAGTTACAATGGAAATACATACAACCCCATAATGCTCGGTCCAAACTTTAATTAATTCGGTTGCATGTTCCTACTTTATGTTTTATTTTTATTATTTTCAGATAAATGCAAAAGGAGCGGTAGGAAGAAAAGGTGCCATGGCCCAGGTAGAAAATGTGATTTTTTAGATGACAGTATTTAATAAGAGCCTTCAATCCTAGAAGATTAAAGCTGGAAAGAGTTAAAAGCAAAAGCTGCACTAGCAGTAGCTGAAAATGAAGACACTAATTTTCTTGGCAGAACTGATTTTTAGATGACAGTATTGAATAAGAGCCTTCAATCCTAGAAGATTAAAGCTGGAAAGAGTTAAAAGCAAAAGCTGCACTAGCAGTAGCTGAAAATGAAGACACTAATTTTCTTGGGAGAACTGAAGGACATTCCAGAGACTGGAAAGGATATTTCTGTAATTAATAATGATAGCTATGGATTTAAGGCATGTGGTAATTATGATCCACGATGCATTGACTGAGTTGATATTTTGTTGTACTTAATTATGATTTTGTGACTTGTTATTGGTGACTAACTTTTAGTTGTATTTGTTTCACTTGTTAATATACAATTCATGTGCTGTGATCTACCAATTACAGTTATATTTATGTTATATTTAATGGTTGGTGTTGTTTCTACATTTGTTTGCTGATTTTTCCTGTCCTAATTGTTTGTAAACACACATATGATGTCAGTTTTCCCATTCGCTTTTGGGCTTCCCATGACCCACTGAGATGTGCTTTTTATATGTTATATTGGCATAATAAAATAACATGGTTATCTTTTGATGCTCCTTGGACTAAGGATCTACAGCAATCATTTAGAGATTGCTTTGCAAATACTATTCCCCATGTTTGGCATTCATGGGCCTTGGCCTTTGATGACAAGAATACGCCATCAAGATAACTATGCAAAAAAAATGATAAGTCTTGTAATAAGGATGATTGCAGTGGTCATAAGGTAACAAATATAATTAGCAAGTATTGATTAAGGTTCATGCTGGCACGTAATAATCCAATAGCCAACCACCTTCCATACTTAGTAGCACGCAATGATCATTGATGATGATTTTTGCTCAATTTCACAAGATAATAAAAAATTAGTAATTTGATAAAGACAATGCTAAGGAAAGGGTAAGGTAGTTGATGGATGGCATCGCATACCAAAACAACAGCTTCAAATAACTAGAACCAAATTTCATTATCCCTAATCTTGCTGGTTTATTATGGTATGTTGTTGATGGAAAGCATCGCATACCAAAACTTAACTCACTTGGCAAACTTCCAGCAAAAACGAAATACTGCAAAAACATATTACATGAAAGAAATGACAATGACCCTGGTAAGATGCCAACTAAGATTAACTGCATACTTGTTCTAGAAAAAGGATTGAACTGAGAAGTACCAGCAAAGGATGCATGATTTGGAGGTGAATGATTCTGCCTCAGGCGATCATCCCCAATTTGCACCTATAATAAATGGCATAGTTAGCTTATCTCTTCAATTATACAGAAAGAAGCTATGAGCAGATTTTTTTCAGTTACCTCCTTCAATGATCTTTGAGACTCGTATAAAGGTTTATCAGAAGAAATTGGACTTCCCATAGTAGCATAAAATGATGGATATTGAAGACGTGCAGAAATATGTTCTGGCTCTAGGGGGAACTCTCTATGAACTCTTCCAGGCTTCCTTGGGCTCATCTCTTCCTCAACTGGAGGCCAGCTTCCATGCACCTGCACGGGCGGCGGTGTAGGGATATGAAGAGAGGGAAGTAACTGAAAAGGATGATCAGCCACTGCATGTTCCCTAGTGTCCTGACCATGTTGCAAAATAAGCAGCCTTCTTCTCGTATCCGGGTCTAATTCAGATTCAGGAACCTCTCCCTCTTCTCTGCCAGGGGAGTACTGCAAACTGGATTCTGAGGGAGTAACATGACCAGACGGCTTTTGCGATGCAATTGCATACTGGTTGCCAAGTGAAAAACGAGAAGATTCTTGGGCCAAAATGTTAGAAGCAGCAGACAAAACAAACTGAGAAGGCTCAAGTATAGGGTCAGGATTGCTAATAGCAGGAGCAGAAGCCGGTTGAGCAAATGAATTTCCATCCTGAAAGAACGCGACAAAATGTTCATCAAAGCTATCATGAGGCACAAATAAAAGCTTTTTAACACTCTTCACAATGAAAGTGCCTGATAACGCTTCTGTGAAGCAGAAAAGGGTCAGTATTGCTTGCCGTAAGTCAACAACTATATGCTTATAAAAAATACCTTATTTTTTCTTTCAACTTCAGCATCAGTCAAGCCCTCTGGAACTGGCAAATCCTTATTTCCAAGTGACATGGAAGATTCTTCCTGAGAATATAGCAAGAAAGAAACAATCAGCATTTGCCAAACTCCACAAGTTCTGCATAACTATGCGCTAGAAATATTCAACTAATCCACAAACCAACAGAAAAAATAACATTTACCTCTGAATTTAGGTAGTTGCTCACATCAGGTGCGCTTGGTAAATCAGACAACCCATCCTCATACACGACACTAGACATTCGTTGCAATAGACCTTCATCGAACTCCCTAAAAAATACAACAATGATAGAAAGTCAACAACAACTAAGCCTTTTCCCATATCTGACATTGCATGCAACATTTCTTGCAACACATAAAACTGGAACAACATTTGCTGTCTAATAAAGAAATACAGAAAATATTGAAGTCTCTGTCATGAACATTTAGAGAGAAAAAAAATATTTTTGAAATAACATACATAAACCAGTACCTCTGCTTGAGGAGCATAACTTCAAACGATCATCAATTATCATCGCCATTTTAGGATGGCAGATTCCATCTTGAAATACATTAAACAGTGATTTCTTCAAACCTAATAAATGCCACAAGAAGAACATTTCAAATTGGTAAGCGCATATAAAAGAAAGTGAGAAGTATAAAACAACAACCTTCCCCTGAAATGTACAAAGGAAATATGATAATCCAAAAGCTAGCAAATAAAATTCCTCTAAGGTGCTGTCAACAAGTGAAATGATAAGAAAGGTTTCACGACAGTGGATACTATTTCAACCCAAGATTTGCAACCCATACAATTAACAGAAACATTTGAAGAAAGCAACCCCTTGGCATAGGAATCCCTAAATTATATAGTATTAATTCTGGTCTTCATACAATAAGCAAAAATTCCTCCTTTATTAATGACACTAAGGAGATCATTTTGTACTTCCAAAATTGCATGAGTGGATTAATCTTTTTTCCAATTTTCCTGAAAGATCTGATCTATGATTCTATAAGCAAGTCAAGTAGTCAATGTGCAGGAAAGAAAGAGCGCCCATCCAAATGCTTTGTGTCACCAGAACGTAACAACAAACTAAATTCTGGCATGGATAAGCTCCCCGAAATTTAGAAAATCATGATCTGAATGTATATCAAGATCACTGCACTTTTTAATGCTCAAGACCAAGGGTTGCATGTACATCGTATTTCTTATTCAAATCCAAGTTGTGCAACCTCAAGTAAAACAGGAACTTGGAACAAGAATGACAAGTCAGCCTCTAATGGAGGCCAGCATCATCATTGGAAATGAATAGAATGTTAAACTGTAGGTTCAGGTAGCGCATATTGTAACCAAATCAACTGCTTCATCAACTGGATATGTCAAAGATGGACCCATTGTCGTTGACAGGTTAAACAACATTAAGCCACAACAATCATGCAAGTTATTGACATCTATTGGCTTTAGACTTGCACCAAGCGAGGGATATTTTCCATTTTACCGTGAACCTCTGATATCAATAAGAATAAGAATTAATAAGAGATGCATTGTCTAAGTCTCTAAGATAACCAACAGCATCCATGATAGGTTATCCACAGTATCCAATGTTGGGCCACACACACATACATGCACAAGCGATAAAGTTTCCAATTGATCCTCTACATTTATAATGCAAGGGCACAGTGCACTCTTCCCCGAAAAGTCATATGTTGTTATTGAAGGCTTTATGTAGAGCAACAGGAGACACAAAATTTAAGGTATTTACTAGCTTGGTATGTCCAATAGATGGTTAAGGCCATTCTATAAAATATGGACTATGACAGAGCAATTAAGGTCGTTCAGCTCATTTTATGATTTTTGGTACTTAAGGGTTGAGCGTGAGAGTACAAGATACAGCACACTAATGTATTCAGAAGGCTGGTCCAAGCTTTAAGAATTGTCTCGGAATATTCAACCAGCCTTTCTAGACCAAATATCAAAACACGCCCAAGAAGGATCCACAGGACCATAGAAGTGCTGGAGAACACTAGAGCATAAAATCTACTTACTGGTTCTTGATGCAAACTTCACATACTTCTAGATATATGGTCAACAAACGAACAATACAAGGATAATTCTATGTACTACAAAAAGAACTCAAGTATTTAAAATCTCTAAATGATTCACCCATTCCAGCGCACTGGTTTGTCAGACATATTCTGTGAATGGTAGGGTTCAAGTTTTCTCTTTTGGGGGGAAAAGGACCATATACAAAGTGCAAAAACATAAGGGCTCAAGCAGTTTTATTTTTAATAAAACAGGACACAGTACAGCATACCAAACCAATTAAACATGCAGGTCCAGAATGATCTCAAAACATCGTATGAAGGCATTACAGTATCTGTTTAGTCACATCAGGTGATAGAAAGAGAATTAGCTCACAGCACTCTCTGTTCGCATCTTCCAGAATATGTGTACTGAAGTAGATCATAATAATTACCTGATTTGACACATACTATTCGATCCAAGAGTTCTTTTGAACTTATCAATTTTGATTCTGGATCAAGCAACCTCCACATCTCCAAAGCATAGTCCCTCTCAGCCATTGTACAAACATAAACCTCAAATCGCTTCCGCCCTTTTGCAGTTAAGTAGCTACGAAGTTCATCCCATGCTGGTCGCAGTCTGACAAGAACACTTGTATCACGAATCTGTGAACATCAAATTTGAAATACTCGTCATTCACTTGATTATCTATATCTACTAAGCAAACAAACATAGTTTCTTAACATGCTACAGCTTGCTCAGATAAAAAATGAAACCTACATGGCCATGAAAGATGACATCAAACATTCTTAAAATTAGCAAATGGGATTTCAGAGCAGCCAGGCTAATATAAGCAACGCAGGAGGTAATTCTTGCAGAATAACAGCATTGGTAATTCAGCATAGTAGATAGACGAAAGTTTCATGCAAACATGCAAGTCAAGAGGAAATTCCTACGGAGAAGAAATTCACAAACAAGGACTATTGCATGTCATACAAGAACAAGTTTTGCAAGATTGGTTTTTCAAAAGACAGCCTCCAACAAAACGTACTTCAGTGTGCATATCCCAGAGCTTAAAACAAAACAGGCTGCAAACAAAATATTATCTTGGAGGTATAAAAAGAAAAGTATTTTCTTGGGAAAAAGTTCTTCAAAAAAGCTTTACTGGCATTAATATACCCTTGCATGTAACGTTTCTGAATTAATTTTCCAGATATTTATGGTTTCAAATGTACCAGAAAATGTACCAAACAGTTTTCCTGTGTGATCAGAATGTAAATGATTCCAACATGTACCATCTTGCAAAACTTATTGTCTACTCATCTAATATCACTTCGACACATCTTTTCAGAAATTAATAATAAGCATGTACAGAAGCATGAAATCAAATGAGCAGAAAATCTTAAATATAAAGCAAGAGAGATCCAAATGGCTTAAATACTACCAGATACAGATTTGGCAGGTAGAACTATCCAATTCAGTGGATAAAAACTAAGATAATTGAATTGGCAAATTTGAAGTATACCAATGGATTGATGCGAGTTAGAATGATATTTCGATCATGTAATCTTATAATTGGCCTGATAAGTGACTGGTGGCTGTCGAACATAGGCGGAACTATCTCGGGCTGAACTTTCACCACTTTCCCGTTCTCAATAACTTGGTCGTTGTCTACATATTGCTTCAATATTGATTTGTCATCTTGATAACGCTTGACCTCTGCAAGCATACCAGCAATCCGCTGAGAATCTAGCTCAGTACTTATCTTACGGTGAAGGACTTCAATTCGGTCCTCAAATGAGCGCATTGTATTAGCAACTATTAGTGTTTCGTCGAGATCAAATACAATGCCAAGGCATCTTAAGTTAAGCATGCTTAAACAGGCACCATATAGTCCCGGTGATACACTAAATCCCCAAAAGCATGGAAATGGTTCGAGCTTGTTTCTCAGGGGCATGGCCACTAGATGAAGTTCTTCTTCTCCATGTTGCATTATAGCAGTCTGCAGCCAATAACATGCGAGTTAAAAAAAGAAGAACACTAGCAGAGAAACAGAGACACTTCAATGTGGACATAACATAAAACTAAAATCCCAATATCTCCTAAAGACCAGTGGTGTGCTGTTTAGCAAAAGTAAGTTTAAAATTTGCAGATAGGTGTAACATTGTTAACATGGTCATAATTTCCAGGAGCAATCAGATAGGTGCAACATTGTTAACATGGTCATGATTTCCAGGAGCAATGCAGCAAAAAAAGGAGAGGTGCAATCAACATATAAACCAACACCAAGAGAGGTCTTTTAAAATACGATCGCAGTGTATCAACTACTCAGAAGCTCATTAGCAAATTCCTGGCACAAAAGTTCTCATGGAATTTATATGTCAAAACAAGACAGCATAACTGTCTAATAAAGCTGAACTTTTGTGGTGACCGAAGGGCACCAATCTACTTGGGAAACAGTCCACTTTGCATGAGAAGAAAAAGAAGGTTTAGTCTGATGAGCTGATAGCGTTTTAAGTAGCGAAATTTTGGTACCTTGTTGTCTCTGAAGCAGGTGCGGTAGAGAGAAAATAGAGGCGACTCGTGAGCCTGGGGTGGCTTAGATTCCATTTTGAAGCAAACCCCAGAAGACGCGATGGTGTGAAGGACTGCCAATGGGGGACACCTCTCGCTCGGTGGGGAAAAATTGGTGATCCGGATTTCCTTCTTACACACATCCATTGTGTCAAATTTCTGGTTCTGTGGGTAAATCTCGGCCTCCCCCAGCGGGGAGCCCTCATGATACACAACCACCACCAGTTTCAGCATTACTTTCCCCTTTTCCGTCCCTTACTTTTCTTTTCACTCCCTAGCAAAACCCTAACCCTAAAATACCGAAAACCTCCGCAGATCTGGTGATCGCCCCTCTGCTTTATGCCTTTTTTATGTCTCTGTTAGGGTTCATAACGAAAGATTGGTAGCTTTTGTTTACAGCCACTGGTGGTGATACTCGCTGTGCATCAGTTGACGACGATCGTGATGGTAGTGGCAGTTTCCGGATCGAAAATCCTTTGTCCTCTTGAAAGCTGTCTAAATTTTAAGCAAATTTATTGCCTATGATAAATTCCGGTTCCTTTCGAGTTCTGTGATGAATCGATAGGCGATCGACGTTTCTCTCTGAAAGGGGACTACAAACACTGGGGAGACAAACCCTAAGGCAAACCCATAAAAGAAAGGATCTACTGTCGTCCAAACAAATCCGATCAGAGAGAGAGAGAGAAAGGGAGAAGCGCTAAGAGGGGACAGATGAACAATAAGATTAAAAGAAAAAACGGGAAATGAAGAAGGGTCATGCAATATGCAATAACCCTAATTATCGCACAAAAGCTCATAAGAAAAGAGGGTGAATAGAGTAATTTGGGGTTTCCCTCCCTCTCCTTTTGAGTCCACAACCATTGAGAACAGGGGATCGATGCCGTGGTGTTGGTCACGAAAGAGAGAGAAAGAGGTTGACAAATAAATGGAGACCCGAAGTTAATGATTGTGGAAAAAATTTAGACATATAAACTATATCCGAAATGATTGAAAAGAATAAGTATTATCTAAGAAGATTATATACAAGAAAACTTTTTTTAGATAAAAATAAACATGTAGGAAAATATAGACCATACCAACAAACATATAATACAAAATTAGGATATTATACCTTGTGGTGAACAATATTTTAGCAAATCATGTCCCAAAAGGATAAATAGTCAAGACCAAAATAGTATTTTAATAAATTGTATAGAAGAAGACATCATGGCAATAGACTAAGCAGTGATAGTGAAAGTATTTACACTGTAGTTAAAGAAGAATTTAAATAAGAAATATATAATAGTACTTCCGAAGATGAAATAGAAGAAGACCAAAAGATTAAGATATGGATTAGTAATACAACATATATAAATATAGTATTTAATCCAGAAAATATCTACCACCACAATTCCTAGCATGTAAAGAGCATAAGACTAGCAAATCACAGTACAATTTTCTACTCAATGTATATATTTGATACTAGATGTAGTATAAACCTTATAGACGAAAGAATTATCCCTCCTCCATATCAAGAACCTATTCCTGTAACAAAAGATGCTATTACTCAAACTGTGAATGGAACCATTCAGTATTATAAAGAAAGACTGACAAATCATAGTACAATTTGTTTTAAAACAAATTGTAGTATTTATAGCCAGCCTTGTAAAATGTCTAAAACATAGTTAAAACCCCTAAACCTCCAAGAACAATTTATTCTTGGTATAAATTTCCTCGATGATGAAAATGACAGTAATGCTCTTGATAGAAATTATGTTCAAATTTCAAAATTTACTAGTCTTTGCCCTAACAATTGTAATTGTTCTATAGACAAAAATATACTAAATTCTAAAAATTTTGAAATAACAAAATAGTCAGAATCGATTAAAAGCAATGTTATAGATTAAATATGCAATAAAACAATATATAATATAATATACAATACCATATCTGAAAATGAGATAGAAAGCATGATAGCACTTATGACTCAAATAGAAATTATACGAGAAGATATCCAAAAATATTGGAATAATGATAAAATATATTCCACATTTGGAATAAAAAACTAGGATATATTATCAAGAACAAAAAAATAAACAACTCTTTAGATGACATAAAGAAATTTAAAATGCATATAACTGGCCTATTAAAATTAGGAGTTATCAGACCTTCTAAAGTCTTCATAAAACAGTGGCATTCATAGTAAACAAACATAATGAACAAATAAGAAGAAAATCTAGAACGGTAATAAACTATAAAAGACTTAATGATAACATGGAAGATGATAGTTACAATATTCCAAACAATAAACAATTAATAAATGGTATTCAAACATCCAAAATATTTAGTAAATATGACTGAAAATCAAGATTCTGACAAGTAAAAATGCACCTAGAAAGTATAGAATATACAACTTTTACTTATCCTTTAGGTTTATATGAATGGCTAGTAATGCCATTTGGTATAAAAAATGCACCGAGCATGTCTAAAGAAAGATGAATAATTGCTTAGAAGACTTAAAAAGAATTTATTCTACTATACATAGATGATGTAGTAGTATTCTCAAAAAATAAATAAGAACATCTTAGACACCTAAAAATAGTCTTTGATAGATTCATAAAATATGACATAATAATAAGCTAAAAGAAAATAAAACTATATAAAGAATACATAAATTTTCTAGAAGCTAATATAGGAAGATGTTATATAACCCTGATAATCTAAAAGAAACCAATGAATTACAAAAATTCTTAGGACTACTTACTTATGTTACATCGTATCTTAAAGATATAGGGAAAATTGCAGGACTCCTATATTCTAAGACAAGTTTAAAAGGACAAAAATACTTTAATCATAATTATATAAAATTAGTACAGTATATAAAAAACTTAGTTTCAAATATTTCCACATTAAAATTACCATTAGCAACAGACTAGTTAATAGTTCAAGCACATGGGTGTGAAACAGGATGGGGAGTCATCTTAATTAGGAAAACAAAAGAATTTGCTCCTAAAGAAGTAGAAGAAATATGTAGATATGTCAGTGGAGTCTTTAAAGAAAAGGAGAAAATAAATAATATAGACTTAGAAATAATAGCAGTTATTTATGCAATAGATAGTTTTAAATTATTCCTATTAGAAAAAAGATAGGTTACTTATAGAACAGACTGCGAAGCAATTGTAGAATTCTACAATGCTATTAAGTAGAAGGAGAAAAGTAGTTCAGTAATAAGATAGTTAAACTTCATTGATAGAGTAACAAGTAGTGGTTTTAAACCAAAATTTGAACATATTAGTGGAAAAGATAATATAGCAACAAATATTTTTATTAGAATGTTTGAAAAGAAAATAACTAGTCAAAATTTTACAGATGGAGAACTTCAGAAACATACCAGCTTACAGACCAATGATACCAGTTACCCAAACTAGTAATAATATGAGCACATACTAACACAGTATAAAGCAAAATTTATTTAGACGGACAAGTAATATTGCATCTTCATACACTAAGGAAAGATTAAAATTTTGAAATATAGAAATTTTAGTATTACCAATAGCTTCTAATACAGTTTTTAAAATCAAATAAAATAATCTTAAAAGAAGAAGAATATTGTCTTTTAGACCATATGGATTTTTAGTAAAAAAGTAACCTTTGACAAGAACTATCTTCTAGCAAGTTTAAACCTTTAAACTATATATTTTGAAAAAAGTAATTTATAAGAAAATAAATCTTAAATTTTACCCATTGTTTCATAGTAAGAAGAAAAGTCTATTTCTAAGATATCTTCATACAACACATACAGACTGAAGATAAAGAGAAACCACCTTGAATTATCAAAAATAAAGCTTACCTTGCCACAGAAATCACACAGGTACTTGGCATGCTGACTGACTTCCATTTTCTTGATCTGCTTACGCAGACTGGCACCGTATCTGGTACCTGAAATCGTCCAAAAGAAGCAACACAAGACTAAGCAGGTCTCGAATTGAAACATAAATCCAGCCCACTCAACCTCTGTTTCGTAGATGCATTTACTTCTCTCAAGACAAATTTGGATAGTGAAACAACTCTAATAGGTTTGAAGGGTGAGCACTTTGATAAAGAACACAACTTATGTACCACAATATGATCGTAAGGCCACTGGGAGATGAATGAAAAAGAATAAAGAAATTCACAAGTTAACAACAAAGACAAATGAACGAAAGAAACATATAGACAAATGATCAAACAAGCTAATGACAAAAGACAAGTGCATACCATATTTCCCGACAATGCCGGCCTTCTTTGTGCGCTTGGTCTACAAAAGGTTGTCACGGATCAGGAAACGAACAATCAAAATAATGGAGCACATCTAAATGAGCAAATTGACTTGCAACAACTGCAGACTGAAACAGCGATGGTTGACAAAACTTGGACTTGGTCTTGAACTTGCCAAGCTAGACTCAGTATCTTGTGCAGAAAGCTAATTCAAAACTCAGTTTAAGCAAGCGTATGCACGAAATTGTTCACAAATTGATTTCTTACAACGCCAAACATAATGGGAGAATTCACAATAAAATACCAACGAAGAAATAAATGAAAAAACAATATAAAGAAACAAAATTCCGGAATAGGGAGTCAACTTCTAATCATAGGGTCAGACAATGGTATACTATGTGTGCAAATTCTGGCCTAGTGTCTTCATCTTAAACACGACCACCTCTAAGGATACTCTAGTTCCTTTTAGATATCTCAAAATCTTTTTTACAATAACAATATTCTCAACTAGGATTACTTTGATATCTACTCACAAGACCAACAATGAAGTTAATACCAAGTCTTTTATACAATACAACATATAATTCATGTATAAGAAATATTTATCTTATCTATTAGTAAGATAATTAGTCTTATTTAAATTGATACTTTAGCAATGAGTGTGTTTGAAGGATTACAATCACCCATTCTAAACTTCTTAAGGATATAATTAATATATTTCTCTTGACTCAAACACAAAAGTTTAGATTTTCCATTACAAGTAATCTTTATACCTAACGTATAGAATGTCTCCGTAATATTCTTCTTCTCAAACTTAGAGATTAACTATGACTTGGTTTTAACAATTATTTTATTGTCATTCCTAGTCAATAATATGCCATGTATATATAATTATACAATGACAAAGTAACTCACATTATTCTCTATATATACACACGGATCACGTTCGTTAGCCAAAAACCCAAGTTTGAATATAGTAATTTAAAAAGTTAAATAACATTGATAAGATGATTGTTTAAGATTATATAGGAATTTTCTCAATCTATGTAATTTATCTTCCTAGGTGTCAACAATATAACATTTTGCATGTTACATATAAATGGTTTCATTTAAATCACTATTAAAAAAAGCAATCTTCACATCTAACTGATGTAAATTCTAAATCATAAAATGAAGAAATAGCTAGAATAATTTTTGTGAATGCAAATTTTATAAGAGGAGAACATGTATCTATTTAATCTACCTCTTCTTGCAAAAAAAATATTGCAAGCAACCTCACCTTAAACTTGTCGATTTACAATAAACTTTATGTTTCTTTTTAAGAACTCATTTAAAACCAATTACTTTATTTTTCTTAGGCAAATCTATCAGTTATCAGACTTAGTTTTTCTCAATGGATAAATTTTTTTCCTCTATTTTATTTTGTCAGTCTCACTATTCAGATGAACTGATAACTTGTTGATAAGTAGTCAATCAACTCATCTAGATTTACTTAATAATGCATTATACTAGGTAAGTATGATAATCATTTAAGTAAGTTGGAGTAATCTTAGGTCTTTTACGCCCTTTAAAATTTCAATCTATATATCAATTATATTTGGATCACTATATATGGTTCAAATGATATTCATCTAGATCCACAAGATTATAAGAATTTCCATCATCATTTATAAAGATATCATTCGTAAAATCTCATATAGTGTAGTAAACCAAAGTCTTTGTCATAAAATATATCTCTTTAAACTTTTTAGATATTAAATAAAAATACACCTCAAAAACGTACTATCTAGCTTATCTCTGGAGTAATGTAGGATCTTTACATGTTCAATAAATCCCCACCATTGTAGGTGACTAAAGTCTTAAACCAAATCTCATATAGTATAATAAATACAACCTCATATAGTAGTACCCTATTTAATATGCTAATGATAGTAGGTTCTATATATCCTAAAAAATTATTTGGCAAAGAAGCATCTAATAGTATTGATCTAGTTATATTCAACAATATCATGTAATATCATTCAGTTGTACCATTTTGCTGAGATATCATCAGCATAGTATTTTGTTTTATAATACTGCAGTATCTTAGAAATTATGTAGAGGTATCCTTACCACTTTTGTCGGATCTTAAGACATTGATTATACAATCGATCTATTTGGGTTGCAGAACAAGCCTTCAAAGGTTGTTCTCCTAAAAAAACCAATAACACACTCACGATGAAGGCGATGTTTCTTGGTTAGCTCCATTTTTCTTTTGAAAAACCCAAGAGATCAACCTCTCTCGAAACACAACTTATTGTTTCCTTCCTTTTCGTTCTTCTTTTCATTTTTTATGTTTTAAGTAAACTGAAAGAGGAACAAAAATGAGGATTTACTATTTGCAAATTAGAGATGATGTACAGAGATTGCAAACAGGAACTTTCAACGACAGTATCCTCTTTGATCTATTTCAAAAGTAAAAACGGAAAGTATTTTCTCTTATTGTCCTAATTTATAACAATCTCTCTAAATTGGCCTTAATGTCTTTCTAGGGTCAGAAAAAGATTAGTTGTGGATGCTCCATGGCACCCGACAACACTATGAGCGGTTGGAATCGAGAAGACGCTATGATAGGAGTGTTGAATTAAAGATTTGGAATATGGAAGCTGTTTCAGATGAAGACCCGAATGCACTTTGCTCAAGAAATTCAGAAGTCAAGGATTCAAGGTTTCCTCTAGAAGGTGGAGAAAAAGGATAAACGAGTATTGTTTATTTCTTTCTAAGAAAAGTTAATCAGTTTCACATGTACAATAACTGCCTCATTTTTGCTTCCCTCTTCACTTGTAAGATAGTGGCTCTGGATCTTTCTCCTGATTTTTATTAAAAGTAAAATGATTTGTTTTCTAGATGATTTTTTATTTTATAAAATTAGTGTCTCCCAAATTTACGAAAAGAGGCTCTTCTTTCTTGATTTTGCAAGCGCACGTTATCAGAAAGTATCCACCTGATAACTTACAAATTCAAATCAAGAACATGTACAATCAAAATAATGTGCAGCACAGTTTTTAATGAAAGAAAATATACACAATTGTTCTGAACATTTGAGTAAATCCACCACATAACACATTCACATACACATACTACGTATTTATTTTCAATAATCATTGACAAGCACAATACTCAACTAAAGCTAGAAGAATAGTCGAATTCACTTCCCATTGCCTTGGTCAATGTCGACTACAACAGTTAAAATTGTCCCCTCCTCCGAGAATGAATCTGGCATCTTTCCAACCTCCAATATGCAGTGAATCTTTTATGTATTCCATCACAGCCCCATGGCTTAAATGGCACTTAAATCATCCCAAAGTGTCTCTGAATTCGCCAAAAAGAAAGATCTTGTTATGAACCCCAAGATCAAAACCAAAAGATCTGGGTCTGAAATGGTTTCAAGATGGGGTTGGGTCCCATTCAGGCCCAAAAGATACCAGCCCATATCCAAACACCATTAACAAAAGGTATAGACCTATCCAAGTCAAAGCATAAAACGGACCAGAACTAAACCCATAGCCCATTTCGTGTCCACAAAATGAACACGTGTTAAGTTTGACATGAGACCAACCCATACCTGCTTTCATATTGTTTTCTCTTTGTTGTTTCTACTTGTAAGATGGCGCGTTAGTAACCTCTATATACTAGATGGATGCTTTCTTGCTGGAGAAACTGAAGAACAAGTGTAGGGCTCCCTCACTTGAGATGCTATAAAAGAAAAAAGTTTGTTTTTTTTGTTTTTTGCTCTATTTCATGCCTGGCTTCTAACCACTGGCCTCCAACGACCACTTCATTTGCCACATAAGGGTCACTGGCTATCATCGAAAAACTTCGATCCTTTTGCAGCTATTTTATAGGTGAATCGAGGAAGATATGGGAAGATAAGATGTTATTTTTCCGTCTCCCGTTTCTGCTTCAGTCCGATTCTAGATCAAAATCCATACGCCGGCATTATACTGTACCCTCTTTAAAAGAACTTTGCCTTCTGAACTTGAATCTTTCACACGATTTGAATCAGTCTTTCACACAATGTGTATGTCCAAAAATAGAATCTCGCAATCAACTCACCACTTAGACTTAATGCTGTCATGAACCCAAATTTAGTTCAAAGTTAAATTTACTTCTACCACCACAAACATTATTATATAACAAGCTATGTTTCTAATGAAAATCACAAGTAACTTAGTAGACAACTTAACCCCTTATTTTTTAGCCTTATCTCCTTCAAACAAGTTAGCAGTCATCTTATCTCTTCTCCTTCCCCAACTCTTACTCTACAGCCATATATTGCCCTTAAATATGGCCGGTTCGGAACCAAGGTTCAAATCAGAATTGGATTGGTTCTAGAAGCGAACCCAAAACCATAACCAAAATAGATTACTGTCTAATTAAGTTACGGTTTGACGTTTACAAAAAGCACATTAAAACCAATAGAAAACCAGCAAATCGAAACCTATTAACAAGGATGCTTCAAAGGAGACTCAAATCTAGGTGAACTCTAACCATGATTAGTCCCAACCAATAAAAGCCCTTCCTTTACAGGACATAGCCCGTCGTTATAATAAAGATTGTATTTTGGAATCTTTATTGTTTCAAGATTTGATTTTTATCAAGCTTGATCTAGTTCAGCTTCTGGGTTTCAAGATTTTGGCTTCCGAAAATGTGTGCCTTGAAAACGCATCATCATTCTCTGAGAGAGAGAGAAGAATGGCGAAACTAGAATATACACATCTGCGAGAACCTTGACGCTATTATACACATCTTTTATTTCAACAGCTCTGGTTGTTGCAATGGACTAAGCAAACAGTAAAAACGGATTATGAAAAATGTGCGCCAAAAAAAATACAACACAACACCTCCAACAGAAGGTTAGATGGAACTAATGGCCAAGACTTGTGCATCACGGTCCTCTACAGCATTCAATTACTTCACTAACGGCTGCATGAGTTTCTTCTGATATCATGTTCAATGACATATGAAATCCCTGCCAACACCATAAGGTCAATAGCTTTGATCATGATGAACTTCAAAGCCCAAAGCAAAAGATATACTGAAGCTCTCTAAGTAACACACACAGATGTTTAAAAGCAAAAGTTTAGAACTCCAACCAGCTTTTAAATCACAGAATATGCACTGTAATGTTAGCAGAAATATGTCTTCTTGTTTACATGTTTATACAAACAAATTACATATAAACAAATAGCCCTGTTCACTAAATAGGTTGGGATGCATGCGTGCTCAATCTACGTAACAAAGGAGCTCTCTTAGCAATATTCAGGATGCTGTTTGGTGGTGTAGTATGTGCTACTAACGGCTGCATGCTGTTTTGTTGGAATGAAAACTACATGCTTAACACATGCAAATCAAACAATTTTTTTGACAATCCTTTAGTCCAACCTAGTACACTTGAAGATTAAGACGCAAAAAAACCAGAAGCAGGCTGAAACTGCATCGATCATATCTTGTCTGTAGATGAACCGATCAACAGCAACTAAGGCAAAGGGACCGGTAGACTTCCCTGATGGAGGTGCACTGTGGAACTTGCTTTTCTTAAACTAAAAGAATGGGTTGCTTGACATTTTACATATTGTTTTTAGCATTGAATTCTTAAACAATTAAAATTTCAAACAGTTTCCTCCCAATACCCCCAAGCATAATGCAAGATCATGAAAGTTTATTAGAACAAAAGAAAAAGAAGCCCAAAGAAACCACTTACAACAAATCTCTCAAGTACTGGCACGAGAATTCTCAAGTTGTGGTCTGGAAGATGACATGCAATGGCTTCACGAGCATCTCCACTGAAGGAATAAGAAGTGAGCAAATAGTTTTATAAGCGTTCACTGAAGTAACACGCACACAAGACTCAAGCATGAGCAATTGGCCTCCTTACATTTTTATTACTTAAAAGGTCCATGCAGATAATATCATTCATCCAGGAACATCCGAGTAAATGAAGCTGGGAGTTGGGAATGACTAACTAAATGACAATCAACGGTCTGCAAGTCCATTTCCATAACGGACCTAAGTTCAACAAGCACTTTCAAGGACCTATAATCATCTGAACTAAAATTAACTACCTAAGGTCAAAGCAATAGGCACAATACCCAACCCAAACCATATATAACTCATTAGGTTCACCCGCTGTATATGAGCCATCAAGGCAGAAATAAGATGCAAGAGCGCCAACCTTTCCACTGAGAGGAATGCAAGAAGCAGAGCTGTGTATGCTTCGATAATCATCTTTTCTGCTTCGCGTTGTCCTTGTAGTACTGAGGCTTCATCATTCTAGATTACATTAAGGCGTAATTCACATTACTGACAAAGCAATAGCAGAATGAACAGAATACTAGATGAAGTTTGTTTCTTTAAGATGCTAGTGTCATCATGTTTTAGTAGGACTATGACCAAAATATCTATAGCAGTACCACTTTAATGTTTAATTTAGAACTCAGCTATCACACCTTGACCAAATCTATGCTCAAACACATTGACAAGCTGTCAACACAATAATTAATGTTTGTGCAATTTAGGACGCCCTCTGGTTAAATTCATAATAGTTTCTAGATTGCAAAAGCTACATAGAAAAGGTGCTTAGATATATTTAATCTTAAATATCAAACAAGAATGAAGTTGCGACTTACCCAGCATGCAGGTGTTGTTTCTTTGACTGCCTCCCCAGCTCCATGATTGTACAAGAATATGGAGCAGAGCAGTTGAATTACATCCACGCAATTACCCTTTGCTTCTGGCTTCTGCAAATTCGGCAATGAAACACTGGCTGCAGCAAGACGTGCCCTACACAGAAAAGCTTAGTCAATATTTGTTGTAAGGAAGAAAAAATTAAAGTTGAAGACCAGTAACTGTTATGAATGATGCTCTCTAAAGAAAAGCATACATGGGCTGTAATAACAAACTGTCTCAACAGGGAAGAGGGAAGGTTGAGTTTAAACAATGACCAAACAGGAAGGTTACATTTACTAGTGCCAAGCACGCTTATAAGCAAGGAAAGAGCAAAGAATTGTAAGCATGGGATGTGATAACACGTTCTCTCAACGAGAAGGCAGAAGGAAGATGATACATCACGTTGATCAGCCACAAAGACAACCGCTCAAAGTGAACAAGCGCATCAAGATAACGCTTAAAGAACAAGGTGGGGAAATTCCAATGGATAGGAGATTTGGCATTGGGGCTCCACTCCTGCAAGGTGTCATAAATTAGAAGCTCGAATTAATTATTTCTGTTGATGGTTCCTTAGCTAATTTCTTTTAAGGATCCAAGTATTACATAAGTTTTGGATAATTGTACAGTTTGGCACCCATTTCTAATGGAATTTTAAGCTGAAAATGAGTCTAAAAGCTTTCAGGAAGCAACAAGCGCTGAGCTAGGCACCTAATTAGAGAGAAAGTTCATCCACAAAGACTGGTCATTAGGCATTCAATAATTGACAAAAGGGCTGGAGCGCATCTAACAAAATAGGGAAGCAAGGCGTAATTGGCAAAAGGGCACCCATTCTGTCCATTCTTGTTACAAACTAGAATTAGCTAAGATGATCTCATCGTCTGATTCTAAGATCCCTAACCCTAAGGTGTAATTTAGCGTACCTTATTGTTGAACTGCAGGCATTCATTTCTGGAGACATCCAAAATCATTATTGGTCAAATTTGATTTCACAAAACATGGGTATAAGGAAGCAAGGCGTCTTTATCTAGTTGTAGCCAGATCCAAAACAATCATTTGGTATGGGAGCCGTTCATGTTTGGATGCACATAATTTCAGCTTTTCCTTCATAACGAAAACGGTCATGGCCATGAGACCTTTGAAACAGAAAGCTACTTGCTGAAATCCCACTCAATTTTGAAAATAAGGGAGAAACTAGTCCTAGCTCTAGATCCAAGGAATTTGTGGTTTGAAATAGATGCAATAGGGATGAACAGCATTGAAGTGACTTTGGGTTTAACGATGCATATGTTGCAATGAGTCAATTAACTTTGTTCATTGTCAAGTTTGTTCCACGGGGAGTAACAGAATCATGCTTTAACGAATGTAATAAATCATGATTGCTTCATATATTCATAATGATACTAGCATAAATTGTTGTTTAATTAATTTTTTGAGTTTTAGTTGCTTTATGGGTAGCCAATTAATCTACAATATATTACAAAGTTCAACATATTATCCTTGTGTATGCAGAGGCAACATACCAATTAGATGAAGATTCATTGTCTGAATGATTTTGTTCACAGAAAAGGAAGAATACATACAAGGGAAAATAATATTGCACCTGTTTGCATTGTCCTTCTCTACCAAATTCACGAGCAACCCTAATATTGCAACAAGAAAGTCCACCTCCTGATCGCTAAGATGCTTGGCATTCTGAACGTCTATAATTGACTCATAAGATGCAGCGTCCCTTTCTTCATGATTACATACCAGCGGCTGTACGTGAAATGCTGGAAAGTGACCAACTACCAAATGGGCCAGAATGTCAAGCCCACCATTTGCACCAGTCTGCTCACAGCCTACTGAGTTGTCATTTGTCAAGTTCATCAGAACCTGAGTGAGAAGAATGAGATAAAGAAAGAGGGACCATTACACGTAAAAATGTTCGTAAAACCTTTTAGGCAAAAAGGAATGCAAAATAGACAACACTAGTATTCCCAATCTAAAAAAGCATGAGTGAAAGAAATGGTACCTTCACAGCAGTAAGAAGGCATTCTCCAAGAAGGTTAGAAGTTTTATCTGCAGATGGCAAGATGTTTCCCTGAGAAGAAATAGAGCTATCCATGTCATTTGTTCCACCATTGCTTGCGATTAACTCAACCTCTCTTCCACCATTCACTATGTGCCCTTGAGCCTTGCTGCATGCATTCTGTGATGTGTGACCTTTGGTCGATAACAATTTTTCCCATTTGTTGGGCATGATGTCATCTTCATCAAATGCAAATGGATCATGACTTTTGTCATGGGTTTCATTTTTCATGTTGTTTTGCACGCTCAAGTTCATGGTGATTTTTGTTGAGCTGTTTGCACTTGCATGAGATGATTCTGAGGTTGAACTTTTTTCTCTGTCAAGGTAATGCAATGATGAAAAACCATTGCTACTCTTGACAGGAGAAGCCTTATGGGATACAGTAGACTCAAATATGGAACCAGTTAAGTCTGAATCACACAACTCCCGAGAACTACCAGAGGTACTGTTCCTACCAAAGCCCTTCTCTGTCATACAATGCCCTCTTCCTGAAAATCGAGTTTAAGTCATACGTAAATCATTACTCAACAAAGCACTCGGAAGTAGAAGCACATGCAGACATACCTTTGCATGTTGTGTGTGCAAATGCATGGTGTGTATCATGGAGAGGAAATTCTAGCTAAAGTTAATGATCATTCGAGTGCATGCAGTAACCAATATAGATGTGAATACTAATCTTCCTGGCCCGGTAACAATCAGTAAGAAATTATTCAGATTTTACAAATAGCCATACAGAATTGCCTCAATATCCCATAAAAAGCAATATATGCTGCCGAATAGCATATACAGGGGGAGCTCCACCTCACATATCATGCCATACCAGCATCAAACTGACTAGATGTTTTACAGGTTAAAAGTACTCAACATGTACCAATTTGAACAGAGAAATGATTGTCTGATACATGGCCAGATTTGAAAGAAGCAACAGTTTCATATTGTTAACCATAACTGCAATGTACTTTCTCCAGAGGCCGCTTGATATTTGCTTGTTTATACCTGAGCAACCCTTTATGCATACCCTTGGTATCAAGAAGATGATATTTAGAGTTTAAACTTCCGTTCTGCATGTTTTCTTAAGTGAAAAATGTCAGTTATGGTTTTAACATGTGGTTTACTTTTACTGCATACAACAAGTTGCTAAAACAGACTGTTAACATAGATTATGTTGTAATTTTAATTTATAGATTGTATTCAGGACCAAAGCCATGTTAGCTGTGTATTATTTTCCTTTTTCTTTATTTGCTTTCTTTTATTATTGTAAAGTCGCTACAATATCGGTTACTGTAGCAACTTCTCTATAAATTGTTGTAACCTCTTCTAATATGTTATTATTTGGCAAGTTCTTGAATACTAGTGAAACATTTTTTCGGATTTGTGCTCTTCAAAAACTTATGAGTTTATCATTGACGTTTGCAATACTTGTTTGATTGTCTTGAAGCTTTGATTACATGGCATCAGAGCTTGGTTCAGAGTTTTTTTGTTGAAGACATGGCTGCTCATTTTGTATGCACATCATAATCTTTGGTGGATATTTCTTGGTAGATCTCATGGTGCTTCTTTGGCTAAGTTTTGAGGTTGGTACATTTATTTTGAAAAGGATTTAAAGATGGAAGACAAAAATGAAATGATTCATGGAAAATTATTGTGTAACAACTATATGAGTTGAATACATACCATGAGAAAAAAAATTATTACTAAAGATTTATGGGATCATGTTGATGGTACAAATGAGCCTAAACTTGACATCAAAGGACTTAACGCCAATAAGACTACCAAGGCAAAAGAGAAGTACAATTAAGAAAGAAAAGCATGGGAGAAAGCTAATACAAAAACTACTTGGATTCTTCGTCAAAATGTAGACGCAAAGCTTTCTATGAGTTTTCCTGTTCTCGATAATGCCGCTCATGCATGAGACCATTTAAAGAAGACACATATGGTAGATGATTTTATTTTCCAGCTAGACGCAAGGGGAAGCCTTTTCATGCTTAAACAAAGCAATATGACCATTTGAGAAATATCAGAATTAGTTCATGGATTTGTGGAATCAATTGAGAAGTTCAATAAATTTAATTGCGCAAATTGCATTGAAACCTTTCAAGGGTACATTGGTTATGAGTTTTTCTTCATATTTTTTTGGGGACAAAAAGAAGAATTTGAGAGCATAAGATCTATGTTCATCCACCAAAAGCCATGACCAAAGGGGAATGAAACTAAAGTATTGGAACCATGAAAGACACATTTTAGTAACTTAAGGCCTAGAGCCAATGTCAAGACTTACAAACCTCCACATTTTGCTAGAAACAAAATGGAGATGAAGGAGAAACCTCCGATTGGTCATGAAAAAGTAATGGGGAGTCTTCATCAAGGCCATGTCCAAATAGGAGTAGAATTTGTCATATTGCAAAGAAAGTGGACACATAAAAAATGATTGTCCGCTGCTCAAAAAGAAGAAAGTCGCTTTTTTGGATGGAGAAAATGACAAAAAGGAAGTTGCTAGTAGTGAAGGAGAAAAAGAACAAGAAATTCCCCTTGTTCAATGAGTTAAACTTCTTGAAGAACTTTTAAGAGAAAGTTTTCATCGTGGGCCGTGCTTACTACTTCATCCTGTTCACAAGGTACACAAACTTGACTTATGGATTCGAGAGCTTCTTTTCACATGACTTGTGAAAAATATTCTATCCAAGTGTACTAACAAAGTTTTGGATTCTTACTTTTTACAGCCGATGGAACAAAATTAGAGGTAAAAGGATTTGAATTGAAAATCTTAAAACAAATGATTTTGAAGTTTCAAAATCTAGTTTTATTCCCAAATAGTTAAACCCTTTCTCCGCTTCTCAAATATGTGATAATAATTGTGAAGTCTCCTCATCAAAGGATTGTGTGAGGCAGAATCACCTCTTGAAGGTGGTTGGGCGAGGCATAAAAAAAAGGTTTAAATATAATGGATAGTTTGCAAATGTCAAGTTTTAGTGCATGTAATGCTATTTGTGATGTTTTTTTTTGTTATGGCACAAGAGGTTAGAATACCTTGATGTGCAAAAACTTTGTAACTATTCATTAATTAAAGTCAATAGAGTTGAAAATTTCTCTTATAAAGATTGTATTGTCATAAAAATGAAACATGTTCCATTCAATGAAAACGCTTATATCTCAAAAATTGTTTGATCTATTAGATTAAGATGTTTGGGATCCCACACCAATAATGTTTTTACTGTGTTATATTAGTTGATGACTTTACTTGATATACTTGGATTCATTTTTTAAGCAAAAACTGAAAGTTTATAAAACTTTTGTTATTTTTCATTATCTAGATAAGAATCTATTCGAGTACACCATAAATCTTGCACGAAAACCACTCAACAAAATAGACTCGTGGAACAAACACATAGACATATTATTGAGACCACTTTAACTCTTTTAATATATAGTAGAATTCCAAAATATCCTTGGACTGAGACTGCTTTGATATTTGTATATTTGATAAATATGATGCCATCTAAAACTTTGAAACATTTATCAATGGCTGAAAAATTGTTCAGAACTCCACCAAGTTATAATGGTTTAAGAGTGTTGATGCTTTGTTTATACAAACAAAAAACAAAATTGATAAACTTTAGCCTCATGCTATTGAATGTATTTTTGAAAGAAGACAAATCCTATGTTTCAAAGGATGTCAAGTTTGTTGAAAATGAGCTTTTTCAAGAATATTGGTGAGAATTATTCCAAATCCTTCTTTTTCAATAATATGCTTGACTATGCTCTTGCTAAGGATTTAGAAAAATCTCATGATCATAATTTTCAAAACCTCATTGAAGATAAAGAATCTCCTCATGAAGTTAATGATGGAAGCAAAAGTATTATTGTACCATTTACAAGTTCTATGTTAGGACGAACAATCAAGAAAAAATAGAACCCAATGATAAGAGCCCATTAATATCATAACTTAAAGCCCTGAGTCTAGACCACCTAGCAAGTTTGTCATATGAAACCCTCTCTCCTCAACATTGAGCTCACCTTGTCTGACAAAAAATACCAAACAAAGTTCGTTAATGATGTTGTTAATATATCTAGTCTGACAAATATTAAGAGAGTTGATATTCCATAAATTATCAATCCAACTGTGAGAGTTATGGATGGAGAACCTTTGGTTGATCCAACACCTTTTAGACAAATGGTTAGTAAATTGACGTATCTAACAATCTCTCGTCCAAATATAACTCATGCGGCAATACACTAAGTCAATTTTAACATGCTCCTACTACTTTGCACATCAATGTTGTATTAAGCATTCAATCGAAAAGAGAGTTTTTTATCCTCATTATCTTCTTTAAATTTGATAGCATATAGTGATACAGATTACGAGGTGAAGTCAACCATCAACATCCCACCACTCGTTTACTCTTTGAGGTGAGTCGTCAATGACATAGTGATGCAAGAAGCAAGAGAAAGTCTCTTTATCATCTAAAGAGGTGGAACACTGTGTATTGCAACCACAACTGCTGAACTTATATGGATAAGCAGTCTCCTTAAAGATATTGATATCGAGCTGTCATCGTTCTTAGTCATGTTCTCTAATAATAAGAGTACCATCTACATTGCAACTGATAATACGAGTCATGAGATGAAACACATTGAAATGGATTGGAACTTTGTGCATAAAGAATATGTGAAGAACTTGGAGCTTCCTTATGTCTCATCAAAGTATCAACTGGCCTTCTTTAAGAAATTCCTCCCTCCTTCTAGATTCTCATTCTTACTGGACAAACTTTTGGTTTTCACACACTACTTTTGAGAGGAGGTGTTAACACAAATTGTTAACATAGATACAACAACAGCTAAGCCTTTTCCCATATTAGATGGGATCGGCTACATGAATTCTTTGTTTTCACAAAGTCCTATCATGTGCCGTGTTAGTAGTTAACTCAACATAAGCTAGATCATTGTTTATTGTTTCTTTCCAACACTTTTGTGATCGTCCTCTACCTCTTTTAATACTTAAAAATCTAATTTTTCATACCTTCTTACATGTGCTTCTTTTGATCTTCTTTATATATGTCCAAACCATCTTAAACAATGTTCTCTCATTTTAACCTATTTTGGTGTTACTCCCAATTTATTTCTAATAACCTCAATATGTATACGCTCGTCTAGTATGGAAAAAGGCTTTGTTGTTGTTGTTAAACCTCATTATGTATACGGTCTTTTCTTATATGACCACTCATTCATCTCAACATTTTCATTTATGTCACAGACATCTTTTATACATGTTAATGCAGGTCTATTTGTCGATCTATAATATTTACCTTTTTAACTTTAATGGTATCTTCTTATCGCAAAGAATACCTCATGCTCCTCTCCATTTTAACCAACCTACATTAATTCTATGCATAACATCTCCCTCAATTCTTATCACTATGAAAAATTGACTCTAGACATTTAAAACTTTTCTTTTGGGGATGCAAATGTGTACCAATTATTGGAGATCAAGACTAGTTTATGTTCCTTCTGTATTTTTAGTTTAAGTTTTATGTAGTTTGGATCCCAATGGATCAGAATCTGATCCATTGGGAATCAGGTAGGATTAGTGTTAATAATTAAGGGTGTTGCAATCTTTTAAGCTAGAACTCTGTTAATATAAAGCCCTAAGTATGATTATTAATTTATTAGGGTAGATGAGATCAATAAAGAGCTAGGGAGGCTGAGGCTGCTATTGGAGGCACCCACCCCCAACTTCTGAACGTATTTTCATGAGCTTGTGTTGATGATTTCTATAAAATTCTACACCAATTTTAATTTCTATGTCCTCTGAAGTAACCAAATGATCAAACTTCATTCCATATATTCTATCTTTGTTCTACTATGTCGGAAGACTTTACTTTCTAATGTTTATATCTATAGTTCCAATTTTCTATTTACTTTTTCCTTAGACTCCAATGTCATCTGCAAATAACATACATCAAGGTATTTCATCTTTAATATGTTTTGTTAACTCATCAATCACCATTATAAATAAGTATGGACTTAAAGTTGATCCTTGATGTAACCCAATAACAACCAAGTGATTCATGTCTCTCCTATGATTTTTCAAACTTCTATAGGAATATTATGTGGTCCTATAAATTTATCACTCTTCATATGTTCAAGGGCATCTTTTACTTCATTCTTTCGAATATGTCGGTAGAAATTGTGGTTTATATAATTTTATGATTTGGCTAACTCTCCTAAGCTAATATTAACATCTTTATTTTCATTAAAAAACTTATAAAAATAAATTTTACATCTATTTTTTATATCATCATTTGCCACTATAATTTTCTCGTCGTCGTCTTTAGTGCATCTAACAAAATTAAAATCCTTAGTTTTCTTATCTCTAGCTCTAGCAATACTAAAAATATCTCTTTCGTCCTCTTTTGAATTGAACTTTTTATATAAATCTTTCCAAATTTTAGCTTTTGTTTCACTGGCGGTCTTTTTAACTTCCTTCTTTACTTTCTTATAAAGCTCTAAAGTTTCACTAGTTTTCTTAGCATAAATGTAATTTACAATATACCCTCTTTGCCTTGATTTTATCTTGCACCACTTCTCTCCACCACCAAGCTTCTTTTTGTGCCAGTACACCTCCCTTAGATTCACCTAATACATCTTTTGCCACTTTCCTAATATGTATACCCATATTGTTCCATATATCACAAGGTATAACAACATAATTCCAAGCATCTCCTTGAAGGACTTTCTGTTTAAATATACCTTCTTTCTCAATTTTGAGGTTCCACCATTTAGTTTAAATATCTCAATGCACTCTTTTATTCTTTGTCCACTTTTTACCTCTAAATCCATAACTAAAAGTCGATATTGGGTGGGTAAACTTTCTCTTGGAATTACCTTACAATCTTTACAACATGATCCATCTTCTTTCCTACAAACAAAATAATCGATTTGTGTTTGTGATAAAGCACTCTTATAAGTAATTAAATTTTTGTCGCATTTTTTTAAGATTATATTGACTATAAAGAGATTAAATGCCATAGCAAAATTTAAAATCTCCCTATCTTCCTCATTTATATCCTCCCCCAAAAAAATCATAAATACCTTGATATCCTAATGTCTCTTTACCGACATGTTCATTTAAGTCTCCACCTAAACAAATCATCTCCCTTTGTGAAATTCTTTAAATCACCTTATCTAAATCCTCCTACAAAGTTGTCTTTATATTATCTTCTAATCCTACTTTTGTGCATAAGAACAAACTATATTCAAAACCTTTGCTCCTAGCACTAATTTTAAAGTCATGATTCGGTCACCATATCGTTGTTCGTGTACTACAGTATCCATTAAATCTTTATTTATGATAATACCAACTCCGTTTCAAGCATTTTCTTTTCCTAACTATCATAATTTAAAACCTATATCCTCAATCTCCTTTGCTTTTTCTCAAACCCACTTTGTCTCTTGTAAACATAGGATATGAATCTTTCTCCAAGTCATAGTATCTACCACCTCCATTAGCTTACCGAATAATGTTCCTATATTCTAAGAACCAATACAAATTTTATTATCTAGAACTAGCTTCCTTATCCAATGTTGTTCGATGCATATCGTATCGTGTATCGTTTTGGTCCACAATACTGTATTGTGTCGTATAGTATTGCCCCTATCATAATTTAATACTAAAAAATTGATAAAAATCCAAAAAAATAGAAAAAACAAGAAAAATATGATAATTGCAAAGAATTCATATAATACAAAAATGTAGTACATATTCATCATTCACCATTCAATAATTAAAAAAAGAATTGTATAATTTAAAGCAGAACCCTTAAAAAAAATACAACTTTAATAATTGAAAAAAATATATTTACACATTGTAATAAGGATCATCGTCTAAGTAATCTTCATCTTCTCCTTGCTGAAGATCTTCACCACTTTCAGCTTCAAAATCTTAATCCCCTTCGTGATATTGTTGCGCTCTTTCCAAATTAATCAATACAATGTCTTCTTCGGTTAGGAGTGCAATTGCTTCATTATCTTCCATAATTCACTCCTCAAAATTATCCAAACTTCAAAATTATCGTGTATCGAACAATATTCTTGTGCATCAAGGACAATCTTATCTAATAGTTTTACTCAAAACTTTTAATAAGAAGACATCTTATACCCTGAACCAACAACAACAACTATGCCTTTTCCCATACTAGATGGGGTCGGCTACATGGATTCTTTGTTTCCACAGATCCCTATCGTGTGCCATGTTAGCAGTTAACTCACAATAAGCTAGATCATTCTTTATTGTTTCTTTCCAACCAACACTTTTGTGGTCATCCTCTAGCTCTTTTAATACTTTCCAAATTTAGTTTTTCATACTTCTTACAGGTTCTTCTTTTGATCTTCTTTCTATATGTCCAAACCATCTTAAACGATATTCTCTCATTTTATCCTCCATTGGTGTCACTCCTAATTTGTTTCTAATAACCTCATTATGTATACGGTCTTTTCTTGTATGACCACTCATCCATCTCAACATCTTTATTTCTGTCACATACATCTTTTGTACATATTAATGATTAATTGCCCAACACTCAGAACCATAAAACATGGCAGGCCTAATTGCTGTTCTATAATATTTACCTTTTAACTTTAATGGTATCTTCTTATCACAAAGAATACATGATGCTCCTCTCCATTTTAACCAACCAACATTAATTCTATGCGTAACATCTCCCTCAATTCTTCCATCACTCTGAAAAATTGACCCTAGGTATTTAAAACTTTCCTTTTGGGGATGCAATGTATGCCAATTTTAATTTTTATGTCCTATGAAGTAACCAAATAATCAAACTTACATTCCATATATTCTGTCTTTGTTCTACTAAGTCTGAGGCCTTTGCTTTCTAATGTTTCTCTCTATAGTTCCAATTTTCTATTAACCTTTTCCTTAAACTCCTCCACTAATACAATGTCATCTGCAAATAACATACACCAAGGTACTTCATCTTGAATATGTTTTGTTAACTCATCAATCACCATTATAAATAAGTATGGACTTAAAGTTGATCCTTGATGTAACCTAATATTAACTTCAAATAAGTTTGTCATTCCTTCGTAAGTCCTCACGCATGTTTTTGCACCATCATACATGTCTCTTATAAGGTTAATGTATGTCAATGGGATACCTCTTTTTTCCAAAGTTCTCCAAAGAACCTCCCTCGGTACCCTATGAAAAGCTTTTTCTAGATCAATAAAGATCATGAAGGTCTTTCTTTTTTGCTCTAAAATGTTCCATAAGACGTCTCAAAAGGTGAATCGCTTCAATAGTAGATCTGTCTAGCATGAATCCAAATTGGTTCTTTGTTATACTTAATATTTGTCTTAACCTACGTTCGATAATTCTTTCCCATAATTTCATAGTATGGCTCATTAACTTGATACCTCGATAATTCGCACAATTTTGAATCCCTCCCTTGTTCTTATATATGGGTATAAGTGTACTTGCTCTCCATTCCTCGGCCATCTTTTGGTTTTCCCATATTTCATTAAATAGTCTTGTGAGCCAAGTGATTCCTATTTCTCCTAGTATTTTCCAAACTTCTATAGGAATATTATCTGGTCCTACCGATTTACCACCCTTTTAAGAGCCTCTTTGACTTCATTCTTTTGAATACGTCGGTAGAAATTGTGGTTTATATACTTTTCTTATTTGGCTAACTCTTCTAAGCTAATACTAACATCTTTATTTTCAAAAGATTATAAAAATAGTTTTTCCATCTATTTCTTATATCATCATTTGCCACTAGAATTTTTTCATCCTCGTCTTTGATGTTTCTAACATAATTAAGATCTTTAGTTTTCTTATCTCTAGCCCTAGCTATCCTAAAAATATCTCTTTCACCCTCTTTTGAGTTGAGTTTTTCTTATAAGTCCTCCCAAATTTTAGCTTTTTCTTCACTCATTGCCTTTTTCGCTTCGTTCTTTGCTTTTTTATAAGCCTCTAAAGTTTTACTAGTTTTCTTAGCATAATGTAATTTGTAACATGCCCTCTTTGCCTTGATTTTATTTTGCACAACTTCACTCCACCACCAAGCTTCTTTTTGTGCCGGTACACCTCCTTTAGATACACCAAACACATCTTTCGCCACTTTCCTAATATGTATAGCCATATTGTTCCACATATCACAGGGTATACCAACAAAATTCCAAACATCTCCTACCAACATAATTCCAAACATCTCCTTGAAGGAAAGTGTACCTTCTTTAGCTGATATGAGAAAGAAAATTGAATTATTGAAGGTACGTTTGATTGATCCGCAACAACCTTCTTCATCCTCTCACAGCGAATCACAAGCATCTATTGCCTATCCTTTCTCATTCATAACTCAGGGTAATATAAATTCTTCTTATTCCAGGATATAGGTTATTGATTCAGGTGCTATAGATCACATGGTCAGAAGAGATTTCTTTGATAACTATGAATTGACACGAGCACTGATCAATATTAAACTGGTAGATGGATCTCTTATGCCAATAGTGGAAAAATGAAGTATTATCACATCTTTTGGCACATTGAAAAACGTTTTACATGTTCCAAACATATAAGTAAACCTATTATCTGTCTTTGCTATGACTCAGGATTTAAAATGTCGTATAATCTTTGATTCCACTGGATGTGTCTTTCATGAACTAAAGATGGGGAAGATCTTTGGTCAAGGTAATGTGAGGAGAGGCCTCTACTTTTGCGAGGACAATAAAGGTGTTGCACTATAATCAACAATTATTATAGAGAGACAGAAGGAACATATACATCGTTGGTACCAGCGGCTAGGCTATTTACCATTTTCCAAAATAAAAATGTTATTACCTTAATTTAGTGATTGTAATGATTTGAATTTGAATTGTGAAACTTGCCAGAAGGCAAAACACCATCGTATTTCATTTCCTTTAAATTAAGAAAGATCTTCCATTCCTTTTGATATTGTGAATTCTGATATTTGGAGCAACAGTTCGACAACTTCTATGCAGGGATATAAGTATTTTGTATCATTTATTGATGATTGCACTATGTTTACTATAATTTACCTACTAAAGACGAAGTGAAGGAAATTATTTCTATATACTGTCAGTTTGTACAGACACAATTTCAGTGTACCATTAAGATCTTTCGCAGTGATAATGGTAGAGAATTTATGTCACGATCCCTTCATTCGTATTTTCTACGGCATGGCATCTTACACCAGACCTCATGTTCTCACTCTCCTCAACAGAATGATGTAGCTAAAAGGAAAAATCGACATATTTTAGAAGTTACAAGGACTCTCTTAATTGGATGCAATGCACCAAAATATTATTGGAGTGAAGCAGTCTTAACATCAATTTTTCTTATAAATAGCATGCCAAGCAGGGTGCTCAGAGGTAATACTCCATTTCATTCCCTATGTCCTCAGAAACAATTCCATTGGTTACCAAGAATTTTTGGTTGTACATGCTTTGCTCATGTTTATCAAGGTGCCAGAGATAAACTTCATGCAACATCAATCAAGTGCATCTTCTTGAGATATTTGACTACTCAAAAAGGTTATAAATGTTATGATCCTTCCAAAAAGAAGTTTTATGTTACAATGGATGTCAACCTCTCATAATTCGGATATCGAAATGGATGATTTACCTATTACAATTAGAAAAGGGAAGCGTACAGTTGCAAAATATGCATTGAACAAAATGGTATCATTCTCTCATTATCCTACGGAATATCAGTTATTTGTGATGAATACAGAGAATACTTTTGTAACAAGAACCTATGAAGAGGCTAAAGTACATCCAGAATGGAAAGCGACCATGGAAGAGGAAATTTCAGCTTTAGTACGAAATCATACCTGGGAATTAACAAATCTACCATCAAAAAAAAAGACTGTAGGATGTAAGTGGGTATTCTCAATCAAATATAAAGCAGATGAAAATATAGAAAGATATAAGGCAAGATTAGTTGCAAAAGGATATAGTCAGTCCTACGGTATAGATTACACAGAGACATTTGCTCCAGTAGCCAAGATGAACACCATCAGAATCTTGTTAAGCTTGACAGTTAATAAAAGATGGGAATTATGGCAGTTGGACATGAAGAATGCATTCATTCAGGGTGATCTCAGGGAAGACATTTATATGGACTTGCCACCAGGATACTTTAATGGGAACGAACAAGGAAAAGTGTGCAAACTAAAGAAATCAATTTATGGATTGAAACAATCCCCACGGGCATGGTTTGAGAAATTTAGTGATGAAATTCGGACTCTGGGGTTTAAACAATGCATCAACGATCATACACTATTCATTAAGCAAAGCCAGAGAACAATTATGTTACTGGTGTACGTTGATGATATCATTATTACGGGAGATGATACTGCAGTTATTGGTGAGCTAAAGAAACAACTCAATATTTTATTTGACTTGAAAGATTTGGGAAGATTAAATTACTTTCTCGGTATAGAGGTGATTCATAGCAACAATGCATTATTCTTGAGTCAAAGGAAATATATTCTGGACTTGTTGAAGGAAACAAAAATGAAAGACTGTCGTGTATGCTCAATTCCTATGGAGTCTTCCAAGGAGGATGATAATAATAATGTAAAACCATGTAAGGATATCGGAAGGTACCAGAAATTAGTGGGGAAGCTAAAATACATCACTATTACACGTCATGATATCAGTTTTGTTGTTGGATATGTGAGTAGATGGATGTATAATCCTTCCAAACATCATATGAGTACAGTCTTTCATATCATCAGATACTTAAAGTCTACACTAACCTATAGTTTATTGTACACGGCGAATTCATCCTTGGATCTAAAGATATATTCAGAAGCTGATTGGGCATGTTCGAAGACAAAAAATCAACCACTGGGTATGTGGTATGTTTGGGAGGAAACATTGTATCTTGGAAATGCAAGAAACAATAAGTTGTGTCCAGATCGAGTGCAGAAGCAGAATATCATGCAATTGCTTTGGGCATGTGTGAAGGGATATGGGTTTTATCCCTCTTAACAAAACTTGGCTTCAAAGTGGATACTCCGATTACCTTTTACACTGATAGTAGAGCAGCTCTCCAGATTGCCTTAAATCCTGTTTTTCATGAACGAACAAAGCATATTGAGATAGATTGTCACATCATCAGATAAAAGATTATAAGGCATCTTCAATCTTATTCATGTATGCTCAGAAGACCAATTGGCGGATATTTTCACAAAACCTGCTTCACTCAAAGGATTTCAGAAAGCTCTCCATCAGCTGAGAATTACAAACCTTCAAGATTCAACTTTAGGGGGCGTGTTGAAGATTAAGTTAAATCTTGATTAATTAGTGTTACTATTTAGTTATAAATGTATACATAGAGTCATAGGTAAGTTTGAGTCATGTATATTATGGTATTTTGTAATACGGGTCCTAATGGATGAGATTCTGATCCATTAGGAACCATAATCCAGTAGTCACCTATTAGGGGTATTATAGTCTTTCAAGTTAGATTAGCCATATAAGTAGTCATTAGGGTTGCCATTAGTTTTTAACGAGAATTAGAGGGTGGCGGCAAGGATAGGCCGACCAGCACCTCAGTGTCTTCTTGTATTCGGCTTTCATCAATAAAGAAGTTTATGTTGCTCATTAATTTCAACAAAGCTTTCTCCTAGAATTACATTGCAATCTTTACAACATGCTCTATGTTTTTTTCTATAAATAAAGTAATTAATTTGTGTATGTGCCAATGTTAACAATTGCATCTGTCATTACTTGAAAATGAAAATTATTTACTGCATTAAATGGAATGCATGTATCATAAAACCATCTGTCCACTACAAGATATGCATATTCATGCAATTGCTTTGAAGACATACCAGCATGAATTCCACATTAAGCACCATGTGTAGTGCTAGGAGAGAAAAATGAATGTATGCCAATATAAACTCTTCCTCTACTCCTTCCTCTTTCACCTCCTTGGTGTGTTTGTTATGCCAATATAAACTCTTCCCTCTTGAATATCGTGCAATTGCTTATGGCACCATTACTGTTGGTGGGGAGTTCAACTCAAAGTGGGTGTGTTTGTTAGGCTTCACCTTCTCTTGTAACCAAAAGAAAAAAGCAATGAAGTTGTGTATTATTTTTCTTTTTCTTTATTTGCTTTCTTTTATTTTTGTAAGGTTCATACAGTATAACATAGTAACTGTCACCATAGCAACTTCTTTATACATTGTTGTAACCTCTTGTAATATGTTATTATTCGACAAGCTCTTGAATACTAGTGAAATATTTTGTTGAGATATATGTCTTGGGATTCGTGCTTTTCAAGAACTTGTGAGTTTATCATTGATGTTTGCAATACTTGCTGGATGATCTTAAAGTTTTGATTTCACAAGTGACATTAAGCAAGTCTGATTCCGTAATTTTGACTCTTCTAGGAAAAAGTACATCCAGTGTTCCAATTGGCAGGACCTAAAAGAATTATTAATATGCATTCAAAAGTTCACTGCCTTTCTATATAAGTACCTTTAAGACCTATCTCCAACTTCATATCAGAAGGCTGTGAACAAGAAGTATCGAGTCCATGGCCAAGGTGATTGGGTACTCCCTCTGCAGATAATGTGGGAGAACTATCGCTCAGGCAAATACCTGCAAAGAGGAGCAAATAAAATTAAGGCGACAAATATACTATAGGTAGAATGATTGACCCAAGATATTCAGCCAAAATAAACATAGATATAACTACCTGAAAGCACCTTGATGACATTAATGATGTGTCTGATGAAGGACTTTGATGATCTATCATATCCAAGCTTTGAACTCATCTCTAACAAATGGTTCTATATATATGATCACAAATGAGTAAAAAAACAAAATTCATGTGTTTTCCCACTAAGACCAAGCCACCTTAGGTGGTACCTGATTATCTTTACTCAAAAATGTTGAGTTTTCCATGATCTTCAAACATTTTGCAAGTAGGGCCAAACTTTCCAAAGCATTACCAGATTTTAACTCGTTCAAGGGACAGATACTCTGATTTAGTGTTGCCTGCAAACATAACTACCCACTAAGTATCTTTGTTTCAGTTGAGACACTAATGCTCAAATATCAAGCACAAATTCAAGGGAAAACTGCTGGGAGCAAGAAGACACCATCATCATCATCCAAGAAAATACTTGGCATTTAACTCAAAACCACAAAGGAGGCAATAATGCAACACAACAACAACTAAGCCTTTCCCCATACTAGACACGGTTGAATACATGGATTCTTTGTTTCCATAGAGCTCAATCTTATGCTATGCTAATAGTTAACTCAATAAAAGCTAGATGAGCCATAATGTAACATTAACAAATCAAAATACAGGACCAAAAAGACAAAATTCTATTCACATATTTCCAAAAGCTATACCCCATAAGTAACTTCTTCCAGCAAAGCCATGCTATATGGGTATGGCTGTTGTAGACGGCATAATGCCATTGCAAAAAGTAAGGATGTGTGGTGCAGACATCCACACACATAATGCAAACTTGTGTCTGTTCCACCAAGGTTTTAATGAATTTGAGTTTAATCAGAAGTCGTTTGAATTTTTAAACTCTGGAAAACATTCCATTCATGTGGATTCAAAACTAGACTTAAATGGGCTAAGCAGCTCTTGACAGTTATATCTTTTATTCCAGTTTAGTAAGAGGTTGGGATCACGTTGATCTCGTAGAAGTAGCTACAGGAGACAATCATGGCAATGGAAGTACCCCACCCTGTCAGTTCAGCACTCACCTCCAAAACAGAGTAGCAATCAAGAGCAACATTAAATACAGTATCCAATCCCCCAAGCTCTCGCAATTTTTCCTTGAAATTCCCTCCAACTCTTCTCACTGAACCAGATGTATCTGGAAGCAGGTATATCCATAAATAAGACATTTTTGCAACCAAATGAAACAATTGAAAAATAGCACTGACATAAATCTGTGTGTGAGTACACACACAAATACATGCATGCATACATACATATTATATCACAATGAAATCAGAGTACCCTAATCACTAAGTTGATTTTTCTCAAAGATTTCTTGTTCAAAAAGGTAGGATCTTCCTTCATGGAGAGAAGAAATTCAGGACTAGGAGATGCATAACTATCAGCAACCTGCATCAGATGTAGCATGGACATGTGAAAAGTTACCCAAGACAGTTGAAACCTAAATAGGTTTTTCTTCACTAGTTAGAAAGGTACACATTTCATTATGAACAAAACCAAGAGAGGGACTCCTCTATACCTTCAAGAGATATGGTCGATAGGCATGCTTTCTCTAACGTTAACAATGCTATCCATTTCGAACTTAGCTGTGGCCTCATGCTTACATCCTTGATACTGTCATCCATATGTAGCTCCTTACAGCTTACTAGTAGCTCTTGGACTTTTGACAGGATAGCCATGGTGGTGGAGTCAGCAGTTTTGGACTTTTGTGATAACAAGCCAACATCTTCACGGACAGCAAGCAGCTTGACCCCAACTGTTGGTTTCTTATCAATATCAATATGTGTATGTGGGGTTAATAACTTAACCAGAAAACGCACATATGCAGGTGATTCTAACAGATGTTCATCTTGTCCCTGCAAAGACGAAATGCAAAATCTTTGTGTCAGTTACAGTAAGCATAATAAACACCTTACCAAAGCTAGTTTCCGAAGTCATCAGTTAACTCATTACATTGAGCCAAAGAACAAGCATACTCTCATGGACATTTTGACAGCAAATCAGCATTCTTTCTTCATTTAATACATAAGTCTTATTCATTTTAGATCAAATTGCTGTAAGAAATAGTCCAGGCTAATCTGTGTGATGTCTTGATAATACAAATCTTGGAATGACATATTCAAAAATATATTGGCAGTTAAGGAGAACAGAATTCACTTCCCTGAAAGAAAATGTAAATACCAAAGCCAAAAAACATAAATAACAAAATGTTTTAAAAGACCAGAGAGGAAAATGTATTGAAATGTACTTTGGCAATATAATATCTAAAGGTAACATAGTTGCTACATCAACATGTTTTTCTTCCAAGAATGAATGAACCTTTGCATGTCAAAAGTCCATGTTTATGCATATTTCACAATAACTGCACATAATAATACAATCCTCAGAGCAGGTATTTGATTTGAATAAATATCATCCTTTACTGAAACACTATATATTGACTTTGCAGAAGGCATTTCTTTTAATAAGAAGCTGAATCTACAACAAAGGTATGTATGTATATATAGATATGCACATGCATTACATTTATATATACGTACACACATATAGAGAGGGGGAGGGGGGGAAGAGAGGGATGGGAGGGGAGAGAGGGAGAGCTTACATCACTTGCCAATGCATAAAATAGAGCAGCAGCAGCAACAGCACAGGAGGAATCATTAGCATTCAGGCATAGAACAGCATCCAAAATTTCTTTTGCAACTCTGGAAGGATATAAAAAGCCAATAAGCTACAGGAATGCACACAAACTGTATTTAGTTTTCCTAATTAAACTAACTGAATTGGCAGATTTCACTAACAACAAACAACTTGTTCCACATGGTTTCTATCACCTTAACACTTCATAAACTGAAAAAAACTCATATTGGAGACAATAGATAGATGCATTGGTACATATTATCCGTACCAAATTCAAAAACATAAACCAGTACACAGAATCCTTTAGTTGCAGTTTGCAAAAAAAGACACTTTCTTCTTTTTTCTTCTATTTCTCTCAAGGACAAAGGCCAGGAAGCGAGGAGTTGCCTAGAGGCGGTCAAATATTAACAAATATGGAAATGTGAAAATCTTAAATTAAAAATGGTCAAAACTTGTACAGACATCCATTTTCTATTTCAAACTCCAATTGCCCTAAAAGCTGGAACGGATCATAAAATCAGAAATAGATTATCTGCTAGTTTCATGTGCAGTAAGCATCACTTGAAATTCCATCTTGAATCTAAGATATCTTTATTTTACCAAACCCTATTTTTTAGGATCAAACTAGAAATCCTGGATTACATTAGGTCCCATGCAAACTTTTGATGGAGCCATCTTAACCTTACAAGTTTGGTGGCTCCTTGATTAGAACTTGTTGTTTCATGCCGTAAACGCTCCTTAGCACGGCTCACTTCATTTCATGAAGCTTATGGTGAACCTTTGCCTCAACACAGAGGCCGACTGGCATGTCTCCTTGGCTTGATCTCGTCTTCATGTCTCATGGTAGCAGCCATGTTTTAGGTTTGTAGCTCAACATTGCTCAATTTCAACCAGCAATTGACAAGTCTATTTTACTTTCTCATTTTTTTGGCATTGAAAGTGTAGTCATTCAGGAAACAGTCCACAGTGAATTGGTTTAGTGTTGCATCTAGGTCGGCTCCACTAAGTCATCTCCTCGACTTTGATGAGATATTGCAACTCTTCAGGACATCCATATTTTGGGACCGTTATCCTCTTCTTCTACAAACTCTTCCTTCCCATTTAGATCTTTAGCCTTAAAACATCTCTACCACTCCCTATGCATGGAACCTAAGTTTAGTCTTTGATGAACCCACAAAGTTTGCAACAAGGGACGAGGACAAGAAAAAAATCTTTGAGGCTCAAACAGAGAGGGTGTATGTGAGCATATCAGTGCATGAACGCATATGCACACTTGAGCTTGTATGGGTGTGTGCAGTGCGCATGCACTTGTGTGAGAGCACATATCCTGAAAGCCAGTAGTGATCTGTGTAGGAAATTAAAATAATTATTTAGGCAATTTTTGTATAACATTAATTTTTAATTCATTTCAAGTGGGAAATTTGGATGTCTGGTCAATGGACTCAAATATCGAGAGAGAGAGAGAGAGAGAGAGAGAGAGAGAGAGAGAAACCTTCAAAAGGTGCAAGACATCATAGATCAGTACTTAAAAGAAGGCTCCATTGGTGAGACTTCAAATATCAGTTTCCTTTCATGAAATAATTCACATAAGAATACTGTTAATGAATTATGTCTTTGTGGTTGCCGTAGTACATCATAATTCATTCTTGGCAACAGATAATGCTTTCAAACAATAGAAAGTGTTAGAAAAACCATAAATGATCGCTTCTATACACCAGAACAATTCAGAATACGTCGTGAAACCTCAATGCGACTCTGATTCGGGGCACCTAAACAAACAAAGGCTTGATCTCAGTCTCTCAGACATATTCCATGTTAACCACCAAGAAAGAAGCGGGGAGATCAAAGAACATAACTGCATCATACCAAAACAAAAAGAATGTAACTGCAAGCACCAAGCAAGGTAGCTTCTATACCGCAACCAATCTTGAAACTTTGCAAGAGACGTAGAGATGATAACGTCTACATGCAGATAGACGTGCATATGTCAATGATTATTTGCTTAATGACACGGCAACAATTACTTGTCTCGGAATGGCTTCGTATTAAGGAATACTGCCACATGAAAATCGTCTGTTTCTTCGCCTCAGGTATGATTGACAGTGCCAATTATCAAGAAAGGAAAAGCAAAACTTCTACTGGATCTAGACAGGAATATAATCACAAGAGTCAGTAATAAGAAGGGGATCGATTGAGGATACCCGTGGGCTCGGAGCAGACGACGCTGCTGAGGTGTCGAGCAAACGGACAACAAGGACAAGAGGCTAGCCCTCTGGACTCTTAGAGGCCTGCCCGGCCCGATTCCGTCGAGCGCGAAATTCGCCTCGTCGACATGCTCCATCATCTCCCCGAATTCTTGTGCCTCCATTAGCGTTGACGTTGCAGGCACCGATGGCGTCCTCTGCGGCACCTTCCCAATAGTTGTCCTCAACAACCCGTTCTTGCCGTTCGATTCTTGGGAGGCGGCCGAACTCCGCGGTTTCTTAGGCGGCCGGCCTGCAACGGCCTGCCCGGGGAGCTCGTGGGGAAGGCAGAGATCGGATTCATCCAAGGACCAGGAAGAGGAATCTTGGGAGGAGAACGGGAGGCCAATGAGTTCTTGGGAGTTGACATCCTGCGACGAAGATTCCCGGAAAACTTCGGCGTCGTAGCCGGAGTCATTATTGAGGCATCGACTCCGACGGGAGTAGGTCCGGACGATCATCTCTTATTCAGGCGAATTTCTCCTCGATGGCGTCCATACCAATGGGAAATTGGTTGTCGTCGTTACCGAGCGAGCGAGCAAGAGAGAGAGAGGGAGAGATTTCAAACGGGGAAAAGGAAATCACGCCCCTTTGCTCCCTCCCTTACGAGGAAGAGGATGGAAACTTGTATCCGCAGCCTAATATCAAGAAAACAAAAGTGTACACTTGACCGTCCCAACCCTGTCTTTCCAATGTTGACCACAAACCCAACCTTACTTCTCTCTCTCTCTCTCTTTAACGGAAACGGAAACAGGGGTAGCAAATCGGGTCAATGGGTCAGGTTCAGCTGTTCAATTAGACCTAATGCACTTGAACTGGTGGTCTCGTTCTTCCTTGAACTGGCCATATTACTTACCCTTATAATTCTTCATCGTCTTCTCGTAATTTCCCTCTCTCTCTCTCACCTACCCTTTTTCTTTTCTTCTTGACATTAACCAGCTATGACATGATCAATTCTAGCGAGGTTACAGAGCTGAGGTGGTGAGTCCAGAACATTGTGGCCCATTTTTGCTGCTTCATGTGCTACTTAGTTTCCACTCCTTTTTACTTGGCCTTATTCTACGTTACCATCGTGTTTCTAATGTCTTTGCAATTTTGCAATCTCTAATATTATGTCATGGTTGCTTACAATTGCTAATGATATTCCTTCACAACGACGGATTTATATTGAGTCGATTTGAAAAGCCAACGAAGAAGTTATAGGGTATGATTAAATATATGGCTACTATACATAGTTCGCCCTACCCCATAAAAAATCTAGATCTTCCTCAACTTTTTTACTTTGTGGTATACGCATATGTTGGTCACTTATGAGTTACTCCTCTTTACTTGGTAAGATGGATGGATGGTGTGGTTGTATGTAGCAAGATAGGTATCTCTTTTGTAAGCAACATAAGAGTCATTATATCATATAACAACCCTTCAAATAAGCCTTATCCAGTTCTTGTATCCATACAATCTCGACTTTCGTATTTAGTGTTATCTAACTTCCTTGTAAATAATACACCTTTGAAATATCTTAACTAGCTTAATTGACCTTCTCTTGATGCATTCTAACATATTGAGTTTGGGCTTTTTTTTAATTTTAAGAACATATTAAATAAGTGTCTAACTTACTTTAATTCTTTTTGACAATAATGTCACTACATTATTTATAAGTAAATCATTTTTGCAAGAATAAAAGAAGTCATTCAATTGCAATCTTACTTTTGAATTTATTTTGATTCCTTAACATGCTAAACAGAATTTCAGTTTTTGTTAAATCTTAGGGTTTGTAAACACCCACAATTTTTCTTAAGAAAAATATATTTTAGCTAATAAAGCTAGTTTTAGATTTTCAAATTTAAAAAAAATGAAATGATTCTATGGATTTTGGATCATAGTTTCTCTACAATAAATCAAATCAAATACGAGGTTCTTGATCCATAAATATATCAAAAAGAAAAGAAAAGGAAAGAAAAGTTGCAACATCCACTTACTTTATTCGGAAGAGTCTATCATTGAAAAGAATTCCAATAGAACATAAATATCCAAAGTATTTTCAACTATTATAGAAAGCCATACATATGTATTACATATATATTATATATATACATATACACATATAGGAATGTAATATGTAAATATATCTATATGTAATAACTAAAAAAATAACCTATATGTTCTACATATAAAACTACATATATATATATATATATATATACATAGCATAGGTCTTATTTTTACATATATATTTATGTATTATATAAGGTGAGTTCAGCGTGATTTACATAAAATATATGTGTGTATATATATCTGTGTGTGTGTTTATATAATATCCATGTATGTTAATCATATATATATATATATATATATATATATATATATATATATATGTGTGTGTGTGTGTGTGTGTGTGTGTGTGTGTGTAATATATAACTATATATATATATGTAATGTATACATGGCATAAAAATAGAAGGGCTTAATCAAAACATAAAAATGAGCAACCAATAGCTATCATTCTTGTGAAATTGTTGAAGTTACCATTCTACATGCCCTTGTGTGAGCAGGAAATTTTCTACTTATCATTTGTAGCAAGCTCAAGAAGAAACACAACCCAAGCAAATACCAAAAATTTCAGCTTCTTGCTTTTTTTGTTTTGCTTTATCAAAGTGAGAAATGTTTTATCAAAATTTTCTTTTCACAACATCCTAACAAAAACTACAAATAGGGTGTTCATCATCATTATAAAAAAGAAGTAAGAGAAGAAGAAATTAGAATTTGAGCTCTCTCTCTTTGTTTTGGTGTGTGATCATTGCTCCAATCAACAGCCAAGGACTGGCTGACCATTCGCTAGCTAACCTCGTGAGTTCAATCTTTTAGTTTATTAAATTTTTATTTTTATTAAACCTTTTTAGTTTCTCTAGGATTCCTTTTTATCTATATTGAAGCCTTGGTCACTTAACATAAGCATTGTATGCCTGTACCATCATAATTCTTAGTCAATCTTTTTTTATTCATGATTTCTCCCCTTCTTTCTAGCCTAAATATTCATTAATTTGGTTAAAGTTTGCATATATATTTAGACATATTAAAAGTCTTTGACACATCATGTCTTGCATCAATTAGGTTCTAAGCATCAATTAAATACCTTGGTCCTTGCATCAATCCCTTTTGAATCATCTTGCATCTTTATTCTTCAGTTTTGTTAAATTCCTTTTTATCTTTATTCATCAATTAGATTCTAACCTCGTGAGTTCAATCTTTTAGTTTATTAAATTTTTATTTTTATTAAACCTTTTTAGTTTCTCTAAGATTCCTTTTTATCTATATTGAAGCCTTGGTCACTTAACATAAGCATTGTATGCCTGTACCATCATAATTCTTAGTCAATTTTTTTTTTTATTCATGATTTCCCCCCTTCTTTCTAGCCTGAATATTCATTAATTTGGTTAAAGTTTGCATATATATTTAGACATATTAAAAGCCTTTGACACATCGTGTCTTGCGTCAATTAGGTTCTAAGCATCAATTAAATACCTTAGTCCTTGCATCAATCCCTTTTGAATCATCTTGCATCTTTATTCTTCAGTTTTGTTCTTACGTAGCTAGGTTAATTCTTGGATAGGTTAAGATTATTTTGTATTTAATTCACATATATTCAATATCCTATTCTTACATCCCCTTGCATAAGTTTTTTTAACTTTTATGCATATTTGATTTTATAAAATATTTATTTAATCAAATTTTCTTTAAATAAGGATTTTCTGCACCTTAGGATTTCTGCATATTAACACTTTTATGATAATTAGTTACACATTCCATTTATTGTAAATTATTAATTAGGGTATCATTTTCTTAGGGTTGATTCTAGCCATATCCATTTAGAAGACTCATATCCATTTTAGATCCATATCTATTCTAAACTCCTATCCAATTCAAATCTATATATATTGAGACCTAAAACAAATAGAAATAGGGAGCTTTTTTGTGCTCACATCTCAATTCAAGTGTGCATGTATTTTTCATTTTATTAACTAAGAATTTTGTTTTGTAGTTAGAGTAAGAAGGTAATCATTAAAACAACTTGATTTAGGCCCACAATGCATAAAAAGAAGTGAATACGAGGTGAGCCACTCTGGACTTAGTTTTTATTTTGCTTTCAGATTAGATACGAGTTGAGGGTTCCATAGAACCTAAACTTTGTACATGGTTTATTTGTAATTGCATAGATTATGAATCACTTCATTTTTTCTTATCTATATCTTATTATATAATATTTAGTGGTTATTGCAAAGAAAAGGAACCTTTGTTCAATCTTAGGGTTTGTTTGAGCACCTTGATTGCATAGATTATGAATTGTTTCATGTTTTAGTCATTGCTTGGAAAGATTAGTGATATTTATTTGATCTTAGGACTTTCGTGAATCAATTAAGAAGTAGCTTTTTTCCCCTTTATTCCAAACTTATCTTGGCTTTATACATTACCTTGCACACACATCATTTGTTCTCTTTCTTATTTAATTAATCATAGTGTCTCCAAACAATATCATGTTATATATACATACATATATCATATATCATGTTATCTTGGCTTTAGGATTTTAATTTATTTCGTGAATCTAGTAGTATATGAATACATTTAGATTGAGAGAGAGAGAGAGAGTACCAGCTTCAAGATTAAGAGAAATTGCAAGGGATGCACCACCAACAATACAACAACTGGTGAGAAGGGATGATAAGAAGGGTCATGCTAGGGCTTTTGAATTGGGGACGAAGATCATATAAGCTTTTACCTATTTCATGTATATTTATGTACACTAGGGGTCCGTGGCAATCCATTGCAGCGATCCATTGCAGCAGACATGACAACGGAATGTAAGTCGTTGCGTCATTAGCTTCACACATGATAAAACTAACATAACTTAATCGACCTCCTCTTATTAATATTGTTGTGTTAGGAGTTTGAGCTACTAAAGTGAAATTTAATGATACTACAACAACCCATATGGTACTAAAGTGAACTATTCTCGAGAGACTACAAGAAAGCAAGTTGACGCACTAACCGATACTGTATTAACGCAAAGCAAAATACATGCATATAGGTGTTTTCCTTTACCACTCATTGGTACTACTTCGTTTTAACACAAACATTAGATACTTAAAAGTGGGGAAGGCGGTAATGACTCAACTCAGTCGGGATGGTGAATACCCGAAACCGAAACTGTTCGGGTCAGGAATGGGTAAGATGTCTAGATTCTTATTCAACCTGATATTTGCTCCAAACAGTACCCAACTTACGTGTGTATGTATATGTATTATATTTGTTATATATATATATATATGTGTGTGTGTGTGCATGCATGAAAATAGGAGCTTACATGTTTTTGGCATGTTTACCTATGTTTATCTATTATTTTTCAGTGATATGAGTGTAATTTAAATTTTTAATAATTTTTAAAATATAAAAAATAACATTATTAAAATCGATCATAGAGATCTAAATCACTTTGTATTTAATGTATCTGATTCATTAAATATAAAGTATAAAGTATGATATATATTTTATTAAAATAATTTCCATCGATGTAAAAAATTAGATGATAAAGTTGTTTGTATAAAATTATGCATCAAACAACATTATACAGTTAAGACTCCTATGTATAGACACTTAGGTGCTAAAAAATATATACAAATCTCAACAATCTATGTTTAGCAAGAGATCGTTGATATTTAAATCTATAAATTATAAAAATTACATGTGATTTTTTATAGTTACCCTTATTCATATGAGTACTTTTAATTTTTAAATTTAAAATCTAAATCATTAATAAAAAAAAATGAATGACCGAGATTTGTTTGAATTTATTAAGTGTGCCCATAACATATCATTAGAAAAAAGACAACCCAAACCTCTATATACCCGTCGCCGATCCGACACATTGCCATCCTTAACTCAAAGCCTGGGTTTTCCGATTTCGAGAGAGGGAATCCCAATCAACCGTCGTGGAGACCTAATCTGGTCTCACCCGAGATGCACGACATGTCTCTTCAGGAAATAACAGCGTTATCATCATGACAGACGTTTATGATAAAATAACTAAAACAATTACCATGGCAGGTTTCAAAGCAAACCACAAAATTCCATGGGCCTGGATCCGTCCTTCACCAGACCCCTCTCTCCCTCTCTCTGTATATCCCGTGTGTTCCGTTCATTTCCATTTGATTGTGCCTTTCTTCTGCTGATGGTCTTAACCAGATTGCCGGCTTTCTTTTTGTTTGATGGAGGGAGTGACGCCCACCGCCGAATTCGTATATTTCGGGTCTTCCGGAGATACTCCATCATCCGCTGTCCCCTAAATCCTATCGTCTGCTCTATCCTGTGTGACGGTTCATTGGTCGATCGATCAGTTGATTGTTGTCCAAGAGAGTGAGAGGCGCAGGGAATTCATTCATGGGAATGCCCTGAATCATGAAAAATCCTATCGACGATGAAGATGAGGACGAGCAATTCTTTGAATCCCTCGATTGGATCTCTTCAACTTCCGGCTCGGAACCGGACGAAGACGATTGCCGGAACCGGGGCGGTTATCATCCATTGGCGACCATGGCGGTGTCCAATTACCAGGTCTGGATTTCGGAGCCGGAATCCGTCAAGGAGCGTCGCCGGCGCCTGCTGCAGCAGATGGGCCTCGCGGACGACAGAGGCCTCCTAAGAATGAACAGCGGCAGAAACGGATCCCTCTCCTTTTCCCCTCTCCATTCTTCTTCTTCCTCCTCCCTGGCTGCGAATTCGCCATCTAATGGGACCTTTCTTCACCGTCAACTCTCGACCAGCCCAACCGATTCCAGTTCGAATCAACTGCGAGTGGACTTTGCAAGATCCGTCTCGTGCGAAGACTCCAAGATCTTTCCTGTAGCCACCTCCAGCATCGGCAGATCCAGCTCCGACGGTGACGCTGCTGCCACTGATCGGATCCAGGAACGCCATCTCGGTGAGTTTTTCAGGATTTACTTCGCTTCTACTGTCTTCGCCTACAGCTTATATTCTGTTCCATTCCGCGGCCATAAAAAGTTAGTAACGGAGTCATTTTTCATCTTCTAGAAGACGTGGCAGTTTCGGATATTTTTTATCATTCCTCCGACAAGCTGGCACATCGGCATCCGGTTCTTGAGACTCCTCCTCTATCGTCTTATCTTGCTGATGGAAGGACGCCAACGGGCAATGGTCATCGTCTCCGATGGCAGTCTAGCAGCGGCAGGGTAGAGGAATCGTCATGTCCGTTAGAGTTTAGGGAGGAAGAGGAGGGTCTGGGCGATCACTTTTGTAAGATCAAGAACCTTGACAACGGTAAGGAATTCATTGTCAACGAGTGTAGGGAGGACGGCATGTGGAACAAGCCGAGGGAAGTACAAACTGGCAGACAGTTGACGATGGAGGAGTTCGAAATTACAGTGGGCCATTCTCCGATAGTTCAGGAGTTAATGAGGCGCGAGTCGGTAGAATCATCAGGGAAGATTGACAGTCCTGAGTTTGCGATCAGCAATGCTGGACTCAAGCAGAAGAAGAAAGGTGGGTGGCTGAAGAGCATGAAGGTTGTTGCTAACACGGTGGTTACCGGGCATAAAGAGAGAAGAAGCAGCGATGAGAAGGAAACATCATCCGAGAGAGGTGGTAGGAGGTCGAGTTCCGCTACGGATGACAGCCAGGATGTTGTTTTCTTTTCTCCTAAGAGGACGAAGGTTAGATACTACGGCAAATCTCACAAGGAATTCACAGCATTGTACATGACTCAAGAGATCCAAGCACATAACGGTTCTATATGGACTATAAAGTTTAGCCTTGATGGACGGTATCTAGCAAGCGCTGGTGAAGATTGTGTTATTCATATCTGGCAGGTGATGGAGGTGGAGAGGAAGGGTGACATTTTTATGGAGAAGGTGGAGGAAGGTAATACCACTCCTAACTTTATAGGGAACAGTTCGCCTGAACCAGCATTGGTACCAGCATACTTGGAAAACAATCTAGAGAAGAAAAGGAGATGCAAGACTTCTGGAAACAAGAAACATAGCAATTCAGATCATGTTGTTTTACCGGACAACATATTTATGCTCTCCGAGAAACCAATATGTTCTTTCCGTGGTCATCTTGAAGATGTCTTGGATCTTTCGTGGTCCAAATCTCAGGTTTGCTGCACTTTTACTGTTCTATTATCCCGTAAAACTCTTTCATGTTATCCTTCTGCAGCGATTCTTTCCTTGTGCAATTTGACAGTGCGACATGCACTAAAATTAGTAGTGAAGCTTATATTAAAGCATAGAGAGAGTCGTTTGAATAATAACAGTTCTATTTGTTTTGAAAATTCACTCAAATTGTTAGTTGGATCCGTGCAATTGATTGTTGCACCGGAAAATCGCTATAGTTGGAGTACATTCAATTACCCAAATGGATTTCTCAACACCCAGATTATTCAACACCAAGCTGGAGAAAAAGGCAGACTGGTACTGAACTGTGAGCCATTGGTCTAATATAAGATCAATATCAGCTTACGTTTGTTAATGTGTATGTGAAATCCGAATGTTAGGTTAGTTCACAAATAAATAGTATATAGACCACACGGTCATGAGCGAATAAATTAATGTTGCTTGAGCGTTCAGATCTGGCATCCCAACTTGGCGTTCACATTGAATTGCATAATTACCATAGAGCTACCAATAAGACAATAGGGTAAATTCATGAGGATGCAGTGGTCGACACTTCTTAGTTGCTTGACATTCAATCCTGTAAGAATAAAAGAACTTGCTGATTCTTGAAAATGTGGGTTTCCATATTGCATTTTTCTACTGAAAGTTACATAAGCTGCAGTCGGTTGAGATTGTGAAAATCTTATGCTACACTAAATAGTTTGTTATCTAGTGAGGTAGGTAGATTACATTCAATGTTTGGGACCATAATGAGATACCACGCATACCCACACATTATATATATATGCACACACATGGATATATGTATATATATCCAAAATGTTAGGGTCCTCCTAGATGATATCCTTCCAAATCTTGAACGTTCAATTAGAAGAGATAATGTTTTAGATTGAAGCACTAACAAGCAAAAAGCTGACTTTTTAGCTGACATCGTAGAAAAGCAACTTTAAGTTCTTTATTCTGAACCGTTCATTTCTCCGCATTAAAAGACTTCTGGAGGATGTAATCACATGAGCCGCCATTTATGTATGTATGTATATATATATTAAAAGAAATTCCAAAATAATGGTTGTAACAACAAAATGAAGACCAAAATATCACATTATAAACATATATGAAGCAAAGACAGCATAAAAAAGACCAAGAATTAGGGCACAAGTATAACCCTAATAGACACTTATAAGAAGTTAGACAAGTAAAACAAAGAAATCTCTAGGTAACAAAACTGGTTAATTGTACTTCAAATAAACACCCGATGTCTTAACTGCAAATTCCTAAATACTAAGTACTTCTTCGGTTGGAATATTTCTTTTATTTCTTTGATAGCTCTTCCATCTCCGGTTTTTCATAACAACAGATTGGTATATATTGCAAAGGCTATAGCTGGACTGATGGATCGTATCCTCAATTCCATCCCTGGTATTGGAACTACAACAACAACAATCAAGCCTTTTCCCATACTAGATGGGGTTGGCTACATGGAATCTTTGTTTTCATAGAGCTCAATCTTGTGTCATGCTAACAGTTAACTAGATCATTCTTTATTGTTTTCTTTCAACATGTTTGTGGTCTTAATCTTTTAATATTTTTACCGTTTAATTTCTTACACCTTCTTACGAGAGCTTTCATTGGTCGCCTTTCCACGTGTTCAAACCATATTAAACGATTTTTTTCTCATTTTATCATTTATTGGTGCAACTCCTAATTTGTTTATGATAATCTCATTATGTATACATTCTTTTCTTGTGTGACCACACATTCACATCAGCATCTTTATTTATACCATAGACATCTTTTCTACGTATTGATGGTTAATTGCCCAATACACAGAATCATATAACATCGAGTATATTTGCTGCTCTATAATATTTACCTTTCTACTTTAATGGCATTGTTCCATATCATTTCCTACTAAGTTACTTTTAAGTTGATGCATTTCACCACAATTCTTTCAGATTTAAAAGATAGTCTTTAGATTGTAGAACTTGTGACTTGTGATGCCTGAGACTCTCTCCATTCATTGACTATATCAAGGCTAATTCACAATCAGCTGCCTGCTCCAGAATCAGCATTATCAATTTAGTAGGAGTCATTATTGTCTAGATCCGGATCTGAGTCCAAGTCATTGGCATCTCTACTTCTATTATGATTTGATTTATAAGATCTTACATACTGCATGCGTTTGTCTCTGCGAGAGGCGAGGATGAAGTTGGTAAAGGTTGGACTGTACTTGATTCTTGCAAGCTTTGAGCCTTTTATAATGGTAACTGCTACTTTATAAGTTACAAGCATGTCATATTAGAAGGGAAATGAGCGGTAAAGCTTTAACTCATATCGATGCTAGAAGAAGCAAAATATCAAAGAGCATCTATATAGAAAAGCTGTTGGTATGCATACTCAGTCATTGCCAAGGACTCCCGTATTCAGTTAGTACATTCTTTTTCAAGAGTAATACTAGTCTCTTTCCATTTTGTTCCCTCTCTTTGATGGCTGTTTCCAAATTACGTTTCTTAAGGGACAAAAGGATATTCCGAGGAGTATGCACCTCTTTCCACTTGCCGGATGGTTGTCTACTAAATATCTCATGTCATTATTTCCTGTTATGCTTTTCTCTTGTTCTTTGCTCGTTTGTTTCGTTCTGAATTTTGTTTAGTTTGTACAAAGGATGAAGCATATGGTGCTTATATCTTGTCTTAAGCAATATGCACAGAAAACTTACAATCACTTGCATTTGCAGCATTTGCTTTCATCATCCATGGATAAAACAGTCAGGTTATGGCATATGTCTAGCAATTGTTGTCTAAAGATATTCTCACATGGTGATTATGGTAAGTGAGCAATCCAAATTTACTAGCCAGAACTTTCCTGGTTCATCTAAGGAAAGGTCCTATGGGATTAAGTGAAAACTTGAAACCCCTGTCACTTTTGCTCTCTTTGATCTTGTAATTTTTTTCCTGTGTATGTATTTTGATGCAGTGACATGCATCCAGTTCAACCCTGTCGATGATAGATATTTTATCAGTGGATCTCTAGATGCAAAGGTCCGGATATGGAGCATCCCAGATCGACAGGTTGTTGATTGGAGTGATCTTCATGAAATGGTAACAGCTGCTTGCTATACCCCTGATGGGAAGGTATCAGCACTGATTTAGCTTCATTGCACTTTCATTTTAATCATTTCTGGCTTGTTGATGTGTCTCTTACTTTTAGAATGTGTACCTCTATTTTGGTTGAAGTGCGCATTTGTTGGTTCTCACAGGGGAAGCTGCAGAATATACAAAATTTCAGGTACAGCATAGTTACTGGTTGAGCTATCTTTTCATTCCTCTTGTATTCGTTTCACCTTTCTTCTGGTCAAGCCTTTTTCTTGTTCTCTTTTCTATACCCTTCCATGAGAGAGCCATTTCTTGGGAGTCAGGTTAGGTAATTAATCACATGAGACATCTAACTTAGTTTAGTTTGAGGTAGTGTTTTTTTTTGGATCATGTGGGCCCATGAATCCCCGTCTAGTATGGGAAAAGGCTTAGTTGTTGTTGTTGTTGTTGTATGTGGGCCCATGAAAATGATTCTTTAATTGCTTATGAAGAAATACATGTTTTTTGATTGGAAATTTGGGGACCATTGTTATGCACCGTTGTAAATATTCGTCAATGAACGAAGGTTGATATTGCACGAATCAAATCCACCAAGTCGCCAAGAGTCAAGTGGCATTAAAGCACGAATGCGGATCTTCAAGAATAACCACATGAGAGCGGAAGCACATACAAACAAGTCAAAAAGCAGTACAAGACTGCATAATTTATTGAAGAATGAATGACCTATTTATAGGCATTACAATATGTTGAAATGAGAGAGCAAAAGGAAGAAGAAGAGGGCTAGTGCTGGCCGGCCAACACTAGCCGTTGGGGGGCTCCCAACGGTCCCGGTGGCCCTGGCCCCCTTTCACAATGGTGGCACGGGCCCTAAAAGCCCGTGCTCCTATTACATTAACACCCCCCTCAAACTTACGGGGTATACACGAAAAGTTTATCTAGTAAAAACTGAAACTGAGGAGCTGAAAGGGATTTGGTGAAGAAGTCTGCTAGCTGCATCTCAAATGTGACATAACAAAACGAAATCTTCTTATTCAGACACTCTTCACGAACAAAGTGGCAATCCATCTCGATATACTTTGTCATCTCATGAAAAGTGTTCTTGGAGGTAATGTACATGGCGCTTTTGTTGTCACAATACATGATGGCAGGGCGTGGTACAGTGACTCCCATGTCTGCTAGAATGGCTGTGATCCAAGAGATCTCCATCATAGCTATAGCCATGACTCGATATTCAGCTTCTGTAGAGGAGAGGAACACCTTCTGTTGTTTTTTACACTTCTATGAAATAAGAGATTTACCTAAAAACACACAAAAACCAGTCGTAGAGTGTCTATCGTTGACATCTCCACCCCAATCAGCATCTGTATATACAGATAAATCAAAAGATGAACAAGAAGTTAAGAGGACCCCCTTATCGAATAATGCACAAGACAATACTCATATGAACAGAAGTGAGTGCCTGTTGAAATTGACTTGCTGTGTGTACTGTATGAGAAATGTCTCGTCTAGTAATGGTGAGATAAATAAGTGCATCTATGAGCTGTCGATAAGGGGTGGGGTCATCTAATTTCTCACCATCAGTGGATCGTAGTGTGGTGCCTAGGACTTCCGGTGTGTCAACAATCTTAGTATCTGTAAGACCAGATCTTTCAATAATATCATTAACAAACTTTGTTTGAGACATAAAGTATCCACAATTATTTTTGGTGATCTCAATACCTAGAAAGTAATTCAGCAAGCCCAAGTCTTTCATATCAAATTCGTGATGAAGATTAAATTTAACTTCAGCAATTCCTGTTTCGTCACTTCCTGTGATGATCATGTCATCCACATACAAAAGCAAGATAACAATACCAGATTTTGTTTTTCGTACAAACAATGCAGTATCAGTATAGCAAGTCACAAAATTATGCAAATGCATGAATTTTTCAAATCGGTCAAACCAAGCTTTAGGAACTTGTTTCAGACCATACAAAGCCTTTCGCAATTTAAGAGCATGACCAGAAGGGAGATTGACACCAGGAGGATGACTTATGTAGACTTCTTCATTCAAGTAACCATTCAAAAAAGCATTCTTGACATCAAGTTGGTAGATATTCCATTGCTTAATTACACTAATGGTTATGAGAATTCTAATTGTGGTCATTCTATCTACTGGGGCAAAAGTTTATCATAGTCAATTCCATATTCTTGGGCATAACCTTTAGTAACTAGTTTAGCCTTGTATCTTTCAATGTGACCATTGCTATGAGTTTTGATTTTATATACCTATCGAGATCCAATGATTTTCTTATCCTTTGGTATGGGTGCAACTATCCATGCCTGAGCCTTGTGTAGGGCGTTGAGTTCATCTTTCATAGCATCTTCCCATTCTGGAATACCTTTAGCTTGATAATAGAACCTAGGTTCCTTAACTTGACGAAGGGTGGCAATCAAATTTCTTCGTTGTGGTTCAAAAGATTCATAGGACACAAATCGCTGGAGAGGTCTTGAAACCCTGGGTTGTAATCTTTTAATATCATGTTCTATGTGGGCATCATTGGTTTCTCTAGGACGTCTTTTATAATGTGAGGGGAAGGGTTCGACAATTGATTCAGTATCAACAGTTGTGTGTGAAGTGTCATTGTCTTCAACATGATTTTCTTGAATATCTTGATGATCTACTGAGTCACAATCATGATCTGCTTTTAGCTCAAAAAAAATCTTGAGGAATGAAAGGTTCAGAATTTTCCAAGGGTTTTGATTCATAATAAATATCATTCTAATTTTTTTTTACATCCTTAGACACATACAATTTGTCTTCTATGGGATCAAAACACCTATAACCTTTCTTATTAATGTTATAACCAAGGAATACACATTCAATAGCTCTAGGTGACAGTTTATCATTCTTGTTTGTATACACAAAACATCTACATCCAAAAACTCTAAGTCGTTCATAGTATGGAGGGATGTTGTACAATTTTTCGAAAGGTAAAGTATTTTCAAGGTTAGATGAAGGCATTTTATTTATAAGATATACTGTGGTAAGAGTAGCTTCGACCCATAAATATTTAGGAACCCTACTAGCAATTAGCATAGTTCTATAAGTTTCAATAATATGTCTATGTTTTCTTTCCACTAGACCATTTTGTTGGGGTATTTTAGTGCATGATTTTTGATAAAAAATATCATTTATTTCAATAAATTCTTGAAATTCATTAGACATGTACTCTCCTCCTGAATCGGATCTAAAGATTTTAATAGTGGCTCCAAATTGGTTTTTGATCATATTATAAAAGACTACAAATTTTTCAAATACTTCGGATTTGTGTTTCAAGAGATATATCCATGTAAAGCGAGTAAAGTCATCCATAAAAATCACATAGTATTGCACTATTCCTTTAGAAACAACGGGCGCGGGTCCCCAAACATCCAAATGTATTATATCAAAAGCTTTCTTTGGTACATAATTTCTTTCTCCAAAAGGAAGATGATGCATTTTTCCAAGAATACAATCTTTACATTCAAACTTTTTCTCTCTAATGGTTTTCATGAAGGGAATATTACATAATTTTTGAAAGTCCAAGTGTCTAAGTCTTTTATGCCAAAGTGTAGCATCTTGGGTTATGTTACAAAACTCGGAATTTGGCATAACAAGATAGTCCATTTTGTATAGTCCACTTTCTCTATGGCCTTGACCAATCACCTTCCTCGATAGGTGATCCTGTACCACACAATGTTTGGATAAGAAAGTGACTATAGAATTGTTATCACATATTTGGGCAACCGAAAGTAGGTTTAAATTAAGTTTAGGTATAAGACTTACATTTTGAATTTTAAAATTTTGTTTTTCAAGATTTCCTATTTTTTTGATTTGGAGTTTTGTTCCATCGGCCGTAAACACATGTTTTTCAATGGTTTCACAAGAATTAATCAAAGAATCTTCACTATGTGTCATATAAAAAGCTTGCTTTTTCCTTGAAGGTTTCACAAGAATTAATCAATAGTGGCAAATAGTGTCTTTGTTGGGCCACGGTCCCATGGGCTTCTTTGAAATGACTTCGTTGTTCTTTGCATGTGGAGGCTTGTAGGTCTTCAAGTTTGCTCCCGGCTTTGATGCGGCAAGCACGACTTCTTTGGCCACATTCATATTCTTTAATCTTGTTTCCTCCATAACAAGATCGACCAAAAAGGAATCTTCTATGTATGCTTTGATGTTGTTGGGTAAGACACCCCTTCTTCTACGGCTCCAATGTTTCCACTTCTTTTCTGAAGTAAAGGACAAGTGGTTTTGATGTGTCAACTTCCTTACAATAATGGTAAATAGTGTCTTTGTTCGGCCACGGTCCCATGGGCTTCTTTGAAATGCCTTTGTTGTTCTTTGCATGTGGAGGCTTGTAGGTCTTCAAGTTTGCTCTCGGCTTTGATGCGGCAAGCACGACTTCTTTGGCCACATTCATATTCTTAAATCTTGTTTTCTCCATAACAAGATCGATAAAAAAGGAATCGCCTCTAGGTCTAGGTTTTCTATGTATAAGGTTTGATCTAATATTTTCAAACTCGGCTCTCAACCTACGCATAAACAAGAAGAAATATTGATTGTCTAAAAATTCTTGAAATTCGTTTAATTTGTGAAGATTTTAAAATTTGTCAAAACTTCTTAGTTGAGTCCATAACTCCGAAAATTCATTATGGTAGTCTCTAATGCTTAGATTGACTTCCTTAAGCATAACCATTCTTTCCATTAAATCAATTTGGAAAACAAAATCGTCTTGAGAATGAAGTTTTTTAAAGTATTCCAAAGTTTCAAAAGCATTTTCAAAAGCACTAATTCTATTTCTATGTTTTTCATCTATGTTTTGGCAAATAATCCATGTAATCTTTGCATTATCTTTTCCCACGATTTAAAATCTAGCTTGTATTTTTCGTGAGCTTTGACGATTTCATCGTCATCCAAACCATCAATGTTTAAAGTTGGTTCCTTTATGGTTCCATCGATGTAATCCCAAAAATCTTTTGATAAAAAATACCTTTTAATAGTCCTAGCCAAACTTTGGTAGCATTTTGGGTCTAAGATACATCTAAATGACCCATTTTTACCTTCAATTTTGTGCAAAATCAAAGATTTTTTACTAACCTCAAGTTTGATGCGATTCTTCAAATTTTGCACTCGGGGCATACTTCCCAATGCACTTATTTCTTCAATCCGAGGTTCTGATGCCATATAAATATTCGTCAATGAACGAAGGTTGATATTGCACGAATCAAATCCACCAAGTCGCCAAGAGTCAAGTGGCATTCAAAGCACGAATGTCGATCTTCAAGAATAACCTACACGAGAGCGGAAGCACATACAAACAAGTCAAAAAGCAGTGCAAGACTGCATAATTTATTGAAGAATGAATGACTTATTTATAAGCGTTACAATATGTTGAAATGAGAGAGCAAAAGGAAGAAGAAGAGGGCTAGTGCTGGCCGGCCAGCACTACCCTTTCACAATGGTGGCATGGGCCTTTAGGGCCCATGCTCCTATTACATTAACAACCGTATCACTATTATTGTATGTATTTCTTGCATTACTTACCAAAGCATTTGGGGATCTGATCCTGATGTACCTAAATTGCATCAAGCTACTAGATGTGATGTTCTGCTTCAATAAAATATTGAATCAAGTGACGTATATAATAAGAAAGTACACAAGGGCTATTAGAAGACGGGAAGATATAACATAAAAATATCGACTTGTCGAGTGTTTTTTCATATCCTACTCGGAAAAGAGATATAACCCAAACACGTGAACCTTTCTCCTACATAAGAACATTCAATATCACTTTGGCACCTCTTGAAGGAAGCATGAGGGAAGCACGGTGGAGATGATGTGAGCCTCTATCTAGATCCATCAAGAGGTCCACATGGCAGCATCTTTGAGCTGAACCCAATTAATTGACATGATCCAAAGTTTTTTTACTGCACCAAATGCAATCATAACCTCTCCACTTAGTTGAAATGCCTTTTGAGTGCCCATTTGAGAAGGGAAACCCACATTATTTGGTTTGATAATTATATCAATTAGATGGTCATTTGAAGTATAATAGAGTAAAATTTGAATTTTGAAGACTCTGAAATTGTGTGAGACGGACCCTTATGCCCCATACAACTTGCAATTTGGGAAGAGCACCTCAATTTTGTTTGTTAACAAGTATTTTGTCCCTTTATGTTTCATTAAGTCCTTAAATTAAGTTCTTAAGGCTTCCGTTCTTGATTGAGGTTCCTCAAGGAGGTGCTAGGAGTCCAATTCCGTTGGGATTTTTTTTTCTATCTCTAGTTCCTTGGTTACTCCTATTTCTTGGGAGCTCCAGTCTTGATTCATAATTTGAGCCAAGATTCATAAAACTTGACCGATGTTTCAAGGTTCACTAGAAAAGTTTCAAGAAACCAAGATTTAGCACAAGAAGCATTGCCAAGAAGTATCATGTTTCAACTTTTTACAAGATTTTGCAAGTTTGAGACTTGTGCCTAGCATCAATTGTCAAACGTTTGAGATTATATGAATATGTTGGAGTGGAACGGGGTAAATTTTGTTTTGTTCAGAATATGTTTAGCATGTGTTGAATCTGTTCCGTGAAGATGATTTTAATGTTATGTCACACCCAAGCACCACGTTAGGTAGCTATGTTACCACTTTGGGCCTGAGCGTATTCAACTGCCCATTTAATTCTTTATCATTTTGATCTTTTGGATAGGAAACAAGCTACAACAAGAAAAGCAAATAACCGTGCTGGACAAGAAAAAGAAATCCCAGGGAAAGAAGATAACAGGTTTCCAGGTATAACTTTGTCTTGTTTCTGATGCCTCATCTTTTCCGATTGAGACATGATTAGAAATATGGTTATTGGCCTTTTTCTATTGTAACTTTCATATTAACAATTTCTCTAATTCTGAGATTTGTTTATTCATTTATTAATTGATTAGCATGTATCAATAGTTTCCTCCAGGGAATTCCTCGGAAGTGTTGATTACATCTGCTGATTCACGAATCAGGATCTTTGATGGTGTCGGTCTTGTTCACAAGTTTAAAGGTACTTGTACAATTCATTGTTGGTTGCCTCATAGTGACAACATAGAAAACCCTTTGACATGCTGCTACTTTGCCCTTTCTCTCGGGAAATTGAACAAATGATAATAGAGCATAAAACATGTTGGTCATATGAGATTACCCTGACAAGAGTTATTAAGTACGAAAGCCTTCCATGGCTGATTGCATATCTGTGCATACTGAATAACCTGCTAAACATATAAGTTATGATTTTCTAATGATCAGAAGTGCTCTTGATAAATAAAGCATTCTCAATATTGATTCATTTCTGTGTGCAAAACTGCCTGTCTAAGAAAATATTGTGAAGAGAAAGTTGTTGAAAACTTGCCAAGGATTCTTAGGAGCTGCCTCACGTTATTTCCTTACATGAAGTGTTTGAAAGTCCCATTTTCTGATGGTATGGTGGGGTAGGGCCAACTTCCACAGCTGCCTGCTATAGAGAGGTAGGAGCACCCACTTGCTACTTCCATGAGATACTCCGGTTACATGCCAGACTAGACCATGATACAATCGGTTGCTTATTGTGTTTTCTTGATGCCAAAATTTCTTGTGTTTTGTTCTCAGATGCATAACTGCGATTCATCAGAGTTATGTTTTAAGATATGTTTTCACATGGTCATATGCGTGAACAGGCGTTGTACAGCACCTTTTGTCTGAATCAACAGAAGTTCGTTTTAATTTCCACTAAAAATCACTATTAGACACTTGTTTTCAAATAATGAACAACCATTTCCTATTACACAGTTCTCTCTCTGTTTTCTTGAAACTATGCAGATGCTAAGCTACACCCCTTATTGATTCCTCCACCTGTCTTTTTCTACAGAAACAAAGAAACAAATTTGAAACTATATGATAAATGAACAATTATTACAAGAAATATTTTACATGCTCGAGTCTTAAATTTGCAAACTGGCCATGTATTCTTAATGTGGAAAAAGCTCATGATGTTGTAAGCCCAGTTTAAGTGCAGCACACGTTCATTTGAAAGTCAAAACTGCGTGATATTTCTGATGGACATGAGGGTACTAGGAGGTCCCAAGTAAAACCAATTATGGGAATTTAAAAAGAGAATTGTATTTTCATTAGCTTATGGCAATCTGCAAAAGGTATATTGGGGAGTCCTAGACCTTAGATGATTAGATCCGGTAAATATCATGAATTGGTTTCAGTACTGCCGGATTAGACATAACAATAACCAAAAGCTAAGGGATGTCCTAGTCATCGCAATAGATTCATTAAAAGTACCATGGAAGGTCTAGGTTAATTTATTTTGGTAGATGCTAAGAGCCCTAGGGTCTAGTTTGTATTAATTTTTATTGGAAGTACGAAATTGGGTAGCTACACCGACAACAAAGAGAGCTACCGGTGTTGATGGATTGAGAAAATTGCTTATATTTAAATTTAACATGATGGAGTCACACCTTGTTAAGCTAACCTGATCATTTGAGTGTTCTGTTTCTAGGTTTTCGCAACACGAGCAGCCAGATAGCTGCATCCTTTGCAGCCAATGGCAAATTTGTGATCTGTGCAAGTGAAGACTCGTATGTCTACATATGGAGGCATGAGCTCGATTGCAGTAGCCCTGCAGCATCAAGCAGGAACAAAAGTATCACTCGCTCGTACGAAAACTTCTTCTGCCGAGATGTCTCCCTGGCTATTCCTTGGCCGGGAAACCAGTTAATAGATATATCGATCGGTGAGACAACACGGGAAAATGAAGGGACATTGCTGTCCTTCAAACCCAGGGCTGCCCCTTCACTCTCCCTGTTGCATATTCCACCCAGACTTCCAGCAGCTTCTTTTCAAGGCGTCCTCCGGTCACCCATGCAAAGGATTAATGATCAAGAAGGCTTGTTAGTGATTGGGAACGGTAGTCCGCTCCCCTCTCCGCACAATTCATGCTCAAGCAGCAACTTCTTGTGTGATAGAGGTACAGCAACATGGCCTGAGGAGAAGCTCAAGGCACATGATAATAAGCAGGAAGGGAGTCCTCTCCCCAGTTCCAGACTTGGCGAAGGAGCATCCATTGATAAAGTCATGACCAGCAGGCCCAGTGCAGCAGCCTGGGGTCTAGTGATTGTCACTGCAGGGCTGGGTGGGGAGATCAGAACTTTCCAGAATTTCGGTCTTCCTATTCGGATTTGAGGGTAAAAGGGCAAAGGGAAGATGGAAAGAAAGGGGTAGATATTGCGCGGTGTGTTTGCTGTAAAAAATGTATATGCTTCCGATACACACTTACGCAATTCGCCGGAGTTTCACCTGCAGGCCATCCCCCATTCATATCTTCGCATTGTGAAGCTCCTTGTGTGTATGCTTCGATGGGTAACGACAATGTGTAAAGTGTTTCCACCCAAGTGTATAATAACATAGTGGATAAATTTACCGAACATGCTTGAATTCTCTCTTTTACGAGCAGATGATTTGCCTGCTGGTAATGGTAAAAGATAGGGCGCTTCTCAGGCACCAAATACCGTAAACACTCTTATTTGGAAATTCCAGCCGGCATTGCTTATCTGTTATATAACAATATGATTACGTGAAAAGTTGGGAGAATAAAAAAGAGAGATTTGTACTGGACGGTGTAATGGACATGATTATTATGCATAGGTTAGATAATTCATCATAGGCCCTTGATAGGCTTTACAATAAACAGACCGCTAGTCTGTTCACAGGTGCGAAGGTGTGTGTGTGTGTGTGTGAGAGAGAGAGAGAGAGAGGGAGGGAGCAGCTTCTTGGGTGGTTATACGAGCCGTGAAGTGGTTTGGAGTGCACATTCTATGATGAGTTTTCACCTAAACATGCAAGAATCTCATATCATGCTCCCTAGTGGAAAAGAGCAAACTAGCCGAGAGCACTGCAAGTTAGTGAGATGGGTCCAGGCCGCCCCTTGTTCGGTAGTTGGGGCGGTGGAAGAAGTATCTTACAACTGAAAACATGCTTTTCGTATTCTCTTGTAAAAATTGAGCGTTAGCTCAACTAGCAGGGTGTTTTGATGTCCTTGCTGCTGGTGGAGAGTTCCACTTTCATGGTGGTGCATGTGTGTGTTAGGCTTTGGCTTCTCCTTGTTTAAGAAATGAAAAGGACATGCTAATTGCTCTAACATCATTGAATGAAAACCAAACATGTCTATTTGACGTTATTGAGCATTTTGTAGATAAATGTTTCTTGCGAGGAAATTTCAGTTTTTAGTTTCATATTTTTACTTCTTGTACTTCTGTTGTTTCCAAAATAATGCTCCCTTAATTGTGCACTCGGGATTATACCATTAAGAAAGAAACCTCGGGTTAGGCTGACGCCTGCCCGTCCATCGATAACTACAAATATTTACAATTTAGTGGGAAGATGCTCATCAGGTTGGAGATCCTTCCATGACCTATCAGAATACTGTCATGGAAAGAGTTGCTAAGGCAAATCCATTACTCTTCAGTCTTCAGGCTCAAGGAATTAATCTTGGAATTGGTTCCCTCTTTGTCTACTTAACAAGGTATTCCACACCCAGAGCATTAGCTCAACTGGTGCGTCTGCTGTCACCTTTGTTGCTGGTGGGGAGTTTTGACTCACGGGAGGTGCATATGTGTGTGTTAGGCTTGAGCCTGCCTTTGATACGCATCCTTCATGGGGATTTACTGCCCGATGTGAACTTTTCACCAAATTTTTTCGAGCTCCTAGTGACCTCTCATATCCCTTCTGTAAATAAATAAATTGTTGAATGCAAGAAGCTCCTCCATGATGCTCGAAGAGATCATGAATTGGCCTATTCCAGAACCAGGTTGACCTTGTGTTACCTGGGTGAACACAAATATAGTACTCCCACTCAGTTCTCGGTTTTGAAATTTAGTGTTAACATGAGCCGAGGAGCCCAATTTGTTTAAATTCAAAATGAGAAGACATTCAGGCTGAACGAGGGCACAATCTTTCTTCTTCTTTTTGTTACAGTGGGATGCTGAAGCCAGGTATGCACGCCCCCTGAATCGAACTCATGGTTGAGAGCCCTGCCAGATGGGCGATAAAAGGGCGTATTCTTTGTTCCATTGTGAGAAGATTTTCTTTTTGGTGGTGCCCATACACGAAAATATCATAATTTCTTGCTTTTCTATGTGCCTTATACCATCCTAATAATGGTGCAAAGATAAAAGGAAGACCGGCTTATGCAAATGAAAATGGCAGTTGGTAGGTGAATTATGTCTACTTTATTAAATGCGGCTTGATCAAAGTGGGCTACAGTAATGCACCTATCAACCAGTAGATTCAAGTGCCAACTCCCAGGCACAAATTAACTTGGAAGTGGTGCATCAAGTCCCAACTATGGAGGAGTACAACAAACTGCTCTCTTCGATTGACGGACCAAAGTTGGTCCATATCTTTTTGGTCTAAGCCATATGAAAGCCCACAAAGTCCCCGACTAATCTGGTTCGAGCAAGGTCGAACTCAGATCTTGCTTAAGGGGAACAAGTGCTCAACTCAAACATAGTTCATATTCTCATAAAGCTATGGTGAATTTCAATTCCTCACAAAGATTTCCGTCAAATTACAGCTACTTTCCCTACTAAGAGCAGGAGTCGAACTCGCTATCAAATGCTAATGAAAAGAAAATGTGGTTTGTGGCGGAGGCCAAGGGCACCAACCAGCAGAAGGCCCTACAAACGAGAGAGAGAGAGGGGTGTCAGCGGCGGCACGTGTCGGGCAGCACAAAGAGAGGAAAGACCCGCTTACTGCTCTGCAAGTTTGGAACGTAGCAGGTGATAAATCAAAAATCTAGAGGGTAGAAACCTTCACATGCGAAAATCTTAGAAGCGAACACCCATTGGATGATCCCTTGAGTTGGCGGCTTCTTTATCCACAACTTTGGATCAAATATCCACCACCCATTGCAATTGGCTGGCGAAGCCTCCTTCCCTTCCCTATTTATAGGCTTCCCCAATGCCAAGCTAAATATCTCTCTCCACTTGGCCAATTCTTCCCCTTTTCTACCAGTTCTTGAACCCCTTATTCTCTTTCACTTGCAGTAGCCAAGCAGAAATGGCGCTTCAAGCACACATTGGCTCTATCATCCCCTCCACCCTCCAGCTTCAGGTAAACAGGCAAGCTTAATGGACATATAGTGGACTTAACGGCCAATATAGTAGCTAGATAATTAAAACAAAACCCCCATGAGGACTCCCCGTATTTTTGTCCTGCAGCTCAATTCTCTTTTAGTTTGTTCCACTTCCTATAGTGCTCTACTGAGCAGAGTTCTTGATGTGTTTTTGCTTCTTTGGTCTCGCAGACGAGAGCAAGCGCTGGCAAAGATGCTTCTTCCTTCTTTGGGGTTCCACTCTCTGAACAGTACCACAAATTTGACTTGAACCTTCCTGTTCTAAGAGCCAAGGTTTGTCTACTGCCATGAAATGCAGCTCATACAACAGAGTTTGTTTGTCTGGTTGGTTTGTAAATCATTGGTTTGATTTGCCTTGCAGAGAGAGCTGAAGCCGAAGGTGTCGGTGGGGGCAGTAAGGGCACAAACCACAGTGACTACTACCCCATCGATCAACAGAGCCTCTACTGATGGGAAGAAGACTCTGAGGAAGGGGACAGTCATCATCACCGGCGCCTCATCGGGTCTTGGCCTTGCCACTGCGAAGGCGCTAGCGGAAACGGGAAAATGGCATATCATCATGGCCTGCAGGGACTTCCTCAAGGCCGAGAGAGCAGCCAAGTCAGCCGGCATATCCAAAGAGAATTACACCATCATGCATCTTGATTTGGCTTCTCTCGAAAGCGTCAGGCAGTTCGTCGACAACTTCAAGCGGTCGGAGAGGCCCCTCGACGTGCTTGTTTGCAATGCGGCTGTCTATCTTCCCACTGCCAAAGAGCCTACCTTCACTGCCGACGGCTTCGAGTTGAGCGTTGGAACCAACCACCTTGGTCACTTCCTCCTTGCTCGCTTGCTTCTCGATGGACTCAAGAAATCAGATTACCCATCAAAGCGACTCATCATAGTCGGTTCTATTACAGGTAAAATTTAACAGCCTACCTTCTAACTTTCTTTCAGAATGATCTATTTGCTTTTCGAGGACAAGAGAAGCTGGTAATTAACGTTGGAGTGTGGTTGTGAAAAATTGGTGCAGGGAATACCAACACATTGGCCGGGAACGTGCCACCGAAGGCCAACCTTGGTGACCTCCGCGGATTGGCAGGAGGGTTGAATGGGCTCAACTCGTCGGCTATGCTCGACGGCGGAGCATTTGATGGAGCCAAGGCTTACAAGGACAGCAAGGTGTGCAACATGCTGATGATGCAGGAATTCCACAGGCGGTTTCATGAAGAGACGGGAATTGCGTTTGCCTCATTGTACCCCGGATGCATTGCCACAACCGGCTTGTTCAGGGAGCACATTCCCCTCTTCAGGCTGCTCTTCCCTCCATTCCAGAAGTTCATCACAAAGGGCTTCGTCTCCGAGGAGGAATCCGGCAAAAGACTCGCGCAGGTCGTGAGTGATCCAAGCTTATGCAAATCAGGCGTGTACTGGAGCTGGAACAAGGACTCTGCTTCCTTTGAGAACCAATTGTCTCCGGAAGCCAGTGACGTCGAGAAAGCTTGGAAGGTCTGGGAGCTGAGCGAGAAGCTGGTAGGACTTGCTTGAGAGAGAAAGAGAGAGAGGGTTTGTTCGGAGTGTCTGTATTCCTACCACTGTAATAGCTCTGTTTTGTATGGATGGGAAGTTTTCAGTTTGAGATAAATAACTTGGGGGTCTTAATCTGCATTGCAGTATTCATTCACTATAGGAATCTTTGTTTGCAATGTTCGATAGAGGAATACACATAATACACTGCCTTGGACTTGAAACTGAACAAATCAAAGATCAATTATCAAGGAAACCAGTTCAGTCATTCCCTGTGGGGAGGCCGAAGCGAGATGCATGCCCCTGGTACAGAACTAAAGACCTTCACTTGCTCTTTGTGCAGTTCAATACTTTTACATAAACCGAAATTATTTCCTAATCGTATAGTTTTGAAACATTAACAGTATATTATAACAACAAATTCTTCAATTAGTGAAAGCCAGAAATTGGCAACGCCTAGATATGTCAAGAACATTAACAAACTTCTGCACCTCTGATTGCCAATAACGTTCTTCCACAGTACTCATCTTTCATTTCTCACAAAAATTCTGGAGCACCACGCAAAAGCTACAGCTTTAACACAGATCCAGCATCCTTTACACGTATGGCAAGTTACATAGTAAAGGAATACCATGTCCTCCCAAAACTTATGATCTATATGGTTCAATATAAACTCAGGTATACAGCATTCACTGCAAATACTATAGCCGTCGAGTCTGCATTTACTATTCGAGAAAGAGCAATGGCTCCAACTTCAGCAGCAGAAGTAGGAAACTCTTATTCATCCTAAAATTACCTCCATCTCCTAGATGTCAGTTGAGTTCACCATGCAACCCTCTGATGCGCTCCCTATGCAACAAAATTAATTTCTTCCTGACAGATAATGTTCTCACCGAGTTAATTCTGAATTCACTCTTTAGAATTCCACCAGTGATTTTGACCCCTAATGGCTTAAGCATTTAAAACATATGAAGCAATACAAATAACTTTTTTTCACCACCCATTGCTAAATTTTCTACTTCAGATTCATGGCCGCAGGAAATGAATAAGTGGGGAGAAAGGTTCATCGGTTTGAAAAGGGCCTTCTGGAGCGGTTCAGTTGATATCCAAAAACTGCTCATCAACTTGCACAAATGGGTAATGTTGCGGCGAACCAGAAAAGTTGGGGTAGAGCCGGATCTAAATGTTGGCTAGGTAAGCATCCTGTAATAAGAGGAGTATTTATGAACCCTGTAGACCATCCCTATGGGGCCTGGTGGAAGGAGGAGCCTCAATTGATAGAAAAAAACCGCAACTGCCTTCTGGGTTATCCTGCACTTGGAAGGAGTAGAAAAATAAATAATAGTGATATTTTTATTGTTTGTCACCGTAAATAGAAATAGAAAGGAAAAAATTAATGAATGATGTAGATGGGCGAACGATGAGAATTGAACCCGTGCATGGTGGATATACAATCCACTTGGCTACATCCACCCCTAGTCTGACTCAATTAACAGAAGAGTCATGTCATATTTCGTTTTTAGCCTTCGGTTGGCACTACCGGACGAGTTCAAGGGTTTTTACCACTGCTGGTTTAGATAATCTCTCTTTGAACTGACAGGTGAAATGGTGTATTGACGACCTTGCAAACAGGAACAAAGTCGTAGACGCTGAATTACATCATCAGAAATTTCATGAGAATAGAACTTGGTCTACGTTTGGAGATAAGCTCGCCTGAAGAATCGATGTTGACTTGGCTAACTTCATAGTTTCTTCTGGATTCGATGATTTATCTCACATGGATGGATCCTCAGTTCTCATTCTTCTAGTTCTAACGTCATGTCAATCTTTAACCAAAATCAATGCAACCAAATATCAGCAGCCGCATCCACGCAACATGGTTCTTATTATCTTCTGTTGGCAAAGGCTCTACCTTAATGGAGTCGGCTCTCAAGGTCCACCGAGGTGGCAGTGGTGAGGGTTATCTAGCTTGTTTTGCAACAGCCTTACGCATCACAGCTAGAACGAAGGTGTTCTAGGAGGTTAATGCCCTCTTAAATCTTGTGGATTCGAGTTGAGAAGAAAGGTTGAGGCAAGAAGGGAAGAACATGGCGAGGAAAGAGGAACAAATAGTTTGGGTGAATTTACTCGAAGGTGAGAAGAGACGCCACTGCCAAAGCCTAAGCTTTACTGAATAAAATCCTGCATATCATTATCCACTGCTGTAAAAGAAGCATTTATATACCAGCATGGGTAGCTATATGCTGGGAAGACTATATCTAAAATATGACAATAAAGTATTGCTGAGCAAAATGTGGACCAAGAGCATAGGCTCAACGGCAGGGTGCTCTACCACCGTTGCTATTGGTGGGGAGTCCAACTCTCAGAGGGTGCATATGCGTGTGTGTGTGTTGTGCTTTGGCTTCCTCTTGTAAAATTAAATAAATTATAAAGCAAAACAATGAAAATGCCCCTCTATAGGACAAGGGCTTCCTTTTGCGAAGTTGCTTTCTTAAGTTTATCCATGTGATCCTCATCTTCAACTTATTTGCTCCAACCCATGTTGGCCGTCCCCACTACGTATGAACCCCTTGGAATTGACATCGTATCCAAATTAACTTCTTATGCGGATATCGCTATCCAAACACTGGACCTACCTTAATAGGAATGATGGTTTGCTCTCGGTTGGTCCCACGATATCGCGACCAAAATGTAACATTGTTTCCTACAGGTTGAACTTTCATGGATCTTAACTGCAACTGACTCCATCCAGATTTGGTATAAATAAGCACCACTTAAATAATGAATGGATCTAATAGTTTGTTTCTGAAGCTTGATCTTGATAGGCTCAGCTTGGGCTTGACATAGCCAAGGTTGACACGTACTGTCGAATTTAGCAGCATCTAATCTGAACTAGGGTCCGAAACATTGACATCCAATTAACAGAGAATTAAACACCTAAATCAGAAGGCGATTAACTCATGTTGATTTCAAAACATAAGATAGTAAAATCCCGAGATACAATGCCTGAATTGGCTTTGATCGTTTAATATTTAGTTGCAAGTTTCTTACTTGGAGGGAAGGAAACATCAGCAACAATCACACCAAAAGATTCATATTCCGCTACACTTTTACACACGAAAATAGTACATTTTGCATTCCACGTGTATTAAATATGTTTGACAGGGAAAGGAAAGGAAGACAACTTAAAAAAACTATATAAATTTTGACCCGCATCCGAGTTCAGCTCTTCCTTCTGAACTAATGCTTGTGTTTAAACACAGCTTCTGCAGATCAATGTAACCTATGATGGTATCTTCAAAGATGGCCCCGGCCAATTTTGCATCATCAAAGGTGGAACCAGAGAGCACTGTATTTTTGAAGACTGCCCCTTCTAGGTCAGCTTTCCCGAAATTAACCCGATCAATAACTGAGTTAGTGAAGTCTACACCTGCAGAAAATTCAATACGGGCAGTTAGAATACACTAGATCCAAAACCTGGTGGCACAACTTCACTAATTACATGTTCGTACCCTGGAACTGACAGTTCAGATACCAATTTCACTCACGAGAAAAATGAGAAAATGAAATAGCTAGAGAAATATGGGGTTATGGAACCAGGATCTCCATAGTATCATGAACTTCATTTCCCAACCCATAAGGGTATCGGGCTTCTAAATTCTAAGAGTTCCACATTATTCTGGAAGCATGTTTGATACAAGGATGGAACCCAGAGTTCCATCATCGTTATTTCCAGGGACTGCATTTAAAAATGGTATGATTGAAACAGAAAACGATACTAACATTAGAGTTCTATGAATCTTGTTTTTCCTCAAGAGAAGGAAATGCAAATACAGAATATGCAAACAATCTCTAAAAGACATGGGATTTTAAAGACTTGGCTCGAAAAGCTGCTCAGTTAGTGTAAGAGGGCAAAACTGAGGTCCAGTTAAACTCAGTTATACAATTTGTACTGCAATACAAGTGCCTTCAAAGTTCTTTGACATCCGCATTGCCAATTGCCAGAACTCGGTTCATGGACTTGTTATACAGATTAGCTAAAATACTGTTTGGAATAATTGCAAAAACTTGAGTTCCCAGAATTTTTTCAACCTCCAGTTGGGCAAGTTTGCATGCAATGAACAGTTTCAGCATGGAGTAAATTCAAAATAGCATAAAGGCAAAATCACATTACGATCACCAAAGCTATGTGGAATTCAGTTTGTATGTTTGCGTAAATGCTCAAGAGATGGCATCCATTCTTTCTGAAAATTCATTTTTGCAAGGTTTGGAAACGAAATATTGGACTAACAAGAAACTGGTAAAAAGTATTTACCCTTGAAACTTGCTCCCACAGCATATGCCTTTGACATCACCACCTCTGACATATCATCACCATCAAACTTTGCATCAGACATGAGAGCTTCTGCCAGTGGTTTCCCTTTTAAATTGGACTTATCATTTGTGTAATCTGGTCAATTGGCTTACCATAGACACCATTTGCGTAATCAGGTCAATTGGCTTATCATAGACACCATTTGCTTGACCAATTGTGTTTCCTACAAATGTATGCTCACAGCGATTTGGCTCTGTTGACAGTAGAGGTAACCCCTGCAAGAATAACATGGCTGGTTAGGAAACAAAACTGAACGTAAATCTGCTATTTTCATTAGATAAAGTTAGTACCTGTCAACTCTTTTATCTATGAAATACAAGAACGATCATATTCTTACACTGGTAAGAATGGTTAAACCAACCAAGGGCATCAGAACCTTTCACAATATTACAATTAAAGGATCTTATATCTTTGTAAAAAACCGTGTCTCCAAACTCCAAACTTGTATTCGAGGCTACAGACAAATTCTAGAGTTGACCTTCAAGCAAATAAACCAAATGGTCTCATACAGAGTTACGGGGACAATATCAATAAAATGTTACTCAACTCCGCCAAGCAACCACTGAAATCAAGAGTTTAAGGAGAAGAAGATACGAAAAGAAAGAAGTATAGAGAGAAAAGAAGCACGTAGCCTTTCAATACCAGAAAAGGTTCATGCATCTATCACTGAATACATCTGCAATGAACTATAATTTTAGTGGTTATTATCCATGTCATCAGGAACACCCGGACTTCTTCTTTTCTCTTCTTGCTTCAAAAAAATTACATGACATTGTAATACCAATTCAGACAGTCAGAATCCAAAAAGAGAGGAAAGAAACAGAAGAATTATACCACTTCAAAATGGAATTAATATAAAGTCCAAAAAGAAGCAAGAGATACAATTTTGTGAAGACAGCAAGACAAAGACACTTCCAAGATCACATAGAGAATGCAACTTGCGTCATCCATGTGTATCACAAACGTGTGCTGGATGGAAATATTTAAACCTGATTTGCAGCCAAGACTGGTGAAGTAGCTGTCACTGCCCAAGCAGCAAGCAAACCAAAAGTGATATGTTTCAGATCTTTGAGATGGGGGATGTGTTCATGACCGTCAATGTTTTCTGCAGACAGAACTTTCAAGACTCAGAGATCTCAATATCATTACTTTATCTTGAGAGAGAAAAAGAGAATACAGAGCTAGAAAATTCATAAGGACAAAAAAAGATCAGCTAACTTAGAGAACAGAACTTTAGAAGAAAAGCCAACTTCTAAGTTTGAAAGACAAGAAGGCATCCCTTGACAGAACTACCAACAATTTGGTCAAACTTTAAAAGGGAGTTACAGAAAGAGGGGTTTGGCGAGGGGTTAATGAACATTATAAATCAAGAATGTTACAATCCCCCTTAGGTTGATGGCACACAGATTGCACCTTAATTGTCTGTCTCATTGCAGGATTGCTCGCAGCCATGATATCCCTATGTTACACCAATAAAATAACTATGTCTTCTCTCCATCAACAAGAGAGGAATTTCATTGGTTGGCAAATCGTGCTGAGCCTCTAGCAAGCCAGCATAGAAAAAAATGATTTCTTCAAAATATTGATGTAATCTACCAAAATATTTGAACATTCTAAATAGATCAAAAGACAAAACTAAGCCAAGCACTTCGTTGTATAGCTACAAGTCTAAGATATATATGAGGTCCATGCTAGTACTAACACAACAATCTTGATCGTGAACTTGGTGAATGCCTCATTTGAACTAAATACTGCTATATGCACCAAACCAACAACCTGCTGATCCATAGTGCAACTTTCAACAACTAAAGAAGAAAAGGCCAACACTAAATCACGTGGGAGATCTTCTGGATACTCCATTTTCACTCTAAAGGAAGTTAAATCCTCTAAATTTGCACATTTGCTTCACCAATTATATTGCATGAGAGTCATGGCAATCCAGAAGTGCAACAACATCACTTCCTGCAAAAAAAGAAGGCTGACACACAAATTCCAATTCTTGAATATCAGTCGGTTGCCTTTTAGTCGGACCATATGAAGGCACTGGCAGTTCTTCCCTACAGCATGTTGATGGAATGCTATGCTCACAAGTTGCAAATTGATGCTATAGCAACATGGTGATGAACGAACACATTCACTGGAAATAAATGATAATTCGAAATTATTATGGAGAAACCTTATCCAAAATCCATAGACCTCGAACAACAATCCATCATATAATTTCATACACAAAAATAGAACCATGACAAAGAAAAGGTGCATTTTCTGGGTGTTCTTCAAAAGGTGACGTATCTTAACAAAAATACCACAAATATCACAGTGAATGCCCATTGTGGTTGCCCATGGCACAATAGGTCATTTTCAGTGATACTAGTGGTACTTTGTTTGCACGTGGCAAGTTGGTGGCACCCACTGAAAACACAGAGAACACATTTGTCTCCTAACATTTTTGTAATATAATATGTCTAAGGTATTTGCCAACTCACACGGGTATCCGATTTCATAATGATGACAATATAGATTTATTCTGAAAATGGCTGGGACTGTTAGGTTTCTACAACAATGGAACTGGTAAAATCTCATTCAACAAACAACTACGTCTTCTAATTGTTGGAAGTCTGACATTACTTCTGAAATTGCCTACGAAATAACGGTTGTGTCAATATACAAAGAAGCCATATTTCTTCTTGAAGGGCCTCTTGAAGAATTGATGTGTCCACTTTTCCAAAAGGGGCCTCTTCACATTCATAAAAACAGGTTCTACCAGCACCCAAAAAGATTCAAAACCATTTTCGATTTTCCTTCATGTGTGAAAAGAATTAAAATTATCGTTCTGAAAATATTCTTGTCATTATAGGCTTGATTGCATTAGTGCAAAAATGGATCCAAGTGTTCTTCATTATATCCCATGGGAAATTTGTTGATATCCATTTTCATCATGTTAGAGGCTTGATTAAACAGTTGTTCCTATATGTTTGAAGAGTTATATCTCATATTAAGAGACTCTAACAAATAACTCTGAAGAGTTACATCTTTCACAAAAGGGATCCCTTAACTCTATATGAAAGATGGATTCACTAAAGTCCAGAAGGATTCAAAATCATCAGTATTCTTTTCGGTGTATTAAAAAAATTACAGAAAATTATCACTCTGAATACACTACAGGAGTTGTTGGCTTGATTCTGTTGATGCAAAAGGAATCAAGTGTTCTCATCATTTCATAGTTTTAATTGCATCTTGTTTTTTTATAGAAACTAATGGTGTGAAGCAAATCTAAAGGAAAGCGTTCAACTTGGAATCAGGGTACACGTTTCTGATTTTACAGCATTTTCTCAATACTTCTAATCTTCCTCAGCCTTCCAGTGGTTTCTCTTGGATTACCACTCAAAATTTGGTGTACATAAAGATGCACCGGTAGTGAAAAATTAAAGGTGCGTGAAACAACAAGATCATAATAGATTCATCTTGATTATGCAAGAATGAACCACATATTAAAGCATAATATATATGCAGGAGAAAAATAGAACAAAAGACATTGAACCTTATCCCAACCGAGACCTCTAATCGACGGAATCATGAATCATCCAGTCAGTCCACCAGAGTCTGCATCATCAAATTCTCATGCGCAAAAATGTCCTCTCTCTCTCTCTTCCAGGGGCTTGTATAGGTCAACACAAACCCTCATCTTCTCTAATTGAAAGTTACTTATCAATTATCATAATCCCAATAAAGAGAAAACAAATGGTGTAGTAAATTCGCCCCTTAGAGAATTTGCTTAATGTGCTTCCCATTTAAGCACTTACCACTATAAGTTTCGGTAAGCTGGGAATTCCAGAAAAGGAACTCCTTAATTCGCCATCTAAATTTGGCAATCATATTAATTAAAAGTTTCTTAGTAAGAGTAGTTTCATGCTTCAGGATATCCTAGGATCCTTGTGACTAGGTTACAAGCTAAACCCAGATTCAGTATGTTATCAAGTCCTTATATTGATCAAAGATCATTCTGTTCTGTGTGACCTTCAAGGATCATTATTGAATGAAAATAAGTATACTATAATTCAACTCTTTGAATTTGTATCTCTCAGAGATAATTTACCTTGATGCCTTGAGGCATGTTGTTAGGGACACTTAGATAAAGTATCACGACTACTCAAATAATAATGAATGTTAAAGACACAAATAAATGAACTTTGACCTTGCAAACCATGCGCTCAATGTTCAGTCCTTTCAAGATTTCAACGTCACCCAGGTCCCAATCAAATGACTCAAATCTATGTGGCGAATCATATGACCATGTTATTAATCATACCTTGATGAATTGAACAACAGCTGGAAATACATTTCCAATCATGTTGAACTACCCTGGCCAAAGATTTTATCATCAGGTATAAATTAATAAAGCTACAAAGTCTTATCCTCGTTAAAAGAATCCCTATAAGTGATAAACGCAGGATAACTGTTCCTAATTACAAGTATTCTAGCATCCACAATTACTTCACCATTCACATTGAAATAAATACTATCTTAGGTCTAGGGACCATACACACTATTCTGATCCAAATCATAGTCTAACAGCAATTAACACTACTATTATCTAAATCACAATACTATTAATATCGCATACTATTGTAGTGCCATTTATTCATCAGATCCAAACCTACTCTCATCATATAAGAGGCTTATGTATCCAACAACATGTATGAGACTAGCTACTTCATACTCTATTGCTCATGATTTAGAACATAACGATCTTGACATACACAACTCCCAATTTCATTTCTATTGGCTACAAATCATGCATGAATCTGCACTTCCAAGTCTACTTGTGTGGCTTCGCTCGCTACTGATCGCTCGTATTGAGATGTTCCGTTACCCTTAGAAATGGAATATTCTACGCAATATTCAAGCAATGATTTCATATTATAAAATAAACAATTCTATACATAGAAAACGCAATTCTAACTTGAATTGCAATATTATATGACAAAGGTACTTCCAAAGTGTTCGCCTATCTTCGTGGTGACTATCCTTACTCCGCACCCAAATCGACCACGGTCGGCCACCCTTGAGTACCTTTTCGTCCAGATCTAGCCAGCAGCTTTGCCTACCTTTCTCTCAACAAATTTTCCAGCAAAAGATCGTGTCGAGCAAACAGGAACTCAATAAGCAGCATAAATCCTATTAAGAGGAACCCACATTTCTCCATTTCCATAAATGGGACATCGAGCTAATTATCACAAACTTTCCCACAAAGCAAGCTAAAAAAGAGAAATACACCAAAACACACATAGAGAGCGAGAGACGGTTCAGGAAACAACCTGAGAAAGCAGCAAGGACACGAGAGTTAGGCTTCGGGCGAGAGAACTTAGCCTTCCTGATCGACGGTCTCTACTTCAGCAAGAGGCGATCGAGAAAGAGAGAGAGGAAGAGAAGGACAGCGATGCCATTTTTGAACTCCACCCGATAACTTTTCTGCTCCGTTTCCTTCACTCCTATTCTTTTTCCTCTTCATCTTTCGTTTTCCCTCCTCTTCTGCGTTGTCCCCAACGTCTCATCTCCGATATCGTCTGCTTGGCTCCACGTCACGCAAGCGTCGCTATCGAATCCGCAAGAGGTGGGGCATTCATTTCAACGTCATTCAGCCCACTTTGCTTCCCCCGGTCCACGTCACTCATGCATCGCTACTAGGGGTGATAAATCGGGTCATTGGGTCGGGTAACTGCTGATCCGTGTCAAATTCAGGTTTCCCTGGACCGGACCCGATTTCTTATTCGGGTCCACTTTCAGGAACCTGAGGTGACCAGGGTCGGGCTGATGTGCGGTCCTGATCGACCCGATCAACCCATATACTCTTTTCGGGTCAAACTGGGTCGACCTGGAACAAACTTGATGTGCCTTCCTCAGCATAAGCGCATCAGGATTATCAAAATTGGACTCTAAGAAAAGTATCCCTGGCCATGAAGGCAATAACTCTAAGAGATCAAGCCATAGATGTGTAACACTAGCAGCATCACACATATCTCTACCTTCAGATCATTTGTGAAGAATACTATTGTATCATATATATATATATATATATATATATATATATATATATATATATATATATATATATATATATATATATATATATATATATATATATATATATAATCTACTGTAAGAGTAATACCTCTAGTCATCATGAAAATGGCTCAAAATAATCAAGCCATATGAGCACAACACTAAAAGCATCACATTGATCCTTGCCTCTAGACCATTTTTAAGAGTTACTATTTTATCATCCATACAAAACAATAAGTCAAAATCCAATAAACATCATAGATAGTACAATTGTTTTAATACCGGATATTTAATAGGTCTGACAAGCCTCAACATTAGTGAGTAAGGTAATATAATCAATCAAATGACAAATGACTACTCCGAATTTCATTGCATGCACACATGTAAACATGCTAAGCTCAACCTAGACAGTGCAGAATGAAGAAATGATATGAGATGTGTGCATACAAAATAAGGTATGACTTAAGGCATGAGTAACAATGCATGAGCAAGTAGAAGCATGAATAGATGAAGGTATGATGCATGCATGAGTTAGAGAAATTAGAGAAATAATGTACTTTCTTTTTTCTATATTTTTTAAGATTTTCATAATTTTCTATTTTTAAAATTTACTTAATTTTCTAATAATAATATTAAATCAGTTTCTTGTGCTTACCTCAAAGTACTCTAAAGATGGTTAGGACCAAGGTGGGTCCGAGTGAGACCTTATAGATAAGAAAAACATAATCTTCAACATGTCAAAGTTATGGTCATTGTTGTCCAAGATCTCAGAGTATGAGTAATGAACAGGTCATGAAGGGCATGCCCATGTACTATGTGGTGCGCCTCAAAAACAGTAAACTTCGAGAGCTTTAGAGGAGGGAAACAATATATGCAGTTTCAGGTTGAGAACTGTAATCTAATCGGCCTTGAAAATGGATAAAGGTTTTCTAGACATGTAGACATGGCCGGTTCGGAACCGTCTTGACAGTTCAGAACCAAAACCGAATTGGCCTTGAAACTGTTGGAACCCTAAAGTGTCAATTTCAGGTTGAGAACTGTAGCCGTAATCGGGGACCTCCCGGTTCAGTTATGGCTCTTGAATTTTAGAAACCGTTCTGAAACCAGAATCGACAGTTTCAAGCCATCATTTGTTAAATATATATTATTTTAACATTTACATGCACACGAATGCTCATGGCTTAAAGCTAGGATGTACTTTATGTGTGGAAGTAAGTGGAGAGTTTGACTCTTGTGGTTTGTATTGTGTGATTTGAAACATTTACATATTAGGCATATATATGATTTCTTTTATGTTTCTAGTCACAAGAACCGCCTTGGCCAACGGTATAAGGTTGTCATTTTCAACTAAGCATGGAGGGTTCAAGTTGCACATATTACAGTCATTATTTTTCAAAAAAAGATCTTTTAAAATTGGTTTTGGGGTGGTTCTGGATTTGAAACCAAAATCGAAACCAAAACCGATCACCAACCGGTTTGGTTATGGTTCGAGGTTTTGGGTAACCCAGAACCGCCGATTCTAGACTGTCGGTTCCGATTTACCTGAAACTGGACATGCCTATAGATGTGAATTAGTATGGGTAGGGACCAATTGAGGCAAAGGCTTATGATACAAAACCTTAAGATGGTTAACCATGAAGAAAGAGCTCTTTGAAGATGATGGTTCAAATAATACTATAGAGAAAGATATCACAATGAGTTGACATAAGGTACTCTACTTGGTGTAAATCTTTAGAAACTAAGACCTGACATGATTGAGTCACTCTATATGATGGGACAAGATCATAGTAGGATACTTGACTTTTATGATTAGGAAATGGATATCTAAAGACTCCCTGATTTTAGTTACCTTTATTGGCATATGGTTCCTATATTAGTATAAGTTTTTCTTAATCTATAAGATCATGAATCCTATGTTTGAGTGTAAAGCAATTCTCAGTGTTATGTCCTTGGGTCCTATGAAAATTATAGTACCTATCGGGGAATGGTCAACCTCCGCATGCTAGTGGTTGTCAATATATTGGTACGAGAGAAATATGTATGGTTTGGGTGCATACTTGTATATGTGAGAGTCAAAGTGTATGCAAGCAAGAAGAAGATGGGCAACCTTGCGAGGGTAAGGCTGGCTTAAGGCTAGTAGAATTTGGATCAGATTTGTGCCACCTAACTTAAACTGATTTAAATAGATGAGGTTAGGTTTAGTTTACTTAGGGATATGGAAAAGGGATTTCAGGTTCCTTGAACAAAAGAAGGTCAAGTTTCCAAGCAAGCAATAAGAAACTTAACAATTTGCATATTTGAACCGATGATAGAATGATAATGTTGATACAGTTACAAAACCGATAAGCACAAGCACACCTTTTTATTGGTTCAGATTTTTGTGCATGAATATGCCATAACTTCAGATTTTGTTAAGAGTACAATACTAATATGCCATAACTTCAGATTTTGTTAAGAGTACAATACTGATTAAGAATATGCAGTATATAGGAGTATAATTTAGTTCAAATGACAACAAGAATGAGACCATTAAAATAAATTCAAACCAAAGCAGGAGATTGGTTTATTGAATAGCATGTGAGACTTTATCTAATGGATGTGCAGTGATATATATGACTACGATTGCTGAACTGATTAGAGCAAATGCACCTAATAAGGATGTCGAGAAACTCTAGTGATGAATTGAACAAAAGATATTGATACCTGTGGTCGATCCTTAATACTATGAAATTAGATTGATATCTAACTTAGACTGCATCAACATGCACAACAATATTTGCTTGGATGAAACAATCACATGCATAACATTCTATATATTAGAGAGAGGGACACAAAAATTTATTTAGAATTTTTGACTTCTTCCCTTCCTCCTTTCTTTGAGGATGAACATCTTATTTATAGTTTTTCTTAGGTTTCCTTTATAAAAGAAAATTTGATACAACATTTTTCATTGTTGGAAAAGCAAAACCAAAAAAGACAAAAAGTTGCATTTTATGAGTAATGTTTCTTTCTTGAGATTGCTGCATATGGCAAGTAAAAAGATTCCTTCACACACAAGGACTTGTGGAACTAGCTAGTCTTGATTTCGTATGACTCTCATATTGATATATTATGATGATCAGATTTTGGTAACTTCAACCATTTCACAAGAATAGAAAGTGCTAGTTGTCACTATTTCCTGCTTGGTGAGCTTTTCCATTTGTATGATTCTCAACCTTGTACGGGAGCCATCCCTTTCCATTCTTATGATGTTTAGCCTTATGTATAAGTCATACATATATTAACTTTATATATTACTTAGATATGATTAACATACATGAATATTATATAAAACCACATGCCCTCTCATCATACATATACATATACACATATACATATGCATATTTTATGAACATATATATATTTTTTTAAGGTAAACACATATACAATTTATGATACTATATATACATACATATATACTCACCTAGTGTTACATCATATATCTACTAGATATAAGATGTATGCTACCTATATATACATATAGTGTTAGTTTTTCAGCTATTACATATAAATATATTCATATATTTATGCTACATTCCCATACATATATGTATTCATATATATAGGTTAGTTTTTCAGTTATTACATATAAATATATTGATATATTTATGTTACATTCCTATACATATATGTATATGTGTGTGTGTTTTTATATAGCATATATGTAATATGTATGCATGACTTTTCATAATGGATGAAAACACTTTGGATATTCATGTCTTGCTAAAATTATCTCCAATGGTAGACTTTTGAATTCAAAATAAGGTAGGTGGACTCTATAACTTTCTCTTTCCTTTTTTTATTTTCTTGATATGTTCCTAGATCATGAACTTGATATTTGATTTGGTTCGTTGTAAAATAGACTAGGACCCTCTTGATGAATATCTCATGATCTAAGGTTTGTATAATCATTTCATATGTTTTAAAATTGAATATTTGAAACCTCCTTTTGTGAATCGAAAATAGATTTTACTATTAGGAAAATTTTTGGGTGTTTACATCGATACACTCGGGTTTGCTTTAAGCCTCATTCCTCCAACCTTGACTCAACCTATATCCAATTATGGTCTATCAATCCTAGTGAGATAACTTTCCTTCATATTTTAACTTTCTTAATTCTAATTCAATTGCCATATTTAGAGAGAACATCTATAGAATTGGATTTTCAAGAATCATTTCAACTCAGTTCTTATTTTGTGTCCCTTCACCTCAGTTCTGGCCCATCAAGGCTTGCCAACTATCAGATAACTTTTGCTTAAGGATAATCAATGAGGTTTCACCTTTATTCTTCCCAATTCATATTCTTGTTCCAGTGAGACCCCATAATTTTTTTCTTGGTAGACATGCATTTACACAGAGATGTCCAAGATCTCGATTGATGAATATCGAGAGATTCTCACTAACTGTGACATGGATGCGGTTACTGGCAATAATCCCAACTCTCGATACAAACATCTCTTTGTACAGTTCTCTACCTCTTGAGTTGGTCCCTCCAGTCTATCAACTCCTCTCCTATCAACCAAAAGGACTTTGGAAAATACTTCCTCTATAAGAACTATTAGGAGCAAAACATGACCGAAAGCAAGGAATATGCCATCTGAACCTAACGTGGATTTGGTTGATGACATTCAAGATTCTATGACTGAAGTTGTTGGTGAAGGATTTATGTTATCGTTTATACCAATCAACAACCCAACTCCATAATACCTTAGCATGAAGTAGGAGATTCTGGTGCATCTTCCTTTATATTAGATAGGTCTTCTTCCAATTTATTCCAAGATATCCCATCTTCCATGATCCAACAACTTTATACAAAATTTCCTTGAACCACTCCCGATTGGTTATGGTCTACACATGATACAAACTCTTGGGATGAAAACCTTTCTTCTTTCTCAAAAATCTACCACTCATGAAACAAAAGTCATGGCTTTTTGAGAGCTCGCTCAAGAATCACAATATCTGCATACATTGCTTTTCAATCAATTCAATGTTCCCGATCACGTGGTCTCAAGGAATGTTGGAAGAGTTGAGGGTGACTTGTAGAGAATGTTGGGCTAGATTGGGTAGGTCGAGGGTGTCAAAATGGAGATCTTTATGTCATAATTGTTGGTTATTAATGGCATATATAAAACATCCAATCTTATTTACATGTGCATATCTGGTATTTCATTTTTTTATACTTTTCTCCTCCACTTTTTGTTTCACCAAAGAATCTATAGAGGCTAGTTAAAACGCCATTTAATGTTGTACAATATTCTTTGTTGCCGCCTCGCCAAACCCATCACTGCTTCGGATTCTAAATCGAATGACCATGTAAGGTAATGCAAACTAATATCAACGGGATATCACTCCTTCTAGCTAAAAAACATGGTCAAGGTCTTATCCTTCTTCATCACACTTTTACGAAAATTGCTAACCCTCTCTCTGCATCCCAAATTTCTCCTAAAAATTTGTTTTAAGTTTCTTCTTTAGCTCTTACTCGGATGGTTTCTAGGAATCCAACTTCATCCAAGATCAAAATCTTGGGTTACCATATATCTAACTTGTTCACTCTAAATATTTCCTTCTTTACCCTATTGTATCTATTGAATAAGGCCTTAGAATTATTGATGAGATGATCATTTTGAAAATCCTTCCTCTTTATATAGATTGGTACATGTATGATCATTTTTCAAAGGACCTTACTTGGTCAAAACCTTTCAAAGAATACATCTACTTGTTGGATCGTGTGAGTGCCCAACATGTAGATGATTCGTGTAGGTGGAGAATTTTTTATATCAACCTTCTCATTAACTCCTTAGGTCTCTGGTATAACAAAATCAATTATTTTGGTCTAGGGCTTGGTATGATTAGTCCTACCCTTTTAGGTGTCCATGCCTTCATTGGTCTCTCTTTCGATGTTCTTCAACTTCATTCCTTAGGTTCCTCCTCTTTCCGTTTCTCTTTTATTTTGAATAATCTTTCCTATGAAAGACTCTTAGAGGCCAATACACAGTGTTTAGGAAAAGTAACTCTAGACAAGCACATCAGCTTTCTTTTATTCTAGTAGTGAAAGTTCATTATTTACTCCAATGGTATAGCCATCACCAAGGAATATCACATCATCGTTGAGGATTTATTCTCGAAGTATCTTTTCAATTTTTTTCTTAAGTACTCTTTTCCAAGGTATACACACTTTCTTTCCTAGCTCTACAAAAAAACACCCAACATTGTCTCTGGCCCATGATGGTTTCTCTACTGTTGGATATATATGTACTTCACAAGTTGAATCCTCTTTCTCTCTCAGGTAATCGACTTGCTAACATTAAACAACTGGACTTTTGTCTAGGCAAAGTTTGATTGAAACTTCATCTCAAACTGGGACATTTTACTTCATTTGGAGTTTGATAATAATTCTAACTTTCATTTGTTTAGCCATGGAAATTTCGTGACTCGATAAATATACAAAATTATCCAAACTCATTCACATCCCTTCCTCATAGCTGCAGTGATTCATGTGCTCCCAAGATTTATTCAATGGGATTAGTGCATCATCATCATCCACAAATCAAACAACAACCGAGAGGTATTTTTCTCACTGTTAAATTCAACAATCATTGTGCTAACTAAAGTCAACTTATAACTGGTTGAGAGGCTCCATTTTGGTGGCTTCACATCTAATCCAAATGCCACTATTGAATATAAGGAGCAGTAGTCCTTAGCCATTTATGTCATCTTTGATAAAGAATTCAAGGAATTTATTCACATTTTTACTAGTTCAATGCTTATTGAGCCAAGTGTCAAGCATGTATTGATCGACCAAAACGCATTACTACAAAGCATCCTTATCTTGATGTTTCTGCCTCACTCATCGTGCACATTTCTCTTTTTTTAAAATTTCTACACTACCTAACTACATGCAAAATCATAACCATGATCCTTAATTGTTCGGATTGCATTGCTTGTGGGAACCTCCTTCCTAGCCGACTGCAAAAGACCCTAAGAATGGTATATCATTAGTTTGTCGATGCCCTAAAAGGGTAAGCTTTTTTAGTAGCTAAACCTTTTATTCACCTCTCCTTTTGATATTACTATCGATTATAAATAATAGTTACTAAAACTCCTACCATTTTCAAACAAAGGTCCCTTTTTAATGATCTTCAACTTGACCAAGGCATGTGCAACTAGAATAATTCTCAAGGCAAAGCCCCAAGCCTATACTTCAACTTTCAAGAAGTGGCTTGTATCTTTGATCCAACCACAGTTACCGATGCACCTTGTGAGGGAGAAATCTAAACTTTTGTTTCGTCCTTGGTAATCGATCCGGCTCCCCAAAAGGAAGCTCAAGTCATCTGTTACAACCTTGATTTTGGCAATCATAAATAAGGAACCTCTGAAAGACGAATCTAGGGTCAACACCACTACAACCTCAATCTCAATAGTCTTAATCAAGGCGACTCCTAATGAGGAAACTAGGAAATCCTTTTACAAGAGAATCGAGTACAAGCCTATGTGGCCTTAGGGTTTACGGGGGCCCTTGTGGTTGTTTCTCTCACTGTCCTGTAGTCTCACTCAGATAGTCTATCAACAACCATTAGTCCCATATCAAAATTTGCTTCTATGGTGGGTGTTGTCGAGGCTCCTTGAAAGGAGACTTCAATTGATTACCAACTTTCTCCTATTACATTGTCGTGAGTATAGGTCAATACTTCATTATCCTTGAGTCCCTTCTAAAGTGTCATCAATACACACCTATAGATTATTTGAGTCCCTCCTAAAAGAGTTCTTAAATTATTATGCAAGTTTTTCTTAACTTATAAACCCATCTCCCACTTGATCTTTCGTCAGAGCATAAGGATGGTTGGTGGGACATCAACTACAATGATGCAATGCCAAGTACAATCAAGTGGGATAAAGAGAGGTGGTGGTAGAACAAGATGATAGTGTCCTCTTCTAGAGTGCTTGATGAGAGTAAGTTGAAGATAGGTTGCACGCTTTTCAGCATCGTATAGAATCCTACAATAAAAATGATGAGCATAAGACGATTTCTTATCCTGAGGTAAAAGTTGTATCAAAGGCAAAAGAGGCTCCCGACCAATCGAACTCATCTTAGACAATGACAATGACCATCTGACACTCCACATACTATCGTTTGAGAGTTGAGTGATTCTTAAGTGTCAATGACTCCTTCGACACTTTGTTTAAGATAGGTTGCACACTTTCTCGTAAATTGGAAGCATGAGACTGAAATATGATAGGAGACACTCTTGATTGAGCTCGTTGCTATGCAAGACTGTCAAACCTAGAATGTAGATTTGAGATGGCTTGTAGAGGTCCTTGTCATTTGATAGTTGACCTTTAGAGATCAAAACAAACTTCTCAAGCCTGAAGAGGCATGTCTATATTTGTAAATATTTCGTGAAGGGTAGAACAAAGTGTGCTTGGAAGACCCATCTCTTTCTCAAAATCTCTACTGAATATGCTTTGAATGAACTCTACATCGATATTGATTCCTAAGGGTGGTGGAGGTATAGCTTCTTCTATGAGCATAATGACATCATCATTTAGCACATATTCTTTGTAATTCTTTTGATAGATGTATATACATACTCATCAAATTCTTCAAATAAATTGTCCTTCCAAGATTGAAGGATAATACTTCTTCAAATATTTTCTATTTATGCTGCTCGAGTTCTTTTCCTTTAATTTCTGCTAACCTATAAGCCCTTTCTATTAGAACCTTCAACATGATATAAGGTCATCCCAATTGGGAGATCACTTTCTAAACTATGGATCTTTCAACACTATTGGTAATATAGTCTTTTAGACGAAATCCTCTTTTCAAAATTATTTTAGCTGAACATGTTTGTTGTATACTTGAGCAACCTTTCGTTTATTCACAAGTTGTCTAAGGAGATTAGGCGATTTTCACCGAATCAAGCTCTACCATCAGCGTCGACAAATATTCACCTGGTTGTGAATTATTTTGCTTGTCTACATGCGAAAATTTGACATTAATCTTCATTGAAAATACCACGTTTTATCCATATATAAAATGGAATAGAGTTATACTAGTCACCGAGGTTTTGAAGTTTCGATATGTCCAAAGGACCTCAAGTAACACTTCATGCCATTTATACAAATTATCTTAGAGACTTTTTAATCAAATTCATAATCACTCTATTAGTGGCCTCAACATGATCATTTGTTTGTATGTAATAAGGGGTTGAATGCACCAATTTGATACCGAAGCCCTTGAGAAATGTTGGTACCTTTTCTCCTATATACATTCCTTGATCGGTCATAATTGATTATGGAATTATGAATCGAAAGATAATATAGTCGTTGATGAATTTGACCAGATCATCTTGGGTTACTACTTTTAATAATAATGCCTCAACCCCTTTAGTGAAGTAATATATAGCTATTATGATAAAACTATGTCCTTTTGATGATTTCGGCTAAATCTTTCCAATTATGGTTATGGCATATCCTCTAAATGACCACAATTTGATGATGGGATGTAATTTTGTCATAGATGGTTTATGTATGACCAAAACGTTGACATTGTTGGCCGCTCATCGCATAACTAATGCTATCTTAGTACATAGTGGGTCAATAATACCCATGCTAGTATACTAGCCACTTCATTTTAAGCTGTAATGGATACACACCACTGATTCTTTCGTAGGCCTTGACCATTAACGTTCAGACTTCAACAATACTTAGACATCTTAAAAGTTAACCATGATGGTTTTGTTTATACAAATTACCATCCAAAAAGGTATAACTTAGTATCTTGCATTGGGTCTTATTGTCTCAACATTGTGAAGCTTGATTGAAGTTTTTTATCAATAAGTCTCTTCAATCAGTAGATTCTTCTGACTCTTGAATCGAGAATATTGTTGTCTAGGACCCGTGTATTTCCTTATAACCTGAGGAAGTTTAGACTAAATTATTTGCTAGTTCATTTTTATCTTTGAGAATATATGACAACTTTTCTTTGGTGAAGGTTTCTAAAAAACCTTTTGTATGATGATGTAGAGGTTGTAGGGGCATTGATAATCTCTCATCGGTTGGCTTAGCATTACTTGAGAATCACCATAAATTTCTACTTTTCTTTCACTATCAATAGAGACTAGGCTTAAACCATAAATCAAAACTTGGTATTTCATTTCGTTATTAGTAAAGCCTGGCTCGAGAGACATCATGAGCATTCCCACTTTCTCGATTGAGGAAATGGTACAAACACTGACACCCATGCCTCTACTACACTTTCAACAATTAAACTTAATTGACCAAGGTTGTTCGGCTATCATATTTTGTGTTGTGTCTAAAAAGTCAATGACCTCGATATACGTAAAATATCCAAAAAATCAGTCACAAATTGTGCTTTTACCGCTTTGAGAGGGTAGTGTCTCAAGTCAAAACAGTATAGTTTGATAATTTATTTAACTAGCCTACTCTAGGAGCTAGACAACCAAGAAGGTAATACAAAATATCATTTTTGCTTACTATATATACATTAGTTGTAAGAACATAATGTTCTAATTTTATGCACGCAAGATACAAGGCCAAACATATCTTTTCAATTAGAGAATATTAAGACTTTACATCTGTGAGTAATGGACTTAATAGAAAATAGTCCGCTCATTATTGTCATCGACATCCTATGCTAGAAGGACACCATGGAATTTTGTAGCAACTATATACAATTTTAATGGTTTCTCAAAAAATGGGAGCATAAAGAATGTCAATTTCAGTAAATATTCCTTAATTCTTTCAAATGTCAATTGTTGTTTTGTACTCTAAGCAAAGTCATCTACATCTTTCAACTTCAGTAGCACTATTAAATGAGTCATTTTTCCTACAACATTAACAATAAAGCATTGTAGATAGCTAACATGCCTGATTAAGCTTCACAACTCCTTTGTCTTGGGGGTCGTGTACCAATGATGTTCTTGGACTTGTTTCGGTCGACTTCGATCCCTTTCTTATACACTAGGAAAACTAAGAAATGTTCAATGAAAACTACAAAAGCACACTTTTTAGGATTCATCTTCATATGTTGCCTTTGTATCCACTTAAATGCATGTTCAAGATTGAACAAATATTGTTCAAACTTTCAGACTTTACCACAATATCATCTATATATATCGCTATGATTTTCTTGATTAAATCATAGAAAATACAATTCATCACTCGTTGATATGTGACTCTAATATTTTAAGTCCAAATGGCATAACTACCCATTCATAGATTCGTAATGCCCCAAGGCAATGGAATGTCATTTTATGAGTAAACTCAAGATTTACTTTGATCTTATATACCCCAAGGCATTGTCCAAAAGTACCGAGTTGTTCTGATAAACTTGGCCTTATGTCCTCTTGATGGCTGGGAGCATTTCGGGTTTGATTCTCATCATCAGTTAGCTTGTGAGGTTTCATCCCTACTTTTAGTAGGATGGTGAATTTGACTAAGTCTCGAGATAAGCTCAACATTTTATGATATTCCTATATGAAGCAATCCTTGTATTTTTTAAGCAGCTTGATCAATTTTTATTAGACATGACAACAATCATCTTCATTGGTCTCACTATTCCTTCTAAACCGAAATTTACCTCTACCAAAGGGTATGTTGAAATGAAACTTGGTTCATCCTTCTGATTAGGATAATTTAATAATGCTCAATCGTGATGGGTGATAGAACTGTGAGAATGGGGCAACACTCAACTTGTCCCTCGAGTGACTTGATATATGCCCTTCTAACCCTCTATTCAGGATAAGCAACCCTCAATAACCTAAGGTTGAATATCCATGAGTAGCCTTTGTCAATGGTCATAAATCACTCAAATCAAAAGTGAGTCCCTGTGTGGTTAATTGACATGACCTCATCTCCTTTAGGGCTTCCATTATGACAATCGAACCTACTCGAAGCAAATAAAATAGCACCTTAGGTGCCTTGACATCAACTATAAAAAGATTCCCTTCTAGATCAACAACCTCAACCATTTTGCCAATCTAGAACACCAACCACTTATATAATATTGACAACACAATAGTTCAAATGTATTCAATCTCTACCGAGTAACATGAAAGAACCCGTGTTAGCATCAACCACAAAGAAAGCGGTAGTTGAGGTCTTTGAACCCATAGTAAGTTCAGTAGCTATTATCCCCATGGTAACTGATAGTTACCCTAAAAAATCAAACTTTTTAGTTTCATTAGAATTAAATCGGAAGGTGTCCTCCCGATCTATCATAATATATTGCATGATGTTACATTCAATATTGTACCACCATCAACAAACACACTTAAAAGGTTGGCCATTCACCACCGTGGTGATGTACAACTGTCACATACATCTCAACGTGACTTTTGGTGGTTTCTCGAACACTATTGAAATGTCAACTCTATTGACTAAAACTCCCTAATCAGGTTCATCTGTTGGAAAATCATTATTTGTAATAGGTTGAGTTTCCAAGAGAAAAACTGGCCAACATAATAGTAATCATCTCTTAAAAAAGGTAGAAATAATTGTCACGATCATTTTCATCATATATGCACATCTCATCTTAGAAATTGTCATCCTCAACAACTTCTTCTAATTATTCATGATTGTTAATTCACTCATGCAAACCTTTGACAGTCTCAATTGAGCATATATTCTTTGAATTCACTACAATTATTGTGAAACCAGAAATTTTGCACACATTTGGCCCAATTTCATCACATCGTACTTCAAAATTCAATGTGGATAGCTCTTACTCCACAACTTCCTTCTTTTATTCCTTACACTCCTTGCACAATCCATCATGTATCCATGAAGTCCTTCTCACCAAAGGATGATGAGAGCCTCTATTTTCTACCTCCAAGCATTCTTTCAAGTCTTCGGGTAGAAAATATAGATGTCCATTAGACTTACCGTCCTCGGTATATGCTTTTCACTCGATCGACTATCCTATAGATATCTCTGTCAGAGAAACAAATGATTGTAAATCCTCATGACAAGTTGAGGTGTATCCGGCTCAAGGCATCAATGGCTTCTTCTTTGTCTTCATGGGTAATCATGCTTTGATTACTCATTAGAGTGTAGCACGATTCGAGAGCGATTATTTGAGTGATGTCTTTCATGATCATTGGGAAGCCCATCAAATTTCAACCTCCTCTTATACTTGAATCCACTGCTTTGGGGTACAAGTAATAGGCCAACGATAAAATTGGAGTCGCCTAATCAATCGAGAATTCTCTAATCATTACTCAACTTTTGACGAATTAGTTCGAAGCTTGATCATTTGACCTTCTAACATAAAATAGTTTCTCTCCAAAAATATCCAATAAAGTTAAATTGTTTTGCACCTGAAGCTCAACAACCTAATGCAGGTCACGGCGACGTTGACAAGGCACTTACATTGGCCTAGCTTTATCTCCTAAGGCCACCCCATGGTTACAAAAAATGGGTTGCTATACTCGTCGACATGGAACAACTCTTTGATGATGTAACTTACCTCATGACCCTAGATAAGACTCCAGGTTTTATTGTAGCCACAATAGGTGATACTAGTGCTCCCTTTAGGGATTTCCAAGAGTTTGCTATATGAGGTGACTCGACAAGTAATTATGTCTAAGAAAATCTCGTTCTTCTACAACAACTTCCCATGCCTTGATTAAGTACTTTGGCCCTATTCAATCAAGAGATATGTGTAATGACAATCAACTTCCCATGACTTGAATGAATTGCATTTATTTTTCACGTTCCACTATCATAGTGCATAGTGGCAGTGTAGGATTATCTTCTGCTATAGCTGATATAGGCAGGAATGGATTTGTATCAATTTCAAGTTTCTTATATGTAAACTTGAGACACTCATCCCTAATAACTTGTTGTATAATTGAGCAAAATTTAACACATTGATTTATATCATGCAAAGTCATGTCATAGCATTTTTCTAAGCTCATCTCAGGAAGGTATTGAATGTCCTTCAGACAAACAAAATTTTCAATCCTTTAGAAGTAGATCAAAGACCTTATCAGTTTTTGAGATATTGAACAACCATGGTTCTTTTTCATCGCTTCTCTCTTTCCCCTTTTAAGGATGAAGAGCATTATAGACATCAGTAGGTCCTTGAGTCAATTTGACAACCATGACTTAAGCTGAGTCAGACTCATCATCTTATCTTTTATCATATCATCCAAACAAAAATGAGATCTTGACATTGATTATGCTTTAAAACTTCTCATTTATTACCTTATGCATATGGGGTGTTCAAAATGTATTCGACCTCTACTGCATAGCTATCTAGTTGGACTAGTATTGGAAAAAATTACCTACTAGAACCTTCTTAATCTCTATATGCAAGCAATTTTGCACCAATGTCACGTATTCAACATTGGTGAACTGCATTTAACAACATGTAACGAGTTAAAGAAATTTCTCAAAACAGACCTCAATATCTCATCGCAATTCATCAATGCATCTTCCAACTCTAGGAGTTGATTCAATATTTGATTGTCAAATGTATACCGACGGTGTGTTGTGCTGGTGGAAGGGATACCTAGTAAGGTTTAAATGGGTGCACTTCAGGTTGATATGCCAAATGTTGTAGGAGAAGTGGTGGCTCAAAGATTGTTAGTTATGCAAGTGGGTGATTTTTGAAGAATATTGATGTGTTCATACTGCAAATCGGGTTCTTGAGCCACAAAAGGTCTTAAAACATTTTGGCTCCTTGTATAAGTGTCAAACATCGGTCCATGTTGAGATGTCACATGGGCAACTACTTCTGCAGCCTGTCGTTGTTCATCGATGAGTAGATTTTTTATCTTAAATAGTAGCTAGTTGATCGGTGATCATTGTAGGCATGGATTTTGCCATTTGGAGGAATAATGTCATCTAGAACTTTTCAAATTATCCTTGAAACCAATCGTTAATTGATAGCAATAAGCGTTCAAGGACATCTTCGTTCAATTGAACATGAGGCATAGTCGGTACATTCTCTCTTTGCTCATATGGTGAATGGCCCACTGGATCATTTGAGCCTAGAATTCAAGAGTTGTGAACTAGTGATGGTGACAAATGAGTTTTAGCATTCATGCTAGAGGATGTCATTGATTACACTCGACTAAATCGAGTCTTCATGAACTAAGTAATCCCATAATTAAGCGAATGTGTCTCACCGGGCATGCCAAAAAATGTGTTGTTGTCTACAGTGATAACTCAACTCAAATGGTAGAGTACATTAAAATCTATTGGGATGTTGTAGGATGTAGGGCATGCCAAAGAACTCTAACTTTCATTCTCATGGGAAAACGACTCGATAAAGTACCAAAAGATTGAATGGGTCCTCAAGAATCTTACTATCTCTATCTTGGTTGTTTGTAGGAGTTATGTAGAAAGGTAAAGCACTTGGTATGCTCGAGAAAACAAGGAGATTGTGTTACTACTACTCCTACAAAAGATGAAAGAAAAAGAATTATAATTTTATGATTGATTTTTCATGTTATCTTTGATTACAAATTATTATTTATAGACTACCTTCATTGAAACATCAAAACCTGTGCTGATCTTTTTGACTTGAATTTTGATAACTTCCCACTTCTATGTTTACGCCATCCTTTTAACCGCCACATTGATTGGAACGCAACTTACCCATGATCCATACTTTAAAATCAACTCGAGGTAATGAGCTTGTTTCACACATTCGAGGACTTGTCTAGAACTAGGTATCCCTTGTCGAAACTCTTGATCTTCTACCACGTACCCTCCTACATCTTTTTGGCGTTAACATGTATAAAAGGTCAAAGCCAAGTTAAACGAAAGTTGTGTTTGACCAATAAGTACCTGAAGTGATAGGGTTGCCGGTGCTTGGGGCCAGTGAGTTAGTCGTTGTGTGAGTTCCTTGCTCATAGATGTCAATGCATGTGCACATTGATTCACTTCATGCAATGCATGGTTGAGGAGCACCTGTGAATCTTAAAGAAAGAAAGAATAGCGTGGACGGGACTTGTAACGGATCTAGGAATTCTTTTGGGTTGAGATGCACTTGTATTTTGAATGAGATGCATTTGTATTTCATATCCACAAAGCATTTATATTTCTTCATATAATATAATAAGAAATTTTCTTCGTATACTGTAACAGTTAAGAATTTTTTAGATTTGAAGTGGCCTCACCTCACCCTAAAGTGGGTCTGCCATTGGACGGGACAGTATATAAAGCACAACATTCGCCAAGAGTTGGATACGGGCTTTGTGACACTGGCAAGAGTGTTAGTATTGAGAGAACCTTTTCCTAGTATGAACTGTTTCCGAGTTACCAGCTAACCTTAAGCCTCATGAGGGCGGGCCAGCCTCTCCATGAAAAGGTTGTCTCAATGCTCTAACACTCACTTTAACCCATTTCGGCTTCCACTGAGTAGGGGGACGCGCGGGTTGCTAGGTCGAACTTGCCTTGCCTTACCAATTTGGTTGAAAATTTGAAATGACACTTTGGACTCAGTTAGACCGCCCAATCAACTAAGCGTGGTAACACCAAACGTGATGTCCCGATATGAGATGTGAAAACTTCACGATATAAAGAGTTGCCTTAAGAGAGAGAGAGAGAGAGAGAGAGAGAGAGAGAGAGAGAGAGAGAGAGAGAGAGAGAGCAGTGTGAGACATGGCCATGTGATACTGAAAGTTGTCCCACAAGCACAGAGAAGAGCACGTGCACTCCCAGCTGTGGACGTTTTCCAAGAGGAAAAAAAAGTCTCCTGCGTATTGATTTCGATGGGAGCAAGTAGTATCGTTGATAGATGCAAAAGCATCTTTCTTGTTATTATTAATGACATGTAGGGCCGATAAATGAACCAAGGCTCAAGCCGATCGTATTTTGGTTCGATTGGGCTGATCCCTAATACGTTATATGTTCTGTTTATTAAACTATAAATGGTACGTTCATGGTTCAACTTGTGGAAGCTTGTTGAATGACAAATATTTTGGTACTTAATCAAACATTTTGGTACTTAATCAAAAGTAATTATCTAAGGATATCTTTTTGTTAGAAGAGAATGCCGAAGCCTAAGAAACACACATATAGGCGTGTTCATGGAACCGCCATAACCGAATCAAACCAGCGGTTTAGGCAAAAAACTTCATGGTTTGGTTCTCAGTTCCAATGTTGGAACCAAACCATTATATGTATATATAAAGTTTATATACACATATATAAATCTTTATAAGCTTATGTATATGAGTTTTATAACATTATATAGATGTAAAATGTGAATAGATGTGTGAATATATATATAAAGTTTATAGCTTATATGGATTTAAATATTGAAACATTTATAGGTTTATATATATGAGTTTTATAACCTCATAAAATATAGATCGTGGATCCAAATAACTGCATTTTATTTAACAAAACTCTTAAAAAAGTAGAACCATAGTTTCAAATCGAACCAAATCAGAACCAACGATTCGGTTTGGTTAGGTTAGGTTCTAGCTATAGCATGATTCAGTTCGATTTTCAAAAAATTTTGAACTGAAACTAACGGTTTGGTTCAAGGTTGTGGCTAGAAACAAACCAAACTGAATCGTGACCGCTCCTTACACACATGCATCTTCTTGGAATCGAACTCCCCGCCAGCAACATCGGCGCTCTAGCACTAAGGAACGTACTTTTCATCCTCAACATAGGATTAAATTTCACAAACATAGAAAACAAGAGAGGAGCTCTTGGAAATACAAAATATATAGATATAGAAATATATCGTCTTCAATCCAAGGGAAAGGAAGAATTATACAAATAATATAAATTGTCAAAACTAACAAAGAAAACAAAAGGCTCCATTTCTCTGAAAAGATGTGCCTCACTGTTCTTTCTTGGCCCCGACCTTTCTCTTCATCCTACTAAAAGGTCCCACTGTCCGATCCATGATGTACATATAAATGACCTGACTCCATGATTTGTAACAATTCAAATCCTTATAGAACTCGGGAGCAATCTCCCTCACCTTGTGCAGCCTGTGTCCGGGGATCCTGGGGAAGTCATGGTGCTCATTGTGATAACCAACATGCCAAGTCAAGAGGTTCAGTGGCCCATAGTATGAATATGTCTCTTGGCTTGGATTGAACACATAGTGCTCAGAGATGAAGTGGCCCGCCATCGGGTGCATGCCACCACCAAGAAATGTGGAAGCAATGAGATAAGCCAGAGCTCGGGCGCCGAAGAAGTACGTCAGGCCAGCGTCAAGGGACAATTGGATGAGGAGGTTGGTGAATTCCCACAGGCCGGGTGGCTTCGGCTTGAGGAAGAGTGGCCGGAGCGCGTAGAAGAAGAGCTGCAAGAAGACCCAGATTGTCTTAGTGAAGACGTTGCGGACCAGCTTGGCTTCCATGTAGCTGGGGACGTCCATGTCCATGCCGTCAACACCCTGGTATCTATGGTGCTCCAGGTGGTACTTTTGGAAGGTGATGGACATGGGAACGCCTATGGGAAGGTTGGCGAAGATGCCGAGCCATCGGTTGAAGGAAGGGGTGGAGAAGGCTAGGTTGTGGCTCAGCTCGTGGATGGCTAAAAAGAGGTTGTGGTTGAGGAAGGAGCCGAAGAAGTAAGCCACTGTGATGATCTTGAGCCAACTTGATTGCCCCATAGATGCTGCCGTCCACAGTTGGAGGAGGACCACCGCTGCGATCTGTTTGTATGACACACCAAGCAATTTGATACACATGTTAGCAACTTCCATTTTTTCCCCTCCTTTTTTTTGCCTTAAAAAAGAGAGAGCACATAGCTTTCACAGAGAAAATGGGTCCAACTCAAAACACCGGAGAGAGAGAGAGTGGTTTTAGGGAAAAAACTGGCAACTTGTCTCGTTTAATGATTCTTGATTTAACGTTTCATGAGAGAAGAGGAAGGATATTCCAAGGTTAGAGCTTCTTAAAGGCGGGGAAACATGACGATGAGAATAATAGAAATTAGAAAGTGTTGAGCCAATTATTACGTTCTAAATATTTGCTGAGGCTGAGGCCCGTAAGTTGTCCCATTTAACAATAATTGGGATCAAACTAAAAGAAACAAACAACCATCTTGAATTATATTCAACAGAGGCCAGGAATCTAACAGGATATGCGAATATGATGAACTAAAAGTCGAGTTTGAGTCACAGAGACAGAGGTCACTCAATACCACGGGCACATTCAAAAATATTGCAGTTTGATGGTGACGTTTCCAAAGGCAATGAATATATGAAGAGATTCAATCATTTCAGAAAATCAACTCCTTTCATATCAATGGCAGAAAACAAAGTTGGAAAGTTTGGTAGTAAACAATATGTGAATTTAAAATACACATCTTTAAAGGTGCATATATTAGGAAAAGACTACATTCAATTTGGACACCACCTTTAGGATAAACATAATTTCTAAGTAAGACATTGCAAGAAAAAAGAATCAAATGCTTGTGTGTCCCTGTGTTTTCTATGCTTTAATGTGTGTGTTTTTTATGGAGGTGGAATGTGGGTGCCGTGTGTGGGGGGCACGCGCGCGAGAGAGAGCGTGTCTGTGTTAGAGGAAGAAGTTACGGAGAAAAGAAGCTCCTCCAAATGAAACAGTGTCAGCAGTCCCGGTGAAACACGGCCGTCTGAGATTCGTTTCCCGAGCAGGCACATTAAAGTTATTGTTTGAATGAAAGCCACGTATCACCATTTATGCCAACGACCTCGATAGTCAGAGAAAGCCAATGAAAAAATCTTTCAAAGCCCAAAAAAGACTTACATTCCACACAACTGAATTTCAGAAAGAAAAAAGAGAGCGGTGAATTGGTAGATCGAGCTTCGACTAAAGGCCCCAAAATCCGAGAGGAGTCTGGAGAAATGAAAATTTCCACTACTACCGTGGGACTACGGAATCTTTCACCTGTTCCCACTCTCATACCAAAAGCAACCTGAGGCCTTTGATTATGACGACAACAAAATACAATAGTCTCATCTCACCAAACACAATTGGAAACATACGACTACCCAGCATTCAAGGTGAATGCCGCTGCCCTTGATCATCTTTATATGTTTATCGCTTAAAAAAATACTGCAGTTGTTGTCTTTGGAAACTATTCCTGAGATGATCATAAAACCCAAATGGAGAAAAGAGAAAGGAGATGGAGAGGGGTTGCCTTGGGGAGGGCGAGGGGATCTGGTCCGAAGAGTTCCTTGATCTGAGGGTAATGAGAGAGGATCTGCCGTCTCCGCGTCGCGTGAGGTTCATCCGTATACGACCAGAAGAATTCCGTCGCCATCCCTGCCTCCTCTGCCCCCATAGCGCTCTCTTTTTCTCTCTCTCTCCTCTTTGTCTAGAAAAATATTTATCCAGAAAACGGAAGAGAGAGAGATTGAGAAGAAAAGAAAGAAAAAAGACGAGGAGAAGAAAAGGAAGAAAATGGACGAGAAGAAGGAAGAAGAGGCACACGAGAAGCCTGCGATGGTTTATAGCGAGAGAGAAGAGCCCTCGGTATTGAGGAATAGCTAGCTATAATGGGACGTTGGGTTTCGGTGTAATGAGATCGTACATACGGAGGGCGCCCACGACTCTCAAGTTTTTATCGGTGGGCCTTATTCTGAGGGGGCGGAAACGGAGATCGTTAGTTTTGAAGGTTTGGCATTGGGCCAGATTTAAGCATTGCATTACCACAAACCCTAATGAACCGGACAGTGAATCAACCAAATCCGATCCCAATAGTTTTAATTCGGGTTGTGCACGGTAGGAGTTGGGTTGGCAAAATTGACCCTACCCATTCAACCCTGGCCGACCACAAATGGGACGAAGAATACCCATACCCAACCTCATACTTGCCTCAACTCATACTCAACATATATATATATATATATATATATATATATATATATATATATATATATATATATATATATGTGTGTGTGTGTGTGTGTGTGTGTGCACTCATTAAATAGCATCGATCCTCATGTCGATGTCGACGCACTGTATCTTTTATGTAATCTCACGAGTTATCGAATAAAGTCGAGCATGAAAAAGTGTCTAACAACTATTTGTTTTCTTTTATATATATATATATATATATATATATATATATATATATATATATATATATATATATATATATATATATATATATATATGAATATATGTATGTATATATATAGATGTATATATACCAAACATATATAAAGTATACCAATATATATATATATAACCTGTTGGGGAAAAGAGAATATGAACCCATACCTACGCTTCGGGTCATGGCTGGGTATGGATATACATGTTTTGGGCCCACTCCATCGCCATTCCTAGGTTAGGGCGGGAAATCGCTTTTGGGTGGGGGCACTTGGGTCCCGAGACAAAATCAGGTTCACACAAATCTGATCCCAGTTTTTATTTGGGTCCATTTTCATGACCCGGACACGACTTGGGTGGGGTTTGCTTGGGTCTAGGTTGATCCAGACATGGCCCGTTTCCAGTAAACCAGAACAGCTAGTTCTGTTTTCTTGGGACCCAGAATTGGAACCAAACTGGGACTGGGCCGGTTCTGCTTCTGGTCCAGAACCATCGATTTGGTTCAGTTTGAGTCTTGAATTGTTTGGAACCCAAAAAAACATTGAAAGAGTTTGAAATTTGGAAAAAAAGCTAAAAAGATATATGAAAACGATGGTTTGAAACCGTCAGTTCCAGTTCTGGCATTTCTCCAATTCCATGAAAGCGGGAACCGATTGAGTTTTAGTTAAAACTGCCAGGAAAGTTTCACCCTAGTAACCATACATATACATACATTATCTTGGGTCAGGTTTGGGTTCGCCCAGACCTGATCTGAATTTTGATCGGGCCACCTTAACCCGACGAGAATGCCTAACCCCTGACCAGAGCACGGTTTTTCGGGTTTGGGTCAAAATTGCGGTCCCTAATACGCAGAATTCAGACTAAACTTTGGATGCGCGAACAAGGTTGCAAATTCTCCAATAAAGGATCCGGTTCTAATTTGTATCGGATCTTTGCTTCTCCAATTCTGGTTAGATGGGTTCCACTTGAATAGAGTAGAATATCCAAGTTTAATTTTTGAAATCTGAAACTGACATAATTTGCATAGTGGTGGCCAACAGGGAGGGCCTCGCAAACACCTCTTTTTATTTTCCTTTTAATCAAAGAAATTAGGATTTTGTAAAAGAAAAAAGAGAGAGAAAGAAATTAGGATTTTATTGTAAAAGAAGATATTGCTCTTTGCAAAGTTAAGATGAAAAGGTGTCAAAAAAACTTAAATTTAGAATTTTAGCTAAAAAAAAAACTTAAATTCCCGATGTTTGTATTTCCTTGCAAAAAGCTGGTCCAGACTAGATTCTGAAGAAACATGCCTCATAGTAGTATGGATATCTCATGATGAAAAAAATCGAACTTCGGTTGTTGCTAATGAAAATAGACATAGAGGTGCCCAGAGCTTTAGCTCAATGGCAGGGTGCTCTAGAGGGGTTGTTATTGGTGGGGAGTTCGACTCCTAGAGGGTGCATGTGGTTGTTTGTTAGGCTTGGCCTCCTCTTGAAACCAAAAATAGACATGGAGACCTAGCTGTGATCCAAATTCCATAGTGACTTGAGCAGGATATATAGCACAACATACACCTAGAATTTATATCTGAATAAAAATATCTAAATCCAATGCTGGAATAATTCGATCACATATCAATCTCAAAACTCAGAATATGTGGGCACAGCAAGGCAGGGCTCCTTCACCACCCCATCACTGGTGGTGAGTTCGATTCTTTGAGCGCGCATGCATGCAACTGTGTGTTACGCTTCAACCTTTGGCAAAACAAAATCAGAGAATGTGACCACATGCTCTACACAGATCAGCCAAACACGAGGATGGTCGATTTTCCAAGAAGCCCCAACAAAGGAGAGTTTCTTGTACATCCTTCTCCTTGGGTGTATGGATTTGTCCTGGCATATCTTCAATGCGTATGCCCAACAGTTTTGATGAAGAACTCTAAATTACAGAGGCTTGATTCACAAGGCTTGACAATCTAGGCAACTCTAAATTGTGTGGCTGCTTAGCTTTTGAGGGCATTGAATCACCAAAATAATCTAGGTACATGGTGAAGGATCTCAACCAATTTGAGACTGTGGCAGATATGGGAGAAGGAGAAGAGGAATAAGACAAATTGGCCTTTTAAAGTGAGGACTCAACCTAGCTAACACTCAAGGTGGGATGAAAGAAATCAAATAATTTCATCAAAATGACATGTTGAAGCATGTGGTTTTCGATCACAAGGCATCGTGCCTTGAAGCCTAAATTCGATTAGGAGCAGTGGTGGGTCCACTTTAGGGCGAGGTAAGACACATGCCTCACCCAAAATTTGAAAAATACCCGAGTCTACCACTATATATAAGAAAATACAAGTGCTTTGTGATCATAAAATACAAAGTGACTCACCCAAAATATAGGTATGCCTCATCCCAAAAGAATTAGTGTCCACCACTGATTAGGAGTCCTAAGTCTTGTCCTTTGCAATCTAGTGTTTAATATTTTGTGATTGCTTAGTAGAACAGAGAATTTGAGGCATTTTAGTTAAACACCAATGTAAGTCTTGACTGTCAAAATCTAATGTCATGTAACTTAGAGGATGACCTATATTAATTTGGAAATTCAGTTGTTCCGTTTAGTTAACTAAACAAATACTCTTTGATTAAATTTTCATAATATAATCAGTAAATCAATTGGGGCACCACTTTCAATATGGAGCAAGTAGAAGATGCAATATATTTAATAAAAAGGTGACAATTATAAAAAGAAGCCAACTCCCTAAGGAAGCTTGTAAGGCCCCTCTTCATGAATTTGGGTATACTTGGAGGCTAGTTGGATGACTTTTATATATATAGCGTTCAAGGCTCAAAATATAGAGATTAGTATGCACATTATTATTTCATGCGACTCCCAAGATGCAGGTTGTGAGTTTGATTCTCAGGATGTGCATGGGTGTGCGTGTTGTGTGTAAGGCTTTGGCTAGACATAACTGGTTTTGAACCGGCTGGGCAGTTCTAATCAAAATTAAACCAGGCCAAGAATCAACTGGAGCTAGAACCGGTTAAATCGGACCCACAATCGAGGGATCGGTTCGAGAAATCTAATGGTTAAACTGAAACCAGAATCAGTAATCATTCATTTCCATATTTTTTAAAGTTCAAAAAAAATTAATGGTTCTTTTTTGGGTCCGAATTGTTTAGGACTCAAACTGAAACCAGCCAGTCCCGATTCAGTTCCAGTTCTTGGCTCGGGAGTCGACTATGTCTAGCTTTTGGGTCCCCTAATTGTAACCCAGAAAAAAGGAGATAGAAATTACGTAAGAAAATAAAACTATTTTGAAGAGAAGTAGGTGCCATTCTATTGCAAAGAATCAAAATGAGGCTCCAAGAAGATCTTTGGAGGGCTGAGGCTAGTGAGATAACTTTTCAATGTCAGTCCACACAGTTGATGAGCTTCCTTCAGCCGAACGTTGTGGAGATCGATCATCACCAAGAGGAGGCCATTCACTAGCCTTCCTCTCCAGCTTTAGATAGATGGAGACGCAAGAGAGATAAGGACCGAGGGTTGAAAGGAAATGGGTTTACAAAGAGAAGAAGAATATAGGAGCCAGAGAGAGAGAACGCCAGGGAGAATTAGGGGGAGAAAGAGAGAAGTTAGAGAGAACAATGAAAGAAGAAAGAAAAGAGAGATGAGAGACTGGAGAGAAGAGAAGGGAGAAGAAACTGAAGAAAGGATTTATTTCACATATCATTACTCTGTCAATTTAGGTGAGAGGCATAAAAATCCAAGCTTACAAGATAATCATAAACTCAAAAGAAGCCTCTAGATGATTCAAGCTAGGCCATTGATCTTGTTGAGATATATTAGGGCTGCCCTTTCTCTTCAAACCTTAGCCCTACATTCTACCCTAGTCAGAACTATTTTCTAGACTTTCGGTGTATCTTTTTTCAATCATTTTGTTTAGGGGTGTCAATCGTGTTGCCAGGTTGTGTTATTGTTGAGTCATACCTGTTCATGTAAAAAACAAGTGGAAACGAACACAACCCATCCTACAAAAATGACCGCTAAAAAGATGAATCCCAACTTGGAGACAAATTGAATCCAATTAAACTATTTCACAAAGTTTCATGAGATTATGGAGACCTACAAAAACAAGTTAGAGGCTACAGATCAAGACTATTAAATGGTATTTTTAACTAAATAAACAAATGGAAAATAATACCAGAAATCTGGATATAGTTCCTGATTCTGTCACAAGAGCTTCCTAGGAGTGCCTAAGATCTAACCTAAAGCTTCTATGATCCCAAAGTGATGAAATGGATGGATGAACTCCAGTGGTCACATGGAGGCCTTGAGTGTCTTGAACCATTGAACAAAATGAATCAAAGAAATCAAGTGAGGCTCCAATATCAAGGCCATGCTCTTGTTGAATAAGTGGCTACATGAGGAATGGAAGTCTTCCAACTTCAAAGGCTACCATTCAAAATAGAGATGGGTTGGAGGTGATTGCAATTTCAGTTTCAGTTCCAATGACCCACCTATGAGCATGGCCTATTAATGGGCCTCATAATCTCGTAAAAAGTAATAATGGGCCTCATAATCTCGTAAAAAACATGATCATATAGCATTGCCTTTTACTATATACCAAGGTCTATATTTGATTACAACAAGAACTGAGACTGTACTTCCAATTTCATATTCCTAAGCCTCATAATCAAACACCCCTAGAAAAAAAAGCCCAACACCCTCTAGAAGAGCCTAGTTCATTTATCTTCTACTTCTTTATACTTTGATCTAAGGAGACCATACCCAATCCTCTTCTTCTCATCACTCTAGGTTGCTCTCTTCTCTTACCTTATGGTGTAGATCACCACAATAAGGCGGCCAAATTTCATCCTTGAATCAAATCAAGGAGTAAGGTAGACATTGGAGGTTGTTTCTTTAAGGGGACTTAGCATTGGTACTTATGGGTTCTGGTGTAGCATTTGGATTTTCGTTTCAAAAAAATCGAGGGGCCTAACAACCTGTGTTCTTATCACAAACTTAAGTTCCAAATTCACCATTAAAGAGGTTGGTGCATCTCATTTCTTGAGTAGATAAGAAGAGATTATGACTCCCTACTATCCAAGGTAAGGCTCAAGAATGTTGCAGATAACCAAATGTCCTCTTCATCTAATGGATCAAAAGATGAAATTTTAAGAAATAAATTGCAACCCAAATTCAGGAAACAATGGAGAACAATAAGAGATTCGATGATCTTGAAAAGATTGTAAAGCTCTTGTTAAATAAAATAAGGTGAACAGTTCCAATCAAGAAAGGAACCACGAAAGTATCAAGGCTCAATGCTAAGGACTTGGGCGTTGATTCATGTTAAGCAAACTAAGAAGGTAACTAAACATGCCTAATTTTGCAAATGGAGACCCTAAGTGATGGCCACACAAAATTGGGCAATGCATGTGAATTGGTCAAGATTCAAGGAGACGAAAGAGTTCATATATCATCCAACCATATGAAGGGGATTGCACATAAGTTTGCATCTATTAGAAGCCTGCTTAGAAAGAATTTAAAGAACTAGCTTTGCGAAGATTTTGGAAGCACAATGAAAAACCTTCCAGCACACTTTCAGTATATGTAATATTTATGCTGAAACAACAAGATCAAGAGTTTTGCACTAAAAAATGATGAGAAGATAGTCAATCTTGTTGGAGTTCTTTCTTTCTTTTCTTTTATTTTCCATGACACAACAAGATCAATAATCGTCTCTTTCTCCCTTCTGTTGTTAATACACCTTTTACTAAAACCTTATAACTCGTGAATCAAGCATACAAAGATTGTTCTTTAGAATTATGGTTATAAACCTATGTGAGTTTCGACCTTCAATTCTAGTAGCAAATTACTTTTAATACCCAACACGGTTAGAAGCCTAGGCACAGCGAGGAGTAGCTGTTTTGGTAGGCTATCAGCTCACAAGTTCGAGGTCACGAGTTCGATGCATCTGGCTTTGATCTCCCGATTGTAAAAGAAAAAGGGAAAGAAAACATCGAGTGCGCTCCCCGCACGCTTACTTTTATAGGTTGGTGTGGGGGGGTGCTCGCTTACATGTAGATGCAGTGAAGTATTGATCAGACCCGATGGATCCAAGCGTAATGTGTGCCTTGACCCCAAATAAAACCGCGTGGACGACGACGATGGCCCCAACAACTAAGAAATCTCTCTCTCTCTCTCTCTCTCTCTCTCTGTGTGCATCCCCAAGTAGGGAAGAGTTAAGTCTCTCGTCCAGGGAGATCAGAAGACAGGGAGGAGAAAGGATCGAAGAAACGTCATTCGATAAAAGGTATGTCGATATCCGCTTCTACTCTCTCTCTCTCTCTCGATCCTGCTACTCCTTCTCCCGAGTCTCGCCTGTAAAAATTCACCGATCATGAAACGGGTGGTTGGGTCGAATTTTTTTTTAGTTAATTGTTCGTTGTGAAGATCTTCTGGAGTTCTGTATGAACGGATCGGTCTTCTTCGATGATGACGATGCTACGTTTGTATATGGATACCGATAGCAAGAATGATCACTGACATTCAGAATTTCCAATGATTAACTAGAGATTGCAGGGGCGGAGGGTGGGATGGCTTCTCCGGCGACGTTGGCGAATGTGATGCTTGCGATCTACGAGAAGAAAACCACTGGCGTCGACCTTCACAGGCCGCTCAGGCAGTACGTCTCCGCTCACTATTCAGAAAGGCAAGCGCAGGACGTAGAGGAAGACCTTCAGACCGTGAGTCAGATGAGAAACGATCTGGAGAAGGCCGTGGATTCGCTCGATGCCCGCCGTGACCTTCTCCAGAAGTACTTCCGCGCCCTCTGTGCTATGGAATCCAGGTTTCCAATCTCTCCCGACAGGGACCACGTCAACACTCTCAGCTTCACGTGGAACGACGCGTTCAAGCAGAGCAAGAAAGCCTCGCAGCAGAACATCCACTTCGAAAAAGCGGGAGTTCTCTTCAATCTGGCGGCGATTCACAGCCAGATCGCTCTATCGGCGGATCGGACGACGCCGATCGGTCTCAAACAGGCCTGCAATTCGTTCCAGGCAGCCGCTGGAGTGTTTGCGTTCCTTAGAGACAACGAATCCATGAAAGCCACGCTTGGGACGTCCACCGTTGACATAACGGTGGAGTGCGCGGGGATGCTGGAGAGACTCATGCTCGCTCAGGCACAAGAATGCTTCTTCGAGAAGGTAATCACCGACGCAAAACCGCCGGGCCTATGTGCAAAAGTTTCCAGGCAAGTCGGTCTTTATTACGAGGAGGCCTACAACGCGCTTAATCTTCCGCCCCTCAATCAACACATCGATAAGGCGTGGACTTCACACATTCAGTTGAAAGCAGCTCAGTTCTTTGCCGAAGCTTGCTATAGATATGGCATGGAATTGCACGAGAAAGAAGAAATCGCCGAAGAGATCGCAAGGCTACAAAGGGGAATCGCTGCGCTCACGGATGTTAAGAAATCGTCCAAAGGCGTTGCCAATTCACTACTTGATGCCGTTAATCGGCTGGAGACGAACTTAAACCGTAATTTGGAAAGAGCAATGAAGGAGAACGATAGGGTTTATCTCATGAGGATCCCTCCGCCCAGTTCCTTGTCTCCTCTTCCATCCGCTTCGCTTGTTAAATCCACCGCTATGAACGATGTTTTCGATGCCAGCAGGGAAAAAATTTTCGCCGGTCTTGTGCCTGATAGCAGTGCGAAGGCACTCTCTCGGTATACCGAGATGGTTGATGAGATAATACGGGCACAAGCTGAGAAATTGCAACAAGGGAGTGAGTTAACCAGGGTGAAGCTAAAGGAGATGGATCTTCCAGATTCCATTCTTGCTCTAGAGGGGAATTTCTCGTTACCTCTGTATATCAAGGAAGATGTGGAGGCGGTACAGATTTCTGGGGGCCCGTTGGGCTTAGAACCGGAACTTCAGCAATTGAGGGACTTGAGAAGGGTGAACGAGGAAATGTTGGTTCAGACAGAGGAGCTCTTGCAGAAAGAAGCGAGTGAGGATGCTCAGTTTCGAAGTCAATTTGGGACTCGGTGGACTCGTCCTCAGTCCAGTACTTTGACAAAGAACTTGTCAGATAGACTTAACAGATTTGCTGCGAACCTGAAACAGGCTGCTGAAAGTGATGCACGGATTGAACGTGCTGTGAGGGAGCATGCATCACTGATGTCAATCCTTGAATGCAGACCGGTATAATACTTTTCTTGTTTTCTCAATTTTCCATGGTCCTCATGTTTCTTAAGATGTTTTACACCAGTATCTGTTTGCTGTTGTTGTTTATACCTCCAGAAAATCCCACAGCATATATATTCATTCTTTAATCTTCGAGAGCTTTCATCTGTTGTTATGTGGTAGTATATTATGATTGAACTCTAGGGCGTTCTAGCAGACAAGGTATGAAACTATGAATTATCTCAGAAGAACTTACTCTCTTATGTAAATTGTATTTCTGTTTACAGATAGAATCTGCACTCCCCAATCTTGCAAGGCCAATTATGTCATTTGATGGCAACGAAGATGCTATTGTAGGAGCACTTAAACAAAGCCTGGTAATGTTACTGTTTTGTGTTTCTTCACCTTAATTGTGCTGTGACTGCTGTACTCCATATCCATTCAGCATGATAGAGTAAATTGCTTGCTTTTTACTTCTTGTTCTACCATGTTCTCATATTTATGTTTCTTCTCTGGAATTTGTGCTTATTTCCTTGTGCTATAGAGGAACATGACAAATACTGGTTGTGTTCCACTTCCATCTGAGTTGCTATATGCAAACCAGGACCTATCAAGCACATTGCCTTACCATGGCCAGTTTCGGTTGTCTGTGTTGGCTCCAGTCAACCTTGGTGATGACTATTGCTGGTTTCTAGTTTTCCAGAAAGGTCTTGCATACATGTATAAATACTACATAGTATCTATTTGCATATCTTTATGCATGCACACAAATCTTTTTGTGCCCCAACTTTTAAGAGACTTGTATATTTAAATAATTAAGTACTTAGGGTCATTGTTCTAATAACATGGAACTATTGACAGGAACATTACATATAAAATGAATGGGAATTGGATAAATGTATTGAAATTCCCATATGTTATTGACAGAAATGAAGATATTGTGGATATGCAGCCCTGTTAGGAAGCACCAGATTCAAAATGAGTTATAAGATAAAATGTTAGTTTGACACTATGGAAATAAAATGAGAGAAACACGCCTTAGGTGATTTGAACATCTGGGGAGGGGACCGTGTGAAGTTTGTTAATGCGTGGGACATTCAATGGTGAGTACTCCAACAAAGGAAGAGGAAGGCCTCAAAGGTATTGCCAGGATAAAAATGTTCTTTCTTTTTGGAGTCAATGCTAATATATCACAAGAAAGAGTACAATTGTGACTAAGGATTCATGCAACAGACCCCAATTAATGTGGGAGAACATTGATTTTGGTTGGTCTAGATCACAGATTTGGCAATAACATAACATCTGATTTTTCAATGCGAATTAAAGTATAAGAAAATGATTCAACTATGATCCCTGGGTTACAAAATCAGGGAAGAGTAAGAGCTGTAAGAAGAATGCAAGAAATAAGAAAAAGAAGAATGTGCCAAAAAGTACTTAAAAGAAGATGAAAAGGAAAGAAAGAAACCCCATTTGCTCTTGTGTGCACCTCGCTCTGAGGCTCAAAACATTCATATGAATCCATATCATAAATAATGCAGAACTTGAACGATTTGTCCCATGTACTAGCAGCATATAGCCCTTGGGTGCCATAAAGTACTACTAACAACACTTGTTGTGAAGGAAACCAATCCAATGTCAATTTGCATGCTCATAATAACTCTAAAACTGAGTATTTAACTAACAATTTATATTTCCCTCTAAAAAGGTAATCAGATATTTTGTCATAAGCGCTGTGAGCTTTATATTGACAGGCTGTTGTCAGATCTCATGTTTGTTAGTCAAAAACTGATCATGCAGAAATACAAGTTTTGCAGGCGTTTTTATAATTTTGAATCTGTAGAAGTATGTTTTTCTTTCACTATTTTCTCGTCTATTCTATTGTTTCTTGTTTGCTTGCAATAAAAATGTCTCACCTTGTTTGCAAGAACTTATATTTATATAGTTTTCATTATCTGACAGAGGCAGTTAGAGACCCTTGGAGCACAGAGAGCAGCTCTTGAAGACATGCTTAAAGATATGAAGAGACAGGTAACTGACATAATATAATTTCGTATTTATTTCTTGTACCTTCTAAAGATACATCAAAATGCATAACCTGAACCTGGTTGCTGGGTCTATGTACTCTCTGAAGTTCATATCTGCATTTTTCCATGTCTTCCTTTCAAGCTTGGTGATAATTAGAACTTTAGATCTAGGAAATGTCACCTAGATACTTCTTGGAAGCCATTAAGCCATTGTATATCTAGTTTTTATGCTTATAAGTAGCTTTGACATTTATTGGAACAGGACACACTGGATACTTGATGTCATATATTATATTGACTATAGTGAGAACAGAAAGACAGACATATACATACGTATGCATGCATGCATATATGTATGTGTATATGTACTGATGCATGCATGTGTGTGCCTTGTGCGACCATGCGTGCAAGTGTGTGTGTATGTTTGTAAAGGTGGTGTCTTCTTTGATACAGTAGAGCCTCATATGCCACTATTGATAGCCCATCCTTATCAAATGGATAAAACATACAATTTCTTATATAACCAATACACCCTTCTGTATCTTATCAAAGACCTTAATTATGGTCAGCTGCCTACTTCGAAAAGTGACCCTATGTACTCAAATGCAACACACTCTAGCTGAAAACTCATAATATGTTTTTAATAAACAAGAACACAATATGGTCATCATGCCAAAAGACCTTGAAATCAGAAATTTAATACATGTTTTCTGATAAATAGATATGATTGTTTAAGGGTTTAAAAGTTTAATGGTGTTGACAGTTTCAGCTTATGGAACCTGATCTATAGGTCGAAAATGTACGTCATATGTCTTCCATTTTTCAAGTTTTTGTCACATCTAGATGATTAATTTTATGAAACAGTGCATGTGCATCAATTGTAAGTTATAGAATCCACTATGTTGTACCTCGGTATGTGATGGCTTTCTTTTTCTTTTTTTCTTAATTATAGAAAGTGAAATGAGAAGAAGAGAGCCCCAGGGCCCAGGGCACCTCCTCTTTCTCTTTCTCTCTCATGTCTGTAGATAAGGGATTCTAATAATCTCTTATAAACCAAGGGGCATCTCTTTCTCTCTTAGGTTAAGTTACCAATGTTGTCTTTTTCTTTCTTAATGTTTTTCATGTGCATAACAGTGTGCTTGATGGATCTTTCTTATCATCTAAGACAATTGAGGAGAGGAAGTGATTGATTAACTTAATGATGTTTCCTGGCATTCTAAAGTTCTTTCAGTTGGATTAGATTTTATTAAGCATTGCCCCTTGTGTCTCTAGGTAGTACTGTAGATTGGTGCAAGATGGAAGAATGTTTTAATGAGAGTTCGGTGCTCTTTATATTGGCACCTCAGAGGAGCCTTTTTTTACTTCAGCTGCTCTATTTTCTCTGGGCATGATCATGCAGCCTGACGCCTTACATCAATTTCATCTGTTTCTTCTCTTCCCTCTCCACCAGCCATCATTTCTACCAGGTTTCTCCAGGAGTTTTTTTCATTCTTCCTTTCTTTGAAGAAAATGACCATCACCATTTACTGAAGCTCATGCTGTTCTCCAGCCCTCATAGAATAACCAATTCCTTAGGTTTTTCCATTATCCTTGTCTTTAGAGGGCAGTCTCAGATAATATATTTGCAGATCATCACGCATCAATTCATACACACACCTTTCATTTTTTCTGTTTGCTGCATACGCATATCCAAGGTTACTCAGATTCGTCGATGTCTCTGAAGTAGTCCACTAGCACCATCTTTCTATATTCAACCTTTTCTCATCCTTCTGTTTCATATTTCTTACATAGTAATGCATAGTATGGTTATCCTTTAATTACACAAGAAAGAACACCAAGGCAACATCAGAAGCTTTTGTTGGTGAAAATAGCGGGTAGATTATCTGCTGGTATTTGCTGTCAAGCTCTACATCAGAGACAATGAGTGGATTCTCGGTCTTGCTCTCTCTTCTGATCCCCTGTAGGATAACCATGGGCTGCAGTTGCACAGAGTATGAAGGGCTAGACATAAATCTGTTCTGCGTTGCTCTTCTCCCTCAGCAATGATCACTGGCACTTTCTGGGCTTATGAACATTGCTGGTTATCCTGGATTTTATCTGCATCTTCTCTAATCCCAGCTTCATCTTTGCCTTTGTTTCATGGACAGTGGCTGTGACCATGGTACAATGCTGGATGTCTAAGTGTTGATGGTTGAGAAAAAGGGAGTAAAATATGTTTTTTCTTCGAAATATTTTCCATGTGAGAAAGCAAAACATGGACTTCTTCACAGGCTCCTGTCTGCATGTAGTTGAGAAGCAGTACAAAAGAACAAGCGCAATCATGCATTTCATTTTGCAAGTTAAGAAGGAGCACAAGTAACTCAGGCTGAGGGACCTTTTGTGCATCATGTGTACATGATATTTTCTTGCATGTAGCTGCATCCAGGTGTCTAGCTTTTCAAAACTCCAACTTGTTTGATACTGATAGCCATCTACCAATGCCCTAACCTAGAACCAGGTGTTCTCCATGTAGAGTTGCATATCTTCAGCTCTCCTTGTTGTTTCCTGCACATGTACCACTATAAAGTGAATAGCTGAGTGCTTGAAACCCCTGATAAATGGTTGAAGCTTTTACGTAAAACACTTGTAACATGCACACCTGACCTGTACTTCAGTAAACTAATTTCTATACATGTTCTGATTATCGTGTAACCGGACAGTGGCATTCAAAAGTCCCTTATTAAAGGTACTTGGGTAATTCTATGAAGGTTGTAGGTTGATAGTCCTTCCTGTCTGGTTGCTTGCATGTATAGATGTAGAAGTGACCGGGCTCAGAACCATAAATCACTTAGTTCGGTTCCGGTTTCACCTTTCATGGAACTAGAACCAGACGGGAATTTTTTTATTTTTTAAATATAAATTTCAAAAAAATTCATGGGTTCCTGAAAGTTCCGGAACCATAAAAGGAACGACCTTGAGCCCGTTTGGTTATTGTTCAAGGTTATGGGATAACCAGAACTAACGATATCCATATAGCTAAAAGGCAAAAAAGGAAATACTGCATTGAAGATATGATAGAGAAATACTCTCATCATTTATGCAAATAAAGAAGCGTTTACTGTTGTTCTGGTTTCAGGATGACATACTGCCAAAATTGATGGCAAGAACGGGTTCATATGATGACCTTTTTAAGAAGGAGCTGGCAAAGTATAACAATATCTGCCAAGAAATAGCTGAAAATATTGATGCGCAAGAACAAATGCTGCTGCAAATTCAGGTTTCTTCTTTTCTAAATATTGATATTCCAATTTTCGCATTTTCTCCAACATGTTCAGAATTAAGATTGAAAGTAATTGGTTATGTTAGTTAGGTATTTTATTTGATAAAAGCTTTTCCGATTTCAGCTCCACTCTCAAATTTTCTTTTCTTTTTGCCAGTAACTGTCGTGATACTTTATTGGTGGTACAATTTCAGGCTTTCAGCATTTTTATGATAACAATATTGTTTCAGCTTGGTGTTGTTGTTTCAGATTTTACTTCACAGTGTTCTTTCCCCTCTTCTCTTATAATAAATCATGCTCGATGGTTTTCAGGATTCTATGTGCTTGTTAGCACTTCAAAAGTTTTTGCTATTTTATTGATCCCCATTCGAAGGTAATAACTAATAATTATTGGTGCAAACCATGCGTGTATGTATGGACCAACCTAGACCATAGGGTTAGAAAAGCAAATGTTTTAAGGCTCTAATATGATGAACCATGTTTCATGGTTTTCAGAATTCTGTGTCATTTATAGCATTTCAAGTTATTATATTAATTTATCAATCAAACGTGTATATTGGTGGACAACTACATGCACATATACACATACATCCATATATGTATGGATCTACCTAGACGTTAGATTTTATGCTAGACACTTTATTGTAGCAATGGTGTATCATCATATGAAGAGAAAGATTTTGGAATAGGTTTTGGATGAAGTTCCTTAACAAGAATCCTGTGTATTGGATACTTACAGTCCAAAAGGAAGGTCAGGGAAACAGTTTTCTATGTTATGCCATGCACCTGCTCCCTGCTCCCAACAATCAGGGACTCCAAACTTGTTGGTCCATCTCAGGATTAACTTATCTGTACTACTCATGAAGAAGCGTACTCACCAGCTTGATTATTTTCCTTCTTTCATTCGTGCATTTGCAGTTTTTTCGTATGAATGTAATTGAAGAGGTTGGAAGCACTTTTGCAATTTTCATATTTGTTATTTACTCAATGTAATAAGGACTGGGCATATGGTTGCAATGAGTTAATTAGAGACAGAGCTTAAGTATGAACTCAAGGAAAGCATGGTGCAGATGATGTGACCCGCTGATTGGCTACCTCAACAGCACTTCTAAGCCAATCAAGTGAGTTCACCTATGCAATACAAGGAGGACATGTTGAAGAAAAAGGATTCATGAATGAACATTTTCATTGAAATAAATCCAAATTGTTGGTTCTGCAATTAAGTTCCTAATATTATTTCTTGATTAAAGTCTCACTTTCCTATGATTTCTTTAGAGGATAAATGCAATCTTGGCCAGCCATTTCCGTTGGGACTATAAGTTGGAACTGCTCAAAATCATTTAAGAGATTTAGTTAGAACCGATTTAGATTTGATAACCAGACATTGGTCTATTTTGGGCCGTTTGCTCTAGAAAGGAACAAAATGGTTAAGAAGGTTCCTACTTATACAGGAAGGTCTTCACAAGTTAGGGTTACTCAAAGAGGTTGGGGGCATCGTCTCCAGTTTTTGTATGTGTTACATAGTTGGTCAAGAAGTTGGAAGTTTCCAGAAATCAAAATTGTGCTCTAGGCAAGAAACCAAGCAGAGTTTCTAAATCTCTCAACCTACTAGTCTATCCTAAATCTCTCATCGCTGGATGGTTCAGCCATTGTGGTATTAGAAAGATGGACACACGGGTTGAATGTGAAGACACTTGTGCAAAAGAACCTGCAAGCTTAACACCTAGGAAATATTGCTGCTACTTCTAATGGTGGGAAACTTCAATTCGGTGATTTTGTTGGTTGAATGATGCTGGTTCAAAAGGCTGGATGCCTTTTCCTTTTTCTATGTGTTGTAAGCCCTCAACTGAGCGGCAGACCCGACGTGACTGACGCTCCACCTCAAACTGGGAATGGCCTGCTGCAAAAGGAGCACGTTGCCACATTGGTAATGTGCAACTTCGTTAAGTGCTCAATGGAAAGCCTTTTGGAAAAGTGGCGAGTGGCACTGTGCATGCCAAAAGGTTAAAGCTGAACGTATTATTTCCGTAGGCAACTTCTGTCTTTTAAGCTGTTTGGAAGAATATCGATTGGGTGGTCTTTTAGCCTTGGAAGTGATGTTCCTCCTGAACGGATCTCTTGGAATAACTGAATAAGTGATGCCTTCAAGGTGGCCTTCATCCTAGTGCTGTATGTGCACCATCCTTCAACATAACCCTGCAGTTCCCCTTAAATTAACAGGGTTCTTCAAACTAGCCTGTATGACTTGAAGGAAATTCAGAACACGAGCCAGTACCAAAGCCTGTGGATTGAGGCATACACCGTATCCCCATTATAGATTCCTTTTTCAAACCTTTCCCTTATCTACTTTGGTCTGCAACAATCTCAAGCTGTCTGATAAGCAGCTATGCAGCATGATAAAGCTGAAATTTCTTTTAGCCACCCACCAGTAGTGGAAGTCAAATTGTATAGACATGAGGAATTGAGTGGAAGTTAAATTGTATAGACATGAGGAAATCCTTGAAAAAAGTGGTTTTCATCTTTGCTTTTGTTTCACGTTATTGGGGCCTTAGGACCCTATTTTGAATTAAATTCGTGAAGAATTTTAAGATCTAGTTCCTACAGTAAAATGTCTCACCATGGACTCTATGCATCAATATGTTTGTCAATTTTGATGATTTTTAGAATCCAGATTGTCAAAAGTCTTTGTATCCAACAATTGCACTTTAGTTTGCCTTGCAACCCACAGAAGATTTTCCAACTGCTGTCTAGATATGGCATACTTAAAGTGGAATAATGTCAACAGTTTGGTGGAAGCTAGTGATGCAGTTGCGGCATATATACAATTTTTTTCTTAATGGGTCTTTGTTATAACTGCATTAAATTGGCTATTAAACTTCATTTTCTTCTAGAGTGGATTGATCATGTGTTTTTTAGTTAAAGTTAGTTTTTCTATTTTCTTATTCTTACAGCCTTTCACTGAAAGGCTCTGATTTTCCTGTGATCGATAATTGTTCCATGTGTTTGTGATGGTTGTCCAATTACCTTGGTGCATTTTTGTCTCTAATTTCTTGAATTTTTAAAGTCTTAAATTCTCATCAAGTTCACAAGATATTGTTTGGCAAACTTACAAGAATATTTTCTGATGGTTTGATTTCCTCCTACCTCACATAACGCTTTTCTTTGTTTCACTGTTCAGGAGCAAAATGACAAATTTGCTGCTGTTTTTAATCTGGAAGATTACAAGGGTGAGTATCCTGTAACTTTAGGTATTCTGCATGGAGGACTTTGCATAAAAAATGTCTTGAGATGCTCTTCTTCTTCTTCTATCTATATTTTGTGGTCAGTATAAATTTGGTGCACTGGATTTCTAGAGACGCAACAGAAAGAATAAAGATACATTTCAAAATGTGAATTTTTAACCAAACTATCACAATTTTTTTTCATATTTCACTCTATTTGGTGAAACTAAAGAGGCCTTTCTCCTCATCCTTTTATGATTTTCCTTTTTTCAGAAAGTCACCGTACTTTCAGTTCTCAGTAAGATTAATTTACCAATAAGAACCCCTTGTTTTGAGTTTCTGCTCTCACCATGTGACCGGTACTTTTGTTATCCCAAGTGTTGAGATGACAGTTTAATATCAAAACTCCAAGTAAAAACACCAACTTTCACTGTAATGAAGAAAATACCCCTTCTTTATTTGGACTTGCCAAGTATCTGTTTCATTATCTGTATGGTCTTAATTTGCATGGCCAAGTTGGGGAAACTTGAGTTTTATGTTGGAGGTCTTGATTGAAGTAACAAGAATCTTTGCAAAAAAGTAATAGATAAAATCATAAAAAGAGACAATCTGTCTAAAATGAGTGCCAGGAAAGAAAGAATATATGATGAGGTTTATATGCTTTATAATCAACGACCCTTACAACAGCATGCAACCAAATCCTTCTTCATTTCAACTCTTTTCCATAAGATTTATACTTGTGCCATATCCCATCTCCTCTCCTATTTCATATGAAATAACTGTGTTTGCATGACACTATATTATAGTAGATAGAATTCTCTTAAACCTCAAATATTATCATATTTTTTTTGCCAATGTGGTCTTCAGTGTACTGCACTTGCCTACATTTCCAGTGCATTTCTCTTATTTCTAACTTGATCATCTCTCTTCTGGAAAATGAGATCTTCTATCTTGGCAACTAACAATCCCAACATTAATGGTTCAGTTCATAGTAAAATCATGATTGTGTATCTTGTTTTATTGGAAATTTGGGTACCTTAAGGGGAAACTACTAAACCTGTTGGTTCACCCTAAAAGAGAGAAAATGGGAGGCAAGAAAGAAAAGATAACTTGGTGCAAAAAAATTTATACTCTTATCAAACAATTATTAATGTTATTAGTGATTATGCTTTCTTCTAAGCGTTACGGATGCAGAAATTGGAGTTACTGTTGGTGCGACAAAATTTTTACACTCTTATCAAACAATTATTTATGTTATTAGTGATTATGCTTTCTTCTAAGTGTTACAGATGCGGAAATTGGAGTTATTGTTACATTGTCTTTTGTTAGTTGGTGTTGCTAATAATTGGCAAATGTGTTGTTCAGCTGCTCGTGAGAAAAGCTATAAGCAAATAACAGCTGCAGTGGCAAAGTATCGTGAAATAAAGGAAAATATCAATGAGGGACTAAAATTTTATGTTACCCTTCAGGTACAAGTCTTTTTTCTTTTTAAAGAAGTCTTCTGTGTGCTTTTCCTTCTTCATGTTGATAGCATTTTCTATTTTATCTTTGCATACTTGAGAATGTAATTCCGAGAACAGAGGAACTAGAGGGTGACCATGACTATAGAACTGAAAGATTAGAAGGAAAGGTTTTACAATGGCAATGAAGATTATCTCTTGATCATCTCAATGCACAAGCATAAACAAGAATTTTCCGAATTTTGCCCCTTAACTTAAAGTGTTTTATGTTTCCTAAGTTTGGGAAGAGGATCGACATTATTGCCTACCTGGTGGTTTAGTATATTTTAACCCTTACTGATTGTGAAGGCATCTGCCATTTGTCTTAAATTTTTTAACTTTTGTTGTTTTGGGGAACAAGGGTCAACTTCCAAGTTCTTTTAAAGGGTTGGTAATATAAATCTTCAGACTTATCCTTGAGTTTTGCATCTCTAAAATATAAATACGTATTTTATAGGATTTCCATTTTCATATGTTATTACCATGTCTCAAATGCACAAAAAGGCATTCTTAACATCTAATGGTGCCTATTGGAGATCAAGTTGAAGTCTTAAACTCTTAGAGTTTTTAAGTTTAATTTCAAGGTTCTGTTAAGTATATGTAAGTGTGTTTAAGTCTTAAGGGATTCGGGAACTAGGTAATGTTAATTATTAATTAAGGGTATTTAGGACTTTTAAGTTAGATTAGAGGTATAAATTATGGGTCTTGTAATTAGGTCAGATTATGATGAATAAAGAAAAGTTGGCAGACGGCTGCCATAGGGCGCCGACCTGCACATCTGAACATCTGTCTCTTTTTGGCTGCTGTTGTGGACTGTTTTCCTTTATGAATTGATCAAGCATAAAGTCTTCATGGTATCAGAGCCTGCGGAGAGAATTATTTCTCCTAAACAGATCGTAAACTATGCAGAATTTGTAGGGTTGCAGCCTGTTTCAGAATATGAGGTATTCATCTGTTCAAACGTCTCTGGGTACTTGTTGCATCTGGTGCTACCATCATATATTACCTTTATTGTTGGCTGAGGTAATATATTAGCTATATTACCTATACATGTGTGCTGCAATCTCAACCAAACGAAAGCCGAAGCAAAGGAGATCAAAGTTGTGTAGCCATGTATCTTCAGTTTTACAGAAACGATAATGGTAATAAAGTTTACGCTGTCAAGTATTGCGATTTGAACAACTTGGAGAATCTGCCTTCTAGTTTGTGAGTGTGATAAAATTCTGCGAGCACTAATATTATAGGTGAAAGATCAAGCATCATACCTACTCCATAATATTCGAACCTCACATACTTGTGTAATTAGTGTCAGTGTTTTTTAAAGTAAAAGTTTTGCAAACACGAATCTATCAAGGGATTAGATTCTTATTATGATGAAAAGAAATAAGATAGGAGATGGAAGTGATCACAATATTTTAGACAAAGGCGAGGGATTCCAAATTACAAATCTGAAATTATATGAAAAAAACTACATTCAGTGGGCTAGATCTATAGAACTGGCAATAATGGCTAGGGGGCGATGTGACTACCTAACTTGTGAAATACCTCAACCTCCTACCTCAGATCCTCTGTATTCCAGGTGGCGTAGGAAGAATGCTCTGTTAGTGCATGACTGATTCAATCAATGATACCTTCAATTGGCAGTACATTCATGTTTTTAGAAACTGCCAAAGATATTTGGTTAGCAGTTCAGGATGCCTATGCTCAGAGGAAAAACATATTCAAGAAATATGATCTCATTGAGAAAATCAGAAAATGCAGACAGGGTGGAAGATTAGTAAGTGAGTATTATGCAGAACTCAGAGGTATATAGGAAAAATTGCAAGTTTACTCCAAGACAAAGTGTCAATAATGCACACAAGAGTGTAATGAGGAGTTTGAGGAACGGAAAGTATTTGATCTTTTGTAGGGTATCTCGTAAGAGTATGAGGTCATGAAAAATAATATTTTCAACAGAGAAGAACTTCCATCCCTAAGCACTATGTACTCTCTTTTACTTCGTGAAGAAGACAGGAAACATTTAGAAAAGAAAACCAAAATTAGTTTTGAAACTACTGCATTTGTGGGAAGAAATAGTTCTACTCCTTCGTACTCACGTGGAAGAGGAGGTTATGGACGTGGAAGGGGTAGACCCTTACTTACTCCAGAAGAAAAAGAAAAACTAACCTATACTCACTGTGGAAAATCACGACATACAAAAGAGACATGTTGGGAATTAGTTGGGAGACCTACTTATTTTCAAAGTAGACCTAATAAAGCTTATTTCAGTAGTGACCAGAATGACAAACATAACACTGAAAACAATTCAACCTCTTTGGCGGATATGAAGAAGGAAATTGAATTACTCAAAGCTCGCTTAACAGACTCGCATACTCCATCTACTTCCTCTAATATTGATTTCTCAAGATATCTTCAACTTGGTTCATGTACGCTAAGAAGACCAATTGGCCGATATCTTCACTAAACCAGTTTCAGTCAGTGGATTTAAGAAAGCTCTTGTCAGGTTGGGAATTACAAGTCTTCAAGACTCAACTTGAAGGGACGTATTGGAGATCAAGTTGAAGTCTTAAACTCTTAGAGTTTTTAAGTTTAATTTCAAGGTTCTGTTAAGTATATGTAAGTGTGTTTAAGTCTTAAGGGATTCGGATCCCAATGGATCAGGATCCAGGTAATGTTAATTATTAATTAAGGGTATTTAGGACTTTTAAGTTAGATTAGAGGTATAAATTATGGGTCTTGTAATTAGGTCAGATTATGATGAATAAAGAAAAGTTGGCAGACGGCTGCCATAGGGCGCCAACCTGCACATCTGAACATCTGTCTCTTTTCGGCTGCTGTTGTGGACTGTTTTCCTTTATGGATTGATCAAGCATAAAGTCTTCAGTGCCTTGCTTGTTGGTAAGTTTTAAAAATGTTTGTTTCCTCTTGGTGATGATTCTTTATAACTTTTTTTTGAGGGACTGCATTTAGACAAATACGACATTGTTTTGCTACTACTTTTGGAGTGTAATTCTGGCCTGTGATTAAGTCTATCTGGTGTCATTTGGATCTTGTAATCTTTTTTCATGCTTCTTTTAAGTTCTTGAACAAAAAGAAAGTGTCTACTAAGATACACTTTTGGAGTGTAATTCTGGCCTGTGATTATTGTAGGTATGCTAATGGATGCATGAACATGCTTTCCAAGGTTGACTTTGTACTTTTATAAAGTTCTATTGTTTTGGTATATTAAAACAAAACAATTTAGTTTAATCACTTTCATGGTTTATGTAACATGGATACAAGTGCTATAGGTATCTTGACGTGACAGCTGACTTCTAATTTAGTCAGCACCAGGTGTCCTGCCGTGTTAGACACAGGTCGACCTAGTGCAGGAGTACTGTCTGTGACGTAGGCCATTGTATTAGTTTTTGTCAACCATAACTTTCTAGAAAAATCAGCTAAAGTTTGCTGAAAAGATGAACACCTAACTTCTGGCGCCGTTATCTGATCAATTAAAATCAACTACTGCATCCCATGGTAGTATGTCGCTTATCCTGCAAGCATACTATTTAGTCAAAGGGCTACTACTAGGTTAGAAAATCCCATGGTCTGTTGGGGTCAGCAACGGCCCTGCTCATTTCTGAAATAACAAGAATGGGGAGGAGAAAAGGAGGAAAAGGAGGCTGCACAAAGATGGAAGAGGAAACGGGGTGAGGTTGAATACCGTCTTGGTAGCTGGTGTTTCTTCTCCCTTACATTCAATTCTGGAAAGGAAATGAAAAAGATTTCAGAAAACATTGTGGATTCACTCATTGATTGCTCTTCTTGCCTACACTATTATATCCGATTGAACCATATTAGGTAAAGGCATACAACAGAAAATTTTGTGCAGCTAATTCAACGACATAATAGTTTTGTTTTCTGATCAATATTACAAGAATGTGAGAACTGGGTGTCTGAATGTAATAAAAGGTAATTTACATTTTCCTTTTTGTATTTTTTCTGTTGTTCTTTATTTCCTGCAAGGGAACTGGCCATTTGGGCCTCCAACAGCTAATAACTAGCCATTCAGCATCCAACTGCTAGTTAAACTAGCAGTGTGGATGTTCCCTGATCTCTACCTTTTGATATATATTCTCAATATTTAGAGAAAATGCTCTCATAATGCTATTGCATTTATGCGTATTTGATTCAATACAAAAGTCAGTTCTTTTGTTTTATTGGTCTTTCCACCATTTGTTCACTATTGACTTTGTAGCCTCTTGCAACAGTGAGTTTATTCATTTGATTTATGAGCTTGATCTCTTGTGATCTAGAGATTTAAGGGGAAAAAGATTCTTGTCTTGACTTGATTGCATCGTATAAAAAAATCATGGTGTGTACTGCAGCCTCAGTTTATGTGTCAAATGGTGGTTTCCTTGGAGTTTGGTGCCATCTTTCAGGACACTTCTAGAATTTTGTTTGGAGATACGTAAAGGATGTTCATGGTTTTTTTGCTCGTTTGTTAAGCTTGGTGCTCTATCCTTTCCTTGACAATGGAAGAAAAGGCTGAAATGACCATTGTAAATTCATGACTTTCAATTATAACACCTGGCTTGAGCTTGATGAACTACTTTAATTTGATGGAACCATATAAGAGCCTAGGTTGGATATTAACGGATTGAAAGGGGACATTGAGAAAGAAGCCACAAATAGATAAAGAAACATATCATATGCTTGGGAGTCCTTGAAAAGAAGTTGTATACATGATGTGTCTCACAAATTCAAATTGTCGCAGAGCGGCGCACCGCACCGCACTATGCTTTGTTGGGAGATGGAACAATCTCTCAGAAATTCAAATTGTTTACTTCGAGACAAGGAGCTTGGGGTGTTAGACAAGAAGCTTTGAGAGAGTTTTTACATTTCTCAGAGTGATTTTGACTCAGTTTGCAAAGTCTTCTACTTCTTTCAATCAAATTTAAAGCATCTCTCAAAGTGATTTTCATGACATTTCTCAGAGTGATTTAGTCATGAAAATAATTTGTGCTCATATGACATTTTTGTTGTTGTATTCTCCATGGTGGAAACTCCTGCATGAAGCGTCATGTGTAGGAATGAGTTTGAATATGAGACGGTGTTTAATGGTGCCATGTCTAACTTTCACACTAATGAGAAAATCAAAATTGGATCTTGTGCTATTATTTTATAACATCATCTGCTTGAATTTCATTAGCCACTGGGATCGACTTTCTCTGGATGAAATACGCTCTTACAATTTCAAATCTCTTTCTTAAACCACAAAGAGGAAAGCGGAAGAATTCATTACTAATAAAGCTTAACTCATTATGCCAATACAATAAAACTCGCCAATACTTCATGATGTCTTTCGCAGTTTGTGGTTTTCCAATATGTTTCTAACCTTCGAAATTCTAGTGATGCATCCATATTGTCAGAAGAAATGTATCAGGGTTTATTGATATTTATTTTATTATATTGTTTACTTATGCCTTATGGCCTTGTGTTATTCTAATGATAGACACATGATTCCGTATCTACAAATATTGTTTATTACATCATTTGCTTATTATTATCTTGTTTGCTTATATTTTCTATTTTTTGGGGCTCTTGGGGCTCTTTTTTTTCTTGGTTATTTTGATTTCTACCAAAAGTGCAATATTTACAGTATATTGATGCAGTTGTGCCATTTGTGGTCGTTACCGATACTTGTAACACTGAAATCAGTCAAAGAAGTATTGTGGTGCTTCTACGATACTTTTATCAAAGGTTGGAACAACTTGAGGAACTTTTCAAAGAAGCTTGAAACATTTCTTGTCCACCTCCTCTTTATCAATGGTTTTTAGATTATGGTGCTTCTTTTCACATGACTTCAGAAAAACTTATCGGCTAGTACACAAACAAAACTGTTGATTCTTATGCAGTTTTCCAACAACAGCTTCAGTAAACGGTGCTCATACCTTGGAAACCACGATGGCTTTTAGATTATGGTGCTTCTTTTCACATGACTTGAGAAAAACTGATCAGCTAGTACACAAACAAAACTGTTGATTCTTATGTAGTTTTCCAACAAAAGCTGCAGTAAACAGTGTTCATACCTTGGAAACCATAGAAATGAAAGTGTTGTAGTTCCTAAAGTTTTTTATTATCAAGGGTGCATGGTGTAGGATCACCTCAGGGAATGGGCATGGCTATTAGGCTATAGATAAGGAGGATTGTGTCTTATGGATGATTCAAGTGGGTAGACTGTTTCATTGTTGTGTTTCTGGTGAAAACAAAATCATCTTGTTTTTTTAGTTTCCACAGGATCATCTCCATGTTTACTGTAGATCAGGACTAAAGATACCCTAGTTCTTTTCTTCTCTTCGTATGAATCTCCATGTTTCCCTTTGTTCAGGTTGACAGTAGTTCAGGACCACAAACACTGGTTGTTTGCAGTTCATTTTGTATCATGGAGATATCTTCATTCTCCAATTGATTGTTAATGCTATGTCATGATGGTATATTTCCTCTGACCATCGGTTCTCTCGGCAGGATGCAATTAAAAATGTGAAGCAGCAATGTAGTGATTTTGTAATGACCAGGAAAATCCAGTGTCAAGAAATGACAGAAGATGTGCAGAGGCAAATAGCTGGTGTGAGAATTACCGAACCAAAACTCAGCTTCGCATACCCATCAGCTGGGCAATACACCCAAAGTAGTGGCCAACAAGGAGAACCTCAAAACTCGCCTCATCCTTCAATGCCTCAGCCACCATACTATCGAGCTGGTAACCAATCAGCAACCGGTTTTGTGATGCCCTCCGGCCCCGCCCAACCGCATGCTCCACAACCTCCTTACCATCTGCAGCAACCACCACAAACATCTCAACAACAGCCAAACGTTGACTACGTCCAACCTGCCTATGCTGGATGGAGAGCACCGTATTACGGTTCTCAAACACAAGCTGCACCTAATCCACCTCCTGCATCATCCGTGGCTCCACCACCTTACTACAGTCAACCTCCATATCCTCCTCAGCAAGGTGGCCCTTACTACCGTAGTCAGTGACATTGTTATCATCTTTGAGCTGGTTTAGTATCTTGTGAGTTTACAAGAGTAAAAATAACATCATAAGCTCAGACACAATATTTTTACATGATTTGGTTTGTTTGCTCCCCGGGCTATTCTCAGTAATGTATATGATGACCTTGTGTGCCTCTCTTTAGAGGTCGTGCCTGTGCATTTGTAAGTCATCGTATTTACATGATGTTCCTTGGTTTTTCTAAAGGACTACACAGAAGTACTGCTTTTACCATGTCAACCCAGAATTCTTTCATCCTTTGCTCCTACAAAAGGGTATTGCGAGTGTGATATTCTGCAACTTTAGGAAGGGATGTAGTCCATGTAGGTTCCCCTTTTTGCTGTCATTTGTTAGTATGAGAATTGTAGACTGTCTTCCTTGGTAGACCCAACGATGATGTTGACCTTCTCCTTGCTAATTATATTTTCATGTCACACCAGAGCTTATATCAACTAATCTGTTTCTTCAAAACCAAGAATGAATTTGCAAGAAGTTAGTCGAATCCTATTGTATTCTACTTGGATAACAAGGTTGGCACATCTACCATTCAATGCCTCTTTTCTTTTTCTGGATAATCTCATTAATGCCCCTTCGATGCTGCAGTGGCATGGAAATTTGCTTGTTATATTGGACCAGCAACTGTCTTTTAGCCTCTGTCGACTTCAAAGTGAACAGAAAAAGAGAAGGAACCTAAATAATTGAAAAAAATGAGAAGCGCAGAAGTTTATCGATTAGAGGACATCCAAGGATGGAGGGCTGAAATTCTTGGTGCACCCAAAGAAACCACAAACTTCTAAGAGTCTCTTATGGCGGCACCTAGCTTTTTGCACTTTTAAGAGAAATAGAGGTTCCTTCCCGAGTTAAAACTTGCCAACTGTGGGCCGGAAGCTGGCTTTAAGCAAAGCTCTCAAGGTCATAAATTCGATACCTGAGGCGTGCATTTGGCGCTGGCCTCCCTATCATGCCAAAAAAGAAGATTGTGAATCATCCTTCAAGGTATATTTTACATGTTAAACTCACAAAAACATTATGCGTAAGATTGATGTGGTATGCATTTATTTCATAATAGGCTCATCCTACGTGCATATAGACTTTGATTACCTAGATCGGATTTTACACTGCAAAAATCATGTACGGTACACAACGCGTTTATTTTTTATGTGCTTTTTTATAGCAACCTTTATGAGCCATCAGTACTGCCAATTCTTTAGATCTCTACCCACAAAAGAGGACTTAGTGATGACATAATTCAAACTCGGGACTCTGGTTATGATGAAACCACGGCATGACCCGTGTGGTACTAAGAGTGTCTTTGGTACAAATTTTTTATTTTTTGTACTTGTGTTTTCAAATTCCGTTGTGCATCAAACGTAAAACTCGTTGTTTGGCATGAAATTGTGCTTCCAAAGGTCCGCTTTGAGTAAAAAACTCAAGTGCCTTTTTTTTCTCCTGTGTTGTTATCTTGCTTCGCATTAAATCCCAATATCACTTGTGCATCAAACCCGAAATCTTAAAATCATGATTTCAAGTCCAAGTGGACTTGCAGTTCTAATACTAGAGGCTTGGCACCACGAATCAAGCACACCCACACCCTAAATGCACCTTTTTAGAGGCAAAAAGGTTTCAGTTCAGGCTTAAGTTAGACAAGAGGAACACCTGGGTCAGGCTTCATCCTTGGTACCTCCGTTGTAATTTTTCATCATTTATATATCCTGATACCTGATTCATGCACATTGTCAATCAATCACTCGAAACAGTTAAGTGGAGGTCCAACTAATAAGGGGGAAACAAAACCAAAACATAGTCCATGGGCCAGGAGGAAAAAGAACTTAAAATGTGTATTATCAAGGTCAAGCATACAATCAGACACCCTTGTAAAGGAAAGACTAAAGCATACAATTAGACATCCTTTAAAGGAAAGATTGAGACAGAGAGGGACTCAAGGCCCTAGGAGCTGTTGTGATTCGTTAAGTCAGATCGTGGAACTAACGGATTCTCCGGCATATAAACAGGATGGCTCGAACCAAGAATCCTTCAGACATAAAATCAGATAACTCTTCGTTGACCACCAAATGCCCAAATCTGCAACCAAAAAAAGTGGGGGGCGAACTTGTAGTCATATCTTACGATTAACATACAGATAGAAAACTTTGGGTTTCGGAGGCGATGAAGCCCAGACATTCAGGTGTGGTTTTCCCAGGTTAGAAAACTAAAATAAGACGGATGATATTTAGAACAAACCTTTAAGATTTTATCCCAACTGCCAGTACACAATGCACTACCATCAGCTGACAAGCCCAAACAGCTTATTCGGCTCTCATGTGAACTGTTCAGGGTCGCTAGATTCAAGGAGACCTAAGACAAAAAAAAGAATCATATGCAAACTAAAGAAATGCAGCCAAGCAGACGGAAAATTTGAAGATTCTGCCTCGAATTTACCTTCCCAACTATGGTATCCCATACATAACAATCCCCGTTTGAGTATCCAGCAAATAAAAGTCTGCCTGATATGGAGAATGCGATAGATGTCACACTGGGAATCTCATTTTCACCATGTTGCTGGTAGTAAACTTGAAGCTGGTGCCCTGTTCTCACGTCAAACAGCCTGCATGTACCATCTTCCGAACCAGTTCCAAATCTGTGGCCATCTGGGAAAAACTTGACAGCGTTAACATCTCCTTCATGACCATGGAAAGTTCGGACCGCACGGCTTGCAATGCGGGTGTCCCAAAGCCGAGCAGTTGCATCACAAGAACCAGAGATGAACATCTTTGTGTTTGATCCACTGATAGAGACACTGAAAGAAATAGAAATACTCAAATCTACATCTTGACACTATGCAGGATGGTGAGAAGTTGAGATGATCTTCAGTAAGGAGCAAGGAATACTACTGGGCACATGTAGATGAGCATTGTGAATTTTTTTTACAAAATCTCATGAAACATAAGACATACAAGTATGGTGACACACATACACACACATACGTTCTCTTTAATAAGGTGTTTTCCGCAGAGGAGATAGGGAATTCAGCAATCACCAACAGATCATACTTTAATATGAAGATGATTAAACGCACTAACTCACAAATCACAAATACATGGCATCACTAGAATTACCTGAATCCTCATATTGGAGAGAACCTTAACAAAAGAAACTAGTAAATAAGGATATGTGTCACAACACTGACCCGGTGTCACCACGCAAACAGAAAATGAAGCACAAGAAAGAAAAACACAGACTCGAACAATAGAAGTATCTGAAAAATGCTCTCCCCGAGACCTCATAAGCATTGCTTACCTCAGCACATCAGCAGTGTGACCTGATGGAAATTCGCCTCCAAAAACTGAAACCCTTTGACCTGTAGTAACATCCCATGACATGCAAGTCTGGTCACCTGAACCAGTCATTATATGGGTATCATCTCCTGGAACATATTGGCAGGAGGATATGTAACCCTTGTGTCCGCTAAGTACTCTAGCAATTGGTAGATTTCCATCCTTGTCTGTTGCCGAACTCAAATTGAACACGGAGCAAACACTCTCCAAGCCCCCACATGCAACTGACTGACCAGTGGGAGAAAACCCGCATGTCATGACCCATGGCAGCTTAATTGCATGTGTTTTCTGGCTGGTAAGAGCATTCCATACAATTAATCTCCCATCATGAGATGCACTCACAATCCGGTTCTTCTCCAAACTCCAGTCTAGGGAATAAACCTATCAACATACTAAAAACCATGTCAATTCATAATGTTCAAGAGACCAGAATCCAATAACCAGAGGAGTTTCCTACCTTTAAAAACATATGAAAAATATCCAATATAACCACAGTTGTCATATAGAAGGTCAATGATGCCAGGATTCATGGAGTTAGGTTCGCAAAAGTTGTGCAGATAAGGCCCATCGCTAATCTGTTCCCAAGTGCATGCAATGGCTTCTGAGATGATAGACTACAACTGCAATGGGCCTATCCCCCATAATCAACAACGTCAAGAAGAAAGAACAACAGGTTGGAACCTTCTGACAATAATTGAGTCACTCAAAGCAGAGTTTTTTCATATTTCCCTCGAGATATTTACTCTAGGGAAAGTTGGTTGCAGAAAGTACGCTAACTGTTTCTCACTGCATCCACAGGCATGATGAGTACATGGAACTATCAGCATGTTGGCAAGTGCAGTTTCACAGATTTCCTTGAAAAATGACAGGACTAGAAAATCTGTTGTGGTCATGAAGCAAGATACATTATGTTCTTCTGCGAAGAAACCCATCTAGAAAATGCTCCCCTTGGGAGGCTGGGCAGTAGAATGAAACCTCAGCTGGATGCAGGTACTTTACACAAAGAGAGACCGCAAGACTATTGTTACTTACATGTGTTAGAATATGAGTTTAGAGTAAGTTTTAGTAAATTTGATGTTTTAGGTATTATTGTAATTACCCGTAGTATTGAGGGTTGGTCATTTTATGTTTTACAGCTCCTTATATAAGGGTTGGTAGGTTGTATTAGGGTTAAGAGTTTTGTGATTAAGAAAGAAAGAGAAAGAGGGGGGCGGCCTTCATTGGAGGTCTGCCCCCTCCTCCGATCTCCACATTTCCTCTTCAATGTGTATGATTTTTCCTTGTCCACTGCGCAACTGCATTTTCCAACAACATGAAAGTAACAACCAAATGCTAGACACCAAACTGTTATAGCTTGTGCATTACGTTATTAAAAAAAAAGTTGGGGTAAAGATCTGTCCATAAGTTTGGATAGCACCGATACAAGATAAGACGAGAGGACATTTAAGATGGTTTAAACATGCAGAGAAACGACCAAGAAGAAGCTCTGTTAAGAAAGTGTAAAAAACTAAACAGGAAACATTTTAAAAGAGGGAGAGAAAGACTACCGAAGTGTTGAGAAAAACTATTAAACATGATATGGCATTTTGAGGATAACTGCTGATATGGTGCAAAAACGTGTGCTATGGCATCAAAGGATCCATGTAGACAACCCCTGCCACACTCGTGTGCTATGGCATCAAAGGATCCATTCCATGTAGACAACCCCACTTAGTGTGGCAAAAGGCATGGTTGTTGTTGTTGCCTTATATTTAAAAACAATTTTGGGCTATATCAAAATTCTGCATTTAGTGCTACATACCAGTCACCCTTGCATGGCTGATCTCATCCTCGGATAAAGGATAGTATATCCGCTACACTATCCTTTAAATCTTTATTTATACTCTATTTTGAACCTTTTCCTTTCGTGATTACCATAATTTAAAACTTAAAACCTAATATGAATTTTTCTCCTAATTATAGTATCTATTGGACAATGTTCCAATATTTCAAGTATCAATACAAATCTTATTATCTAGGACTAGCTTTCGTAGTTTTTGTATCCGTCCATACTGAAAATGCACATGACCACTATGCAATTTGTTCACTATATTCAAGTGACCATACAGTGGGACTAACTTCTTTACCCATATTCATCTATAATGTGAGAACTCTCTCTCCAATTGATTCACTACATCGAAGAGAATATTGAGAGGCTCTTGTTTATTTTTCAATGTATTTGAGTTCTGTTGTGTGTTGCTAAGAGGGGACGTCCCAACACAATGCTCATATTTTATAAGATCCATTGTAGAAAAATCCAACAAAGTTTTAGGTTAATTCTCGAAAGTATAACGCAACCCGGGACCGAATTATGATGGCGAAATTAGTGTTAGGATTAGAGGTTTTGAATATAGTTAGTGCATATGTACCCCAAGTTGGACTACAAATAGTATAAAGAAGGTATTTTGAGAGTAGTTAGATAAGGTAATTCAAAGAATTCTATAAAGAGATTATTTATTTGAGAGAAGACTTAAAGGAACAACATGGCTTTGCATGTTAGAAAAGTAGTAAAAGATGTGTTAAGTGAATTTAAGAGAGGTGTTCTGGCATAGAAGAAAGCTTGGTGGTAGAGTGATGTAGTGCAAGATAAAATTAAGGCAAAGAGGATATGTTACAAATTGAATTATGCTAAAAATAGTGAAATTTGGGAGACTTATAAGAAAGCAAAGAAAGAAGTGAAAAAAGACCGTTAGCGAAGCAAAAGTCAAAATTTGGGAGGATTTATACTAAAAGCTTAACTCAAAAAAGTAAAACAAATATTTTTAGAATAGTTAAGGCTAGAGATAAGAAAACTAAGGATCTTACTTTTGTTAGATGCATCAAAGATGAGGATGAGAAAATTCTAATGAAAAAATATTTCTATAAGCTTTTTAATGAAAATACATATGTTAATATTAGTTTAGGAGAGTTAACTCAATCAAAAAAGTATATAAACCATAATTTCTACTTAAGTATTCAAAAAAATAAAGTCAAAGATGCTCCTAAACATATAAAGGTTGGTAAATCTACACAACCAGATAATATTCCTATAAAAATATGAAAAATCTTACAACTATTTAATAAAATATGGAGAAACCAAAAGATGCTTGAGGAATAGAGAGCGACTTATACCCATATACAAGAACAAGAGAGATATTCATAATTATGTAAATTATCAGGGTATCAAGTTAGTGAGCCATACTATGAGATTACGAGAAAGAATTATTGAACATAGGCTAAGACAAGTATCGAGTACGTAGGCTAAGACAAGTATCGAGTACAACAATGAACTAATTTGAATTCATGCCAAGACGATCTACTATTGAAGTGTTTCACCTATTGTGATGTCTTATGAAATATTTTAGAGCAAAAAAATGAAGTATCTTTATATGATATTTATTGATATAGAAAAAGCTTGTGATAAAGTGCCAAGAGATATTCTTTGGAGAACCTTGAAAAAGATAAATATCTCATTGACATATATAAATCTTATAAGAGATATGTATGATAGTGCAAAAACATATGAGAGGACTCAAGAAGAAATGACAGATTTCTTTGAAGTTAATATTGGGTTATAACAAAACATATTCAAGATGAAGTACCTTAGTGTATATTATTTGCAAATGATATTGTATTAGTGGATGAATCTAAGGAAAAAGTTAATAGTAAATTGGAACTATCGAGAGAACCATTAGAAAGTAAAGGCTTTTGACTTCGTAGAACAAAGACGGAATATATAGGTTATAAGTTTGATCATTTGGTTACTTCAGGAGATATAAAAATTAAGATTGACACGCATTACATCCCTCGTAAGAAAAAATTTAAATACTTATTCAAAGTGATGGAAAAAATTGATGGAGATTTTACACATAGAATTAATGCAAGTTGGTTAAAATGGAGAGGGGCATCATGTATTCTATGTGATAAGAAGATACCATTAAAGTTGAAAGGTAAATATTATAGAGCAACAATTAGACCTGCTATGTTTTATGGTTCTAAGCATTGGACAATTAATCCAACATATACAAAAGATGTTTGCGGTAGAAATGAAGATGTTGAGATGGATGAGTGGTCATATAAGGAAAGAGTGAATATATAATGAAGTTACTAGAAACAAATTGGGAGTGGCATCAATAGAGGATAAAATGAGGAAAAATCGTTTAAGATGGTTTAGACATTTAGAAAGATGGACAAAAGAAGCTCTAATAATAATAAGAAGAAGACCACAAAAGTGTCGGAAAGAAATACTAAAAAATGATCTAGCTCATGTTGAGTTAACTGACAACATGACATACACATAATCGGGCATTGTGAAAACAAAGAATCCATGTATAGTTGACTCCATCTAGTATAGGAAAAGGCTTAGTTGTATTATGGAACCTTCTTTGGTATGGATGAGAAAAAAGAGAACCTCTAGTTTTTCTCAACAATTGGGGTGGGAGAGGGGTTCGCGAGTGTCAACCTTCTTTGGTATGGATGAGAAAAAAGAGAACCTCTAGTTTTTCTCAACAGTTGGGGTGGGAGAGGGGTTCGCGAGTGTCTCTCTCCAATGTAGACTCTTTGTAGTTCTTTCTGTCCAAAAAAGTCTACAAGAAGATAGGAATGGAGGTAAGAGGTTAGGCTCTTCTTTTTCCATCTCATTCTAAGACGATGCCATCCATCAACTTCATTGTGTATCCTGATAAATTAAAAAAACTGAAGAAAAATGAGAGTTTTGAGTGATCGATCGTTTCCATCTTGACCCGCTTGAACCTCGCTTGTCCACTGGTGCATCCTTCCTCCTTCACCAGAATCCATCCAACCATTCTCGAATGCCACCAATGCCTCTGTCAAACCTCTTGTTGTCCAGCTCGCCACCGGCAACTCATTAACCACCTGTTGAGTCCCACCGGAATCCACCTAGTCATTTGTCCAAATCTTTTTTTTTTTTGTTGGCGGCCATCACCCAAACTCCGCCATGTAAGGGATCATCCTTGCATTGCCGGTCCCAAGCCCGGATAAAGGAGGAGGGTTGTGTTAGGCTTCTGACAGCCAGCATAAAACTTTGTCGGATTTTATAACATAGATTACAAAAATTATGAGCATTGCTTTGAGGCATCCCCCGCCTAGCAATGTGCTGCAGAGCTTGAATGCAGTAAGAAGTAAGCAAGGGCCACTACATTTTCGCCCGAATGTAGCAAAAAATTTTCAGAGAGGGTCTCCGCGTTTTGATTATGGACGGATGCGGGGGGTAAGGAAGCTAGTCCTAGATAATAAGATTCGTATTGGTTCTTGGAATATCGGAACATTATCCGGTAAGCTAATGGAGGTGGTAGATACTATGATTCGGAGAAAGATTCATATTCTATGTTTACAAGAGACAAAATGGGTTGGAGAAAAGCAAAGGAGATAGAGGATACAGGTTTTAAGTTATGGTATTCAGGTAAAGAAAAGGCTCGAAACGGAGTTGGTATTATCATAAATAAAGATTTAAAGGAGAGTGTAGTAGACATACAACGATATGGTGACCGAATCATGACATTGAAATTAGTGTTAGGAGCAAAGGTTTTGAATATAGTTTGTGCTTACGCACCCCAAGTAGGACTAGAAGATAGTATAAAGACAGTTTTTTGGGAAGAGTTAGATAAGGTGTTTCAAAAGATTCCACCAAGGGAGATGATTTGTTTAGGAGGAGATTTAAATGGACGTGTCGGTAAAGAGGCATTAGGATATCAAGGGATTCATGGAAACTTTGGTTTTGGGGATATAAACGAGAAAGGTAGGGAGATTTTAGATTTTGCTATGGCATTTGATCTCTTTATAGTCAATACAATCTTCAAAAAACGAGATGAACATTTAATTACTTATAAGAGTGGCTTATCACAAACACAAATTGATTACTTTATTTGTAGAAAAAAAGATAGAGCGTGTTGTAAAGATTGTAAGGTAATTTCAGGAGAAAGCTTAACCACCCAACATCGACTTTTAGTTATGGATTTACAAATAAAAAAATAGACAAAGAAGAAAAGAGTGCATCGAGCTACTCGAACTAAATGGTGGAACCTCAAAAGCGAGAAAGAAGATATATTTAAACAGAAAGTCCTTCAAGGAGATGTTTGGAATTATGTTGGCACACCCTGTGATATGTGGAACAATATGGCTATACATATTAGGAAAGTGGCGAAAGATGTGTTAGGGGTATCTAAGGGAGGTGTACCGGCACAAAAAAAAGCTTGGTGGTGGAGTGAAGTAGTACAAAATAAAATCAAGGCAAAGAGGGCATGTTACAAATTATATTATGCCAAGAAAACTAGTGAAACTTTAGAAGCTTATAAGAAGCCAAAGAAGGAAGCGAAAAAGGCCGTTAGTGAAGCAAAAGCTAAGATTTGGGAGGACTTATATAAAAAACTCAACTCGAAAGAGGGTGAAAGAGATATTTTTCGGATAGCAAGGGCTAGAGATAAGAAAACTAAAGATATTAATTATGTTAGATGCATAAAAAACGAGGATGAAAAAATTCTAGTGGCAAATGATGATATAAGAAATAGATGGAAAAACTATTTTTATAATCTTTTTAATGAATATAAAGATGTTAGTATTAGTTTAGGAGATTTAGCCAAGTCAGGAAAGTATATAAACCACAATTTCTACCGACGTATTCAAAAGAATGAAGTCAAAGAGGCTCTTAAACATATGAAGGGTGGTAAATCGGTAGGACCTAATAATATTCCTATAGAAGTTTGGAAAATACTAGGAGAAATAGGAATCACTTGGCTCATAAGACTATTTAATGAAATATGGAAAAACCAAAAGATGCTCGAGGAATGGAGAGCAAGTACACTTATACCCATATATAAGAACAAGGGAGACATTCAAAATTATGCGAATTATCGAGGTATCAAGTTAATGAGTCATACTATGAAATTATAGGAAAGAATTATCGAACGTAGGTTAAGACAAGTATCAAGTACAACAAAGAACCAATTTGGATTCATGCCAGGCAGATCTACTATCGAAGCGATTCACCTTTTGAGACGTCTTATGGAACATTTTAAAGCAAAAAAGAAAGACATTCACATGATATTTATTGATCTAGAAAAAGCTTATGATAGGGTACCGAGGGAGGTTCTTTGGAGAACTTTGGAAAAAAGAGGTATCCCATTGACATATATTAGCCTTATAAGAGACATGTATGATGGTGCAAAAACATGTGTGAGGACTCATGAAGGAACAACAGACTTCTTTGAAGTTAATATTGGGTTACATCAAGGATCAACTTTAAGTCCATACTTATTTATAATGGTGATGGATGAGTTAACAAAACATATTCAAGATGAAGTACCTTGGTGTATATTATTTGCAGATGACATTGTATTAGTGGAGGAGTCTAAGGAAAAAGTTAATAGAAAATTAGAACTATGGAGAGAAACATTAGAAAGCAAAGGCCTCCGACTTAGTAGAACAAAGACAGAATATATGGAATGTAAGTTTGATCATTTGGTTACTTCAGAGGACATAGAAATTAAAATTGGCACACATTGCGTTACCCAAAAGGAAAGTTTTAAATACCTAGGGTCAATTTTTCAGAGTGATGGAAGAATTGATGGAGATGTTACGCATAGAATTAATGCTGGTTGGTTAAAATGGAGAGGAGCATCAGGCATTTTTGTGATAAGAAGATACCATTAAAGTTAAAAGGTAAATATTATAGAGCAGCAATTAGGCCTGCCATGTTTTATGGTTCTGAGTGTTGGGCAGTTAATCATCAACATGTACAAAAGATGTCTGTGACAGAAATGAAGATGTTAAGATGGATGAGTGGTCATACAAGAAAAGACCGTATACATAATGAGGTTATTAGAAACAAATTAGAAGTGGCACCAATAGAGGATAAAATGAGAGAACATCGTTTAAGATGGTTTGGACATATAGAAAGAAGATCAAAAGAAGAACCTATAAGAAGGTTAGAAAAACTAAATTTGGAAAGTATTAAAAGAGGTAGAGGACGACCACAAAAGTGTTGGAAAGAAACAATAAAGAATGATCTAGCTTATTGGGAGTTAACTGCTAACATGACACATGATAGGGATATGTGGAAACAAAGAATCCATGTAGCCGACCCCGTCTAGTATGGGAAAAGGCTTAGTTGTTGTTGTTGTTGTTGTTATTCTAAGACGATGCCAAACACACGGGTTCAAAGTATCCAATGACTTAAAAGATTTGAAGGGTCGACCTTCTAAGAGGTTAGTCTCTTCTTTTCCCACCTCATTCTAAGACGACGCTGGACAGTGGGGTTTAGAGTATCCAATGAGTCGGAAGATTTTAAGGGCAGACATTCTTGTTCCTCTATGTTTTCCTTTTGTCTTTTGTTTTACTTAATCATCTTAAGGGTTATGTAAACCCTAACAGAGGAAGAAGAGAGGTGATAGTGTCTACTTTTCTTCTTTATCCAACAAAGAGACTCAGCCAACTCTGTCCTTCTCTGTGTTTCCTTCTAAATAGAAAGGGCCGACTCCCTTTGTATTGTCTAGAAAAAGAATGATGGTTGCTGCACAACTGATCCATCCATTTTTATCACCTTTGCTTTCCAGATTTTCTTCTCCTGTATATGACAACTACGAGCATAGCTCCAAGCTAACTTAATCTAACTGAGCTCAAGTTGCTCTGGTATAGCTCAAGCCTAACAAATGAAGCTTGATGAGCTCGAGCTGAGAATTTCTTATAGAAACTAAGTCGAGCCTCTACTCAAGCTCAAATACACCCTAGTAAAATCTAAGCTCTGTTTCAATCTTTTTAAAGAGTCATGCAAACTTTCAGTGACCTCTGAAGGTTAAAATCACAGCCCGCTAGTTCATGAGTAAGATCATTACTGTGTGTTTCTATGGAGGAATCTCGTGTGTAACGTGTAACCACCACTCAGGATGAAAAGGATGTGAAGCCATTTCCAGGGGGTCTACAATCCATAAGTAACATGATGATGATGATAAATTACAATGATGATGAACTGAAAAAGAATTAATGATAATATCCTAATGACACACGATTTTACAATACTTGGTTTCACTTGCTGGCATAGTTATACATAACTTTTGAGGATAAGGGTAAGTGCAAATAATATCTTTGAGATTATAAGACCACCTATTGTGGTCACTGACCGGTGAAAGCATGTTGATACACAAGCTATTGAATTACTTGTCTGTCCCTAATCCCTATTGTCTTCTCTAACTAAAATGAGAGAATTTTATAGGGAACAACTTGCAAGAAGATCACATGACGTTCCACAATGTCAGCAACTAGCACTAATAATCCAAAAAAGCACTCCCGTTGAGTTGGTTGTGGAGTTTACTCACTGATGCTTTTAGTAGCTATATAGGAATGCAATTTTTACTGAAAGGAAAAAGAAAGAAAGAACTTTCGCTAGGTGCACTAGAAAGAGAATGTCAAATTTTTTATGCCTTAAGGGCTCGATCGGTGATGTGGCACCCAAACGGAGGTGAAAGTCAGACTGGAATTCATTACGTTTTTGGTTGTAGATTGCTTTTAGACTATGTGATCGGGACAAGAACAAGACCATGCAAGATGACGATTGGGTTTCCTTTTCTGTTAGGGAGATTTATCATTTCATACCTGTAGACAGTAGCTTCAGTAAGAGTTAGTTTAGTTGACATTCAATGCTTTTGGTCTTTGCAAAAATAGGTCTCCACTCAAAAGAATGCCAGACTATGAATTTCCTATCCATTCCGTAAGGGCGATTGAGCATGGAGATATCATGAAAAGAAATTTCAGTTTTCATATCAAATCATATTCAACATTCTAACACCGACAGATGTGTGCCATATACAGAGAATGGCCAGCTTGTATACAGTATATGACATTGTTGATCTAACTAATGTAGCTTCTTTCATTCAATTTAAGGGGTGAGTAGCACAATAAAGTGCGTAATCCACCTCCAAACACGCGCTAGTTTCATAAATCTTTCAATTCTCTAAGAGGGAGATCAGACAATAGGAAGTCCCAGGGAGAGAGAGAGAGAGAGAGAGAGAGAGAGAGAGAGAGAGAGAGAGAGAGAGAGAGAGAGAGAGAGAGAGAGAGAGAGAGAGAGAGAGAGAGAGAGAGAGAGAGAGAGACTAGCCTTTCCAGTGTGGCCTTGGAGTATCCTGCTACAAACGAGATCCGTGGGACCAAATGTGATCGCCGTTTTCCCTTGGGATTTCGCATATCCGGCAACTGTGAAGTCATAAAAAAACCAAAAACATCAAATACCCACAACAGCAAAGGTTCTAAAAACACCAGGAATGAAGAACAAAAACGAAAAAGAGGAGGAGAGAATCGTACTGTCGGTGTCCAAGAGAAGAAGGCGTTTCTGCTTTAATCGTTCCCGGAGACCGTTAACGGCAGCCGTGGCCGCAACGTGCCTCTCTTTCATCTCCGTCACCGACATGATCTCTCCTCCTCCTTCTCCTTCTTCTTCCTTCCCTTCGTTGTGCCGTTCGGGTACTCTCGCTCGCTCACGCGCTCTCGTCTGGTCTCAAGATGGAATTGGTTCCTGAGAGTCAATGACTACATGAACGCGGAAATCATATCGTTGAATTGAAGCCGGCAGGAACAAAAGACTTGCAGAGTCAAGACTCTCTCTCTCTCTCTCTCTCTATATATATATATATATATATATATATATATATATATATATATATATATATTGGGTCAGAACCAAACCCGGTTATGAGCTGGACTCGTGGGCAGATGCCAACTCAAAACTGACAAACAACTAATCATGCTTGTGCTCCATTCCTCTCGGGTTTAGACAATGTCCATACCCAAAAGCTGTGACGAACATGGGTAAAATTAGTGACTCCGAACCCCTGAGTTTGAAGCCAAACTCCAACCCAAAACGATTTGACCCGAGGATAGCTCAAGTTAAGGGTGCCTTTGTAATTGGAATAAATGTTTCATTTAACGAAGAGAAAATATCCTTTTCTTCTTTGAAAGGTATGTGGGGTTAGCACACATACCAATTCTTGGGAGGAGAGGGGAAGAAAATGGAGGAAAGACCTACAAGAAGGGCAGGGCAAGATAAGATTTAAGTAAACCCATCCCAATATATGTATATAATATATATGTATTATATAAAATATATATGTTTATAAGTATTTATATGCATATATAAATATAACTATATACATATAATAAATTTTAATTTAATAATACAAAATATCATGAAAAATATATTGTATTTTTTATGTGTATAATATTAAATGAGTTTTTTTAAAACAAGTTTTGTAGGCTGAACCTGATTGTAACAAAAAAGGTATGGAACTGGTGTGGAGTTGACCTCCAAGACATGTGAGGAGGGGCGGGTGTTGATGGAGTGAAAACCAGCCCCACCGACCCCCACTCCATTGCCATCCCTATACACACCTACCAAATGTATTACTAGAAAAGTTGACGTATACATCATTTTTATACAAGATATGAGAATCAATGGGGGATGATGTTTCTAGGATCTAGTTGGCGTGCAGAAATGACGCAGAACTCGCTCCAACTGGTCCAAGTTCTTGTGATAGAATTTCACTTTAACAAGATGCAGATTTCCCCAACGCGAGTTTGGTTCTTAAGGGGTTGCAAAAACACAATGTCAAAGAATTAGCATGACGAACATGTTGATGGTCCATATAAGATAAAGTTTTTCACAATTCTTATCATATAAAGCGTACTGGATTGCTTCAGTCAGATTTGTCCCTACACAGGCAAAAATACTGGAAAAGGGGCACGAGATATAGGACATCTGAGACACGACAGACGACCACTCGCCGGCATTCAACCTGAATTCAGAGTCGGATTTCTGGCCATTGATCATATTCGGATACAGTTTTCATAGAGTGCATGAAGAATAGTTCGATGCCAACTATGTCTGGTTGAAAATGAAAGTGATAAATTCCAAATTTGATTGAGCCTAACACACATATTTGGAGATTTCTTATTGAACCACCAAGTGCTATTCCACATACTGAAATATTTGCAGTAAAAAAATGCCATTAAAGTTACCCATAGCGTTAGCTCAACGGCAGGCCACTGTTACTGCTGGTGGGGAGTTCGACTCCCAGAGGGTGCATGTGTGGGTGTGGATGGTAGGTTTTAGCCTCCTCTTGTAACAAAAACAAAACCATTAAAGTGGCCTTTAATGTATCTATCAAGATCCTGTTATGCTCTACTATAGTTCATCCCAGTTATGGACTACTTTTACAAGAATCGGTTCTGCTTCAACTTAATCTGGTATACGGGCACAATTTTACAATAGTCAAGTAATATGCGTGATCGTGATGTGCATTAGGTTAGAAGGGGCTGGGTTTGGACCTACGCTGAACCAGGCTCGAACTGGAACTGAGGACCCCATGATTCGGTTCTGTTTCCATGTATCGTGGAACCAAAACTAGTGTTTCCATTATTTCATGGAAACTTCAAATGAAGCCAAAAGCGGAACTGGGCCCCCGAGCTTGGAGGTAGTTGGTTCGGTTATGATTCTAAGTCTTGATAGGACCGGAACCGTTTGTTTGGAACCAAAACCGGCGAAGTCTAAATTATGCGGCATTTTTGCATAAATTAACAGACAAGCTCAAATAGGGTGACACTTGTGAATGATCATCACTACACAAATAAACAATCCCAACCAATGTAGAACTCGTAATCATTCACGAGCTCCGTTATTGTCTACCTAACTCTAGTTTTCAAACACGAAAATAATGGGGATGACAATGGGGCAGGCTCGGATTCTCTTTTTCCGAACAGGTACAAGGTAAAAATGGGAATATATATATGTGTGTGTGTGTGTGTGAAGAGAAAGAAATTAGTACATGTGCACACCGTTATATGCTTAAAAACACTCAAAATTTTCAATCGTTTTTAATTAAAAAATCGACAGTTAAAATTCAAATTTCAAAAGTGGACTTAAAGACTTTAATTGTCGATCTTCTTTATTGGACAGTTGAAATTTTTAAGTATATTAGAGCACGGATGAGTGTGTACATGAACTAAGCTCTCTCTATATATATCCAAAAGCCAAACATGATGAGATTGGGTATTTCGCGTCTCGTTCTAGTCGGACTGGGTTGGGGTTGCACGAGTCTGATTAATATTTGAGCTATTCACGCATAAAATAAATTAATGGGTCACCAAGGCACTCCCAGAGAATCGGTAACACCAAAATAGGGAACTTACTTTTTAATAGCATTTCCACACCCCCGGTATCAAACCCATGACCTTCAACTTGGGGTCGACCCATGTTCCCGGTGAGATACTGCTCTTCGTGCTTTTCAGTAGCACTTAGTGTAAGCACAAGAATATACTTTTTTTGGTATTGTTAGGCAACCATCACTTTACATGTCATAATAACCAATATAAATATTTGATTTCCCTTTTTCTTTTGAGGGAGGAGTTCGGTGGTTGTCATGTTGGCTGATGTCACATGAAAGTGACACAAAAACACTCGCTTTATATATATATATATATATAATAAGCAATAAGCAAATCTCTCTCTCTCTCTCTCTCTCTCTCTCTCTCTCTCTCTCTCTCTATATATATATATATATATATATATATATATATATATATATATATATATATATATATATATATATATAGAGAGAGAGAGAGAGAGAGAGAGAGAGAGATTTGCTTATTTTGTTTACAGGGCCTCATTGATTAGTTTACAAGGCGTAGGTGTGTTACACCCACCTTATCTAGGAATACTAAAGTCTAGAGAGGTGGTTTGCATTCCACGAGATATATCTGGTTTTATCCAATTTATCCAGATAAGCAGTCTGAAGATCCAACCAAGTTCCATGTTGGATGAGTTGACATTTGCCCACCTTATTTAGAAAGATGAAGGATATGTTTTTGGTAGAATAGGGAGGCAGAGCTAGATGCACGACCCCGGTATCGAATGCATAACGTTCAAACTCATGTGTAGGCCTAGTCAGGTGAGTTATTGCTTGTTGTATGATGGACACTGGGTTTATTGTTGTTGTATAATTGGGTTAAGATAGTTCGAATCGGGTTTATGGATGGAATTTGTGTTGGCATAAACTTGTTTGATTTTACCTCAGTTTTAACTCACTAACGTGTATATATATATTAGTCAGGTGAGTTATTGCTCGTTGTATGAAGGACACTGGGTTTATTGTTGTTGTATAATTGGGTTAAGATAGTTCGAATCGGGTTTATGGATGGAATTTGTGTTGGCATAAACTTGTTTGATTTTACCTCAGTTTTAACTCACTAACGTGTATATATATGTATATATATATATATATGTATGTATGTATATATATATGTATGTATGTATGTATATATATGTATGTATATATATATCATGTTGGAAGCATTGGAATTACTCAATAAAATCAACACTCCTGGCTGGCATCGAATCATCTCAAGTAAGAAAACTTCTCAAGGTTGTCGTGGTTCAGCAATAACTTAAAATATAATGTACGGAAAGAGTAATTGGGAGACAACTGAGACATTTAAATAAAAACAAAGTGATTACACTAATAGCGAACCGAAGGTACATGGCCCATGACATGCTTACAACTCTATTTGTAAGGGTCTTATTGAGTACCTATGAAAAGGTGTTTTTTATCACATGTAGATGCCCTAAACTAAGTAGGAAGCCGTCATCGGGTTCCTACTCAAGAACCTAATCACACAATCACAACAAAAAATCACTAGTGAAGATCTTTGCATCACAATCTCTCTCACGTGTATATATATGATTTTACTTCAGTTTTAACATTGTCAACATCAAAATTCTCACGATTTTAACAACTATGGTTGGTAAGGTATATCAAAACTAATTTACACTGAATATCCAGTTGTCTGTAGCACTGCCCATATTGCCTAAAACAAACAAGCACCTAGCAAGACGATGAACATCAACCGAATCTGAATGTAGGTCGGGTCAAGGCTTCCGAGATCCGGCCCACTGACAATCTAAGACAGCCTCCGCATATTCTTCGGTAGGTTCTCTCTCTCTCTCTCTCTCTCTCTCTCTCTCCCCGTCCTCTTACAAATTTTTAAAATTAGATTGCAAGATTCGATTGGGTTCCGTTGCGTCTCTCTCTCTCTCTCTCTCTCTCTCTCTCTCTCTCTCTGTGTGTGTGTGTATGTGTGTGTGTGTGTGAGACGCTCGTGAAGGAAATAATGGTGATGGAAGAGGGCTCTTGCGCTTCCTTGCTGAAATCCGACACCGAGAACTGGCAATTTGATGGGCGGAAGCCAATATCCACTCGTTTTAAGGGGCCGTTTCCGTCGGACAGTGACTCTATTCCGAATCGGCGTTAGGGTTTGATTCAACCCCTCTGTGCTTTTTCCGTCATACTGGAAAGGTGATTATTCCATATTGTTTCAGGCGGTGATAATTATGGACGTTGGCGAAGGAAAAAAACGTTTATAGGGTTTTAATGGTGTAGTTCCGGGGGAAGGAAATGGACAAGGTTTCGTTTCTGCTTTCAGCTAGGGATGCTGTCTGAATTGATATTGCTTCTTCACGATCTTTCTGAAGTTTTTAATTCCGGGTTGTGTTGAAGTTTCTGAAGTTGTTAGTTTTCATGAATTGGTGAAAGGGATAAACCTTTTCTGCCTATGGTGTATGAGTCGACGTGAAACGATGATTCTTTGTGCTGAAGTGTAAGGGGTTAATTCAGGGGCGAGGTGGGAAAGTTAGAGTTTCCGATTCGAGGTTGGGGAAGTGAGGGTTCTCAGCTTGAGTTGTTGGAATTGGTCTTATGTTGTCGGTATGTCGAGTTGAATAGAGGTGTTGTCATGAGGGAAAGCGCTGCCAAAGCCATCCTTCGTGGAGTCCGGGCGCTCGGGCATCTGTCGGTAGAGATCAGGGAAAACGGTAAGCAGTTCATCTTTTTCTGCACTGTTTGTCTCACTCCTTGCTACAGCGACGCCTCTTTGTTTGATCATCTCCATGGAAACCTTCATTCCAGAAGGTATGCCTCTGCCGAAGCTACTCTTATTGGCTCAAACCCTTGGCCTTTCAACGACGGTGTTCTTTTCTTCCATGAACTTGATGGCCAAGAGAAGCAACTAACAAATAAGGGTTCTGATGATCGTAAACGTAATGGACATGATGTGCAGCTTCTGCTAACCAATAATGAAAACGATGGGGATACTTTAAAGCGTTCTCTTAGTAACTCAGACCAGAATTTGAATTTACGTTGTCGAAATTCAAGTTTAAGCAACGGGAATTCACAACTCGCTCTGAATGGTCATCGTGAAAACGTGAAAAAGTTAGGGCATGAAGCTGCAGGCAGCCTTGTGATTCCAGGAGTTTTGCACAAGGAGGAAAGGTCTAATCTATGGGTGCAATTTCTGGGTTTCGGAGATATAAGTGTCAGGGTAACAAGAACTGATACAATTACTAAAATATGGTGCGCTTGGTTAGGTCAAGATAACCTAGATGATGTATATAAGGATGTTGCGGTGCCAGAGTGTGACTTTGCTATTGTTGCTTTCCCTTACTCGGATGATCTTGGGAGAGAGGGGATCGGAACTGACCTAAATACCGTATCTTTATCCCTGGTAGACACTGAGAAGGAAAGCGACACCAGAAGAAAAAGAAAGGTTCCTCCTGTTGGACCGCAGAACTTCCTCACGGACTCTCCTTCAGCTGATTCTGGTGCATCATGTGGTGAAGGTCATGCTGTTTCTGATGGCTACTCTATTGAACTTCCATGTTTACAATCAGGAAATGAGGGCAGTGTGGTTGCAGTATCTAACGGTTGCGAGAATAGGATTCAGGAGATGCGCTTTGTCTCGAACAAGGCTTTGAGGAAGGATTTAAGAAGAAGACAACGGTTGGCATCTGAAAGATTATGTGGTATTTGTCAACAACGGATGCTCCGTGGTAAAGATGTTGCAACTCTTTTGAATAAAGAAACTGGAAATCTTGCATGCAGCAGTAGAAACACACATGGGGTAAATCTATCTTATATGGACCACAATTTTGGTCGTCTTTTTTAGATCTTGTTCTGATTATGGTAACTCTAGGTTCGTGCTGTTCAGATGTATAAATTATAATTTGATTTTCAGGCATTCCACATGTTTCACGTATCATGTCTCATCCACTGGATTCTTTTTTGCGAATCAAGAATATGGTGTAGCTCGAAACCCAAAAACAGAGATCTGGAGGCTGTATCTGAGAAGCAGGTTAAAATTGACAAAGGTCGAGCACGAAGAAGAAATGGGAATTCATCCTGCAGCACATATGTCTTTTCTGTTTTCTGTCCTGAATGCCAGGGTACTGGTATCAAAGTTGAGGATCAGCTAGAAGTTCCAAGGATACCACTTTCTCAGGTTTGTCTGCATCTATTTGTGTATTCGTATTTCTACTTACTTTGCACAACATGGGTATGCTTGATTAGTGAAAATTTCAAATATCCATATCCATCAGCTTTTGTTTCCTATGTTGAGTTTTCACGTTGCAGGTTTTTCTCCAAAGCCGTTTTAAGGACAATGTTTCAAAAGGATCTTCTATGGCTTGAAAATATAAGTGGTGAAGAGGACCAGAAATAATGGCTGTCAATCTTATGTTGTTCATGTTTAGTTCTGAAAAAATAAAATAATGTTTTATTGTTTTTCTGTATCACTTTCTAGACATCATAAATTTTGATTTAAGTGGTCTCTTCCTATCACTAGAGTACAATTTTGCACATCTTCAATTTAGTTAACATGCATTTTTGTGATGCCTCCATGCATCTCTCCTTGTGCTGTTAAAATGTTGACCCTACATATGTAAAAGTTATTTTTCTTAAGGATGCACATGTATCAATTTTAACTTCTAAACTTTTGTGTTTATCAAAATATTTAAATGTATTTCATTATCTGACCTCACTTAGTCTTGGACGATGCTTGGTTTTGGTATTTCGTATATTTTGACTTTTTTGAGTTGAAAGTCCTTCGCTTTGATTCCTAGCTTTGTATCATTCACCCTTCAAGTGCCATTTGCAAATAAAAGACCTAGGTACTTCACATTAAACGTTTTCTTGCATAAACCAAAGTGTAGGGTACGGGCTTGGTGTTGATCCTTGGTGAAAACTTGTATTCATATCAAGGAATTCAGTTATCCTCAGTCCTCTCTGATTTGTAATGAAATATTCTGATATATATATATATATATATATATATATATATATATATATATATATGTATGTATATATCCTTTATGAAGTTGATGTACAGAATATGTACTTACTTTTCTCCTCATGATTATGTCTTGGTGCCATTTCATAGGCTTTTCTAAATCGATAAACATCATGTGTAGGTTTCTCTTTGCTCCAAGTGAATAGCCAGCCTCACGTGGTTTTTTGTTATACTAGATAGTTATCTGAACATTCTTACGGTAACTGTTTCCCATGGTTTCATGGTGCGACTCATTGTAGTTGGTATATTTCTGAATGTATCTCTTCCCCGTTTTCTTCATTCTTCCAGCATTTTCTTATTCTTTAAGATGATACTAAGTAATTTTGTAAATGTTGTATACCCTACCACTAGTAGGCCTCTAAAGTGTTGGAAGGAAACCATAAAACATGATCTTGTTTGTTTGGAGTTAAATGCTGATATTAGACATGAGTGAGCTCAATGATGACGAAAAATGCTTGTAGTTTACCAAGCTTAGTGTGGGAAAAAGCTTGGTTTTGATTTGTGACTCATTAACTTGATACTCATGTTGTTGGCACAGTTGGATGTCTTTTCCGTTCTTGGATATGAGTAGCACTACTCTTACTTTTTCCTCCGAGATCTTGTTTTTTTTGTATTAATATAATTTTCTGACCAAGTAGTGCCTTCTTCTCTCAACTTTTTTCAAGCTTGTAAACTATCTTCCAACTTCATACTTGTAAGTTTTTGTTGTTTTACGGGCCACTTTCACTTTCTTCCTTTGAATGCACTAGTAAATGGCATGGCTTGTATATGATGTTGAGTTGGTAGGGTTGATCACGTTTGGTTCCACTAGAGATGTTGCGGTACTACTTTTATCTCATTGATATCTTCGCTTGCTATGCGTGTGATTTCCTCTTCATTTTTTATGAGAATAAGGCCTTCTGTTTTCTGTTTTATTGTCTTAACCAGCTTGAATTATCCCCTTTACCTATTTTTATATTAAATTTTATTAGCACGTCCTGCAAAGCTTTTGCCTTGGCTTCATCGGCTGTCCTTTTTCTTAAAAATTCTTTCAGGATATTCTCAATTATCATGATCTTTTATTTTGTGTTACACTTAATTAGGCTCTCTTGACTCTAATTTCTTTTGAACTGCTTTACTCCACAGTTAAGGATTATCTTGCTCCTGCTTCTTCCCCTCCTCACTTTTTGAATGTTCAAAATTTGAACAAAGATGTTCTGAACATATCGCAAAATTTTCAGTTATGAAAACCTGAAACAGCCAGATATTTCACAATACAGCAAGAATAATAACCATGGCTTTTAGCTGCTAGATATCTGACCTGATGTCAACTCTTTTGTTTCCAGATGTTTGTCTGCACGATAAAGGCGATCGAGTCTCATAAGGCATGGATGGATTATCCTGAAGTTCTGGATGGTAGATGCTCAACGGGTCTTGATCTTCGAAATTGCTTAAAGGAGGATGTTCAGGTTTGTATCCAAGGTAGTTAAGTCGATGAGTAGTTAAGAAAGCAATAACTTGATAAGAGTTATTGTGTTTGCAGGACATGGTGTTGCCTCTGAAGTTGCTTCACTTTTACCGGTTTGCTGACTGATGCTTATCTTTCTGTGCAATCTATATAAGGAATTATGTAGCATGAGCTAGTTATGTGCTTTGGTAGTTATTCTGTATGTGAATGCCAATGTCCATATTTTTTTTGTTCATATACAAGTTGTCTCATAATGTGGTCATATCACGTAATACGGGCATGTATATTCGGCTTTCTGTAGAGGGCACTGTGATGTCATTACCATTGCATGTGCTGTAACCTCCTTGAACAGTTGTTGATAGATGGGTTGATGCAAAAATTTCAACTGTCGTTTTTCAATTGATTCCAATAATTGGCTGAATGGAGTAAGCATTAAGTGATTAGTTTCTAGAAAGTCCTGTTCCAACTTTGGCTATTCTCGGCATGAATCTTGAACTGATTGTGTGATTTTTTGAATCCTTTATGAAATGTCCTCTGTAGTCACTTTAAAACCAAGTGTTCAAAGTGGTTGGAGATTCAGGTAACCGCATGATTAACTGACAATCCCTGTGGTTTTGTTATGGTTATCAGCTTGGGCAATACTTGGATGTTGGGTGTCTGCCATGATTAACTTGGAATTTTGTGGTTTTGTTATAAAAAAACGAGCGGTACCCAGGGGTGGCAAGTGAACCGAGCTTCTCATAGTTTGGGTGAGTTCAGCAGGTCTCCAACTCTTTTGTATTTTGTTCCTAAGCTCTACCAGCCGAGCACGGTCTGTCTCCTTAAGCAATTCAAGTCAAACATAAATACCATGTATCCGTTGCAATTCAGCTCGTTAAAAATATAATCTTTCTATAACAGTTGTTTTTTAAATTCATATCAATGAATATATGTTATAAACCGACAGAAGGAGCTTTATACATCACTAGCAGTTCATGGGCTGCCTGTTCGTGAACGTCAACTAACGCATACTTCTTGCTGAAGAATCACGAATTGGCCCATAAAATAAACAAGCTGATAAATAGCATAACCAGCCGAGCCACAAACGGCAGACGCCCTCTGTTCGGACCCTGTTTCTTGGGAAGTTTATCTCATTGAGACAAACTAGTTTATCTCATTGAGACAAACTACTTGAAAGATAAAAGTTACCAAATGAGAAGTGGTGTCCAGAAGATGTCATATGAATCCATTAAACATGAAGGAAGGATTCTCTCTCTCACACACACACAAAACGTACTAGCAGTGTAGCCCATGCAGACAGTTCAGATTTTGCATTTTTGAACGCAGAGAAGCACAGAAGCCACGGAGAAACTAATGAGCAGAAGCTGATCTCTGTGAAAAACAACAGCCAAGGAAAACAAATCAGGGAAGTTGCCTTTGTCCTATACATCATTTTCTTTCTTTAACCAACCACGTCCAGGCGATAGACACCTTCCCACTAAGCAAGAAGTGGAAGGCTGAAAACTATAACCTTTTGGGCTGCGGTGACATTGTGGGGAAAAAAATCATGCGCAATCTTGCAGAAACCAAAACTTCCATGCCAGTGTTTCCCTGGTGCCTACAGTGTCACAACCATGAAGCTATACAAGCAAAGAAAAGGAAAAGAAACACAAAACAAAGCTACAAAGTGATAATTTGAGAAACTTTAATTACTGTTTATCTTCTAGATGATGCTAAACTCTGCAGCCATAACAGCATAAATGTGAGTCACTCACTACTCATTGGGTCAGCCTTTGCATTTCTCCTTGGTTGTCGAAAGTCTCTATTAGGAGTGGGGGTGCATACTGTGCTGTTCCTTGATGTTCTTCAGCATCCTGACAGAAAGAAAGGATGATGGTGTCGATCGCCATCTCTACAACCCCAAAGAAAAGTGTTGCGACAACATATCCAAGTACCCAACAGGCCTGCATTAATAATGGAGCTTGTTTATCAAAAGTTACGGAAGGCGTGACATCTGCAAACCGGTCACGTGCAGAACACTGTTTCACTTCGTTTCTTAAGACAGTTAATTGGAATTCTATCAAACCTTTAGGAAGAGTCACAAATGTAACTTACAAGCACAGGAAAAAGAGGTGAGGAGATCTTGTTATGTGCAGATCTGTACTTGTGTGTGTCCAACATGAGAAATGCAAACAGCACAGAAATGAGGCTGACGCATAGCTTCCCAAGAAAGAGAATAACATCTCCAGTGACATTAACTTTCCCTATTCGAAGAATGTTGTTCATGACCAGTCCTGTTGCAACTGCTGAAGCTTTGCAGAAACTTTTACCAGTTATCGCAATCTGTGGAATAAGAAGGGCATTAGCAAGAACCCAAGCGTGATATTTATAGCAAATATAAGTTTAGCTGTTATTGAATAGAGCTTCTCAAATGCAAAAAACTAAACGATGCAACCAACTTGTCATCCATTGTATAACCACCCAAAAATGTCCTGAAAATTCTTACATCCAGCCCCACACTTTTTGAGTAGATTTTTGTGTATAAATTTGTTTATCACCAACTATATACTTCGGAAGTAAAAGAGCATGAATATGGCATCCAATACTCAGAGAAAGAGAATGTGTGAGTGAACAGAAACATGTTATATTACTACTGTTAAGTGGTAAATTGAGCAATTCCAGAAAAGGTTAGAAAGCTAAGAAGTTTGAAAAGTGAAAGCAGTTAAATCCAAGTCTGAAAGGTTAGGGTGATAAAGATGGACACGTGCACAAACACAAATACCTCTCCAAAGAGAAACAGAGATAAAATTCAAGTAGTTTACAGGAGAGAAAATGCAAACAAATATGCAAAGTTATGTCAGACATACCATTATGTAAGCATTACGATTAAAAGATTTGATGGTCCACTGGACACAACCGAGACAGCACTCTGAAGAACAAGACATCATTTTACCGATCCAGCTCACTGCAGCAACATCAGTTAGTTTCAATCTACGGCGTATTGGTTCCAAGATACAACGCACGGATTCAACAATGGACACTGTAAGTGAACCAAGAGCAACAGATCCAAGGCTGTAACGTGCAAGACGCCTCGCTGAAGAAACTACTGGGAGAAATGGAATCTCCTGTACCAGCAAGATGAAAAAGTCCCATGACATAAATACATGATAAATATTGGTTTAGGTATATGTATGCACGTGTTTATATGATGCAACTAGAACATTGGAGTCCACCTAAGAGAATTACTTTATCCTATGCTACCAAATACGCTCTATGCTATCATCTGAAAATATGAGAAATTGCACGAAATAACTGAAGATTCAAGAATTCATATATAAACTCTTCATCAGCAAATCTCACAGGTCTCGTTTACATAAAGGAGTCTTTACATTATCAATAAAATTGATCAATTAATATAACCTACACAAAAAGATCGATCCTATTTCAAAGAAAAAAATGGATCATACAAAAGCAACATAAGAACAAAGGTAAATTCAAATAAGGAAATTGTTCAATTGGAAAGGCATGTCAAAAACTCTGCCCATGTAAGGGATCACCCTTGCATTGCCGGTCCCAAGCCCGGATAAAGGAGGCTTGTGTTAGGCTTCCGACAGCCAGCGTAAAACTTCGTCGGATTTTTATAACATAGATTACAAAAATTATGAGCATTGCTTTGGGGCGTCCCTGTCTAGCGACGTGCTGCAGAGCCCGAATGCAGTAAAAAGTAAGCAAGGGCCACTATATTTTCGCCCGAATGTAGTGAATCAATTACAGAGAGGGTTCCCGCATCATAGGTGTGGGTAAAGAAGTTAGTCCCGCTACATTGCCGCCCGAATGTAGTGGAAATTTTTTAGAGGGTGTCTCCGCATTTTGATTATGGACGGATGCGGGGGGGTAAGGAAGCTAGTCCTAGATAATAAGATTCGTATTAGTTCTTGGAATATCGGAACATTATCGGGTAAGCTAATGGAGGTGGTAGATACTATGATTCGGAGAAAGATTCATATTCTATGTTTACAAGAGACAAAATGGGTTGGAGAAAAAGCAAAGGAGATAGAGGATACAGGTTTTAAATTATGGTACTCAGGTAAAGAAAAGGCTCGAAACGGAGTTGGTATTATCATAAATAAAGATTTAAAGGAGAGTGTAGTAGACATACAATAATATGGTGATCGAATCATGACGTTGAAATTAGTGTTAGGAGCAGAAGTTTTGAATATAGTTTGTACTTACGCACCCCAAGTAGGACTAGAAGATAGTATAAAGACAGTTTTTTGGGAAGAGTTAGATAAGGTGTTTCAAAAGATTCCACAAAGGGAGATGATTTGTTTAGGAGGAGATTTAAATGGACATGTCGGTAAAAAGGCATTAGGATATCAAGGGATTCATGGAAACTTTGGTTTTGGGAATATAAACGAGGAAGGTAGGGAGATTTTAAATTTTGCTATGGCATTTGATCTCTTTATAGTCAATACAATCTTAAAAAAACGAGATGAACATTTAATTACTTATAAGAGTGGCTTATCACAAACACAAATTGATTACTTTATTTATAGAAAGAAAGATAGAGCGTGTTGTAAAGATTGTAAGGTAATTTAAGGAGAAAGCTTAACCACCCAACATCGACTTTTAGTTATGGATTTATAAATAAAAAAATGGACAAAGAAGAAAAGAGCGCTCGAGCTATTCGGACTAAATGGTGGAACCTCAAAAGCGAGAAAGAAGATATATTTAAACAGAAAGTCCTTCAAGGAGATGTTTGGAATTATGTTGGCACACCTTGTGATATGTGGAACAATATGGCTATACATATTAGGAAAGTGGCAAAAGATGTGTTAGGAATCTAAGGGAGGTGTACCGGCACAAAAAGAAGCTTAGTGGTGGAGTGAAGTAGTACAAAATAAAATCAAGGCAAAGAGGGCATGTTACAAATTACATTATGCCAAGAAAACTAGTGAAACTTTAGAAGCTTATAAGAAAGCAAAGAAGGAAGCGAAAAAGGCCGTTAGTGAAGCAAAAGCTAAGATTTGGGAGGACTTATATAAAAAACTCAACTTAAAAGAGGGTGAAAGAGATATTTTTAGGATAGCTAGGGCTAGAGATAAGAAAACTAAAGATCTTAATTCTGTTAGATGCATAAAAGACGAGGATGAAAAAATTCTAGTGGCAAATGATGATATATGAAATAGATGGAAAAACTTTTTTTTATAATCTTTTTAATGAAAATAAAGATGTTAGTATTAGTTTAGGAGATTTAGCCAAGTCAGGAAAGTATATAAACCACAATTTCTACCGACGTATTTAAAAGAATGAAGTCAAAGAGGCTCTTAAACATATTAAGGGTGGTAAATCAGTAGGACCTGATAATATTCCTATAGAAGTTTGGAAAATACTAGGAGAAACAGGAATCACTTGGCTCATAAGACTATTTAATGAAATATGAAAAAACCAAAAGATGCTTGAGGAATGGAGAGCAAGTACACAGCTCCTATAGTGTCCATAGGAGATAGGAGCGACCCCTTTTGGGTAAGGTCTTTAGACTGAACGAAGTGAAGCGACTTTACTAATGGCGTGAGTTGAGCGAAGCGAAATTAACGAAGTGAAGGCGTGAGCTTCACGTAGGTGCGTAGAGCTGAGCGAAGCGAAGAGAAGATCATTTAAGGCTGAACGATAGTGTTATTTTGGAGTTTGGTTGAGCGAAGCGAAATTGACTATGGCCTGAACGAAGTGAAGCGGCAACTTTATAATTGCTGAGCGTAGCGAAGAGCTAAAAGCCTGAATGAAGTGAAGCGCTTTAGCCTGAACTAAGTGAAGCGCTTTAGCTTGAACGAAGTGAAGCGGCAAGGGTAGGTGGCGCCTTACAGTAGTGAGTTGAGTGAGATGGCTTTTGAAAATACCCATATATAAGAACAAGGGAGACATTCAAAATTGTGCGAATTATCGAGGTATCAAGTTAATGAGTCATACTATAAAATTATGGGAAAGAATTATTGAACGTAGGTTAAGACAAGTATCGAGTACAACAGAGAACCAATTTGGATTCATGCCAGGCAGATCTACTATTGAAGCGATTCACCTTTTGAGACGTCTTATGGAACATTTTAGATCAAAAAAGAAAGACCTTCACATGATATTTATTGATCTAGAAAAGGCTTATGATAGGGTACCGAGGGAGGTTCTTTGGAGAACTTTGGAAAAAAGAGGTATCCCATTGACATATATTAACCTTATAAGAGACATGTATGATGGTGCAAAAACATGTGTGAGGACTCATGAAGGAACGACACACTGTTTGAAGTTAATATTGGGTTACATCAAGGATCAACTTTAAGTCCATACTTATTTATAATGGTGATGGATGAGTTAACAAAACATATTCAAGATGAAGTACCTTGGTGTATGTTATTTGCAGATGACATTGTATTAGTGGAGGAGTCTAAGGAAAAAGTTAATAGAAAATTGGAACTATGAAGAGAAACATTAGAAAGCAAAGGCCTCCGACTTAGTAAAACAAAAACAGAATATATGGAATGTAAGTTTGATCATTTGGTTACTTCAGAGGACATGGAAATTAAAATTGGCACACATTAGGGTCAATTTTTCAGAGTGATGGAAAAATTGATGGAGATGTTATGCATAGAATTAATGTTGATTGGTTAAAATGGAGAGGAGCATCAGGTATTCTTTGCGATAAGAAGATACCATTAAAGTTAAAAGGTAAATATTATAGAGCAGCAATTAGGCCTGCCATGTTTTATGGTTATGAGTGTTGGGCAGTTAATCATCAACATGTACAAAAGATGTCTGTGACAGAAATGAAGATGTTGAGATGGATGAGTGGTCATACAAGAAAAGACCATATACATAATGAGGTTATTAGAAACAAATTAGGAGTGGCACCAATAGAGGATAAAATGAGAGAGCATCGTTTAAGATGGTTTGGACATATAGAAAGAAGATCAAAAGAAGAACCTGTAAGAAGGTTAGAAAAACTAAATTTGGAAAGTATTAAAAGAGGTAGAGGATGACCACAAAAGTGTTGGAAAGAAACAATAAAGAATGATCTAGCTTATTGGGAGTTAACTGCTAACATGGCACATGATAGGGATCTGTGGAAACAAAGAGTCCATGTAGCCGACCCCGTCTAGTATGGGAAAAGGCTTAGTTGTTGTTGTTGTTGTTGGAAAGGCATGTCAAAATGGATATTGGATCTCAAATGCATGCTAGCTTTCTCTGCAATATAGTTGCTAAATTGAAGAAGAATCACCTTAAGTTTCATGGTTCTTGATTAATTGGATCTAAGAAGGTTGGACACGTATATGTTGTAAGAGAGAATTAACTCGAATTTTATGTGAATGAGATCTACTATTCAAGCTGGTCAGATACTAACATGACTAATGGAACACCTGGGCCACGAGAAAGAACCTTCACTTGGTTTTTACTGATTTAAGGTAAGGCCTGCCACATGGTACCAAGAAATATTTTTCTGAAAACCTTGGAGGAGAGTGGAGTACCTCTTATACATCAACCTTACAAAGAAATGTACGGTGGAGGAACAACTTATGCTGGAACTCATAAGGAATAGTGACCTCGACTATAATATCGGATTACACCAGGGTTGGCTTTGGTTTCATACCTGTTTGGATGTGGATGAACTAAGAAAGCAATATTCAAGTAAAGCATGTTGACGCATGTTTTCTGCATATTACATTGTCTTAGTGGATGAAAGACAGATAAAACTTTAAGTGTAGAAAGAAGCCTTAGTGCTTTCAACTTAATAGAGAAAATATACAATATATAGGATGCAGGTTCAATATTTTGAACCAAAAAAAGCATGGGAAGTAATTAACAAATGACTAAAACTGTGAAGAGAGATCACAAAGATGAAGGGCTTTTAACTTAATAGAAGACATGCAAAGTAGATCAAATGCAAGTTCAATTTTTTTTACTAAAATAAAAAGTTATAATAGGTAAAAATTGTATCTCCAAGAAAGATCACTTCAAGTGATTGGATATTTGTAGCAAAAAATATAGGAGAATTTATGGAGATACCAAACCTTGAATTAATGCATGTTGGCCAAAAGGAGAGGTGCATCAGGTGTTCTATAACACATAGATACAACTAAAACCCAATGCTTTATTGTGCCTACGTATATACAATTAATTAACTACAGGAATTACATGAGATGTACGGGGCAGAATGAAGATGTTGAGGTGGATGTGTCATCGTCACACAGCAAAGGTCGCATACCCTATGAGGTAATTCGACGAAAAGTTAGTGTACACCAATTTAAGCTAAATTCGGAGATATGCTCAAGCAGTTTGAACATTTGGAAGGCAGCAAGATGGAGCTCCAGTCAGAAGTCTAAGAAATAAACAACTTAAAGCAAGAAGAAGAAGGCCCATAATCGGCATCTTTCTGAAGGAAAGATCTTGCTTTTTTGAGTTAAATGCTAACGTGAGAAGATAGAGGATAACGAGAAGAATCCATATAGGCGACCCCACTTAGCGGGGGCTCAGTGTTGGTTCTGATTTTGGTAATAGGTTCAAACAATGGAAAGATTCACTTTCTTGTTTCTCAATTGAAGATAATTCTTTGGCAAATGTGTCCTCATTAATGTCTGGATCACCTTCAATGGACACGAGCAATTGTTGGAACCATACTTCAGAGATAGTAATCAGTGGTGGGTATATACCAATTCACGATGGAGCTATCCATAAATTCATGACATAAATAAATAGATCTGCGGCTTAATACTGGACAATTTGGTTGTTCGAACATGTGTTTTTTTACGATCTTGAGTCAATCCAGGTGGATTTAACAAGTCTTCTGGTGGTAGAATATGAGAGGCAAGGAATGTTCGATCAGTTTTTGAATCCAAAATATGGTTAAATATGATACAACAAGGATATGATATAGGACGCATTGCATATCCAAGAAAAATAATTTCAAATAGAGGACAAGTGTTCCGACAATATGAAAGGATAGAAACATCAGACATAGAAAGCTAAAACGTAGATGTGCATCAGGCGTTCTCTGGGACAAAAAAGCATTACTCAAATTAAAAGTTGAATATTATAATGCAACTGAATCCATCTTTATCATTTAAGGATGTTCTTACTAGGGATATACGAAAGACTACTAGTCCATAGGATTGTGCTCTTCTATCATAGTTTTTGTAGTTTCAACTTTCAACAATTATTATGCTAGGTATTCTGAATGGCTAGAATGATCGTGATTGAGTTGTGCACAAGTTATTCAAATTAATTTGACAAAATTTTCATTCTTTTTCGAACTCCACTTGAAAAATACATCATGACTTTTCCCCTTATTTTTAGAGACATTTAACTTTTGTGATGTCAAGCATGAATTTTCAATACTTCATTATTCTTGACCTACACAAGGAACACAGTCTTGGGCACACATTTGTGACTAAGGATCTGTGCAGCCGACTGCACTTAGTGTATCAGAATGCTTAGTTTTGGTTGACAATCTTGTGCTTTTAGGAACATGACCTTGCTTGTTGGCAATGCGAATATGACACAAGATGAAATACAATTGTTCATTTACAGCCAACTGCACTTAATGTAGAAGGTTTAGTTTTGGTTTTGTTATTCTGAAATTGGAAGTTCTTTTTGGATGCAATATGGATCATTCATTTACATTTATTTAAAAGTATGACCAAACTATCATCCGGTAAGTGTAAAAATGCAAGATCAGCAATCTGCTTACCAATGTTTCACCACAAGCCCAATAGTACGAAGCAACAGACCCTGCAATTGCTGTTGCGGAACAAGCAATAAAAAATTGAGTTGCCCAGTAGCATCCAAACAAGTGAAAAAGTATAGTTGCTGCAATATGAGGTGTATAGTGAATGCTATAACCGCAGCAACCATCACATTTTACCCTGTTGGATTTCAGGTCATAAGCACAGCAAGTGTTGTTGCAATCATTTTGAAGGATTTGCCCTGAGCTGAACAGATGAAGGGCAGCAGAGAACCAGAACATGTAAAAAATGAATAATATAGTGTACGGTAAAACTGGGAAGATAATCAAAGCTTGAACTTCTCCAATAACCTTGGCAGCAACCTGAACAAAGCTCATAGTTACTACAGGCAAAATGAAATCTATAACACAGTAACTTTCTATGGAAGTAATACTTCAAAACTATGTAAAAACTACCACGGCAGGGAAAAAGTACTTCACTGAAGGTGTTTAAGAGGAATACACAAAAACAACTTCACAAAAAGAATCCAGTTGAAAGTTGAGCTTGTGACATCTTGAAATTGCCCACAACAACCAAGGTTCAACACATGTAAATAATTTTGCAGGGTGAATATGAAAACCTCAACCTTGGTTAGATAAAAGGAAAGCCAAACTGAAATAACTATTTCAGATCAAGTATCAAACAGGTCAAACCACAAAAAATGTATTCAACCATACTTGCCTTTAAAACAGAGGTTGCAATGAGGATGCGGCGGACAATAGCAATTGTGGAAAGAATTGCGAAGATCATTACTGCTGTCATAAGAATAGCAATGGCCCGGAGATGATTGATTTCCTGAATGATACACCAAAAAGTTATAGCATGAAAATGAAAATTAATCCCAACTCAACAAGCGATGCAAGTTTTTAACTTACTCTTCCACTGACTCTGACATATGGGTCAGATTCACCAACCACAACCGAAACAGAGTCGCTCCCAACCCATCCAGCTACAGTAAAAAAAATCGTTAAAATGACAGTTTTGCACCACATGTTTAAAATAAAAAAATAGCAACAACAACAACAACTACGCCTTTTCCCATACTAGATGGGGTCGGCTACATGGATTCTTTGTTTCCACATATCCCTATCGTGTGTCATATTAGCAGTTAACTCACAATAAGCTAGATCATTCTTTATTGTTTCTTTCCAACACTTTTGTGATCGTCCTCTAGCTCTTTTAATACTTTCCAAATTTAGTTTTTCATACCTTCTTATAGGTTCTTCTTTTGATCTTCTTTCTATATGTCCAAACCATCTTAACCGATATTCTCTCATTTTATCCTCTATTGGTGTCACTCCTAATTTGTTTCTAATAACCTCATTATGTACACGGTCTTTTTCTGTATGACCACTCATCCATCATCTTCATTTATGTCACAGACATCTTTTGTACATGTTGATGATTAACTGCCCAACACTCAGAACCATAAAACATGGCAGGCCTAATTGCTGCTCTATAATATTTACCTTTTAACTTTAATGGTATCTTCTTATCACAAAGAATACCTTATGCTCCTCTCCATTTTAACCAACCAGCATTAATTCTATGCGTAACATCTCCATCAATTCTTCCATCACTTTGAAAAATTGACCCTAGGTATTTAAAACTTTCCTTTTGGGGAATGCAATGTGTACCAATTTTAATTTCTATGTCCTCTGAGGTAACCAAATGATCAAACTTATATTCCCATATATTCTGTCTTTGTTCTACTAAGTCGGAGGCCTTTGCTTTCTAATGTTTCTCTCCATAGTTCCAATTTTCTATTAACTTTTTCCTTAGACTCCTCCACTAATACAATGTCATATGCAAATAACATACACCAAGGTACTTCATCTTGAATATGTTTTGTCAACTCATCAATCACCATTATAAATAAGGACTTAAAGTTGATCCTTGATGTAACCCAATATTAACTTCAAAGAAGTCTGTCATTCCTTCATGAGTCCTCACACATGTTTTTGCACCATCATACATGTCTCTTATAAGGTTAACGTATGTCAATGGGATACCTCTTTTTTTCAAAGTTCTCCAAAGAACCTCCCTCGATACTCTATCATAAGCTTTTTCTATATCAATAAATATTATGTGAAGGTCTTTCTTTTTTGCTCTAAAATGTTCCATAAGACGTCTCAAAAGGTGAATCGCTTCAACAGTAGATCTACAAAGGTCTTTCTTTTTTGCTCTAAAATGTTCCATAAGCTACAGAATTTTTTGGAGCGGTAAAGAGCTCGACAAATGATTCAAATGTGCCTGAAAGTTAAAAGACAAGACATTTGCCCTCAGATGACTTCTATTTGCTTTGTTTCATCTTAAACTTTTCTATATACTTACGGCATATAAGAAAGAATTACTGAATTATATCTTCTTTTTCTCGTTCATATTCTGTAGCTAGCAAAGTCAATCAACAAGGTGAGTTTATGTAGCTATACGGTTTGGTGGAATTTACATTCTAATTTATTAAATATTTCAAAATAATCATCCCAGAGATGTTTCTTGTTAGATAATTATCTTTTGGGCTTCGCAGTATTTATTATAGATTAAAAAAATAATACAGATGTATATTTACTTTAGATTTGTACGTAATAGACATTTTCACACTTACTAGCCATACTTTATCTATCCATATGTATCAATCTAATATACCCATCCATATCTGCATGTCCATTATCCACTTATCCCCTTACAAACGTTTAAGGAACAAAAATCTGACAAGTTTTAACGTAGTTCAGAAACCCATGGGGTTGTTCAGACTGCGATCCTGTACACACGTGAGAAGCTTCAATTACCTCCAAGTGATAGCCTAGTGGTTGGTTAATTCAGCGTACTTGCTGAAAGTGAGCTTATGTTGCAAGAATGACCAGTATTCGGTGGAATGGGTTTTGTTTGGGACAAAGCATGGATGACTTGGGTGTGGAATTCACAACTTAGGCCTTCTTACAGGGTGGTTGACTGATAGGGAGTATCTAGAAAGGGATATTCAGCTGGAAAGGAGTATTCTGAAGGCTAGGCTAGCTTAAAATGTTTGGCTGCGAAATGTGTTCAAGGGTTGTTACCACGAGGTAAACCAATGCTGTCAGGAGGCAGCTTTAACACACATCAAGAGCCAATGGTACTTGCAACTTCGTCAGTACAGGTGCTTTCAACCAGAATGTTTGATCTACAACCTTTTTCTCATGCAAAAATGAACTGCATAAAAGCAGCACATTCCAAAAATAACTGTTATTTTGCTGTTTTGAACCCCATATAAATAAAAACTTCGAGATAAACAAAAAAGCACTCCTAATAAATTGCCGGTTAAAAGTTTTGCCACATTAACTGGAGCACAAATTTGAGCATTCATGTCAACTAAGGGACCTCATCAAAGCATCCATTACAGTTCATTAGCTACTCATGCAGATATAACTTTTTACACGTTAATGCTTCTCTTTTCTGTGTACGATCCTCTGAAAATAAACATTAGTTAGTAGATTTGCAAACAAAATTCTCCAAGCATGTTACATGTTTTCTATATGCATAGAAAGGGGCTGAGCGGATTGATGAGTACCTAATATCCTACAAAGAGACTCACCAGAGCCACAAGTAATAAAGGATTGACCATAGGAATGGGGCACAAAATGGCATCTTATGACGTCACTGAGTGAGTTAGATGGTAGTACAAATATTAGAAACCAAAGATATCCGTTCACAAAGATTTGGCTGCATATTAAAAGGAAATGCTTATTGAAATGTCCTGTTTCTAATAACAATGCAATTGCAACAAACAAAATAACCTATCAATCTAGTATCCAAGGGACATAATGGAGGGGAATGAAGAAGAAAAACTTCTAACCTTTTATGTAGAAGAACATTGTGACAGAGATTAAGAGAATGTTAAACAGTATCACAGTCACCCACGTCATTGCAGCAACAAAATGGCGAATCAGTAGCAGCCAGATAACTGACAAAAAGAGAGGCAGTATCCCTCCACAAACAAGCAATACAGGCCACGTCTTTCCAATATCAGCCACATATCTCTGGAGATCAGAAGTACTTTAAATGTATTAAACATAGCTTAAGCAAAATATAGAAGTTGGTAGAGATGAAATAACACAATAAGGCTGAAAGAAACAGTTAAGAGTTATAACAGCTTAGCGCTCTGCTATGGGGCAGAAGCTGATTAAATACTATTATCCATATAAAACACACTTTAAAGTGTAGAATCAATATCTGAAGTCTGAATATCAAAAGTACAATTTAAGACCAAGATGATGCTGTTGCATCCTAAAGGAACCTTCCTAATTATTGTATTTTGTTTTTGAAAAATCTCCGCCCATGTAAGGATCACCCTTGCATGGCTGGTCCCAAGCCCGGATAAAGGAGGAGAGTTGTGTTAGGCTTCCGACAGCCAGCGTAAAACTCTGTCGGACTTATTTACCATGGATTCTACAAATTATGATAGGGCTTTGTGGAAACAAAGAATCTATGTAGCGACCCCATCTAGTATGGGAAAAGGCTTAGTTATTGTTATTGTTGTTTTTCAAAAAGCTGGTATTAGGTAGACAGCAGACACTACCACCCATGGTACCAAACTTGCTAGCTCCTTCAGATTAAAGCTGTTAGCTAAACCACTAACCAGAGGAGGCTTGCTGATTTTAGATTCCCAGAATTTCTGATAGAGGGAGGAGTCCTACATGATTAAAAAGGGAAGCCTCTAGAAACAAAAGTCTGAAACGTTGTTACACAGTTGCCATAAATGTGATAAGCATAAACCCCAGCGATGATAAAAAGTAAAAAATAAAATAAAACTAATCGACTCATAACATATATCAGTTATCATATTACATGCATTTGATCATAAGATATGTTTTGAACATGGATCAATGATTCCTTCAAACACAATTCACTACCTAAATCGCATTGATTCGAGCACCAAAATATGATATTATCGCACCATATCACATTGATACAGTTTATAACATTTATATATAATCTCAAATTTGTATTCCTTTCCATTTCAGTACAAGGAAAATTGAACATTTTCAATCTAACTCAACCACAAGCCAATTCCTTGTGATAAAAGTCGAGAAACCTGTAAGTGGTGGTTAACAGTATAGAACAGTCACTGAGGTATTGACTTTTTCCTTTACATTAGAAGGACAAATCTACAAACAATCATTTGAAGATTCAAATGATTCACCATGAGGTGGCAATAAGACAGAATGAATAAGAAAAAGAATTCAATAATCATCTGAAATAAAATTTTCGTTAGATAGTAAACCTTTAAGACAACTGATGGAGAATTAATCGCGCTGTGAATTGACTTCTCCATTACAACATTCTCATTGATATTTACTCCGCCCATCTGCTTCCATTGTCTCATAGATTCATTTGAAGCACGTGCAATGAACTGACAGTTCCAGAAAACTGAACACCATAAAAAGAATTTATTACTTTCAATTGTTAAAAAGTTTTAATTTTTTAAGCTAAAGAAAATTCATGATACTCCATGTAACTTAAGTACACTTAAAGCTATTGCTGTTTATATGTGATTTAAATTTCATCAAAATCAATAGATACTTCATGCCTTGACCCCCTTGTATTCATTCGGTCTTATGCAAATAGACATCACACTTCTTTATACAGTACTAATGAATTCCAGAGATAGAGATCTGAAATATTACATTTGAAGCACCAATAAATTGAAATGAAATTGTTAGCATCATCTCAAGATAATCATGATGATCCTCGTATCAGGTTTTCTCAAGGAAAATTTTGAAATCAAACAAGTTGAAAACTGAAATATTTTTCAGAAAGCTGGATTTTAATTAATAGGGATAAATGATATCTAGAAAATAAACTAAAGTTTGACAACAAAACGAACTCACAATGCAACAGACGGTAGGTGGACAAGGATAACATTTGCAAGCTGAGTTGTGCTAAAACTGCTAAAAATATACATGCAGGAACCTGAATTCGACTGAAGGTAATGAAATAAGATATCTTTTTCATTGTTATAAACTTCAAATTGATTAAGGTACATTTAAGCAAAAATACTGGAAAAGTAATTCAAACATTCTTCATTGTGAAAAAGTTGTTCTACTCACCATTGATACTGGGGAATACAACAGGGTAACACGGACCCTGAAGCTGCAAAGAACTGTTCCTCATAGAAGGAGTGAGAAACTCAAAGTAATCATAATTTCGATCTATCCATTCATCCGTGCTGAGGCGAATATCTCCCTCAGGATAGTCGCATATCCAATTGAGAGTGTCTTCTGACGGGGTGGGACACTCCATCAGGCAAATGCTGCGTGCATCTGACAGCTTGAACTGTGTCTCACGGAGACCACTCTCGTAGACTTGGTTTGGATTTAACCAGTATCTAACTTCAAGTTCTCGAAGATTTGGGTCTGCATGTTTGTCACCACAGATATTGCCTTTGTAATCAAGACCATAAATGAGCCTGGTCAAATAGAAACATGGAGTTACACTCATACACACATAATATTCATGAGAAAAACATAGTATTTTCAAAAGAAGTTTATTGTATATACACTCCTAAGTCAAATATCAATATTGGAGTTATACACTGTCAAAATTCATGTATAAGAGAAACATATTAGCCTGAAAAGAAGTTACTTCAAATTAAAAGGTTATATTTTAAATGACTGGCTTAAAGCTTTAAACCCTCCATCAACAATTATTTGTGTGGAAACCACTCACTGCAGCCACAACAAATAACCAGCAGCATGTGCATGTTTGTGTTACAGAGAGAGAGATGTGAAGCAACACAATTAGTTGTGAGTGTGCATATCAATGCTCATAACCACATTGTTAAGAAGCAAAAAAATGAACGGGTGTTTCGTGAGTCCTTGTCACAGAACATACTGCAAAGAGTGGGAGTAAGCATTTACAAGGCCAGCAAGTATTTGTGCATGTAGACATGCATATAAAGAATTTCACTTGTCCACATTTTGGGGAGCATTTGTTTTCATGTTATCCAAGATCTTTTTCCAGAGCTAAGAAATCAAGTTCTTTTATCCAAAGAGTGAGAGTATATATCCTTCTATTGTCCTGTTATCTCCTACCATAAATAGATGTCTTTTAAACTGGAGTGAGATAGGACTGTTTCTTCCCCTTGTTTCTTTTAGCGTGGTCAGTTGTTGAATCATTGTAATTTGTATGGGTTGAATACCATATATCAATAGTAGATAGCATGAAGTTGTTTTGGCCACGATGAATTAGTGGAGAAATAGCAAGCCGTAAGGGCTTTAGGGGGATACCATCATTAAAAAATATCAAAATGTATAATTAATTGTGAAAAAGAAAACATAAACTAAAAGCTAATATAATATATCATAAATTTGAAATAAATACAATTATGAAAAAAAAATAAAGTACTTCAGGAAATAACATTAAAGTACAGATGGCAACTCATACCAACCCAACCCCTCCGCTGCATGGGCTGGGTTTTCTGGTCTGAGAACCCGAAACTATTAACTGTTTTTTACATAGGCAATGCAACATTTACTAGATAAACTTAATGTTTATAATGGTCATATGGACCATTATAAACCATAACAAAAGACCCAATATATATGTTGAAGCCCAATTCACGGTTCACCTATTTATAGAGGCTCAACCACTCTACCCCTCCCCCCCCCCCTTTTCAGAAATCTCAAATGCGGGACTAAATTGTTGAATTTGACGAAAATTGAAAGATTGATAGAAGATGGAATCGGTGTGCAGGATCAGCTTGTAGTCGCCGCCACCCCCTTTCTTTTTCTATCTTACACAATACAATCAGCTAGGGTTTTTACCTTTATAACCAGCATTACACTCTAATTTATTACCAAGTGCCATTAATGAAATCTAATTTAAAGGCACATTTATAAACACAACTAAGAACAGAAATTAAACACTAACGACAGCCCTAAGAAAGACAAAATAATACAACAGAAAACAGCAACTAAGAGACAATTAAGAATTCAATCCTTCAACATAAATATACCACGAACAAGTCCAAGACACGTGTTGAGATGTTTAGTCCCATATTTATGACTTTTGAGAACTGAGGGAGGTGAGCCTCTAATAGCTAGGTGAAAATGTGTTAAGCATTCAAATAGATCAAAAGCATCAAGACACGATAGTTTCATTCTGTTTTTATTTGTTATTTATCTGTTGTATTATGTTCTGCTGTATTTTGTTTTTAAAGTTAGTTTTAAATAAGCCTCATTAATGGCATTTAGGTAAATTAGGTTATCATTGTAAAGCTGATATTTAAGAGCGTGAAACCCTATCATCAAAGAGACTTTTTAGTGAGAAAGAAAGAGAATAGGAGCGGCGACTGCACAGAGACAGCCCGCTACTTTGTCATCTTCTCATCTAAGTTGAATCATATATTTATCTATATCACATTGTTCTTCTGTTTACACATGATATCATAGCATTACACGCGCATTACAGGTACGAACTGCATTGAAGAAAGCTGCTACTGAAGTGAATCAACCCGCCGTTGAATGGACAAGGCATAATTTGGCATATAACAGGCCAAATATTTATTTCCGCCAAATTGAATCAAGAATCTGGCATATAACAGGCCAAATATTTGATTTCGTTGAATTGACAAGGCAGAATCTGACACATAACAAGCCAAATATCTGTCTATCTTTACCAAAAAATCAGCCACGTAGAATCTACTGCGTATTAAGGTACAAACTGCATCTGGTGTATGTTAAGCCGGTCTGAACACATATTATCAGATCGATAAAACATATTGTAAGAGGAATATATATTAAAGAATCAGTAAGGCAAGGTACGCGTTTTTTGTTTTGTCCAAACAGTAATATCATATCGTGTGACATCAATTGCCGACTGCATCTTATCTATATCGAGTTGAAGTAACAATTGGTACACTAGCAGCTGGAAATTGCAGAATATTTCCTGTCACAGACAAATACATTCATATTAGTTCACATACTCAACGTATACAAATAATGGAAAGAAGGATGAAAGAGGAACAACAATCAGCTACAAGTGGTAACGAACAGAAACTAGAGCCATTCCAAATCACGAATATTCGTTTGGAACGAAGAAATTACAGAGAATGGGCAAGATCAATTGAGCTTGTTCTACATGCACGTGGAAAACTATAAGTTATTAAACCAAGTCAGCCACAATCATACGAAGATAATACATATTTTGAGCGATGGTCCAAAGATGATGCCTTGGTCAGCTCATAGCTTCTCTAATCAATGAATCAGTCTATAAGTAAAACTTTTATGTATTTAGAATCCGCTGCAGAGATTTGGACAGCAATTGAAGAAGCATTTTCAAGACAAAGCAATATTGCCAAAGAATATGAGATTATTAAGAAAATAAGGAGATATCATCAAGGTAATAGATCAGTTAGTGAGTATTACGGAGAATTACGAAAATTGTGGAATGAACTTTGTAGAAAACAAATGCAGTCACTGTGTAAAAGAGAGAAGAGCAGAAAGTGACATTTGAAAAGTATTTGATTTACTCTAGGAAATCTCACCTGAATATGAATCAATCAAGTTGAATATTCTCAACAAAGAAGATTTGCCATCACTGGAAACAGTATATTCACTCTTATTGAGAGAGGAAGATCGAAAAAACTTAGAAAAAGGAGAACATACTCAAACTGAAAAATAGGCATTTGCGGGTAGAGGTAATATGAATTACCAAAGAGGTAGAGATTAAGTCAGAGGCCGTGGAAGAGGAAGATTTCAGAATTATGAAGATAAAAACAAGCTTCAATGTACTCATTGTGGAAAAAGAAGACACACAGAAAAATATTGCAGAGAAATTATTGGAAAACATGCGGAGTATAAGAACTATGGCAATCATGTGGCTGCTACATCTGAGAAAGAAAAAGCAGAACCAAATCCTACAGATGAAATGGCTAAATTGAAAAGGCAACTTGCAGAAATAGAAAGTCGACTTCGTGATCAACCTTCGACTTCATCACCAAAGATTGAAATGAACCAGCCTACTTCCTACAGTATCAGTGGTAACTTCTCTGGAAAAAATTCTATATATTCGAATTATTGGGTGATTGACTCAGGGGCTACAGATCATATGGTCAGAGATAAGTCTAACTTTAAAGAATACAAAGTTATTCCTACACCTCAATATGTAAAGATGGCAAATGGTTCCTTAATTCCAATGGAAGGAAAAGGAAAATTTGAACGAAAAAATTTTAAACTTAATTCAATGATATACATTCTCAAATTTCTAGTAAATTTACTTGTAAGATCATTGGTTAGAAATATGAATTGCTCAATCACGTTTTCTCCATCTGGTTGTGTTTTTCAGGATATGAGGACGAGAAGTACCTTTCGACGTGATGAATTGAAGAATGGGCTGTATATACTTCCTGGTTCACATCCTACAATACAGAGAAGAGCATTGGTACATGTGTCTAAAATTTGTGAGGTTGTTCCTTTTGTAATCTCAAAAGATTTAGTTATTCAATGTAATGTGTGTCAGAGGGCTAAACATGATAGAGCCTCGTTTCATAGTAGTGATTCTAAGTCAGTTCCATTTGAGTTAATACATTTTCATGTACGGGGTCCATGTGTGATACTTTCTTTGGAAAATTTTAAATACTTTGGTACTTTCATTGATGACTATTTCAGGCTCACATTTGTTTATCTTATGAAATCGAAATCAGAAATATCATCTATTTTCCCTATGGTTCACAGTCTAATTAAGACTCAGTTTGGGTACACCATTAAAATCCTTAGATCTGATAATGGTGGTGAATTTTGTAATTCTACTTTTGAATCATATATTCAAAGTCATGACATTCTTCATCAAACTTCCTGGGTGTACATCCCACAACAAAATGGAGTTGTTGAGAGGAAAAACAGACACATTTTGAAAATCGCACGAACTCTCTTGCTTGAACGTAGTGTTCCAAAATATTTTTGGCCAGAAGCGATACTTCTGGCTGTATATCTCATGAACAGACTTCCTTCTGTGGTCCTTGGTGGAAAATCTCCATTTAACATGAACAAACCTGATGCTAATCCTTTTCACCTTATCCCTAGAGTGTTTGGATGTGTTTTCTATGTTCATGTTCACAGTCAATTTCGAGATAAACTTGATCCAAGAGCCGTCAAATGTGTCTTTATTGGATATTCCTGCAAAAAAAATGGATATGTTTGTTATGACACCAATTCTCATAGGAAATACATCTCCATGGATGTAACATTCTTTGAAACTTCTTCCTTCTTCTACAATTCTACTGACTTGTCAAACTCTACCATCGAAGAGATTGTTCTCCTGATCCACATTACCAGTGATAAGGAGATAAAGATTGCTCTATTGCAGAAAACGATCGACAACATGAAGGAAAGGAGACTAAGTGTATAAAAAGGGAAAGAGGAATATAATTATGCTCAATTCTACAAAACACCACGAACCAAAGGGGAGTACCTACTTCAGATACAATTGAAACATTTTAAGAAGATTTGGATATTCCCATAACTCTTAGAAAAGGAAAAAGATTATGTGGTAAGTATCCAATTTCGAAATTTATTTCTTATGATCAATTATCTCCCAATTATCAGAACTTTGTGTTAAAGGCTGAATTACACCAAATTCGAAAGAATTTTTTTGAAGCTTCTCAGCCTAAGTCACACAGACACTTCTAAGGGGTGGAGTGTCGACCCCGACACTAGTGCGACACCGACACTGTGTCGGTGCGGCATGTCCAAAAAAAAATTGCAAAAAAAGATTTTTTTTTTGTAACTCACGAATAAATGGGTCTGGATAATGAAGATTGATTTGTGTATTACGATGAAATTAGTAGTTTTTTACCATTTATATGTTTTGCTTTAATATAAAGTTGTGTACTTACTATTATAGCTTTATACAATATAAAGCTGCTTGAATGATTTTGGGTGCGAACAATTGGACTCCATATTGTATGCCTTTGCACAGAATAATCTCTATCACCAAACACATTTAAAGACCAGGAACATTGTCAGATCAATAAAACAGAAGAGTATGACATCACTAGTGGATCCTAGCATAAATACTAGTATATGTTATATCCTACAAAAGATCTTGAAACTCTTTGAATCCATAACTTGATATTTTGCAGCTCGTAAAATCACTGTAAGTTTCACATCATTATGAGGGAACTTGCTAATTGATACCTACGTGCACCCAAAATTAGCAAATACTAGTTGTATTATGATTGATTTATGTAGCTTGAATATTATATATAATAATATTATATACCCTAGCCGTGTCACCGCACCCAAAATTTTTGAAATTTGCCGTATCCCACACCCGCACCTGCACCCATGTGACATAGATCTCAGCAGAAACACTGGGTAGAAGCTATGAAATTTGACTATGAAGAAACATATGCTCCCGTAGCTAGATTAGAAGCCATTAGAATGCTACTTGCATATGCATGCATCATGGATTTTAAACTATTTCAAATGGATGTCAAAAGTGCCTTTTTAAATGGTTTTATACAAGAAGAAGTGTATATGGGAACAACCTCCTAGTTTTGAAAATTTTGAACTGCCCAACCATGTTTTTAAATTGAAAAAGGCCTTGTATGGTTTAAAACAAGCTCCTAGAGCTTGGTATGAAAGGTTGAGCAAGTTCTTTTGGAAAATGGCTTTTCTAGAGGAAAGGTTGACACCACTCTTTTCATCAAGCATAAAAGGCACATTCTGACATTATTCTTGTTCAAATATATGTTGATGATATTATATTTGGTGCTACTAATGACTCTCTTTGTAAAGAATTTGCTAATATTATGCAAAGTGAGTTTGAGATGTCCATGATGGTGAGCTCAACTTCTTCTTTCTTAGTCTCCAAATTAAGCAAACAAGGATAAGACTTTCATAAGTCAATCAAAATATTACAAGGAGTTGCTCAAGAAGTTTGGAATGGAAGGTGCAAATGGCTACACCAATGGGCACTTCTTGTTACTTGGACAAGGATGAAAGGAGGTAAATTTGTAGAAATTACAAAATATAGAGGTATGATAGGCTCACTCCTTTATCTTACAAGAAGTAGGCCAGATATTATGTTTAGTGTGTGCATGTGTGCTAGATTTCAAGCAAATCCTAAAGAATCACACCAAAGTGTCATTAAAAGAATCATGAAATATCTAATAGGCACTTCACAAATAGATTATGGTACCCTAAAGGTGCTTCTTCTGTAGCTTAATTGGGTTATTCTGATTTACTGATTTTGCCGGATGCAAAATGGATAGGAAAAGCACTAGTGGGACATGCCACTTGCTTGAAGCTCACTAGTTTCTTGGCATAGCAAGAAACAAAATAGTGTGGCATTGTCTACAAATTAAATTTAATATGTGTAGCTGAAAGTTGTTGTGCTCAAATCCTTTGGATGAAGCAACAACTTCTAGACTATGGTCTTAAGCTTGATCATATCCCTATAAGGTGTGATAATACTAGTGCAATTAATTTGTCCAAAAATCCCATTCTACACTCTAAAACAAAACATATTGAAATAGCTTCATTTTGTTTTTATTTGTTATTTATCTTCTGTATTATGTTCTATTGTATTTTGTTTTTAAAGTTAGTTTTAAATAAACCTCATTAATGGCATTTAAGTAAATTAGGTTATCATTATAAAGCTGATATTTAAGGACGTGAAACCTTATCAGCAAAGAGACTTTTTAGTGAGAAAGAAAGATAACAGGAGCGACGACTGCACAAAGACAACCCGCTACTTTGCCATCTTCTCAGCTAAGTTAAATCTTATATTTATCTGTATCAGATTGTTCTTCTATTTGCACAAAATGGTGGGCTTCAACAAATACATTAAGCCTTTTGAAGGCCCACAAGATCATTAAAGATATTTGAGAAGTGAAGGGGTGTATCCCTTTATAAATAGGTGGGCATTAACACATATGTTGCATCTTTTGACTAAGGCCTACAGTCCGTGCAACCAGATGACATCGACATTATTGTGTGTTGTATATAATCTAGGATTAGATGCATTAAATTTATCATCTAGAGTAAAAGAAAAGTTTTTGAGAGCAGATGTCGGTTGATGCAGGTTGAATTAGGTACAATGGATGCAGGTAGTGAGCCCTAAAACCCGAAAGGTGGTGCGGCTTGGGTTTAGCCATAGGTCTTGTTAGTGTGGGGTAACCTTGGAAGGGGTGCCAACCTGCCCCATTGCCATCCCTAAGATAAAGTGTATATAGAACAACAATAATACAATTAGATTACATAAATAGAAAAAAAAGAAACATACATCATGAACTAGATCTTTTAAGTCAAGACCAATCAAAAGATCCCTGAGAGGATTGCACAAAATACAAAACATAAGCATTACAGTAAGTTAAGCAACTAAAACACATCATCATAGGGTTCATATTTGTTGAGAAACAACCCTAATAATATCAATGACAAATCAAGAAGAAACTACATCGATGGGAAGCAAGGAAGGAGTCGGCATCTCCATGGGCTGCCGCACCCTCCCTCTCTTATTTCTCTCTTGCTTAGCTTTACACAATTACACTTAGGGCATTACCTATACATGCTTCTAACTTGAAAGATGGAAATGTCCCTAATTAGTAAAACTAATGATACTTAGATCTTAATGGATCATATTCTGACCAATGAGATCCGTAAGACCCAATTACAAAAGATAAATGCAGAAACACAAATAGAAATATATAATCTTCAACACGCCTCCTCGAGTTGGATCTTGAATGCTTGAAACACCCAAATTGTTAGCTTTCTTTAATCTATTACCAGCTATTGGTTTTGTAAAAATATCAGTCAATTGGTCTTTAAAACGAACGTGAATGATGTTGAAAATTCCCTGAAAAACTTTTTCTCTAATGAAATGACAATCAACTTTAATATGTTTTGTTCTCACATGGAAGACCGGATTAGATGCCATTTGAAGTCCAATTTTACTATCACTGAAGAAATTAATTTAAATGATCCTCTCAAGGCTAATTTCTTCTAATAGTGATAAAATTCATAAACCCTCACACATACTAAGGGCAATAGCATGATACTCTACTTCAACACTAGATCTGGCTACCACTTATTGTTTCTTACTTTTTCATGAGACAATATTACCTCCTAGGTGTACAATATACCCTGAAGTAGATCTTCAATCATGCACAAAATCAGTCCAATCAATATCTGAATAAATCTTAATACTGAGAGATATTAGGAGAGTAGCATAAACTATAAGTAATAGATGACTTTAGGTATATGATAATATGGAACACCATATTTATGTGGTGTGTAGATGGTGAGTGCATCTATCTACTAACATAACTTACTGCAAAGCTTATATATGGTATTATGATGATAAGATATATAAGTTTCCCAACTAATCTTTGATATCTACCCACATTTTCATAAAGGTTATCAGAGTCTCCAATCGCCCCCTTTCAACTTCGATGGGAACAATACATATACGACAATCTTCTTTTAAGAAATCCAAGAATTATATTTATACTGGCTTAAGAACAGACAACTATTACTTTGAATAATTTCAATGCCCAGAAAATAGTGTAGTTTTCTGAAGTCTTTTAAGTCAAATAGCATGTGCAGCTCTCGCTTTACATTTATAATTCCTTTCACATCATTGCCTGTAATGATAATATTATCACCATATACAGCTAAGAGAATAGTTTTCTCTCCTTGTCTAATGAATAATGTGTGATCACTAGTGCTTCGTTTGAACCTCAGGCTAAGAACACTTTCGCTAAATTTTTCAAATCACGCTCTAGGTGATTGTTTTAAGCTATAAATCGATTTCTTCATCTTGCATACCTTATGTGACTCAGTCTTTAGATGATAATCATGTGGTAAGTCCATATAGATATCCTCAGTAAGATCTCTTTGGAGGAAAGCATTCTTCACATCCAATTGACACAAGTCTCATTTATGATTAACTGTCATACTTAGAAGAATTCTAATAGTATTTAATTTTGTAATTGGTGAAAAGGTTTATGCATAGTCAATTTCATAGGATTGGCTATAACCTTTAACCACCAACCTGGTTTTCTATCTTTTAATACTCCCATATTACACCCATTTGCAGCCAATGGTCTTCCTCTCTGGTGGTAACTTTGTAAGTTCTCAGATTTGATTTTTTTCTAGAGCTTTAATTTCTTTCTTCGTAGAAGCCTTGCAATCTATAACCTGTTTGGCCTCTTCATATGTCCTTGGAATATAAGCATTATCTGCATTCATCACAAACAACTTATATTCTTTGGATAATTATAATAAGATATCATTTTATGAATAGGATATTTCGCTCTTCTTTTTTCATTTCGAAGAGCAATAGGTAAATCATCTGAAATACTACGAGTAATCAAAGTATTAACTTAAGTAATTATAGAAACTGATTCAAGAGCCGTATCTTGGTTGAGGATAGCATTAGGGTTTGGTAGGATTTTTTTTCTCCTCTTCGAATAAGTTTGTCACTTTCTTTCTTCAGGAGATTCAGTTGTCTCTTTATCCTTTTCTTCTCCTAGCAATATCGGTAAGACAATGAAATTGGGAGAATTTGATAACTTACTCCCATCGGCACCAAAGTATTGTAAGTTTTCATGAAATTTAACATATATTATGATATGCTACTTCTTCTGAGGGTCATAACATTTATATCCCTTCTGAATAGAGGAGTATCCCAAGAAAATACACTTAACATCTTTAGTGGTAGAGATTGTAATAAAACATATAGTAGTCACATTATGGATCTTATTCATACTTTATGTCTATTTAGTAGTACTTAATTAAGATTAGGGGTAAATTAATCATTCAAGTTAGATAGTACTTATAAATAGGGTGATTAGGGTTAAGTGTAAGGTTAAGAAAAAGTAGAGAGAGGTAGTACGATAGCCATGAAGAGGGTGTCGAAATTCTGCTATGGTCAGATTGGAGGAATGCCTCCAATCTTCCAATATTTGTAAGTTTTTCTTATTATCTTTCAATGATTTAATATTTATAACATGGTATCAAAGCTTATAATTAGTTTCTTGAGAAAGAAGATCAGTTTTTTATGTGTAAAATTCAAAGACAGTTGATAATCCAAACATCTGCGAGTGAAGAAGAGTCAATTCCTATACTCCAAACAGTCTGTTCTGACCATAGTTATGAAATCTGACTTGATGATATTATCTCTTGTTCCTATTAGCCGTATTTGATCAGTCTCTAAATCCAACAATTGATGGATAATACAACTAGGTTTTGCGGCAACCAGAGGGATTGATGCTGAACTCAACATCGGATATTGTTGCATCAGATTTCTGCAAAAGAACTTTGGCATGTGGCAGTTGGTATTTTTTTTGGTTCCTTGGGGTCTCCCTGCACTCATGAAGGTTGCATCATTCTGAAGGGCAAAACATGTCCCACTTGTTGCTTGTTGTTCAATCTAATATGCTAGGTAAAGCTATTATAAGCCCTATTTTGGCGTGTTGGGATCGGAATATTTCCAACACTAAATCTCATCTTGTTCTTTAGAAATCAAGGTGTAAAAGGAGTAAGCCTCTTGGGTTATAAGTAATACCAACAGCAGTGTTGAAGATTGGACCTTGGTTCAGAAAAAATTGATTGTGAGAAGTTAGTTTACTCGATTTTTTATAAATGGTTGGTAAAGGAAAGGGGTTTGAAAGCCCTTTCATGATATCTGAACATTTCACAAACGAAAAGGTAAAAAAAATTCATATTACAACAACAAAGTTAGATGGCAAAAACTACTTAGAATGGTATAGGTCTGTGTCATGGGTTGTTATAGCAAGAGAGAGATGGGCTCACCTAATGGGGCAAATGTCGAGCCCAGACACACATGATGCACAATACCCTAGTTGGAGAAGAGAAGACGCCTTGATATCATCCTGGTTACTTCAGTCTATAATCCCATCAATAGCAAAAACTGTTATGTTTCATGAATCTACTCATGAAATTTGGTGTGCAGTCTCTAAAACTTATTCCAGAAAAAAGAATGTTGCAAAAGAGTACGAGATATTTAAAAAGATTATAAAATATAAACAAGGAACTCATTTTATTAATGATCATTATGCAGATCTTCAAGGATTATGAAATGAACTTCTTTTCTATACAAATATCAAGTGTTCTTGTTACACTGAAGGAAATGTTGAAATTGAGAAGAAAGTTTTTGATTTATTGTGGGGTGTAAATTTAGAATTTGAGTCAATAAAGATTAACATTTTGGGCAGGAAAGAACTTCCTTCACTTGACACAATATACTCATTATTTATTCGAGAAGATCGCAAAAATCTTTAAAAGAATAGCACTACTGGTACTGAACAACATGCACTTCAAACTAAGGGAAAAAAACTCACATTATCGTGAAAGAGGTGGCCAACAAAATCGCGGACATGGATGTGGTCGTTTCAATCCTGATGAGAATGATAAAATTGTGTGTTCTCATTGTGGTAAATCAAGACATTCTAGAGAAAATTACACCTGATTTTTCTAAAACTCGAAACTACTCTGCCTATGTTGGTGAAAATCTAACGCTTAGTACTGATGGCATTAATTACTTATTAAAAGGATAGAGGCCCTAAAAACAAAATTATGTGAAAATTCTCAACCCTCTTCTTCTCAAGTTGTATTAGCACCAGCACATATTTTGAATGGTAACAAATTTTCTTTCATTTAAAAACTTGGATCAATGTTGTTTGACGCGTATCGTATCGTGTATCATTTTGCTCCATCATGAATGGCTTTTAAGTGTAACTGCCAAATCACTTTATGGAGAAGAAGCCTCGAAGAAACTACTAGTGCACGTGTGATAAAGAAAGTCATGATGAAGATCAGCCAGGAATGCAAAGTTGATGTTGCAGCCATAGATGTTGCTTGAGATGATCAGCCAGGAGGGCTGAATTGATGTTGCAGCCAGAGATGCTATTTGAGATTATCAGCCAGGATGGCTGAGTTGATGTTGCATCCAGAGATGCTGCTTAAGATGATTAGCCAAGAAGGCTAAGTTTATATTGCAGCCAGAGATGCTGCTTGAGATGATCAGTCAGGATGGCTGAGTTGATCTTGCTTGAGATGATTAGCCAAGAAGGCTAAGTTTATATTACAGCCAAAGATGTTGCTTGATATGATCAGCCAGGAAGGCTGAGTTGAAGATGTTACATCCAAAGAAGTTGTTGAAGATTAAACCAGTGATGCAGACATATGAATATTTTTGGCAAGTTTGGAGTTTGAAGTATCGAAGAATGATGTTTAGAGTATTATTGTAATTTTATATAAGGACTGACAGGTTGTATTAGGGTTAGAGTTGTTGTGATTAAGAAAGAGAGAGAGAGGGGGGAGGCTCCATTGGAGGTCCGCCCCCCTCCTCAAATCTCCATTATTACTCTTCTTTTTATCAATATTTTTCTATTGTTTATTATTAGCTGCATTTCTCGGTAATTACATCAATATTGTGACAGCAGTGCAACAATTCAGATGACTTCCAATCCAGTATATCATGAAAGAACCAAACACATAGAAATAAACGGTCACTTCATCAGAGAGAAGATATCAAATCAAGAATTCAAATTGGAGTATCTTAAATTAAAAAAAAAAAAACAGAGGGTTGATTTCCTAACTAAAGTTACTGTTAGCAGACAACTCAAGAATACCTTATCCAAGTTGGGTGTTCTCAATATCTTTCACCCAACTTTAGGAGGAGTGTTAGAGATTGTAATAAAACATATAGTAGTCACGTTATGGGTCTTATTCATACTTTATTTCTATTTAGTAGTACTTAATTAAGATTAGGAGTAAATTAGTCATTCAAGTTAGATAGTACTTACAAATAGGGTGATTAGGGTTAAGTGTAAAGTTAAGAAAAAGTAGAGAGAGGTGGTACGGCAGCCAAGAAGAGCGTGCCAAAGTTCTGCTATGGTCAGATTGGAGGAATGCCTCCAATCTTCCAATATTTGTAAGTTCTTATTACCTTTCAATGATTTAATATTTATAACATCTAGCATTACCAAAAATATCTACAAAACAGGTAATTCAAACACTTTTAATGGTATATGAAATTATTTTGTATTAGGATATAAAGAGTGAAAGGGAGAATCACATGCGGTTTATAAAAAAACAACACTTAAGACAGCTTCACACCAATAACTTTTAGGGACATTATTCTCAATCAATAAGATTCTTACAACTTCCAAAATATGTCTGTTTCCTCTTAGAAACCCCATTTTATTGCACGGAATATGGACGTGATGTTTGGTGTAATATCCCCTGACTCAAAAAATATGAATATAGAGATTGAGACACAAATTTGCCTCCATTATCACAATGGATGATTATGATGGGTAGCTGAAATTGAGTATTAATGACAATACACAAAAAGTATATTTTTCACTTCATCTTTAGTTTTTATGAGGTAGACCATAGTGAATCGAGTGCAATAGTCTATAAAGGAGACAAAATATTTGTGACCCTATAGTGAAGTAGTAGAGCATGACCCTAAACATCAGAATGAATAATTTCAGACAATTTAGAAGTTCTAGTTTCATTCAACGGAAAAGACACAGGAAGATGTTTGGCCTTTTGGCAAGTTCTACATTATAAAATCAAATCACTACAACTAGAAAATGTTGGTAATATCATCCTAATTTTAGAAAGTGGAAGATGTTAAGTCTCTTATGCCATAAGATCAAATCTTCATTCATTTTTCTATAATATAGATAGACTGCATTGATTTTTTGTTGGTCTCCTCAAAGATATAGAGTTCCTTCCTCATGCTACCCTGACCAAAGATCTTCCCCGTCCTCAATTCTTAAAAAATTCAGCAAGTAGAGTTGAATGTTGCAAGACATTTCTTAGGTAAAGCATGGACTGACAACAAATTACCTGAAATGTTGGGAACATATAAAATATTTTTAAGAATCCCAAAATTTGTATCTATACTCCCTTTTCTCGCTATGGGAATGTTGGATCCATCAGCTAATTTGATATCAATCCCCTTCTGAATTGATTGATAATCATCAAAAAATTCTCTCGTGCCAACCATGTGATTAGTCGCCCCTGAATCAACTATTCATATCGTGTAATTAGATGAGAGTGTATTACCCAATACCATAAAAGAGAACAGATAGGCCATGGTAGCTTGAGAATCGACAGTAGAAGAGGTTGATGCATTTTGTCATTCATTTATTTTGACTTTAAGGTCTTTAATTTCTTTCTTCATCTCAGCCAATGAATTCAACATCGTTTTCATATTTTGTTTTTCACTTTGATCACTGAAATAAGCCTTATTTGGTATGGTTTGAAAATAGTTAGGCTTGCCCACGAGTTCTCAACATGTCTCTTTTGTGTGTCTGGTTTTGTCACAGTGAGAACAAGTCACCCTGTCTCTTTTATCATATCTACCTTTGCCTCTGCCTCTGCCTCTGCCACCATATCCACCTCTACTGCGAGTATTTGATGAATTTGCTTCATTCCTGCCCACACATGCAACGATCTCTCGTTGATTTTTTCTTCTTTGTCTAAGTGTTTTTTGTCTTCTTCTCGTAAGAGTAGAGAGTATATTATACTTATAGAAGGAAGTTTGTCTCCGCTGAGGATATTATTTTTAGTTGTCTTATATTGTGAAGAGATATTCCACAAAAGATCAAACACTTTATGTTCTTCAAATTCATCGTTTCGTTCCTTTATATAATTTTGACATTTTATTTTTGAATAAAATTGTAGCTCCTCCCATCAGCCACGAAGTTCAGCATAATACTCACCCACATACCTTTCTCCCTGTTTATATTTTCTAACCTTTCAGTCATGACGATTTCTCTCCATTTCTAGGGCTCAAATATAATTTTTTTTCCTATAATTCACTTTTTGTTTTGCTGAAAATGTTTTTCAGAATCAACCTTTTTTGAAATATAATTGATCTAATTCAAGTTTCTTTGGATTGCGATTAATCCATACTACCCTAATTGCCTCTTCTTCTTAAAATCCACCATAGAAATGTTATAATCTCACTAATTAGGCTTTGATACCATATTGAGAAACAACTCAAATAATATCAATGACAAATCAAGAAGAAACTACATTAATGGGCTGTCGCACCCTCTCTCTCTCTTATTTCTCTCTTGCTTAGCTTTACACGATTACACTTAGGGCATTACTTATAAAGGTTTCTAACTTAAAGAACTAAATGCTCCTTATTAGTAAAACTAATGATACTTAGATCCAAATTGATCACATTCTGATCAAATGAGATCCATAAGATCCAATTACAAAAGATAAATGCAAAAACATAAACACAAATATGAAATCTTCAATAATATTCTTAGGTATCATAACTTGTATTTTTTGCCAAACTATGTTCAGTAGCATGGTGCATCAAAGGTATTGCATTTTCCAAAAACGGGGGTGCTATATATTCTCAATAATTCATCACTAAAACATTATTGACTATTGAATAAAGCGAGTATCACATGCTATACTTCCTAACGTATTTTGAAATGTAAAGGTCATAATTAGGATTTTGACCATTACAACATCAATTATAATTGATGTGACAATTGACAATTACTTGGTTACTTGAACTCCACAACCATAACCAAGCCTAATCTCGCACTAGGTCGGCTATAATGGATTCTTTTGATGCCATATAGTTTGGTATTTTGCCATATTAGCATTTAACTGCACAAAAGCCTTACATCGATTTATTGTTTCCTTTGAACACTTTTATGGGCTTTCTCTCTCTTCTAAACTATTCTTATCTAGCTTCTCACGTTGTACCATATTGTTAAAATTTAATAGAGTTGGGCTAATAGGGCCCATTAGTCTATGTTTGAAATCAGGTCCCAATGGACCTAGGTCACCCGAACTAGGGCCACTTGACACCAAGACCACCTGGGCCATCAGGGTCACTTGGGGGCCAATGACTAGTAAAATAATCATTGGGCCTTCAGCAACAAGCAGCACAATTGTTGGCTTTCACTCTCCTCTATAAATACTTTGCATGTATTAATAACATTCAAGCTCTTTGTGGTTACTTTGTATATATTTGTTTATTTAATAAACTTATTCACAAACTTACATGTTTCTTTATATGGCATCAGAACTAAAGGTGATGTTCGCCTGAATCGGGGAGGCATTCGGTGGTCCAGGTGACGGTGTTGGTGTGTCGGTCAGTATCAGCAACATGTTGCAGTGATTGGCTCTTGGCGGTAGTTCTGGTGTTAGGTCAAGGTCTTGAAAAGGAGAAACACACAGAGAGGAGGGAGAGCTAAGGCACCCAAATAGTGACGATGGGTGGCTATATAGTGGTGGTGAGTGGCGGCGGTGGTGGCCATGCAATGGAGACTCTGACAGGTTAGACAAAAGTAGGCAGTTCCCAAAGCTAACGATTTTTAGGCTTTTCAGTATGAGAAAAAGGGGGCAGCGAGATCAATGGGTGTTTTGGGTGATGGCCGCCAGCGAAAAAAAAGATTTGGACAAACGACTAGGTGGATTCCGGTGGGACTCAACAGGTGGTTGATGGGTTGTCAGTGGCGAGCTAGACAACAAGAGGTTTGACAGAGGCATTGGTGGCATTCGAGAATGGTTGGATGGATTCTGGCGAAGGAGGAAGGATGCACCAGTGGACAAGCGAGGTTCAAGCGGGTCAAGATGGAAACGATCGGTCACTCAAAACTCTCATTTTTCTTCAGATTTTTTAATTTATCAGGATACACAATGAAGTTTATGGATGCCGATGATAGTTATATGAATTAATGGTTGTTGGGAGTTGTCTCTGAGAAGCAGGAGCGAAGCAAACTAATATTTACGAAGAGATGAAGGTTTGTAGAGTTTTTGTTGAAGAGAGAGAGAGAGAGCACCATCGCAGGCTCCCAAAGCATATAATGGAGAACGCTATGTTGCTTTGCTCACAATAGAAAGAGAGGTGTGTGATGGGGATGATCGGTGGCTTCAAGTGTGGCTGGTGTTGGAATGTAGCTAGTGATTTTGGCGAAGGTAGTTGGGGCTAGATGGTGGTGGCAGTTGGTCAAGGTGATGGAGAGGAGCTGAACGATAGGGAGGCGAACGACGACACATTGGATAGTTGGAGAGGTTGATGGAAAACGGTTTGGATGGTTGGGAAGGAGTGGCAAAGGTGGAGCGGTTGGGGTGATGAGCTAAGGCGGTGGCCTCACAATAAGGGAGAGGGAGCTAGTCAGTCGATGTCTTCGAGCTTTGAATAGTGTGGTGACAAATGAGGACTCTTTGCTGCAAAGAGAAGACATGAGAAGGAGAGAGAGAGGGCTTCGGCATAAAGAGACGAGATATGTGTTTATATGGAGTCGAGTCATAGATTCAGTTTTGGATAGACCTATTCTATATTAAATATGTGTTTACTTGGTATTTAGATTTGAGTCCATCCAGGTGTGCACTTTCCAACTTGTTTATTTTTTAATATTTTTTGGATTAATTGTTTGATGTCTAATTTGCAAGAAAATTTGTTTGTTGGACAATAAGTTGCATCTCTTTGTACGATTAAAATCTCCATATTGTGTCTATATGTCACTTTTGTTAGTCTTTTGTTGAAAATGAATTAATGATTGAAGATGCACTTATTGTTATTTGAGAATTAAAACTTGTTTGTTGAATGAATTGAAAAAATGTTTGTTGACAATAAGTTGCATCTACTTGTTTAACTAAGATCCATGTTGTTGGTCTTTTATTAAAGACTTTTGTGATTAAGGTGCTTTATGTTGGTGGTTTTTGTTGGAAATTAATTGATATTTGAAGATGCACTTATTGTTATTTGAGAATTTATGATCTTGATAACTTTAAGGTTGTTTTTTCATGAGATTATGATCTCCGTTTGTTAGCCTTTTGTTGGAGATCTTTGTGATTAAGATGCTTCACGTTGTTGGCCTTTTGGTTGGAGAGTAATCAATATTGAAAAGTATTTATAGTTATCTTGATTAGCTTGTATTTAATAAAATTATTTTAAGAGAATTGTGAGACAAACCTTATGAGACTTTTTGAAAAACATGAAGTTGATCTCTTTGACTTATTTTGATCATTTTAATGGATTGCCTAATTTTTGGAACCATAAAATCACTTTTGAGTTTAAAGGATATTTAAGGGCTTCGAGAATTGTATGTATGAAGGTTTTGAGTTTTGCCTTAAAAAGCTTGTTTGGGTTTTAGTTTATCCTTAAAACTAAGGTTTTGAGCTTAACCTTAAAAAGCTTGTTTAACTTAAAGGTTTTGAACTTTACCTTAAAAAACTTGTTTGGGTTCGAGTTTGTCCTTAAAACTCGAGTTTGATTTTAGCCTTAAAGCTTAGTTGACTTGACAAGTTTTGAGTTTAACCTTAAAAAGCTTGTTTGACTTGATGGTTTGAGCATTACATTAAAAAGTTTATTTGATATACCAAAGTCCCTTTACAATATCAAAAGTTTGTAGTGATTTATGAACCTATAGATAATCATATTTGGATGATATCAATGTTTTCTATCAAATAACTTTCTTGAATTAGAGCAAATCAACTTCATGAACTTATTTGACTCGTTTTTTGTTTGCGTTCTTGATTAGATATCACAAATTGTCTTGTTGGTTTTAGAAATTGAGTGAATGCATGTATTGATACTTCATTGATCTTAATGCAGGATGAAAAACAAATTGATACTTTGATTGCGGAAAGATGTTTCGAAGAAAGTTGTGCCCTCTTATATTCATGTTTTTTGTTTTGTTAGACAAATTTTCGGTATACACATTGTAAGTTTGAGGGGAGTGTTAAAATGTAATAGGGTTGGGCCAATAGGGCCCATAAGTATGTGTTTGAAATCATGTCCCAATGGACTCAGGTCACCCGAGCTAGGGTCACCCGGGTCAGGGCAACTTGGCACTAAGGCCACATAAGCCATCAGGGAGGCCAACCGCTAGCTAGTAAAGGGCTTCAACAACCAGCAACACAATTATTGGCTTTCACTCTTCTCCTCTATAAATATTCCTCGTGTATTCAATAACATTTAAGTCCTTTGTGACTGCTTTGTAAATATATTTGTTCATTCAATAAACTTATTCAGGAACTTACATGTTTCTTTACACATGTTTGGTCACCTTTGTACATGTACGAACTAAGGTGTCTCTTTTGTTTCATCTTATATGGTGTTACCCCAACTTTTTCTTTAATAACCTCTATGGATATGGTCTCACATATAGTAGGAAGTGTCCCTACCTAAATATAGTCTCTACTTAGTTACCTGAACTAATTAACTATAATTGCCTCAGGCCCATGTACAGTAGGCTTTGTCCTTACAATGTGGATTACTGGAAAATTGATTTGTGGAACAAAATTCATGAGCTCTCAAGAGCATCTTATAAGCATGTGAAGAATTTAACTTGACTGAGCTGAAGTTGAATAATGCATTGAAACCAGATCGTGTGGGTCAGACCCAACCATGTAGCTGATGTATTCTACTGGTACAACTGTTGTTTTCCAAGCAAGTTAAGCCAGGTGCAGGTGAGTCGGGTCTCTTATGAGAAGCTATGAGACATATTGAAAGCCAGTCATTCAGCAATTAATGCCAATCTCGTGCATTTTCAGAGCATTGTGATCAACAGTCACAAGACATCTAACTTCAGGTGTCAAGTTCAGATATAATTGATGGGGATCATCTGTTTGCTGCAATAATTTGCAGAACAGGTCACTAATACGCTCTAAGTATCAAAGCCTGATCTTTCAAGATCAGAGAAGATTTAGCAATTTAGAGGTTAGTGCTTCTGCTAACAGGTGAACCCATGAGTTACACACGGATATGAACAAAATCGAAGAAGACGATGCTGATCAAATCATGCGGGAAGATAACCCAAACTAAGTCCAAATGTACAAGTTTCTATATCAGAAATTAACACATCTATTTTCATTAGATCTATGTAGGTCAGGTATTCTCCAGGGTGAAGCTGAAGATAAACATAGAACTAATCCAGAGAATATACATCTTCCACTTGAACTGGACAAGACAACTCAGATTTGTGATATATCTATATAAATCTGAATCATATGCAGTGGATCGTCATCAATTGAGCATGTGAGCTCATTTTGAACATTCTTATTCATCTGATGTCATGATAGGTCACACGTTTACTGCAAATGATAAAAGTGAGTTTATGGTGAGTTACGGAAATTCAGTGATGAAAAGATGCAGAACCGCTGATCTTTTACCAGAATCACTGAAGGATCCAGTTGAGTGACCAAATTGAAGCTTGTGTGTGCAGACATACCAGAACTTCATGCAAACCAGAGCCTCTGTATGGATTCTAGGAAACAAAGTTAATATTTTGGCACCCAATGACACAGATCCTAAACTCATGTTGCAGAAACAAGATATTGCACAGTATCTCTCCTGAGTTTGCTGAATTCGTTTCTAGAAACCCAGTGAAACCGAAGCAGTGGTTTTGGCTGGTTTGTTTGTTTGACTAGAATTTACGTGATTCTGTTGAATTACATAGAAATTTTGGTATGCTCCTGTGCCTTCAACAACTAATGCCCTAGAGTTCAGCTGAGAATTTCTCAGAATTTGCTGGCAAACGTTAGGCCCACTTGTGAAGCCTTACATGAAGCACTTTCTTCTGTTAAATATTAGTGAATATTTGAGCACTCTCGCCCAATTTGGCATCCACCAAAACACCTTACAATAAAACACGATCTTGCTTTTTGGAGATAAATGCTAATACGACACAAGATGAAACTAATGCTTACCAAGAATCCATGTAGTGTGAGAGAATGTTTGATTATTTAGGTATTGGTTTTGGTAGTGCATAATGTGCTTTCCCTTTTAAGCACATTGAAGGGTCAAACAGCTTGACATAGAAATCCATATCAGAGTAAGCCACGCAAAGCCACGACCACCAATGACAAAAATTAACTCTGCAAGTCTTCAACGAAGCCTACTGTCCTATCAACTTACCGATCCCAACAACCTTGTAAATGCTAGTCATTGAGACAAAATGCCTCTACAAGAACAAAGAAAGTAGCAGAGATTCTCTTAGTAGGAATAAAAGGCGACCATTTTATAAGCAATTAAAAGTAAAGGTGTAGACAAGGTACACAAAATGTTTCACCTGAAAAGTGAAAGCAAAGAAAAAGACGATTTGTTTTTCGCCATTATCGGATTAAAAAGAAAAAACGGGAAAACTAAACCAAAGGAGAGCAAGGGCAACTTAAAGGCAAGGTTCAAACAAGAAAGAACCAACTTACTGCCACTACTCAACTCCCCAACCAGCAAATCTTTCGTATAGGACGAGAAACGCATATAATAAGGGCGTGATCCCATCAAGAAAATGAAAACAAAGAAGAGCAAGAAGACGGTTACATGATCGATACCTGAGAGGGTTGCCCTTATCAAAACCAAAGCTAGAATTGACGATCATGGCAACCCAGAAAGCGATGAAGAGGAAGAGGAAGACCAAGTCCCTGCATTTCCTGTTGTGGTTAATGATGCCATTGTTGTGTGGATCAGTGGCGTTGTCAGTATTGGAGCGATGGTGCTCTCCAGATGCATGATACCTCCCTATGATCGCTCCCAGAGGACCTCCCATTTCCTTCTTCTCACTATCAAGGTACCTCCACTAGCTGAGGTTCACACTATTATGGTCTCTTCAAACAACAGGTGGGAGCTCACACTGCCGTTCTTTCTCTCTTCCTTCACAGTGTTGTGTGAAACGAGTCCAGCAGCATCAGAGACAGAGAGAGAGAGAGAGAGAGTAAAGGCGCACCGTCTTTTGAGGGGCAGTGTTGGAATCGACACCCTTCAGCCTGAGATAAAGTAGGAGCCTCGGCATATTTGCTTTTAAGGAACGCAAATGACTAAAAAATAAATACCCACAATCCGCATAACAAGGCGCCGTGTTTCGGAGCCTTGTCTTGGTGGAGTTTTTCTTCTTTTCTCTTGTTCGTGTTACAATCGGGAGGCCGATGCCAGGTATGCAGGCCCTTTGGGTATAGAACTCACCACATTACATAGGATTGATACGTTTACACCTTTTCTACCATATTGCTTGTCTTTTTTTATTTACAAAAATATCCATCCATGTTCAAAAACGACTTCCTTTTCTCTCGAATGAACTCACATACGGTTCATGCTTCCATCCATTCTTAAGGTCATTCTTCACTTGTCATCCCATTTTAGTTACACAATACTCGACCTACAATATTACTAAAAAATAGATTAAAATACATCAAAAGTGTAGATTTGAAAGTAACACAAAAGAGAGAGAATTCACTTGTCATCCCATTTTAGTTACACAATACTCGACCTACAATATTACTAAAAAATAGATTAAAATACATCAAAAGTGTAGATTTGAAAGTAACACAAAAGAGAGAGAAGGAAGAAGAAAAAATCTTATATGTTTAAACGATTTGGAGGGAATTCATCGATTTATCGAGGTTGTTATTGATTTTGTGTTTTTATTTTAATTTTTATTCATTTAATGTATGTTAATTCATTGATTTGGTACTGAAAAAATCAAAGTTTTTTAGTGTCACATGATTGGGAAGCACGTCTGGACGTGTCTCCCATTTGAGGGAGATGCTCCCGTGGCACGTCTCTCACTTTGAGTGTATGGTGTGTCTTACATTTTCAGAGTAGATATAATTCTTAGATCATGAGTAAAAGGTTGTTTTCATTTCATTTAGGAGATGCAACACAGTGTCACATCAAGGATGCTCCCATAGATGACAAAGAGGAGAAGAGAAAATTGGTCTTTCATGTCACGAGGAGGATACATCAATCTTAGATACGGAGATCGAGTTTGCAAACAGTGAGGACGGGAGATGTTCTAATATGTCAGGATTACTTTCGAGTTTTGAAGGTCACGTTGTATATAATATCTGGAAATAACAAGTAATTTAAAACTTTAGTATAAATTTATATTCAATATCAACACTCTCTATTTTAATATATTATATAAATGTATATTTTTAGGCAATGTGAAAAGTGATAAGAGCTTACACACGTTACACTATGAGTAGAGCCTAGCCAATGAAGCAAACGGATGTGAGGCCTAAAAATTGGGTTGGGATTGTAGAGTGAAGTGGGTTGATTGGCCAGGCGAACTTCCCATACGAGGTGATAGATCAAGCATTGCTTATTGCTTTTATCGAGCATTGGCAACTAAACACAAACATCTTTTACATGTCATGGCTTGAGATAACTATGACACTTTATGATTTTCATGAGATACATGGTCTTTCAATGGAGGCCAACTTGTTATCTGAATATAGGAAATGATGGTTAAAAGTAAAGAAGATATTTTGAGTGACATGTTGGGAATGGGCATCGATGAAGTTTTATGTGAGATTAAGTTTGGAGACATTAAGTTTGCGGTGTTTCAAACTAATTTTGTAAGAAAGAGAGCGAGTAACGAAAATTAAGACCTTATATTATTTGTTATATCAGTTAAGGTGCATGCTATATTAGTTGCTAGTAATTCTCTTTCATGTGTGCAATATCGAGTCTTTGTATCTTTTAATTTTTTACTCTCAAAATCTATTGAATATCCATTATGCATAAGAACATCATTAAGCTCTCGGTCGCTTGCATCGATATGCATCACAAAAGGTCTCGTGAAGTCAAGAAGATGTAGCATTGACTCCAGGTAAATTATGGCATTGAGGGCTTCGAAGGACTCCATGCAGTTGGGTATCCACTCCCAAGCACTCCCTTTCTTCAACAACTCTGTTAGAGGGGCTACCATTTTTGAAAATTCTTTGATGAACTTTGTGTAATAGTTATCCCTAGGAAGCTTCGTGACTCACTCACATTTCGAGGAGTTTCCCAACTCTCAATGACACATACCTTCTTGGGGTCCATACGAATTTCGCCTCACAAGAGTGGGATGTTCTTTATGCAATCTCGACTTTAATTGCATGATTGAGAGAATCTTTGCTCCACAAGTCATGTTGGCCGTTTATGAGGGTCACATTGAGGTATGAACCCTGGTTGTTGCGGATTCACGCACATCAAATCCCAAGGTGTGGTGTGGCCAACATCTTAAGTATTTGAAAGAAGTCGTAGTCTAGCACCACTTTAAAATCATCAATGGTGCTAATAATGAAGTCCATGCTATCAGTCCAACACCTGACTTAGACACAGTATGCTTTTGCCACTCCAGTTACTCTATTAGCTTGAATATCGACTATTTTGAGCATTTGATCTAAAGGTTTAAGTTTAAGGCCTAGTGACTTATCCATAGATGTGAAAATAATCGAATGAGAAGCGCTCGTATTTGTGAGTGTGCACACTACAAGTGTCCCGATGCGTGTCTCCATGAAAACCAAACTTCTTCATGACTCTTCACTCACGTGTGTAACACCCAAGAGATGGAAGTTTGCGGCTTGGGTATCACTTATGCTAGCCCCAACCATATCGTCTTAGGCTAGAATGACAACTATCTTTGTCTTCTTAAGGCAAAACCTCATAAGATGTGGGCCTTAACAAATGAAGCAAGTACATGATCCCTTACCCTTCTTGTTATTTTGACTATCATTAGTGGCCTTTAGGCCAATCGGCGCACTCTCTCCCTTAGAGTTCCCGATTGCTCCCTTCTTTTTCTTCTATTTCTTGTTTTTGTTTTTGCCATTTCCTCTCGCCTTTTCTTTCTTTTTTGTGGATTTGTCACCCCATGGTTTGAGGCTCATAGGTCCACAAAGGCATCCACGATTGTGATAGCCTCCATTGCGATCATGTGCTCGCTTCTCCTTAGCTCCACTTGAGTCCAAGTTGAAGATGCTCTTCGAAATAAATAGTTTATCCTCTTCGCTCATGTTTTGGACATTTAGCAATAGAGTATTAAATTCTTCACATACTCGTGAAGTGACCTGCTTGTTCGAGTTACTTGATCAACTCATGGGTCCTTCGATTGCAACTAGTGGGCGTGAATTGTAATCTCATCTCCCTCTTAAAACTCCTCCAAGTAGAAGGTAGAGATGCACCTCCTTCCATGGTGGCTAACTTCCTAGTTCTCCACTACAGTTTTACATCCTCCTTTAAATATAAAGTAGCTATGGGTATTGTGTTCTCTTCAGTGACTTGAGAAACCTCTAGATGCCTCTTCAAGTTCCATAAAAAATTATCAATCAACTTCTTATCCCGAACACATTCCAATGGCGTTGGTTTTATAATTTTAATTCTCAAAGAGGATGAAAGGTTAGGAAGGTGTGCCGTATCACGTGCATTTGCAACCAGGTGATGGCTCGGTTGATGAGCCTCTCTTCCCTAAACTTCTGGCTAGTTCTGTTGCCGTTGCTCCTACCATGAATCGAGCCTTAATGATAGCTTGTCTTGGCTCTCTTGCAGTTTGACTAGAGTTGCTTAGACGCTAGCTAGTTGCTGAAATATCTGAACCATCACAGCCTCTAATGTAGGTCTGCTCGAATACCCTCTTCTTGAGATGCTATCTTTTGTATCTTGTCCATTCCAATTATAATGGATTACAATACTTCTTACAACACTTAGACACTTGGCCAGTGATCCTCTTGATCAGCTAGGCACTCTCACGAGACTGAATACGGACTTACCTGACTCAAACAACTTACTTACAATCTCTTACAAGACCTGAATGTTGTTTTGTCTGCAACAACTATTTCAGTCAACAACAGAAGGTTGGATATTCCGATTATAGAATTGTTACAACCAAATTTTGCTAAGAACTGTCAAGTATAACCTTTATAGTACACACAAATTTTGGTATAAAAATTCCTTGTTTGGTTACAAAAAGTAACTATGCACAAATTTTTTATTTTTTGTTTCTACATTCAAGACAGAACCTGCTACAACTCGACTTTGTAATGACTGGATATGCTTTGATGCTGAATATTTTGCATGAATCAACAACTCTTTATGCTACAAAACGGTGCTTGATTCTTGAACAGTCTATAGAATGTCTGCAATTACTCGCACAAACAAATCGGAGAAAATCTATGTGAGTTTTTTGCACTTCCACAATCGTTCTTCAAGAACGTCAGCTTTGGCTGCATGATCTGAGTTAGATCGTGTTGAATTGAGTACAGATCTATCACTCTTTGATAGATTGTCTACGGATAGAGGTAATAAGCTTATCTCACTCAGATCCGTTGAGAGACATCAAATCTGTCCATCTTTTGGAGAATTTTGCCTGAAATTTTCTGCACTATCTAGATCTAATCTGGATTGCTCCAATCGACCTTCTTGTTGATGAATTGTCTTGACACGAGCCTTTGAATGTTATAATACCAAATTGTCACCAACTCGATCCTAACCTCAATCTAAAGGAGGTTTACCGAATGGTGATGGCAAGTAGAACCCATCATACTTCAACCGACTCACTTTAGGCACGGGAGAAGCTATTGTTAGGAGCTACCTAAATCCGAAGGGAGGTTTCCTCACGTCTTGTCAACCCTCACCACAATGAAGAAGTCTTCTAAGGTTTCCTTGATCTTACACATACACACACATGCTACGATCGTTTCTCAAGAGAAGTTAAGGAAGAAAGAAACACTAAACTTTATTATCAAAGGCAAAATATATAAGAAGCATCAACCAACTAGACACACACAAGATCTCTAGATGTGTTAAGACTTTTACTTACAACTCAATGCCAAGAGTCCCCTTACATGCCTCCCCTAGCTCCCTTTTATAGAGAAGCCTAATCAGTTTCAGTTAGGCTAACTGGATCCAAGTTGTCCCACACTCAACCCTGTAGAACTCACTAGTACTAGATCCTTCTAGCCCCATCCAGTTACAAGTTTATTCTCTTGTTATAAGACTCTAAGCTCAACTAGTTACATGGTTGTACACTAAGGCTATGTACAAAAGAATGCGCATATAAGTGAAGAATGGGCATGCGTTAAGGCATCAAGAGAAGTGGTGTGTGTACCTTTGGAATGGAGTGTGTACTCCTCATGTCACAATCATAACAACTCTCTCTCAATTGAATTTGGACTCATCCTTGAGGCCTTGTGGTATGCATGAAACAAATGTTCATATTTTCAGAGTTGTGCACTGGGAACTCATGAGTCATCATTGACACTCTTTCCTGTCTACCTTACCAGGTACTATGTCTTCTATCATGGCCCTATACCCTCTATCTTGTGCGTTGTTACTACCTGAACTCTAGGTATGCCCTAATATACTAATGGTGGTGGCCTACGTTCAAGCCTATATGGTCCTTGAAGTATTTCTTTAGCTGTGACACATGAAAGACAGGATGTATCTTCAGTCGATCGGGTAACTCTAGCATGTTAGCCCACCCATTGCATCACTCTAAATGGTCTATCATACTTTGGTTTCAGCCACATGTGACTTATCCAGTCATACATGGTATACTACCTCAAACTCAATTGCTCGACAATGTTGGTTGGCGTGCTTCACCATCTTAGCGTGCACACGTTGAAGGGAGATTCTCACCTCTTGGTACAAGATTCACCTCTCATCTCTTTGTACCGGTTCCAAGGGCCTTAAGAGTTGCAATCCCAATCTTAGTTTGAATGAACTATTTCTCATGGATGAACTCTTTTGGAATTATAGATGTATTATATCACTTCCAAGAGAGATACCCAATTCTTTTTACCAGCAGTCATATAGTGGCATAAATACTCCTCAAGTATCGCGTTGCGTATCTGTAGATGTAGAAATTTTACTCCGAAGTCTATGTAGAGACTTGAAATAAGCTTTCACACACTACGTTGTACACGAGCGTGTCAGCTAGTTTTACTTAAACTAGCAAAGTTGTATTTCTTGACTTTAATGGCGATTATGGGGAAGTGAGATCTTTTCGACTTAGGCCTTCTTCAACCGACGCTCAAGGGTTAGCCTAGACGCTTTGAGGATTGGTCTTGATCATATGTGTTTTTGAAATTCACTTTTCGAATCAACTTGACTCAACAAAAAATGTGCACTTGGCCTATGGAAGAAAAATCTCTCTAAGTTCTAAAAAACATAAACTAGTTCTGTTTTAGAACTTGTTTTTGGATTTTTTTAATGGCTTCAAAATCTTAAAAAATCACAAACATTTTACTATGAAAAGAGGATTATATGAAGGTTCAGAAAATATTTTTTATTCTATTTTTGGTATTGTGATAGTCTGCAATTAAATCAGGGAATGACCCTTGCTCAGACGTCTGAAACAGTTCTGTGACAAAAATACAAAGGTTTAAAGAAATGTTTGTATCTCAATGCACAGAGATCCGATCTTTATGAACTTGATCTTGTTAGAAAGTTATAGATGTCAGCTTTCCAATGAAAAAGTTTCAATAAAATTGGTTCACTACGGACAAAGTTATGGAATAATAACCCAAACTTTATTGCACTAAACACAAGTTTTACATACTCAACTATGGATTTACCTGATTTTTCTTAATTTTAATTACGTAGATAAGCAACCCTAAAATTCTTGAAAATTTTATAATTGGTGTGTGCAGATTCGGTGTTTAAAATTTCAGATCATTCGGATAGAGGATAAGGAATTAAAAATAAATCATCAAACGAATGTAGGATGTTCAAAACAGATTTTCAGGTTTAGAAAATATGTGAATGCATCACATCTGAAATTTAAAGATAAATCACAACCATTTGAATATAAATGACTAAAGAAAATGAATTAAAATATATCTATAGCTTAAGCATAGAGGTGATTAGGAGATATAAGGGAATATAATGTATAGAGAGGTAGAAGAAACTTGAAATCAAAAAAGTAATGAGCGTAAATATAACAAAATGAAATGGGCAGCATATCTATTCTATTATATCATGGGGAGAGACAATTGCTCTATTAATATAACCCATTTTGAATTGAATAAGAATAAGAAAGAAAAGATTAAAGAAAGGAGAAGGAGATAGACCTTAAAATGGAGCCCTCCTCGGCACTGATCGTGGAAGAAATGGAGAGGATCGACCTCCCTTTCTTCCTCTCTTGTCTCTCTTTTCCTCTCCCTCTTTTTCTCTCCCTCTCTTTCTTTCCCTCTTGCTGCAACTTTCTCTCTCTCTGTCTCTTAGGCTCTTTCCCCTCTTCCTTTCATGCTGGAAACTAGCCCCCAAGGTGCCTTTTTATAGGTTTTTGGTGGATCTCGAATTGGGTCTTTTGGAGCCCAAATCTTGATACAATCCCTTGGCTGGCCACATGGCTTCATGTGGGCCTCTTAATGGTCCCCTTTGGTCAATGCAAGCCCAGTCCTATGTGGCAAGGTCGACCAAGTGACTCAGTCTAGTATGATGCGGTCAAATGCCTTTAAATATGGTTCAACTAGATTTGATTTGGTATAGCCGATTGGGTGCAAACGAATGTGGCCCGGCTAAGTTCAATTTGGGGCACCCTTTGGTGCCATATTTGATGGAGTCGTGGCTTGGCTTGATACATGTCTTTAATCCTCCTTTAGTCCATGACTTGGTTTAAATCAACTTGTTCGTTATTGCATGTAAATCGAGTCTTTTTCCTTGTTTTGGGCTCTTGATTTGGCCGCCCATCTTATCTTCAACTTCCCTAACCCGTTCGAAACTAGGTCCTTCGTCTTAGTCCACATTTGGTGAATGAGCTCGGCCCTTGCCTTTTTGTTGCCGCTTTGAGATCGGATTGGGATGCTTTGATTCCATTTTGGCCCTAAGATTGTGCCTTCTTTCGGGATCTTCGGTGGGCTTCATCCATATCCTCTTTCAAACTAATACTAATTTCATCTTTGTTTACATTTTTGAAACTTAAAACTTTAAATTTCAAAATCTTTGTTTTTGATATTTTATGAAATTTGTAGGCTATATTTAAATCATGGATTGTTAAAACCAGCCTACTGTTTTGAAACATGCTTGAATATATTTTTGCAAAACATTTTGGGGTGTTTACAATATCTCAATTTGTTCGTTGGTTTGCGGATGTTAGGTTGAAGAGAAGATGACACATGTTTCCATCAGCTTGAACAATTCCATCCAAAACTGATTGGTGAAGTGTGAATCACCATCTTGTAGATACCCAAAAATTTTCTCAAAATAATTTGATCTTTTAGAAATTTTGCCTTTTCAAGAAAAAAATTGCGATTTTGAGTCTTTTAAGGGTTTTAAGATAAAGACACCTTAAATGAACTCATTTCCGTACCAAAATTTTGTAGTAACCTAAAAATAAGGGTAAATTGCACTACTCTAAAAAAAATCCAATTTCGACAAAGAGCCAAAAAAATGATTGTTTTGCCCTCAAGTCAAAATTGACAGCATTGTGCTTTTTCAAATGATTTCATCTAAAGAAATGATGGTTTCAAATAATTTTATTCAAATAAACAAATAGAAATGAGACATTGGGAATCAAACCCATAAAATGTTTGCAAAATATCAAATTTATAAAATTACAAAAACCTTTTGGAGTCAAAACCAAATCAAATTCAAATTCGACCTAAAAAACTCGCCCGATTGAGGATAGTCCTATTTTGACACCCTCCACCCATCAAGGGTTAAAGTGTTTTGAGGCTCCACACCCATCGAAAGGGTTAAAGTGGTTTGACACCCTACACCCAACAAAGGGTTAAAGTGGTTGAAACGGTAAATACCAACTCACGGGGTGAAAGCAGATCGCCCGTGCAAACAAACACTGGGAATGAAACTCAATTGTTTTTAAAAGAAGATTTGAAGATTTTGATAAAACTCGATGATTTCAAATATATTTCAAAATGAAATAGTTTTAAATAATAAAAAAGAAAATATTTGAAACCATAAATAGGGATGAAGCCTAGATCAAATCAAGGAGAGAAACAAATCAAGGATAGAAATAAATCAAGATGGGAGCGAGGATCAAGGCGACAGTTGAGCCAAGCCCGCATAAAGCCAAGGACCTATGAAGAATGGCACCTAGCCGGATTGAAATGAAGACATGAACCAAGCTAAGACTTCATCAAACAGGACATAAGGCTGCCCCATGTTAGATCTAGACGAGTCATATTTGAGTGCATCAAACTGACTATACCAATGCTAACCGACCATGCCCAAGTACACCTAGCCAACCTAACTAGCCTTGGCTGGGCTAACATTGACTAAAGAGGATTACCAAGGGGCCACGTGAAGGCCATGTGGCCAGCCCAAGAGTGGATCACGAGTTGGGCTCCAATGATCCACCCATGTCTAACTCATGAAAGGCTCTAGGCCTCCCCCCTTGAAGCCTATAAAAGGAGCTCTTGGGGGCTCATTTCTAGCATTGGAGGGATTGGAAAGGTATTGGAGGATGTGTAGAGGGAGCCCAAGAAAGAGAGTGAGTGATGTAACAAGAGAGAGAGGAGGAGAGGAAAAGAGAAAGAGAGAGTGAGAGAAGAAGGGAATGGACCCCCTTCCTTGAGCCATCGTCCATTGGAGGCCATTGTAAGTTTAATCGTTCTTCTTTGTTGATCTAAATCTCTCATTCTTCTTATTCAATTCAAAAGGGGTTGTATTAATGGAGCATTAGTCTCCCCTCATAATGTAATAGAGTAGGAATGCTGCCTATTTCATTTCATTGATGCTTATGCCTTCTACATGTTTGTTTTTATCCTTCTCTACCTCTCTATATTCTATATACTCTTATAACTCCTAATCCCCTCTATGCTTAAGCTAAAATATGTATTTTCATTCATTTCCCTTCATTCATGTGTTTTAATTTTGTTGTGGATGCCTCTTAAATTCGGATGGATGCATGGATATATATTTAAAATTGAAACTCTGTTTTTCTGTATCCTATACACATCTATTATTTTATTTTTCATTGCTAAACTGCTGATCCGAATGATCTGAAATTTAAGATACCGAATCTATACAACAATAACACTTATAATAAATTTTTCAAGCATTTTAGGGCAGTGTAGTATCATGAATAAAATAGATAAAGATCGGCTAAATTCAGAGTCAATTCTACATAGTTTGTTTTTCTGCAATAGAAGTTGGGTAATCTTTTCATAACTTTGTTTGCAGTGAGCCAAATTTAATGAAAGTCTCATTGTAAAGCTGATATCCATAGCTTTCTAATAAGACTAAAATCATAAAAATCAGAGCTCTGTGCACCGAGATACAAAGGTTTCTTTAGGCCTTTGTGTTTCTATAATAAAACATTCTAAAACACATGAGCAGTAGTCTTTTTCAGATTTAATTTTATAAATCAACAGCACAAAAACATAAAATAAAAATAGTTCTAAAATCTCCACATTCTGCTCTATATGTTATAAATTGTTCATGAATTTTGGATATCTCTAAGCTACCTAAAAAAATTTGGAAACAAGCTCTAAAAATAAAACCATTTTTTGTTTTTCAGAATTTAAAAATTTTCACTCTCTAAACCAAGTGCATGAATTGCTTTGATTAAAATCGTCTTTGAAAGTGAATTTTGGAAACATACATCCAACACAAACCAATCCTCAAAGCGTCTAGGCTGACTCTTGAGCATCAGTTAATGAAGGACTAATATGAAAAGATCCCACTTAGCCACAATCCTCTCACGAACTCAGACTAGTTTTAGAAACTAGCTGGCATGCTCGCGTAAGAACAAAGTAGATTGAAAAGATTATTTCAAGTATCTACATAGGCTTTGGGGTAAAATTTTTACGTCTACACATCTCTAACGATCTCTTTTGGGATATCAAAATGTTTGATAATGTTTCTTAGGAATAGGTGTGTTGTCTATTTAACACTATATTCTCGTGGTGCCAAGATAAAGACTTCATACTTTGAGAACTGATCTATTACTATTAGGATGGTTTCAAGACTGTCTACTCTAGGCAACCTTGAAATAAAGTCCACGGATACTAATTTCCATGGCCTATATGGTATCGAAAGAGGTTGGAGTAACCTTGTTAGTCATTGATGCTCCACTTTGTTTTATTGGCATGTGGGACATGAACATATGTACTCGGCTACATCTTCCACCATGGAAGGTGAGTAATACTCGCGTGCTAGGAGGACGAATGTGTGATCTATTCCCGAATGTCCTGCGTATTTGGCATCATGCACCTCATGCGTCAACTCACGTCTCAAGCTCACGATGTTTGGGATAAGCAGTTGTTAGTTCTTGGTCTATACCAAGCCCTGTGTATCTCATACCTATTTGTGATCCAGTCATGACTTGCTCTTAGACCTATGTATATGAGGCATCCTCCTCAATGTGTTGCCTAACTTTGTCTAACATCTCTTCGCACAATTGGGTCATGGTGCTAATAATCTCCTCGATGCGCTTTGGACTTAGGACATCAGCCACAACATTCTCTTTGCCTGGCCTATACACCATGTCAAAGTCATATTCTTTAAGAACCTTAAGTTATTGGGCTTGCTTGGGGTTTAGCTTCTTTTGTGTCTTAAAGAAAGTGTTTGCCACATTGTTTGTGATGACTAAAAAGTGTGACCCAAGGAAGTAGTCTCTCCAAATCTATAGGCAATATACGATTACTAGCAATTCTCTTTTGTGTGCAGGGTATTGAGTCTCTGCATCCTTTAGTTTTCTACTCTCAAAGCTATCGAATATTTGTTTTACATTCGAACACCACCAAGCGCTCGGTTGCTTGTATATATGTGTACCACGAAAGGTCTCATGAAGTTAGAGAGATGTAACACTATCTCCTAGTAAATCATGGTCTTGAAGGCCTCAAAGGACTCCACACACTTTGGTGTTCACTCCCAAGCATTCCCTTTCTTCAACAACTCTATGAGAAGGGATTGCTAGTTAGCATTAATAGTTATACATGGGGTGTCTCTATATTACCATATTTGTAGAGAAAACTATGAAAGACATCCTTGCTAGAATCATAATAACTTTGTAGATATACTTATTTGCTTAAGATAATAATGTTTACTATTGTTTCTTGATATATATAGTTCAACTTTTTTTGTTCAAAAATTAACAAGTTATATGTTTTATAGGCATGGATTTATGAGTATTTCTCACCTTTTAGACATGTTATATGACCAGAATGATGGGATGAAAAGGTCGAGTAGATAGATGGATGGGTAATGTGTGTTATAAGTAATCTCCTATTGACCAATTTAGTCAATATCATAAGGAATTGGATTTGATAATAATAAACCAAGTATTTTGAAGCGAGTTGCTTGGTTTGTTAATCTTTTAAATAAATACAACCTTGCATCCTATATATTCTTACATATTATTTTGTACAGTACAGATTGTTGTTCTATAAAATATATGGATTGTAATGCATACAAGTTATCAGGATATTACGGACGCATTCAATGCATAAATGTTGTAGAGTCTTATACGTCAAATAGTGCAGTTCATTAATTTGGCTGGTGTTAAGGCATCCTAGTAGCACCCATAAGACCCTTAATTGCAAAGAGACTTGCAAAGCCACATGTGTATAAGATACATTATAAGCCATGTGATACGACTTGAGAACCTCAATACTCATATTGTTTTGAGCTTAAGTATTTTCTAGTTCAACACTATACTTATACGAGTGTGATGAGATGTACGTGGAGTAGTACGTTTAGAGGATGCATCGATTTATTTTGCAAGATTCTAGTAGTCAATTACATCCTTCTTAGTCTACTCCAACTAGGCAATGTGATATATCATTTTATATAAAGTAAACGAATCATGGTATTTTCAGTAGTAGCATTTTTTAAACTTTAACCCCATATACTAACTTTCCTCTGCTTAGTTTCTTATACAAGTGTATGAGTGTGATATGAGAGATACTTGCAACAATTTCAATACATTCAGAGCTTGTGTCTTGACCATTATCGGGTGATCCTATGTTGTTGGGCTTCATAGAGACATATGAGCATTCATGATCATTCATAGCTTGTGTCATGACCATGAACAAATCTATTGGTTGATACTTGATGATGACGGTGGTGATAATGCGTGACATTTTTTGTTTGAGAATTACATATAGATGTTACTTTATAAAATTAAAAAATTATATATATAAATGATGATTGCAATAAAAGAAATTTAATTTTTTTCTACTAAAGCTTACGTACATGATTGCAATGAAATGTCGTACTTTCTCAAACAACAAAATATATGATTGACATTCATATCCCAAAATCATGTGATCATGTATGTCGTATTTATAAAATTTATTTTAATGGCAGCCAATAGATGATTACTATAGATAACACGTGAAATTTGGTCTGGTATTATAACTCTCTGATACACCTCAATACCTAAACATAATTCTTTTCTTTTTTCATACTCATAAAAGCGAAAGTTATAGAGAATTTTTCGAGTTTGTTGTAAACTCGCCAACATCAAAGAAAGTCATCTTATACTTGCAAGAAATATAAAAAATATATAATCGTTAATGACAATAATTTAGGGTAAACATTATTATACAACAATAAGACACTTACATGTTTGTCTTGCATGTGTTGTCAAAATCTAATCTCATAGAGATGTATGAAGTAGATGTACGAAACGAGTATATGCAAATATAATATCACTCATAGCATCCGTATTAAGGATTTTACGATGCCATATATGATAATGATTAATATACAAATCATGCAATAGTTGTTGTAAAACACTTTGAGAATCACGATCTTCCTTCCTCATTTTCATTCTTGCATTATAAATATGCTTTATCGTACTCATATTTTTCATTTCCACCCACTTCAAATGCGTCAAAATATTATGTGGTTTGCAATGACTTTGTGTGAGGTCTTTTTGTTACACTATAATGAGAGTTACTCAATCTCTCCACAAAACCATGTTCTTCGATATACAACCCTAAAGGGTGGTTATATGTCCCATTCACTAAATGAAACTTTCAATAACCATCCACTCCACCATCTCCTCTTAATAATAGGGACAATCAACCTTTTTAGTGCTCGTCCACCTAGTACTTTCAATATCAATATTTTAATTTTGTCTATACTTATTACTCTTTTCACACCCAAACTATGCATTGCTTATTATGCTTTCATTCTTCAAATGATTAATAATTGTAACAATGTTATGCTTCCTCCCAACTAGTCTTACATAATCAATAAGTTCATTACAATTCCTAAATATATCATTCATCACAAACACAAAAGAATATTCTAGCTCATCACCCTCACAATAAACAAATTCATCCTCTACCTCTATTGCTAACTAGTTAACAAATACATCATTCGGTGCACTGAAATCATTGTCACACTTCTTAGTCATTGTATGATAAGTATGTTGATCAATCATTGTATTTTCTAAATCACTTCGTGCTTCTGTTCGACTTGTTTGCTATTCTATAATAAAAGCATAGATATCAAATTTCAAGAAAAACAGTATTCGATTGAAGAAGACGCAAGACATATGCATCTCCATCTTCAAGAGAGATGTGGTCCAGGCACCCGTTTCAATTTTACTTAAAATTGAAAATCATCTTCAAACATTTGAAATTTGAAAAATTTCAAGGAAAGCAACAAAGATACAATGATATTAGTAAAAACCAACCTTTCCAATTCAAGAAAAAACCCAAAATTGAGCATATCGATTGTCTCTTCGATTTTCTTTTTTCATTCTTCTTGTTTCTTGATTTGTTTGATTCCAACTAGGTTTGTAAGCAACTAATCGATGATAGTTAGTTGCTTAAGCATATATCATTTATCAATGAACAAAAATCAGATGAAAATCGATCGTCGGAGTAGGAGGCAAAAATTGTTGGAACTTACCATGGATAGGAGAGAGAAAATGTTATGAAGTATTTTGGATATTTACAAAAATTAGAGTAGTAAAATAGGTATGCATATAGTAATGCCCATTGTGCCTTTCTCTTCACTTTGTTAGTTTCAGTCCCATAACACAGTGTCAGGGCACCAAGCAAGCGACAGCCAGTATAACTGATAAATAAGCCGAAAGAATAAAAAGACCCGAGTGTATTGCTCGGCTCCTTCTCTATGTTAACGAACCGATCTAGACGATTCATCAGTCTTTGTCCAAACATGTTTATAGATGGCTCCTTATCCTTTTACAAACCGCAGAGAACCCAGTTGAGATAGAGGTTTTCTTAAATACGACAAATAAGTATCCGTTTGGTCTTCCTTTATGAAAAGTTAATGCGGGCAATTCATGTACAATTAGATAGACTAATATTACTATATCTTAGGCTATCATTTAGATAAAAAATTTAAAATGTCATTTAATGAGTTCTCATGAACAGAATGGAGCTGAATGTACCATGTTCTTGTTCACCTGATATGGTTTAAAGAAACCAACATGAATGAGTCATGTACGAGAAGAGCCCAGCGCATGTAGGAGCTAATTTGGTGTCCTATGTAGGAGCTAATTTGTAAGTGGGCTCCCTACCTTATTGGGGGTGATCCAGTATCCAGTTCACACATTGGGAGGATGGTTTTTCTAAAGCTACTGTCTTTGAATGTTCTGGAGTACGCCACGGCTAAGGGAAGAGGGTGGGCTTTACCCTCTTTCGGCAATTGATAGTCAACTCCTTGAAGGGTTTGTGCATTTATCATCCGAGAGAGAGAGAGAGAGAGAGAGAGAGAGAGAGAGAGAGAGATGGGTGGTTCTGTAAAGGATTTGAGATCGAAGGCAGAACTGGACAGCGCCCTGAGAGAAGGACAACCCATCATCATCCTCCATTTCTGGGCATCATGGTGCCAGGCTTCCAAGCAGATGGATGGAGTTTTTGCTCATCTCTCCACAGACTTCCCTCATGCTCGTTTCTACAGGGTCTCTCTCTCAACCCTTTCTGGGTTCTCATCCTCTCATATCATCCGTTGTATTCCGACTTCTTTTCTGATTAGCTTTCCTAGTTCTGTTGTCGTTTTCCATTTGGTTTGACGCACGCAGACTCACGCTTTGAACTTGGGTTGCTTTCAGGTTGAAGCAGAAGAGCAGCCGGAAATTTCAGAGGCGTATTCGGTTTCCGCTGTGCCTTATTTCGTCTTTTGTAAGGTTGCTTGTAAATTTTTGAACTACGGTTGTTGCTAAACTTTTAGGTCGATGGTTACTAGCGGTATAGGATTTATCATTCCTGTCTAGATGGTACCAAGGTTGTTGATCATCACGATGACCGGGATGGTTAGCAAACAGATGCCCTTAGCACGGACGCTTAGCACCTTCGTGCACACTTTATCATCATGTGTCCTTTGCAAACGTGCATGATCTTCTTAATGTTATCTCCATAAGTTGTACTGGATTCAGTGAGATTGAAATCCCGTACTTGTATATTCCTAGTTCCAGGCCTCATTTAGGAACTGGTTATCCTAGACTCATCTATGTAGAAAGAGGGATCCTCATTTAGACAATTCTTTTATGTGAATTGACACTTGCCCTGTACTTGGTCTCAGAGGTAAAACGGTTTTCCCCTTCTTCTATAAATACGTCTCATTGCCGGTAAACACAGTGCGTCTGTACACATCTAACATTGGATGTAGTACAATAGGTGCATGAGCATATCACTTTTGATTGCATTGCATATGATTTTTCTATAGCTACTTCAAATATTGATCCATTTGTATCAGTTAATGGATGCATTTTAGAACCTTCTCAACAATTTAATATTTTGGCACATGTTTCAAGCTAAGATTTGGGAGGACTTATATAAAAAACTCAACTCAAAAGAGGGTGAAAGAGATATTTTTAGGATAGCTAGGGCTAGAGATAAGAAAACTAAAGATCTTAATTATGTTAGATGCATAAAAGACAAGGATGAAAAAATTCTAGTGGCAAATGATGATATAAGAAATAGATGAAAAAACTATTTTTATAATCTTTTTAATGAAAATAAAGATGTTAGTATTAGTTTAGGAGATTTAGCCAAGTCAGAAAAGTATATAAACCACAATTTCTACCGACGTATTCAAAAGAATGAAGTCAAAGAGGCTCTTAAACATATGAAGGGTGGTAAATCGGTAGGACCGGATAATATTCCTATAGAAGTTTGGAAAATACTAGGAGAAATAGGAATCACTTGGCTCACAAGACTATTTAATGAAATATGGAAAAACCAAAAGATGCCCGAGGAATGGAGAGCAAGTACACTTATACCCATATATAAGAACAAGGGAGACATTCAAAATTGTGCGAATTATCGAGGTATCAAGTTAATGAGTCATACTATGAAATTATGGGAAAGAATTATCGAACGTAGGTTAAGACAAGTATCAAGTACAACAGAGAACCAATTTGGGTTCATGCCAGGCATATCTACTATTGAAGCGATTCACCTTTTGAGATGTCTTATGGAACATTTTAGAGCAAAAAAGAAAGACCTTCACATGATATTTATTGATCTAGAAAAAACTTATGATAGGGTACCGAGGGAGGTTCTTTGGAGAACTTTGGAAAAAAGAGGTATCCCATTGACATATATTAACCTTATAAGAGACATGTATGATGGTGCAAAAACATGTGTGAGGACTCATGAAGGAATGACAGACTTCTTTGAAGTTAATATTGGGTTACATCAAGGATCAACTTTAAGTCCATACTTATTTATAATGGTGATGGATGAGTTAACAAAACATATTCAAGATGAAGTACCTTGGTGTATGTTATTTGCAGATGACATTGTATTAGTGGAGGAGTCTAAGGAAAAAGTTAATAGAAAATTGGAACTATGGAGAGAAACATTAGAAAGCAAAGGCCTCCGACTTAGTAGAACAAAGACAGAATATATGGAATGCAAGTTTGATCATTTGGTTACTTTAGAGGACATAGAAATTAAAATTGGCACATATTTGAATTCCTCAGAAGGAAAGTTTTAAATACCTAGGGTCAATTTTTCAGAGTGATGGAAGAATTGATGGAGATGTTATGCATAGAATTAATGCAGGTTGGTTAAAATGTAGAGGAGCATTAGGTATTCTTTGTGATAAGAAAATACCATTAAAATTAAAAGGTAAATATTATAGAGTAGCAATTAGGCCTGCCATGTTTTATGGTTCTGAGTGTAACATGTACAAAAGATGTTTGTGACAGAAATGAAGATGTTGAGATGGATGAGTAGTCATACAAGAAAAGACATTATACATAATGAGGTTATTAGAAACAAAGTAGGAGTGGCACCAATAGAGGATAAAATGAGAGAACATCGTTTAAGATGGTTTGGACATATAGAAAGAAGATCAAAAGAAGAACCTGTAAGTAGGTTAGAAAAACTAAATTTGGAAAGTATTAAAAGAGGTAGAGGACGACCACAAAAGTGTTGGAAAGAAACAATAAAGAACGATCTAGCTTATTGGGAGTTAACTGCTAACATGGCACAAGATAGGGATCTGTGGAAACAAAGAGTCCATGTAGCCGACCCCGTCTAGTATGGGAAAAGGCTTAGTTGTTGTTTGTTGTTGTTGTTGTATGTTTCAAGTGAGAAGCTTGATAGGTAAAAGTACTTAGTTACGGTAAAGGATGGGAATTTCAGTGTTTCACTAAGACTTGTCTCACTCTGTATGCACAATTGACTTGTCTCACTCTGTACGCACAATCAACTTCTCTTCACCTTCCAGTAAATGTGTATTCAATGTAACACGTGTTCAATTTGATTTATGATCTTCCATGCCTACACTTGAAATAAATCTTTCCCATCTCCATCCTTATTCAATGCAATTCTATCCCAAAATATCTGTAGGGCCCATGTTCTTTAGAGTGAAATCTTAACTTCCTTCATGTCCATTCTTTGTAATGCATTTCTATTGAAGGAATATCTGAAGGGCGCATATTCTCTGGAGCAAACTCTCTTGTTTACTTGTTGCTTAACCGCCATTATGTCCTGTTTCCACTATTGCAATATCATCCACTTGCATCATGATGGTAATTCAACCTTTTGTCTATGTTATCAATAACCGATAGAGGAAAGTTGGCAATGGTTTCAAAGAAACATTTGCTGGATATAATGGGCATATAGCATATTCAGTGATATAAAAGCAAAAAAATATAAAATGATTTCTAAAAAGAAAAGAAAGAAATAGACATATGGATACCATATTCACATGCACACACATTTGATGTTGATGGTATCATGAATATAGATGATACTATGTATTAATTTCATGTAGTCTTATTAAAAAATAAGAATATCAATGCTTATTGTCTAATATAGTATGCATACAATAGTAAACTAGATTACGATATTCATGAAATGACACAAACGGTAACCAACGATCAGAGGATGTAAATTTTTTAATAAAAAACTATCCTTGTATATATATGTACCACTTGGCTCTAGATAATAAGATTAGTATTGATACTTGGAATATCGGAATATTGATCGGCAAGTTAATGGAGGTGATAGATACTATGATTCGGAGAAAGATTCACATTTTATGTTTACAAGAGACAAAGTGAGTTGGAGAAAAAACAAAGGAGATTGGGAATACAAGTTTTAAATTATGGTACTTAGGAAAGGAAAAAGGGCTCGAAATGGAGTTGGTATTATTATAAATAAATTTTTAAAGGATGATATAGTAGACATACGACGATATGGTGATCGAATTATGATGGTGAAATTAGTGTTACGAGTAGAGGCTTTGAATATAGTTTATGCTTATGCACCCCAAGTAGGATTAGAAGATATTATAAAGAAGGCTTTTGGGGAGGAGTTAGATAAGGTAATTCAAAGAATTCCACAAAAGAAGATGATTTGTTTAGGAGGAGACTTAAATGGACATGTCATTAAAGATGCATTAGGATATCAAGGTATTGATGAAAACTATGGTTTTGGGGATATAAATGAGGGTAGGGAGATTTTAAATTTTGCTATGGCTTTTGATCTCTTTATAACCAATACAATTTTCAAAAAACGAGATGAACATTAATTACTTATAAGAGTGGTTTGTTAGAAACACAAATTGATTATTTTTTATAGGAGAAAAGATAGATTGTATTGTAAAGATTGCAAGGTAATTTTAGGAGAAAGCTTAACTACTCAACGTCGACTGTAATAATGAATTTATAGATAAAAAGTGGACAAAGAAAATAGAGTGTATAGAGCTATTCAAACTATATGGTGGAACCTCAAATGTGAGAAAGAAAATATATTTAAAGAGAAAGTTCTTCAAGGAGATGTTTGGAATTATGTAGGTACACCTGATATGTGGAACAATATGACTATATATTAATGAAGTGACAAAAGATGTGTTAGGCGAATCTAAGGGGGGCATACCGGCACAAAAAGAAGCTTGGTGGTGGAGTGAAGTGGTGCAAGATAAAATAAGGTAAAGAAGACATGTTACAAATTGCATTATGCTAAGAAGACTAGTGAAACTTAAGAGGCTTATAAGAAAGCAAAGAAAGAAGCAAAAAAGGCAGTTAGTGAAGTAAAAACCAAAATTTGGTAGAATTTATATAAAAGGTTTAACTCAAATAAACCACAATTTCTATCGGCATATTCAAAAGAATGAAGTCAAAGAGGCTCTTAAATATATTAAAGTTGGTAAATCTGTAGGATCGGACAATATTCCTATAGAAGTGTGGAAAATTCTTGGAGAGATGGGACTCACTTGGCTCACAAGACTATTTAATGAAATATGGAGAACCCACAAGATGCCTGATACTCATATATAAGAACAAGAGAGACATTCAAAATTATGCGAATTATCGAGGTATCAAATTAATGAGCCATACTATGAAATTATGGGAAATAATTATTAAAATAGATTAAGACAAGTATCGAGTACAACGGGGAACCAATTCGAATTCCAGCCCGATAGATCTACTATTTAATCCATTCACTTATTAAGGAACATTTTAGAGTAAAAAAGAAGAATCTTCACATGATATTTATTGATCTAGAAAAAACTTACGATGGGGTGCCAAGAGATGTTCTTTGGAGAACCTTGGAAAAGAGAGGTATCACGTTAACATACATAAATCTTATAAGGAACATGTACGATGGTGTAAAAACATGTGTGAGGACTCATAAAGGAATGACAGATTCTTTTAAAGTTAATATTGGGTTACATCAGGGATCAACTTTAAGTCCATATTTATTTATATTGGTCATTCATGAGTTAACAAAACATATTCAAGATCAAGTACCTTGATGTATGTTATTTGGAGATGACATTGTGTTAGTAGACGAGTGTAAGGAAAAAGTTAAGGAAATTGGAACTATGGAGAGAAAAGTTAGAAAATAGAGGTTTTAGACTTAGTAGAACAAAGACAGAATATATGGAATGTAAGTTTGATCATTTGGGTAATTCAGAGGACATAGAAATTAAGATTGGCACACACAAGAAAAGTTTTAAATACCTAGGGTCAATTTTTCAAAGTGATGGAAAAATTGATGGAGATGTTATGCATATAGTTAATGCCGATTGATTAAAATTGAGATAAACTCCGCCATGTAAGGGATCACCCTTGCATGGCCGGTCCCAAGCTCGGATAAAGGAGGGTTGCGTTAGGCTTCCGACAGCTACATAAAACTTTGTCAGACTTATTTATCATGGATTCTATAAATTATGATAAGACTATGTGAAAATAAAGAATCCATGTAGCCAACCCCATCTAGTATGGGAAAAGGCTTAGTTGTTGTTGTTGTTTTTGGTTAAAATGGAGAGGGGTATTATGATAAGAAGATATCATTAAAGTTAAAAGATAAATATTATAGAGCAACAATTAGACCTTATATATTTTATGGTTTTGAGTGTTGGGCAGTTAATCATCAACATATGCAAAAGATGTTCGTAGCATAAATGAAGATGTTGAGATAGATGAGTATCAATATATGCAAAAGATGTTCGTAGCATAAATGAAGATATTGAGATGGATGAGTGGTCACATAAGAAAAGACCATATACGTAATGAGGTTATTAGAAACCAATTAGGAGTAGCACCAATAGAGGATAAAATGAGAGAAAATCATTTAAGATGGTTTGAACATGGAGAAAGACTACTCAAAGACGCTCCCGTAAGAAGATATGAAAAATTAGATTGTGAAAATGTTAAAAGAGGAAGAGGATGACCACAAAAATATTGGAAATTTTTTATAAAGAATGATCTAGTTTATATTGAATTAACTGCTAGCATGGGGCTCTTTGGAAACAAAGAATCCATGTAGCCGACCCCATCTAGTATGAGAAAAGGCTTAGTTGTTGTAGTAGTAGTATAAAAGGGCATACAATGGCTTATAAACAGTTAGCATAAGTGGTGAATGCAAACAAAAGAAGGAGAGAGAGGATGAGGGGCAGGAACATAACCCTGAACATGGGTACTATAAGGAACTGAAAATCCAGCTTCCTCAAATAACTATATGTTTCATTTTTAACTACTGAATTCCAACTTTTTGTAGCCAAATCACCCCGACTTCTGGCATTAAACCAGCACACATGCACACACACACACACACACACACATATATATATATATATATACATATGTATGTATGTATATGTATATTTATATGTGTGTATTATATATACATTCTTAGGTGCGCCCATTTGTCCACCCGCCCGTCCATCTGTCTGTCTGTATCTACATATGCATTGCAGGTAGTACATTTAATACATCCTTTTGGTGTTCATATTTCAAACTTCACAATGTCGTTCATGTACTGTAACTTTTATGTTTTAAGATTTTGTTGTTTAGATTGATTTGTTTTACATTTATGGAATATGTTATATGTATGCCTCTTGTTATGTTAACAACGTAGCTTTAAAATTCTTGCGTGTTTTTGACTGTTCGTCTACTGAGAGGTCAACTTTTTCTCCACATCCCTCTTCTAATGCTTTACAGGCTCCCTTAATATTCACTTGCCACTTTCAATGTTCAGTATGCATAGGGTCAGGAATAATATGTTAAAGTGCAGCACTTTTCCACTTTCTATGGTCTTTATCTTTGAGAAGCTGTTCCATCGAGATGCTTTTGTTGCTCAAGACACTCCTTTTGTCTCGCAACACACTTTTGGTGGATCTGTGCCTACCGTGGCTTGCTTCATTTGAAGTTGCTTTTCTTTTTCACATGCCTCTCCAAGCTTCATTACCCAGTATCAATCTCATTCCTCTTGCTGTTTAAAAAGTTCTTGCACCTCAGCTTTCCATTTTACTTTGTGCACGCTAATCTACTTTTATGTAAATGAAATTTAAAATGCAGTCAACTGATGGAGATAAATGACCGTATCCCTTAATAAATGGTATTTAAAGTCCCATTATATCTCCACAAGGCATGCATGGGAGGCGAATGCATCTTGCATATGCAAAATAATCCTTGACACTGTATCATGCACACTCACCAATCACTACCATAAGGAAATAGGGAAAAAAGAAACGATTTATTGGGCTGGTAAGATGTTAGGTGGCAAGGAATGTCACTAAATGAAGTGAAAAGTATATGAAACCATGAAATTGTGGGGTCTAGGTATCATGTGAACAGTGAAACACCTTCAAATCCTTGGTTAATGGCTCAAGCGAGCTTTGGAGTTGTGAAAATGGGTGTAAACATGTCTGCAGCTTGTAACAGGTCAAAGATTGATTCTGAGTTTGATTGAAGGTAGACATCCATTTCTTTTGGGCTTTTTTATGAGGAAAGGGATGGATTTAAGCTGGGGTTTTCTGAAGTTCAGATGGGATTAAAACAGTATCTGTTATCCTTAAATGGGCATTAAAAATCTGCCAGCTGTCTCTTTTCTAGCACCATAAAACCCTAAAGATTGCGTATACTTTGTATGATATGGCAGGATACAGCACATTACTGTAGGACTCGTGATATTTTTATATTTTTTGATCCAGGGCCTGTCACAATGATACACATCTTACCGATAGTATCTTTATGAGATACAACTGAAGAAAGTATCATTTTAGAAGTTAAAAAACAATAGAATCATAGTGAACACAGAAGAGAACAGTAGAAGAAGCAGGATCCCACGAAGCTTTGGGGGAGAAAAGCTTCTCCTGAGGAAGGAGCTTTTAGAGGAAAGCTTCCCACCTATTCCCTGAGTTTCTTGTAACATTGCTTTGTACTAGGGTAGTATACTGCACCTTGGACCAGTTTCTTCTGAGTAATTTTCCTGTTTATTGTTAACATATAGGGCAAAGCATCTACGGAGTTGCTTCAGAAAATTCTGCTCCTCATCTACGGAAAATATTAATCCTCTGCTTTGTTTTTTGCTGCCTCTCGCTTTACTGCTGCCAGTTCCATGATATTAATGAATAACCAATCTCGGTTATATTTTCCAGGATGGTAAAACAATTGATACGTTGGAGGGTGCAAACCCTTCCAGTTTGGCCAACAAAGTTGCTAAACTTGCAGGGTCTACCGACCAAGCCCACTCTGCTGCACCTGCGAGTCTTGGCATGGCTGCTGGTCCTTCTGTGATTGAAACGGTTAAAGAGTTTGCTAAAGAGAATGACGGTTCACAATTAAATAATCCAGCATCTGATCTCAGTGACTCTTTGAAGAAGCGGTTGCAGCAACTGGTGAATTCCCACCCAGTGTTTTTGTTCATGAAAGGAAGCCCTGAGCAACCCAGGTGTGGGTTCAGTCAAAAGGTTGTTGATATTTTAATTGAGGAAGGCGTTCAGTTTGGAAGTTTCGACATTCTCTCTGATAACGAGGTTCGTGAAGGGATGAAGAAGTATTCCAATTGGCCTACCTTCCCTCAGCTCTTTTGCAAGGGTGAGCTTCTTGGTGGGTCTGATATTGCAAAAGCAATGCACGAAAGTGGTGAACTTAAAGAAGTTTTCAGGGATCATGGGGTTCTTTCTGAAAATGGTTCTAGTGTCCAAGCGAGCATAGCAATGCCAATTGGCCAAGCTGCTTCTGATGCTTCAACGGTGACAAAGATCGGTGGTATAACAGAATCAAGTGGTTTAAGTGAAGCGGTGACTTCACGGCTACAGAACCTTATAAATTCAAATTCTGTGATGCTGTTTATGAAAGGGAAACCTGATGAGCCCAAGTGCGGATTCAGTCGCAAAGTTGTTGAAATTCTTAAGGAGGAGAAGGTTGATTTTGGTAGCTTTGATGTGTTAGGAGATGAAGAGGTCCGACAAGGACTGAAAGTATTGTCCAACTGGTCAAGCTATCCGCAGGTATACATAAAGGGGGAACTGATCGGAGGATCTGATATCATGCTGGAAATGCAAAAGAGTGGAGAGCTGAAGAAAGTGTTGTCTGAGAAAGAGATTATTCCTAAAGAATCTCTTGAAGATCGCCTGAAGAAATTGATATCTTCATCTCCAACCATGCTCTTTATGAAGGGCACCCCCGATGCACCTCGGTGTGGCTTCAGCTCCAAGGTTGTTCAGGCTCTTAGGTCAGAAGGTGTTAGCTTCTCATCCTTTGACATTCTGACAGACGAAGAAATCAGGCAGAGTCTCAAGACATTTTCCAACTGGCCAACTTATCCTCAGCTTTACCACAAAGGAGAGCTGATTGGTGGTTGCGACATTGTGCTGGAACTTCAACAGAGCGGGGAGCTGAAAGCAACCCTGGAAGAGTAGCCGTGAAGCAGACGCTGCTCCAAACTATTAGTATCTTTTTCCATTTGATATTACGGTGATCTCAAACTTCCACTGGATGTTGCCGATTCATTTTCTTGGCATGCTTATCCCATTTATACGGTAAAACGTAATGCTGTGTGGTGTTCCTGCAACGCTCTTTTCCTGGTTCTTTTCGATGAACAGCGTTTGTCCTTGGTTTAATGAATGAACACTTCTCATTGTTGTTATATCTTCGTTCCTTTACTTTTGATATGCCCTCTGATTTATATCTGCCATTTCCTTAATGCTACGATTTTGTATCTCTCATGGAGCATGTGCACGATCAGAAGTCCGAGGATGACAGTTGAAGGAAGCCATTAAGATAACATTTTCCCACCCTCGATTCTCAAACAACTTAATACTTGATGGCACACACGTAAGAGCTTGCGGGTGATTGTGCCGTTGAAAGTTCGACGCCATTTTACTATTGGTTTAAATTTCTCATCCTGAGATAAGCTTGCTTTGATTCATTGTTGGTTGTGTGGCTACTTTTGTTGGGCCTCCATGTTGATGGGTCATCTTTGTACAAGGCGGCCAAACCAAAGTCTATATGCAGATTGTGTATTATATCGGAGAACCTGGTTCGTATTATTTATGTATTCCAGCATTGGTAGGAATTAGAGAAAAGAGTAGTCAATATAAGTACGATCTGGTATAGAAAATATTGTGAAAGATTAAAACTAGATTTGATGAGCAGCTTCTTGATGAAAAGAGAATTTGTGTCCTCTATTAATGCACATTTTTGCCATTTTGATCATATTGTCACCTTCTGACCTCATTTGGCCTTTAGCCACGGGTTAAAAACTCTCTTTGGAGAAGTGCTCCAAACTTACCAATGTAGCATGTTGGGGCTACTCTTTTCTGCTATTAATGAAGCTTTTGTTTTACGGCTTTGCATTTCATGTGTTTTATTGCCTTGTTCTTAAGTGTTTGTTGTGTTGCATGGTGTAAGTTAAAACAAGCAATTACCACTTTATGCCTTATCCTTCGAAAGAGGGTTTCACTCATATTTCTTATCAGAGACCGTCTGAACTACTTATCCGTTGTGTCACTTTAGAAATCCGTTAAAGCTGATGTGATCCATTCTGTTGGATGTTAGTCGCGTTCCTATTCCCATTGCCTTGTTTGATGGTTTGTATCGAAGCCTGCTTGGTTTCGTTAAATGTAAGTAGATTGAAGAACTTAAGGGAAAATATGTTATAACAGATAAACTTTTCATATCACGAAGAGGATCATGATTGCTATCGCTTTTGCGTCAGTTGGAGGGAACACTACAACTAAGCAGATGATTGAAAGCTTTATCACACAGAACGACCCTTGATCGGTTATAGCAAACATGCATCACTCATATCGAGTGGATAATATTCGAAAGCCTTGTGCTACTACTACACAACACTTAAAAGACATTAACTTCGTGTTGTTTGTCATGGGTACACTTGCCATGGAGATTAGAAAGGATTATTGAGAGATCATAACATGAGGTGTTTTCTTGAGGTACTCTCGAGATCATGATCGACCCCTTGCAAGGCAGGATGGTCGGTGGATACGTTCATGCGATGGGGCGCACTAAACCCTACCATAACTTTCTACATTAAGTGTAAGTCGTGATTCGTAGAGTATGAAAGGGGACCTCCTGTTACCATATCGACCAAGGATGGCACGGTGGTCGACAATGCTTGTGTGAATGGTAGGTGTAGATCGGTGAAATGTTCATTCGTTTCGTTTGTGTTAGTCGCTAACAAGGATGACACACACAAGTGCTTATCAGGACCTGTTTTTGTTCCACGAGACAGGTCTCGCGTAGATTATGGGTCTCTAGTGGTTGCTTCGGTGATGTAAAACATCACACATTAGGATCTGTTTGTGCTAGTCGCCAGCAAGGATTGTGCACCTCTTACCGACACTAGTCGCTCCTAGGAACTACTCACGTCGCCATAGAAGGCAGTAGTCGCTCTAAAGCCCTCCCCACATTCAACATCGGTGCAGGCTGCCTCCAAAGAAGCAATGAGCCCCCATTTAGCGCCCAATTCTCATGTGGGTACTTGGTTACTCATGGTCATCTTCGGTGATGTGAAATGCCACAATACTCCGGATCGACATGCATGTGTCGGGTTGACGGATGCGGCTCCTTGACAATAGCAGACCTTAAGTATGCCATCCAAGTTTTGGATCATCGCAAGTGATTTGGGAGCACATCCATGCAATGAGAGCCAATCGAAGTGAGAACGAGGATGTGCTAAAAAAATCAGTCCCAAGTAGGGAGAAGGCGTGATGTTACCGAGAACGACAATGATTTTGGGTGGAAGATAATGTTACCCTCCGACCACTATGAATTGTATTTGGCCTCTGACCACCGGTTAAAAATCCTCTTTGAGGGAAGTGCCTCAAATTTACTAATATAGCGCACTAGGACAACATACTCCTTTTTGCTGTCAATGAATTTTTTGCCTTACGGCTTTGCATTTTATGTGTTTTATTGCCTTACTCAAGTGTTTGCCGTGTTTCGTGGTGTGAGTTAAAACGGAGATAAGGACCACTCTAAGCCTTAGCATCGAGGGCCCAACTCTCACTCTATGTCGAAGTATCCACTGTGCTATTTTGAAAATCCACCAAGGCTGATCCGGCCTGTTCGGTAGGGTACCTGTCGCGTTCTTAGCCCCATCGGCCATCTCACGGTTAGGGCGTGATAATATAGCTATTTTAGCACTTCCGGCTGTTTGCTTCGGCTAAGAATTTGAGCAACGGTACTTCAAAAACAGTTTAAGTTCAAATTTGTTGAAAAACAGTTCAGTTCAAATTTGAGAAACGGTGCTTCAAAAACAGTTTGGTTCATATTTCTCACATAAAAATTCATTTCAGGTTGTTCATTTGGTAAGTGAACTGAGCTGATACAGGTTTTCACAAATCCGCCATGAGTTTTTCTCAACACTCTCTGGTGGTGATGCAATGGAAGAGGATGTGGTGAATTGCATTTTATCGAAAGACACCGCTCATAGGGCTCACTTTTGCAAAGATTTCTGGTGGTCCTGATTTAGCACATTTCTTCATTTAAAAAAAGATCATCCTACTGCAAGAGAGTTTATTTTATAGAAAGGTCAGAGGAGGTTGGGACTTCATATTTAATCTTCGGTGCCATTGCTGGAGTGATGGGCACATGCTTCTCCGTACTGATTCGTATAGAATTAGCACGACCCCGTGATCACAATCAGAGTGCAGAGCATGTCTAGTCACAAAAAGAAGTCATTCTTGAGTCTATTGCCATGGATATATCAATGTTACACCAGAGCCTTCTAAGACGTTAATTGTCATCCATTTGGCTCCGAGGGGAATTGGGAAGGAAGATGCTACAAGGATACATCATCTTTAGGACGCAATGGAATGGAACCATCGGTCATGCACCTTTCCTTGATCGTCCGTATTCAACCTTCTTTTTTCATTCATTATGCATTCTTTTACATAATCATGCTAGAAGTGATTTTACTTGTTTTAGATATATTTAAATTATGCATGATTGATAAATATTTTATTGATGTTTGTAAAATGTTATTCACAATTATAGGTTGTTTGATATGCTTTTCAAATAAAACATGTTCATGACATTGATTGATAAAGAACATGTTTTGATATGCATGTGTTGTATGAACATGATATTTAAATGTTGTTTAAATGTTGTGTGGATATGGATTTGGTTTTGGATATTCGTGGATCTGGATATGATTTGTGAATGTAATGAATTGTAATTGGTTTTAGAAATGTAATGATGTGTGGATATATGAGCCGTACTTGTGTGGGTTGTGTAGGGTCTCTAGAGACTTGTAGGTCCCTCGGGCGATTCGGCTTGGGATGAATACAGGGTGTGTTCCCGGTCACTCTACCGTGAGAATCGGCGTGGTTACCGTCGTGGATGGGGTTACCGAGGTCACGTTAGGGAGGGACGGACGACTCCCGAAGCCTTTGGGGCAGACATAGTATGGGTTGTAATTATCGTAACTAATGATGTGTGTGTGTCAGTGTGTGCATATGAATTTGAGATCATGATTTAAAGGTAACTGTGCTTTGTTATGAAATGATTATGAAATTATGCATGCTTTTAATACGATTTCTGTTTAAAGATATTTAACCTCCCTACTAAGCTATGTATAGGAGCTCACCTCATTGTTTTACAGCTCATCTTGAAACTAGCACTTCGAAGGCACACAGAGCAGAGTAGGAATTGGATAAAGCTGCATTTTTATTTTAGATAGTATGATAAGTGTTAAACGATTTATAAAATCTTGTTATTCGGGTTATTGTTAGGTAGGCCTCGCACAATTTTAGACATGTTGTTTATAACTTCGATATGAATACTAATTTCAGTTAGATATTTCATTGAGTTTAAATTAAATTAGTATTGTATTTGGTCACTGCTCAACATCACGCCCATGCAAGAATCGGCCACGTGGCATCGGCTCGGGCCGGGTCGTGGTCCCGACCCGAGCGGGTGTGACAGTATACAGAGAGAAAGAGGAGTGAAAGCCAACAACATTCAATATATATAGAGAGAAAGAGAAGAGTGAAAGCCAACATCATTCAGTTGTTGGTTGCTGAAGATGACCCAACGGTTATTTTACTAGCCGTTGGCCTCCTTAGTGACTTTGATGGCCCGGGTGACTTGGGTCCGTTGAGACCTGATTACAAACATAAACTTATGAGTCCTATTGATCCAACCCTATTATATTTTAACATCCCTCCTCAAACTTACAGTGTATACAAAAATTTTGTTTCAATTCTTCATGTGTGAACTCGTACTGATTGTTTTAAAAGAAGAATGTTCGATTGTAGAGATCTTTTACGAAGCTTCACCCTTTTGATCTACCTTAGAACATATGTCCAATAAAACGTATAAAATTAATCTCGAATGAAGGTATTAAGATCTCATAACTCAAAACATGAAAACCTATGTTTTCAAAGAAGTTCTTTAATGAAAAACATCGATCGTCTAAGTAAGATTATCAAATATAACAAATAATTTCATTAATAAATACAAACTCATGATATTACAAAAAGGCAAAAGGCCTTGGTATACCAAATAAGCTTTAAGGCTAAGCTAAAACCCGAGTTTTAAGGACAAACAAAAACAAAAACAAGCTTTAAAGCTAAACGCAAACCATCTAAATCAAACAAGCTTTAAGGCTAAGCTCAAATCATCCAAATCAAATCAATCGAGTTTTAAGGCTAAACTCAAACCATCCAAATCAATCAAATGCCAAGGCCCTTAAGTAAATCATAATCCCAAACGTGATTCTATGATTCCAAGAATAAGATAATCTACCAAGATGATAAAAAAAAAGTTTTAAAGATTTATAATTAACTTACAAAAATCTTTCAACAATAAATGTTTATCTCAAAAACAAGAATTCTTTTAATTTAATTTTTATCATTTCTACAAAATGCTCAAAATATAGTAAATGAATAGTCAATACTAAGGCAAAACCCTTTTTATGCATTTTCAACATTGTAAACACGCAAAAAAATTTTAAAACAATGTTTTTTGATCTTTTAGAAATTTTACCTTTTTTAAATAAAAATTACAGTTTTGGGTATTTTAAGGGTTTTTCAAATAAAGACATCTTAAATGTACTCAATTTCGCACCAAAATTTTATAGCAACCTCAAAATAAGGATATATTGCATCCCTCTAAAAAAAATCCAATTTTGACAAAAATTCAAAAAAGTGACTACTTTGCCCTCAAGGCCAAATGGGCAGGATTTTGCTTTTTCAAATGACTGCCTTCAAAGAAAAGATAATTTGACACCATTTTCTGTAAAGAAACAGGTGAAAATGAGACATTGAAAACTAAACCCACAAAATGTTTGCAAAATATCAAATTTACAAAATTACAAAAACCTTTGAAATTCAAAATCAAATCAATCCAAGCCACACCTCAAAAATTCGCTTGATTAAGGATAATCTTACTCGAAGACCCAACAACGAAGGGTTAAAGTGGTTTGAGACCCTACACCCATCAAAAGGGTTAAAGTGGTTCGACACCCTATACCCAACAAAGGGTTAAAGCGGTTGAAACAGTAAAAACTAACTCACGTAGTGAAAGAGGTCACTTATGCAAACAAACATTAGGAATGAGACACAATTGTTTTCCAAAAAGAATATTTGAAGATTTTGTTAGAACTCGATGTTTTTAAATATATCTCAAATGAAATGATTTTAAATAATAAAAAATAAATCTTAACTGAAAAGATAATCAAACAAAATAGAATTCCTAAAAGTTAGGATGAAAGCAGATGATCACCCAAAAGAAATGGAGTTTAAAGAAGCATCCAAATCAAGCCTCGAAGTAGGGTCATCTTGAGTTCAAATTTAAGTCGATCCTAAGACGTGCCAAAAAAAGCTAACTCAAGTCAAGGATTCAAGTCTCAAGTTCAAAGAACAAATGAAGACCACACCCAAGTTAAGACTCGTCTTGAGGCAAGCCACTAAGATCGAACAAGGGGCGGGCTAGGGTGAGTCGAGCTCACCTAGCCAAGTCCAATAAAGGAGTCGGTCCCTGTGGGCTGCACCAAGCCTACATGGGCTAAGAGAAGACCACCTTCTCAATCCACATGCACCCCATGTGCATGAATGGACCAGTCATTTGGATCGGATTGGATTAAGATATCCCCAAAGGCCCTAGAGGCTCCCCTTTTTAAATATGTAAAAGGGGGCCTTGGGGCTGTGTTCAAGGCATTGAAAGAGATTGAAGGGAGTAAAGAGAGATTGGGAGGCATCTAATGCGTACCCCAAGTGTATTGATTGGGACATGGATTATCATCAGAGTTACAAACTGTTGCTCGAATGGAGTCGACATCGTGTATGTCGCCTGGGCCATCAAGTTGGGTAGGCTCCCAACAATATTGACACATATATATTGTAAGTATGGCCCTCGAGCTGTCGAGAACTCAAGAATGTTGTGGCTATTCTTATAAATACCGAAAGTCAGTCATCTATAGGTTTGAACTTGAGCGTCTGCATCAGCAACTTGCCTCTTCCTCTTAGCTTGTATGTCATGTTCTTGTATGGTAGCTAGCTGTTTTGTGATTATAGTTTCCGTCATCTAATGAAAAAAGCTTCTTGGAGTTCTCCTAATTGTCCTTACAACTAGTTGATGATGGATGACTTTAACTATTTGAACGTTGTTTCTTCATATGATCAAGTATCTGGAGCAGATGATATAGTTTTCTTTTGAGACTGCATTACGTAAGAGAAAGAAGCTTGACCTGATACATCATCTAGGCCTAACACTCTCGAACTCTGGATCAGTGAAGGTGATACATGTATCACATCAACATTGGAGGATGCTAATGGATATAGTCGACTAGATCGAGTTTGTATAAACTGAGCGATTTTGATAGAAAGCATGCGGTCATAGCGAGCATGCCAAAGAATATGTTTTTGCTAAAAGTGTCAAGACAAATGAAACATAATGTGAGGCATGATAGAGGTCTCCGGCTCTTATTTTCAAGAGGAATTATGGATAAAGCTTCAAGCGATGAGAGTAGATTGTAAAGAATTACCTAATATGGGTTCGCATCAAGATCACACGTACAAAGACGCTAAAGCATTCAAAGTACTCCAATATACGTCAAAACACTAAACTAAATCTTACTCCTTGAAAAAGTAGGAAAAGGAGAGAAAAATAGTTGTCATTTATGTGCTTCGGTGATGATTAGAGTTATAATTTATAAATCTCATGTTAAGGCGGCATAGGATGGGCCATCTTTTATTGACAGAACTCCTAATAACATAACTTTTATTTTTCTTGTTATTGCGACCTTTATGCCATAGTGATATCATGTTAACTATTCCCAACCTTCATGATGTGCGCAGCCTCTTCGTATAATATCGCATTGTATCTTATGATATACCTTGAAAGTTTCAAATTTTATATTTAAAAAAATCATAGTTTAGCTGCGTTTAAACCCCTTCGAAATATGCTTCTTTGTGTCCTCTTACATGTCTATCCCTTCTTCTCTTTCACATGAGTTCTTTTTTTTCTAAAAATATCATATGTATCAATATATTAGTAGTACATGCATGTAATTTAAGTTTGTTTAAACATTAAATTCATCGTCTCTTGGTACGGTGTATATTGTAGTTTTTTATTTTTTAAACTTTTTAATAGTTTTAAAAAATTAAAAAACACCCGAATGATACTGTGTACATGATACGATAAGGTGTATTGATACCCATACAATACGTTGTCCAATACAATATTTACGGTCAAGAATCTTTCATATGCTCTTTCATTTTCAGCGTGAAATCTCGTCCTGCGCCGCCGGAGGATACAGAATCTGCAGTTGTTAAAACAGTGCAGTGAAAGTGGGTCGTTGAGGGAGACGAAGTTGCTTAGAGTTCGAGTATTACATCGGATCTGACGTTTTATTTTTTAAGTTGCAACAGGAGGTCGAAGCCTAAGACATCATGCACGCCCCGGGAATCGAACTCACCCCTAGCAAAGCGGGAGCCCGATAACCCTGCCTGATAAGCCGCCGCTCTGCGTGCTCGGATCTGACAATTTTCATGTGCTACTTACCGAGAGAGAGAGAGAGAGAGAGAGAGAGAGAGAGAGAGAGAGATGGGTGGTGGAAGGACGGTGGTGTTGGTGGTGGGTGGAACCGGGTACTTGGGTCGTCACCTATTACACGAGCTGGCCGTGAAGCCGTGCGATTACGACGTGGCCTTTACATACCACACCGCCTACCCTCCTTCCGCTCTCCTTGCCGGGGCTCGTCCTTTCTTCCTCGACCTCCAATCCGGCGAAGGGGTTGACGTAATCTCCGACTCTCTCGGCCATGTAAATCCTATCATGACCTTCTCTTTTTGTTTCCTACTGCAACTTCAATTTTCTGCATTACAAGTCAATGGTGGTTTTCGTTTTATCAGATAGAAGCAGCTTCTCTTTGTGGGACGTCCATGTTTCGTTTTTTGACCTGAACTGATCGTTTTTGGCGAAAGTAGGAGTTGTTTGTGTTGTTGAAAATGCAATGTCATACAGAGAGATTCTTTTCTGGTTATTGTTCGTTTACTTTAGTAAATTGCAAGTTGGGATCGTGAACATCTCACTGTTTTTTGGGGGGTTTTCTGCTGAATTACGGTTGTTAGAGTGGTGGTATTTGTTCGTCGAATTGCTGCCAGTGCTTCCCCAACAAATAGTGGAGTATCATAGATGTGTGGCTTCACATGGTAGATTGTCACTCATGCTTGTGGGTCAGTCAAGAATGACTAATTTTCTTAGTCTTGGTGTGAAACTCTGAAGGAGTCATGCATATCTCTTTTGAATGGATTAAAGCTATGGTTTTTCAAGGATCATAATCTGCCATGTACAACCGCGCGGTTTTCTTGATGCATCCGTTTTGTACCTGGAATGATATATTTTTTCAACAGGCTAAGTTCCACTGACTGGTTCTTTTTTGCTTCTAAGTTTAGTCATTTCTGGATCCCGCTACATGGATGATCATGCGTGAATTATAACGTTTATGCTTGGGCGTGAGTTCTAGTTCATTATTAGTGTGTATAAGTATTGGCAACTGACGCCTGCAGTGAAACACTCTACGAGGACAGTTTTTTATTTTTTGGAAAAAAGAGTTTTGATTTTGGACTTTTGCTTTGTTGATCTATTTGACTTTTGCTACTTGATTCATAGTTTATTTGTTGCTTTAGGATTTCCCTTGTGCTGATATGAAATAATATTGATCTTCAGCCTCGTGTAGTTATCAACTGTGCTGCAATCTCTGTCCCACGTGCATGTGAAGTGGACCCTGCAGTTGCTATGGCTACTAATATTCCTTCCTCTATTGTAAAGTGGTTGTCAAGCTTCACTGGCAATAAACATCTTCTGATCCACTTATCAACTGATCAAGGTAAGATAGTCTTCGCCCTATATTTTTCAGGTCCCATCCAGACCAGGCACTTACCTTACGAATTTCAAGCTTCATCTGATGGTAGAAAAAGAATAATATATGCAATTCTGTATGAAGGAAAGGCAAATTATGATATAAAACCCAAAATAGCCATTTCAGGAGAATCGGACATAATCAATTTGAAAAGCATGTCCTAGTACCCTGTAGCTTATTACTCAAGTGTTTTATTAGTATCGTTGAATCCAGAGGAGAGGCAGGGACTGAGTGTTGGAATCAGTGTAATATGTCATCCATATAAAGTGCATCGTATAAGTGTGGCCTACAACTGGTCCATTGTCTATTCGCCTTTGCATTTGCTAACTTATTATAGTATCTCATCGAAACACCCTAGTTTACATTCACTGTTTTGATCTTACATCTTCCTGTTCTGTTTAGCACTTCGTTCCTTTTACCAAATGCATAAGCGTGCTTATTAATTGTCATAGTTTTACATTGAATGCTTGCTTATGCATATGAGGAGGCTCGGAAATCATAACCACTTGTAGCTCATATACATGTCTGGCATTTCACGTGGGTGCTATGGATGTATAACAACAACAACTAAGCCTTTTCCCATACTAGACGGGGTCGGCTACATGGATTCTTTGTTTCCACAGAGCCCTATCATGTGCCATGTTGACAGTTAACTCACAATAAGCTAGATCATTCTGGTGCTATGGATGTATATCAAGTGGAAAATGCTGCTGTCCATGTTTTTGGTTCCACATTTATGTGCTTCTGCTTGTTTGTCCACCTTTCCTGAATCTCATGGTTTCTTGTTTGATGCTATCTTGTCGTAACTCCTGATAACCTTGCCAGTTTATGAGGGTGTCAAGCCCTTCTACAAAGAAGAGGATGATGTGATACCTGTAAATGTCTATGGAAAATCAAAAGTGGCTGCTGAACAATATATCTCTTCAAATTGCTCCAACTATGCAATCTTGAGAAGTAGTATAATTTATGGGCCACAAACCGTTCCACCTGTTACCAAGTCTCTCCCAGTCCAGGTACACAACCCTTCCTCTTAACACATTGTGACTTGCGGTCTGGTTAAAGTTTTGCATAGAAATACTATAGAAGTGTTGGATAACACTCATTTGAATGCGATATTAGTCTGTTATTTTGTTTTCTGTGTCATTCTGTTGGCCATTATAGATAGCCAAACTGCTTTTCTCCAAAGCCATGTTTTCCATCTATAGCTTGTTTTGCCTTTCTGTGGTTGTACTCTTGGTGGTACAACCTGGGTAATCTGGACAAGCCTCTCTATGCTTCAGTGGATTGATAGCGTCCTCTCTCAAGGAAAAGAAGTGGAGTTCTTTCACGATGAATACCGGTGCCCAGTTTATGTCAAGGATATGGTGAATGTCATCCTAGCATTGATTGAAAAGTGGATCTCAGGTACATAAATTGCAGTACTCATCAAACTGCAACAACTTCTAACGCTTATGTTATGCTATAATGATTCTTTTCACTGTCATCAAGATTTTAGCTTGTCCGCCAATAGTAGTCTCTCCATGCTCTCTTTGTGTAGCACTTTCTCGTATATGTGGTGTACAAACTGTAAGGTTTTAAATTGCAGATACCTCACAAATTTTGTGCAAGAAGAAATGAGAATAATTTATCATATTATCTACCCTTGAGGATTAGATGCCTTGACTGATGCATAAAGGCCGAGTTAATGAACAATAAAATGGACGACGTAGGCATTGGTTGTGCTTGTCCATGGTTAAATGCAATATGCATATGGTTCATAGTTGTTCGATGTGTATCGTATCATGTATCGTTTTGGTCTACAATACGATGCGTATCATATTGTATCATTATGTATCGTAATTTAATACTAAAAAATTGGTAAAAATAAAAAAATAAAAAAAATAAAAAAATATGATAATTACAAAGAATTCATATAATGCAAAATTTTAGTACATATTCATCATTCACCATTAAATAATTGAAAAAGAATTACATATTTTGAAGTAGAAATAGAATCCTTAGAAAGAGTATAATTTTCATAATGAAAAAAATACATTTACACATTGTAATAAGGATAATCAACTAAATAATCTTTATCTTCTCCTTGTTGAAGATCCTCGTTACCTTGTGCTTCAAAATCAAAATCTTCATCTCCTTGATGATGTTGTTGTAGTCCTTCCAAATTAATCCATGTAATGTCATCTTCGGTTAGGAGTGCATTTGCTTCATTATCTTTCATAATCCACTCCTCTAATATATCAAAATTATCCAAACTTATTGGATCAAATTGGTTTTCTTCTCTATTTAACTTTTTTAATTGCCTGAAAGAAAGAAAGAAAAGTAATTACTAAATAACATTAACAATTGAAGTTAAACAAAATATTGAATTGAATCCTTAAGTAATAACTAATACAAAATTACCTCTGTGAGAGTCGCATGTTATAACGGATGAAAACTAAGTCATTGAGCTGCTTAAGTTCCAACTTGTTGCGCTTTTTGTGTGGATGTGTTCAAAGACAATCTAATTCCTTTTACAACCCATTGCACTACACTATAGGTTTGGCTGAGAACTCTTATTGTAAAATCTCTAAGGTTTGGGCAATCACTTTCAAACCTATTCTACTAAACATATGATAGAAAAAAACAAACATCAGGGATTTAATCCACAATAAATATAAGATTTAAGAAACCTAAATAAAAAGATAAACAGTTTACCTGAGCGCATATTAGTGCGGTTGCGAATTGCTATAGATAAACCCATCAAGTGAAGAGCATTATCATATATCTTCATCTCTCGATGTATAGCATCTGCTCTACTCTCATCAAGGACTAATCTGTCTATACAATCAATGATACCTCAGTTTACTTCACCGTCCCTTTTAAAGCTTACTGAGTACTTAAATATTGGGTTTAGGTAATAAGCTGTTGCATGAATCGGATGATGCAATTATTTGTTTCATCTATTATCTATAATGTTCCACACAGACATATAATCTCTCTTTCTTTCATTGAAATTACTTCTAGTGACTTCTTTTGCCTTATCCATGGCTTCATAAAGATAGCCTATAGATGGTTTATCCTCACTATTAGCCAATCTCAAAACCTTTACTAAAGGACATGTAATCCTCAATAGTCTTAACACATGCATTCTAAAATGTACTCCTAAATACTGTCTCTGAAATCTCATTTAACTTTATGTTTCTTCTATTTGGAGGCAACTCTACAAATTATTGTCACTCATATGAAGAGAACATTCTCTTTAAGGCTTGCTTTTGTTTTACAATGCTCTATACAAATAAGAAATTAGTTGCAAACCAAGTTACAATTGTACGAAAGAGCTCTGCACTATCTGTATATCTCCTCATCATACATAATATAAAAGCATGCAACAACAATAACTAAGCATTTTCCCATACTAGATGTGGTCGGCTATATGGATTCTTTGTTTTCACATAGACCTATCATGTGTCATGTTAGCAGTTAACTCAATATAAACTAGATCATTCTTTATTGTTTCTTTCCTAATACTTTTGTGCTCATCCTCTTCCTCTTTTAACATTTTCACAATCTAGTTTTTCATATCTTCTTACGGTAACGTTCTTTAGTCGTCTTTCTACATGTTCAAACCATCTTAAACGATTTTCTTTCATTTTATCCACTATTAGTGTTAACTCCGCCCATGTAAGGGATCACCCTTGCATTGCTGGTCCCAAGCTCGGATAAAGGAGGAGGGTTGTGTTAGGCTTCCGACAACCAGCATAAAACTTCGTCGAATTTTTATAACATGGATTACAAAAATTATGAGCATTGCTTTGGGGCGCCCCCGTCTAACGACGTGCTGCAGAACCCGAATATAGTAAGAAGTAAGCAAGGGCCACAACATTTTCGCCCGAATGTAGTGAATCAATTGCAAAGAGGGTTCCCACATCATGGACGGGTGTGGGTAAAGAAGTTAGTCCCGCTACATTGCCACCCGAATGTAGTGAAAAATTTTCATAGAGGGTCTCCGCATTTTGATTATGGATGGATGCGGGGGCTAAGGAAGCTAGTCCTAGATAATAAGATTCGTATTGGTTCTTGGAATATCGGAACATTATCGGGTAAGCTAATGGAGGTGGTAGATACTATGATTCGGAGAAAGATTCATATTCTATGTTTATAAGAGACAAAATGGGTTGGAGAAAAAGCAAAGGAGATAGAGAATACAGGTTTTAAATTATGGTACTCAGGTAAAGAAAATGCTCGAAATAGAGTTGGTATTATAATAAATAAAGATTTAAAGAAGAGTGTAGTAGACATACAACGATATGATGACCGAATCATGACGTTGAAATTAGTGTTAGGAGCAGAGGTTTTGAATATAGTTTGTGCTTACGCACCCCAAGTAGGACTAGAAGATAATATAAAGATTGTTTTTTGGGAAGAGTTAGATGAGGTGTTTCAAAAGATTTCACAAAGGAAGATGATTTGTTTAGGAGGAGATTTAAATGGACATGTCGGTAAAGAGGCATTATGATATCAAGGGATTCATGGAAACTTTGGTTTTGGGGATATAAACGAGGAAGGTAGGGAGATTTTAAATTTTGCTATGGCATTTGATCTCTTTATAGTCAATACAATCTTCAAAAAACGAGATGAACATTTAATTACTTATAAGAGTGGCTTATCACAAACACAAATTGATTACTTTATTTGTAGAAAAAAAGATAGAGTGTGTTGTAAAGATTGTAAGGTAATTTCAAGAGAAAGCTTAACCACCCAACATCGACTTTTAGTTATGGATTTACAAATAAAAAAATGGACAAAGAAGAAAAGAGTGCATCGAGCTAAAGCGAGAAAGAAGATATATTTAAATAGAAAGTCCTTCAAGGAGATGTTTGGAATTATGTTGGCACACCCTGTGATATGTGGAACAATATGGCTATACATATTAGGAAAGTGACGAAAGATGTGTTAGGCGTATCTAAGGGAGGTGTACCGGCACAAAAAGAAGCTTGGTGGTGGAGTGAAGTAGTACAAAATAAAATAAAGGCAAAGAGGGCATGTTACAAATTGCATTATGCTAAGAAAACTAGTGAAACTTTAGAAGCTTATAAGAAAGCAAAGAAGGAAGCGAAAAAGGCCGTTAGTGAAGCAAAAGCTAAGATTTGGGAGGATTTATATAAAAAACTCAACTCAAAAGAGGGTGAAAGAAATATTTTTAGGATAGTTAGGGCTAGAGATAAGAAAACTAAAGATCTTAATTATGTTAGATGCATAAAAGACGAGGATGGAAAAATTCTAGTGGCAAATGATGATATGAGAAATAGATGGAAAAACTATTTTTATAATCTTTTTAATGAAAATAAAGATGTTAGTATTAGTTTAGGAGATTTAGCCAAGTCAGAAAAGTATATAAACCACGATTTCTACCGACGTATTCAAAAGAATGAAGTTAAAGAGGCTCTTAAACATATGAAGGGTGGTAAATCGGTAGGACCAAATAATATTCCTATAGAGGTTTTGGAAAATACTAGGAGAAATAGGAATCACTTGGCTCACAAGACTATTTAATGAAATATGGGAAAACCAAAAGATGCCCGAGGAATGGAAAGCAAGTACACTTATACCCATATATAAGAACAAGGGAGACATTCAAAATTGTGCGAATTATCGAGGTATCAAGTTAATGAGTCATACTATGAAATTATGGGAAAGAATTATCGAACGTTGGTTAAGACAAGTATGAAGTACAACGGAGAACCAATTTGGATTCATGCCAGGTAGATCTACTATTGAAGTGATTCACCTTTTGAGACGTCTTATGGAACATTGTAGAGCAAAAAAGAAAGACCTTCACATGATATTTATTGATCTAGAAAAAGCTTATGATAGGGTACCGAGGGAGGTTCTTTGGAGAACTTTGGAAAAAAGAGGCATCCCATTGACATATATTAACCTTATAAGAGACATGTATGATGGTACAAAAACATGTGTGAGGACTCATGAAGGAATGACAAACTTCTTTGAAGTTAATATTGGGTTACATCAAGGATCAACTTTAAGTCCATACTTATTTATAATGGTGATGGATGAGTTAACAAAACATATTCAAGATGAAGTACCTTGGTGTATGTTATTTGCAGATGACATTGTATTAGTGGAGGAGTCTAAGGAAAAAGTTAATAGAAAATTGGAACTATGGAGAGAAACATTAGAAAGCAAAGGCCTCCGACTTAGTAGAACAAAGACAGAATATATGGAATGCAAGTTTGATCATTTGGTTACTTCAGAGGACATAGAAATTAAAATTGGCACATATTTGAATTCCTCATAAGGAAAGTTTTAAATACCTAGGGTCAATTTTTCAGAGTGATGGAAGAATTGATGGAGATGTTATGCATAGAATTAATGCAGGTTGGTTAAAATGTAGAGGAGCATTAGGTATTCTTTGTGATAAGAAAATACCATTAAAATTAAAAGGTAAATATTATAGAGCAGCAATTAGGCCTGCCATGTTTTATGGTTCTGAGTGTTGGGCAGTTAATCATCAACATGTACAAAAGATGTTTGTGACAGAAATGAAGATGTTGAGATGGATGAGTGGTCATACAAGAAAAGACATTATACATAATGAGGTTTTTAGAAACAAAGTAGGAGTGGCACCAATAGAGGATAAAATGAGAGAACATCGTTTAAGATAGTTTGGACATATAGAAAGAAGATCAAAAGAAGAACCTGTAAGAAGGTTAGAAAAACTAAATTTAGAAAGTATTAAAAGAGGTAGAGGACGACCACAAAAGTGTTGGAAAGAAACAATAAAGAACGATCTAGCTTATTGGGAGTTAACTGCTAACATGGCACAAGATAGGGATCTGTGGAAACAAAGAATCCATGTAGCCGATCCCGTCTAGTATGGGAAAAGGCTTAGTTGTTGTTTGTTGTTGTTGTTATCCACTATTAGTGTTACTCCAAATATGTTTCTAATAACGTGTATACGGTTTTTCCTTGTGTGACCACTCATCCATCTCACATCTTCATTTCTGGTATGAACATCTTTTGTAAATGTTGATGATTAACTACCGAACACTCAGAACCATAAAACCATCTAGAGAGCAGTAACAAGGAATAAATTTAGAGGATCTGAATATAAATGTGGACTAATGTGTTCAAATTTTTAGAAAGAGCGTATAATTAGAAAATAACATATATATCATAACTGTTCAAGAACTTTTATCATTTACAAGCAGATACTTCTTAAAGGTACTAATAGAAAACATACTCATATTCCTCTGGCATATTCTTTTTAATTTCTTCATAGATCATTCCATCACATAATATAAAAGCGTGATTGTAGATAAATTTGGTGATATCTTGGCAACACTCAATTGCTGCATTTATATCATCAATCTCACAAATATCATTAAAGATGGGATCTAAACAATGGGTTGCACACGGTGTCCAATAGAAAGTCCCATAAGTATATGCTAACTCCTTCCCAACTACTTTATAGTTAGCTGTATTATATGTAATGAATTGGACTATATTCTCTAGCCCAACCTCGGATATCACCTTATCAAACTCTTACCTTAGGATACGTGCAATATGCCTCTCCTCTGACATGTCTAGAGACCTCAAAAACATAAGTCCTTTAGTACAATATATATAAGAAAGTTTAACAAAGTCTTTTCTCGTTTATGTGCCTATCCATCTGTCATGATAGTGCATTCTGTCTCCTTCCATGACTCTCTTAAAGTCAAACAATATTCTTACATTTAAGGACAGTCTTATCTAATAACTTTCTTCTCAACTTTTTGATAAGAGAGCATCTTATACCCTGAAACAATGTTAGCAATTGCATATGCCATTGCTTGAAAATGAAAACCATTTGGTGCATTAAATGAAATGTATGCATCATAAAACTATCTCTCTACTACAAGGTCTGCCTGTTCATGCAATTGTTCTGAAACCATAGCAACACAAATTTCAGATTAAACATCATGTGTAATGCTAAGAGGAAAAAATGACTCTATGCCAGAGGAATCTCTTCCTATGCTCCTTACACTTCCACTTGCAACATCTTCAACAACCCTCTTTCCTTTGGTTGGTGGTCAAGAACTACTCCAACCAACCTCTGTCCTACCTTTAGAAAAAATACTATCACTCAATATAACAACATCATCATCTTCTTTCTCAAATCTGTAAATCATCATTTTGTTGTCTCCTCTCACGTATAATCTCAATCATCTGCAGGCATTGTCATTTAATGGCTTTTGAATTCTGCCCATGTAAAGAGAACTTCTTTCTTAGTCCCTACTAGGTGATATTTCAATTGTGAACTTCCACCACTAACCACCTTGTTATAAAACAAACATTTTATCTTCAATCTATTTTTCTCAACTGTTGTACCCCACTACCATGTCGGATCATTGAACCGAGATTGGGAGTCCCTAACACCCCTTCCTGCCATCTCAATTGAACACTTTAATCCAATAAAAAATGTGAAAGTAAAACCACTTCATAAATCCTCAATCTTCATATAACACTCAAATAGTGTCTACCATTTCACAAATACAATAAAAATCATATCCATGCACTTAATAATTTCATATTTTGTCATTCAAAAAAGAAAAATGCAAATAACACTATAAAACAAAAAATACAATTTTTTTTGAAAAATACAAAAATTATAACACAATCTCGGTTAGGACCTGTGCACGGATGTTATAGAGCACTTTTTTAGAGCCTTAACATTAAGGAGGAGAGAGTCACGGGAGGGAGTCTTGAACAAAGCTGGAAACCCATGTTTTTGCGGGTTTATGTTCGGCCATAAGGGTCCTTCGCCGTATCGCACGATACGGCATGATACTTTGGTGATGGCGATACTGACTGGATTATCGTACCATGAAGCTGATACGGTGCGATACATATAACTGTGATATGGTTACACGCTTTCACTCTGCGAGAAGGTTTTAGAGTTGGATTAACTCTCTTTCAGGCTCCTTCTCATATCATTTAAGATCCAAAGTCATCAAACACCTAACCAGAAGTGCATAATAACAGTGGTTAGCCAGTCCCTCGTGTATGTATATAGGTACTTGTATACGTGCATATCATGTGTCACAATTGAATACTAGCTCATAGATCTCTATGTCAGTTTTCAAGGGGAATTCAAAAGGCACTTATGAGAACATTTCTTATTTTTCTCCATATATAGTTTTATTGGTTCTACTATATATATCCTATTGTTTTCTGAAGGTGGAGAAATGCAGCTGGTTCTGAATGTTGGTGGACCCGACAGGGTATCACGAGTACAAATGGCAGAAACTGTGGCTGCAGTGAGGGGATATAATACTTCATTGATCAAACCTGTGCCTGCAGCATCTGTACGTTAATTTTTAATGCTGGGAATTTTATATTAGTTACTGAATATTATTAGCAAAATCTTGCTCTCTCTCTCTCTCTCTCTATATATATATATATATATCTATATATATATATATATATATATCTATATATATATATATATATATATATATATCTATATATATATATATATATACATATGTATCTGTTACATGTGCATCAAAGTCAGATTCTTTTTTGGAAGGAAGCATTGTTTTGCGTTCGTTACTGTTTCCTTGACATTTTGTGACAATTTACAGGTCAACCGTGGTGTTGTCTCTCCTCCAGACATTTCCATGGATATCAGCAAGCTGGCTGAAGTCCTTAGAATAGCTCCTGTTTCATTCAATGAGGGGGTTAAACTAACCCTTGGTACTAAAGAGGATATTTGATCTGTCTGGAATAGAACGTGCTGGGTATAATTCTTTGTAGGTAAAACACGGTAACTCTCAGAAGGATTGTTATACATACTACACTGCATCCTACGGTATGATCCAATATATCGTTCATTGGTAGCTGGATTGATAGAATACCTCTATCGTTCTCACTCACATATCAGTATGTACTGCACCCGATGATTGGTGTATCTCGTATAATATTATTATTGGTTTTTACGATTATCAGGAAGTGTCTCAGTTTCTTTAATATGTCTAACATGTACGTCTGTGACAAAGTTGCGTGGTGCTCTCAAACTCTTATTCGAGCAAAACTTCTCTGTACTAAACAAAAATATACATTTTCGCTGTATTGAGGCTTGTTGCTTATAACGTGATTTTTGCTTTTCAAGTTTCGAGATATTCTAGTTCTTCTTCTGGCTTGATTCTCTGTGACTGCATTAGCTATTGAATGAGCTTAGTCAGTAATTTATGCCTTTTGGGAGCTCTGTGACTGCACAACTGTCTATCACAAGAGATGGATGGCACAGTTCAGATGTAAAAAAAGCAAAAGGTACCATAAGTCCGGAAAGCATATAAAGTGGCGAGCATATTAGACTTACCTTATATGTATAGTTATTTATTATTTATCATCTTCCATGATTCAAATCAGAAACATATGGACCAAAGGATGATCAATGCTCTATAGGCTCATTTACAACTTATTTTCCTTTACTCTCCCTTGTGTCACAAAACATTTTCTCTTTTTGATTTGATACATGAAACGGATACCAGCGATCTATAACCTGTCAAACGAAAATTTCTAATGGTTGTTCAGCCATCAAAATATGTGCAATAGGAGAGGCCTTTTTGACGGTTGTTAGCTTGCAAAATATACTGGTTTCTTCAAGATTTTTTTTTCACGTCTTCAAACAGGCCTCTCCTATTGCACATATTTTGACGGTTAGCTTGTAAAACATGTCTTCAACTCGATACTTGTTTTAGAGAAAAGCCCAGTGTTTCGGTAGAGTTCACCTTGAAGACATCCTTTTTTTTTGGGTGTTAAAGGGGAGGCCACAGCCCAACACACACATGCACCTCAGGCAGTTGAACACCAAACCAGCGGCGTTAGAGTGCCCTGCCGTTGAGCTAATGCTCTTGGTGCACCTTGAAGACATGCTTTTGAAGGTTCACCTTAAGATAGTCAGTTAACACAAAGGATAAGACGATAACATCAACCATATTGCATAAATACTTTTAATACTTGATGAATAATGTCAATCTGCACCCAGAGTGTTAGCTCAACTGGCAAGACCTTGATCCTCCGTGATAGGCAGGGAATTCGATACCCAGGGGCTGGTGGACGCCGCTGTGTCAGGCATCGGCCGTGTGCCAGCTTTTCTTCGTAAGAGAAAAAAAATCACGTCAGTCTGCCGCACTTGCTTATGATAAGTAGTCCCAGCTGCATTTGCATATGATGGAACGTGGAGGATTGAGCAATGCTCTATTCTATTAACTCTGTCGCTTAAATTGCTCACCGCAGCCTTCATGCACCATTTCGTTCTAACTTCATTCCCATCCTACACTATGGTCATCTTCTTTGCTGCCAATGCCACCACACACACACACACACACATATATATATATATATATATATATATATATATATATATATATATATAGAGAGAGAGAGAGAGAGAGAGAGAGAGAGAGAGAGAGAGAGAGAGAGAGAGAGAGAGAGAGAGAGAGAGAGAGAGAGAGAGAGAGAGAGAGAGAGTTGAGGGGTTGGACTCATGAGAGATCACCAATGCATTTTGAAAAGCTGTATTTTGAGAAAGCGAAAAAATGAAATACAACATATTTTTTTTTTACTTTTTGCTTTTTAATATAGGTCATTTACATAAAGAAGCAAACAATAAAAGCTGTTCTAGAAAAACAAAAGTATAATATATATTTATTTACTTTTTGATTTTTAATATAGGCCATTTATGTCCATTTGATGACATATGGTCTTGCATGTACGAGAGTTGCAATCCCCATCCGCTCTTTCTATACATTTTGAAGGAGTCAGATGAGGATGGTGGTCAAAGCCGGACCTACATTATGGCGTGGAGGGCAGTCCTTCTGCAGGAATTAAAAAAAAATTGTAATGGTGCTTGGAATTTTAAAATAAATTGAAATTCATCCTATGAATTTTAGAAAAGAAAAGGTAGTTGTAGTGATGCAATTCCCAATGAAATTTATGAACTGAAAGCATGCATTTTTAGACAGCCTGTTGAAGAATAGCATTAGCAACTAGCATCTTTGAAATTTTAGACATGAAATTTTAGGAACTTGGTGAGAAGTGGGTATATGAACGAGAAGTTGTCACTGCATCAATTTGAAGAGGAAAACAACTAGCATCTTTGAAACTTTGCGACTCAATACATGAATTTCAAAAGCTATAATGGCACATTAAAGGGCGTAACAGTGTTTACGGTTTAGCTCTTTCAAAGAAGGGAGGCGTTTGAATCTTGATACCCGATGGTGATGCATAGAGAGAGACAATTACTTACCTTAGTCGGTCGTTGAATTTCCCACAGTGACGTGCAACGCATCGGTTGCCCTCGTGCAGATTGCAGCAAGAGGTTAGAAGGCTAAAGGCGGTGAGGTAGAAAGAAATCTAAGTGTCTAAGCCTTAATTTTTTTTGGGTTTGGATTTTAGATATCTTTGATGAATTCGTTTTTTTGTAAGGATCCAAATCTGATAAAGTTTTCCGATTTACACTTTATTACACTTTAACAGCTTAGCTTTAGGCATTTTCATGCGACCACTTTTTTTTTCAAAATTTCAGGTCAGGCGAATTTTATTTTATTTTTATAGGGCCCCTACATAAATTTTCAGTTTGAGGACACACGCGTCACCTCTTCTTAATGTGGGCCCACCCCTGCCTCGCCTTAATGTGGGTCCGCTCCTAGTCTGGCAGAGAGAGAAACCCACTGCAAGCGAGAAAGCAATGGCATTGTTGTTTGCTAGTACTCTTTGTAGGATCAAGCTGAATGAGAATGAGTTTCGTTGTCGTGATGTGCTTCTAATCGAAACCATTTTGCTACGAATTTCTTCGCAATTCGAAGCATGTGATGATGCAACCATTAACCATTAGTGAAGATTGTGAAGTTTTAAAACAGATTTTTGGGTTTCAGCATCATGAGTTGAAGTTCTGCTACAAATTGGGCTTCACAGTCACATCATCCCGCAGAAATTTCTAATTGTTTCTTTTGTATTTTGGTGTTTTGTTCTCTTTGGAAGCTTGTAGTAGACGATGAAAGTGTGTGGGTTGAGTGGCTAAAGAAAAATCATAGCAGAAACATGCTATCGATGGTTGGGTAGCCGTAGCCGTGTCTTTGTGCGATTTCATAGAAAACATAGTAGGTTCCGCAAAATGGATTGGATTGGTGTTCTGTGGTGGTTGATCATCAGTCTGCTGCTTCGAATCGTCTCCAATTATTGTGGAGAGCATGTTTGTGGCTTGGGACAAAGTTGAAGTCTGTTGTGGTGGAGAATTCAGTCATGGACATGAATTCACGAAGCAAAATTTTTGTAGAAATTGTTCGTAACTCATTTGGCGAGTTTGCATTGTCTTTGGACAAGGAAAACCTCTGCCTGAACTCATAGAAGTGTCGAGTTTGAAGCGTGTTTTTGTTGTAAAATTGCAATATAGGTTGTTTTCTTGGTAAGTTTGAAGGGTTGTAGAGTATGGTCTGTGTGTAATTTGTCTTGACCTAAGTGCAGTTTTAGTAGTTAGTTGTAAGGGGTGTAGGTTGGTGTTGTTTGGAGTGAAGAAGGTTGAGAGAAGGGCCACCATTCATTGCTCCAAAGTAGGTGAGGGGCCAATACGAAAATCTGCAATAGTTCAACGTTTCACCTCAGCAAGCTATCCGACCCTTGGTAGCTATTGCAATCAATCTGTCTCTTCGTGATCATCCTTTCAACGAGTGAAAGTTCCGAAACCTAAATAATTTGAAGAAGTCTCGTTCGAGACTGGAAGGCTTTGGTGAATTTCCTTTAGGGCCTTGAGATGTATTTTAAGATCACACACATAGATGAGTTTAATTTGTTAGCGGTCATGGTGGTGCATGTGCAAGACTCTAGTAGAGGAGTTTGGAGAACCGAGAATTACTTTTTGGCCACAACTAAGGAAGAGCTGGGACAACAAGTTTCACCCATAGACTTTAGTTGGAGCATGATCACAACTCTGGCAACACAAACATACTACTAGCATTCACAAGTATATGGCCGCATTGCTACACGTGATGAATATGAGCGAAGATGACAAGCTCTACCAGTTTTAAGACGGTGTTCAACCATCAACCAATGCGGAGTTGCAACATGGAAACCTGAGATTGGTTGTGCAAGCCATGGCTATAGTCGAAGTTCTTCTGGACTTTAGAGCTTCCAAGCTGGTGGGTGATGAATCTTTTGCTAAGAAGAAGAGTGATTTTTCCAGACGATCGAGGGAAAATCATGGTTCAAGTGGGTATGGTAAGTGCTGCAATAGGTGGCGTGGAATAGGATGACATCAGACAAACCAACAGAACCAATAAGGGAGTGGTTCAACTACGAGTGGTATAACTATGTTTTTCGCTTCCACAGGGAGGAAGTAGTTCGAGGGTGGCCATCATGTACCCAAGCCATGCTTCATTTACCAAGGACCTCGCTGCATGCAATTTTTCTCTAAGAAAGGAAGCTAAACACCTTTGTCACCGAGCATGATCATTCAAGTGCAACTAGTACCAGTTTTCTTGAGGTTGAGGCCACTTCTTTCGAGTTGCTGAATGCGGTTCAACTGGGGGAGGGCGGGCGTAAGGGCCTCATCTATGTTGAGGTGGTCTTTAGTAGACGCATGCTGGGAGGGATGACCGATTCTGGGGCCACCCACTTAATTATTTTTGCTACCATGGCATGGTATCTTGGCCTCTTGGATTTTAGCTTCGGGCAGTGGCTAAAGACCATGAACTCACTAGATGTATTGCATGAGTCGCGAAAATAAGTCTGACACCTTAGATTTCATTGTGAATGAGATGAACGACTCAAGCTCATTCTTGGAGAATTTTTTCTCGTGGCGAAGACCAGAGCATTTCCCCATCTCACAAGACTTATGTGCTTTGATGAGTTTTAATTCTGATTTATTCCGCAATAGGATCAAGGTAAGGAACTTGTTGAAGGTAGTTGTGCCCTAATGATCTTTCTTTTGACCATCGAATTGTGAGATGGAGTACGAAAGGGTTGTCCGACCACCCTTTGTATAGCGGTTCATGCCGTTATTATTGCTTTCGGCCATCCAATTGCGAGATGGAGAATGGAAGTGTTGTCCTACTCTTCTTTGCGTGATTCTTGAAAAGGATGAGCTACTATTTGAGGCCATGATTGAGGAGGTTCTTGTGGAGCTTTGAGCGACCTTGGAGGTATTCTAAGATGTCATGCCGATAGAGTTGCCGAGGAGATTATTGCTCAAGTGTGAGACATACCATGCCATCGAGTTGGAACGAAGGGCGAAATCACCTAGTTGCTCTACGTATAGAATGAGTCCCACGAAGATGGTCGAGTTGAGGAGGCGGCTCGATAAGTTGTTACAGGTCAACCTGATTCAACATTCGAAGTCACCGTATCATTCTCCTGTTTTCTTTCATTGAAAAGCTTATAGGTTGCTTCAGATGTGCGTATGCAATTGGGGCTTGAATAAGGTCAAGATACGGGAGCGATATCCATTGCTCCTAGTAGCTAATTTATTCGACTGCCTTAGTGGATCTTGATGTTTCAGCATGCTCGATCTAAGTTCCGCCTATTGACAGGTGTAGATCATATCGAGATGAGTCGAAGACTGTGATGATGAAGCAACATGGGGCTTATGAGTTTTTGGTCATGTCTTTCCGATTGACTAATCCTCCAATGACCTTTTGCCAGCTGCATGCTAGACATTTGATGCTCATTTTCAGCACGAGCCCCGCTCTACGTGAAGTGGGAGAAGTGCAAGTTCGGAAAGAGCGGATCTCGTTTCGTGGCCACATAGTGGTGGCAAACAGGTGCCATGATCCTACACAAGGTATGAGCTATCACTTACTCGGAGGCACCACGCACCATCAAAGAGTTGAGGCACTTTCTCGGCCTGGCGAAATACTATTGTAGGTTCATAAGGCAATTTTCAAGGATCGTTGCACCCAGACATGGCTGATTTAGAACTGGCCCAGTAGTTCGAACTGGTTCTAGAACTGTAACTAGACCCGGGTATCTTGGTTTGGTTACAATTCATCCTTTTGAAGAACTGGCCTGGAACTAGAACCAGAACCGATAATTTTAAACTGTTTAAAACATATATAATACGAAAATATTTACAGAAGGTAAAGCCTTGCTAAGTGGTAGGCAATGACTAATCGCTCAGTGAGGCGTGAGTTTGACTCCCATGAGAGTCAAACCTGTAGTTTTTTTTTAAATTTTACCAGTTTTAGAGTGGTTCTAGATCCAAAATCGGAACCACCTCTGTGCTGGCTTGTTTCAGTTTTGGGTTCCAGGTAACCTAGAATCGGACGTCTAATGGCATCCCTTATCTAGTTTATTAATAAGGGCCCGATTTGGATGTGGTCGGAAAGTTGTGCGTGTTCGGGGACTTGAAGGAGGCAGTTAAAAGCGAACCAATCCTTCAATTACTGGACTTCTCGCTCCCCTTCATGTTGCACATTGATGCCAACGATCGGTCTGTGTGTGGAGTTCTTGTCTAGGAGGGACATAGGGTCACCTTTTGGGCATTCCCTTTTTAATGGTGAGAGATAATGTAAACACCTTCAACATCTATTCAACATCTAGAAGAAGCTAACCCTAAGACATGTTAGATGGTTGGAGATGCGATTGCAAATGCATCGAGGAGATTCTAGTCGAGGTGAGATGAACTCTAAGGGGCGATATTGTATCTTGTGAGGAAGCATGCAGAGGAGGATCCAACCTATGTTTAGTGTCGATGACAAGTACATGTAGGATTGATATATCAGTACAAGTTGGGAGACAATCTCGTCTAGACAAAAGGGAGGCAGCTGTTGGTACCCGATAATGAAGACTTATAGAGGAGGTTGATGCATGAGGTAGAGTACACTCACACCGAGGAGTAAAATAAATAGTAGCACAAGTAAGGGGTTACTACCGGTTCTAATATGATGTGTGATGTCGCCGAATATATCTACACCTATTCTATTTGTTAATAGGACAAGACGAAGCCTGTGCTCCCCACGAGACTTCTCGATCAATTCCAAAGCGACTTTTGAGGGCTATTTTGATGGATTTTATCCAAGCACTATCAAGAGTTGATGGCTTCAAGTTAATCTTTATTGTTGTGGATCAATTCTCAAAGTATGTAGTAGCAAAGGTGAGGGAGTGTAGTGCCATTAACACACAACAACTATTTTTACATAACATTGTGAGGCATTTGGTATCTTCGAGGAGATTGTGAGTGACATGGATAACTGCCAATGTTATTTGTATTACATCGTATTGTACCATACGATACATATCATATCATTGAGCTCCATGATATGATACACTAGTGTTTATCACCTGTAGCCAAATATCGGGCTCTATTATGCGATACAATATGTATCGCACGATACATGCCGTATCACCCGTATCGTATGATACATGCAAAGATCTCTAACCAAACAAAAATTTGTATTTCTGTGAGTTTTTGGCATTTGTTGGAGTCTGTTGAAAGCTCCTAAGGTGGCCTTCGGTGACTCTCAAGGTGTTCAATGCTCCCAAGGTGCTCTATGACGTTTATGCAAGGCTTCCAACCCAGGTTATGGTATAGTTTTTGTATTTTTCAGATTTGTTTTTGTATTTTTTTTGTGTTTTCCTTTTTTTGGATGATAATATAAGTTATGAAGCGTGTGGATATGATTTTTATTGTATTCGTGAAATAGGAGATACTCTATTTGAGTCTTAAGTAAAGATTGGAGATTTATAAAGTTCTTTTATTTTTAGGTTTTTTATTAGATTGAAGTATTAAATTGAGATGATAGGAAGGGTGCTAGGGACTCCCAATCTCGGTCCGATGATCCGGCATGGTAGTGGTGTATAACAGTTGAGGAAAACAAATTGAAGATAAAATATTTATTTTGTGAGGTGGTTAGTGGTGAAATTTCACGATTAAAACATCACTTGGTAGGGACTAGAAAAGAAGTTGCTTCTTACATAGGTAAAGTTAAAAATTGCCAGATGTGTACAAACGTTTGAGAACATACTTGAGAAGATACAAAAAAAGAATGTTTTAGAGATGTTTGAGGAAGAGGATAATGCTATTGGATTGAGTGATAATATTCATTCTAATGGTAGGATAGAGGTTGATAGTAGTAGTCCTTTACAACCAAGTAGGAGAAAGAGGGTTATTGAAGATGTTGCAAGTAGAAATGGTAGAAGAGGAAGGAGTACATGAAGAGCTTACTCTCGTATACAATCATTTTTTCCTACTAGCACTACACATGGTGCACAACATGAAATTTCTGCTGCTATAGTTTTAGAGCAATTACATGAGCAGACATACCTTATAGTGGGCAGATGGTTTTATGATTCATGTATTCCATTTAATATAACAAACAATTTTAATTTTCAAGCAATGGCAAATGTAATTACTAATATTGGTCAAGAGTATACGATGTTTTCTTATCAAAAGTTAAGAGAAAAACTATTAAATAAGATTATTCTTTAAGTTAAAGAGTATTGTTCTACTTTGAGAGTCATGTAAGGAAACATGATGTACTATTATAGCAGATAGATTGATAGATAGACGAGGAAGAACTTTATTAAACTTTTTTGTCTATTGTTTTAAAGTACTTATGTTTTTGAAATCCCTAGACATGTGTAAGGAGAAGCATACTACAGAGGTCCTAATGTAATAGTTTGATAAGGTGATATCTGAGGTTAGGGTAGAGAATATAGTTCAATTTATTACAGATAATACAACTAACTATAAAGCAACTAAGAAAGAGTTAACAGATACTAATGAGACTATATTGGACACCATGTGCAACCCATTTTTTTAGATCTCATCATTGAGGATATTGGTGAGATGGATGAGATAAAGGTAACAACTGAGTGTTGTCAAGATATCACCAAATTTATCTATAACCATACTTTTGTATTATATATGATGAGGAGATATACAGATTGTGCAAAGCTCCTTCGTATAACTGCAACTCGATTTGTAACTAATTTCTTATCTATAAAAGTAAACCTTAAAGAGAACATAATATGTGGGGTGGCCACATGGATTCTTTGGTTCCATTTTGAACTATCTTGAGTCACTGTAGACATGAAATTTTTTACTCCAGAGCTATGAAAAACTTGAAGTGAAACTTTTTCTATCTACGCTTGCGCGAGCATATCAGCTAGTTTGCAAAAACTGGCAAAGATTGAAAAGATTTTCTAACTTTCTTGGCGATTGTAGGCAAGCAGACTCTTTTCACTTAAACCTTCTTGAACCGATGCTCAAGGGTCGGTTTAAATACTTAGAAGCTTCAATTTGCAAATAAGTTTTACTTCAAATCATGTGAACAACAAGTGTTTTGAAAGAGGTTTGATTGTGCACTTTGATTCAATGTTTGAAATGAACAAGTCTTGAAAAACAAAGTTTTCTGTTTTCAAGGCTTATTTCTAAGATCGATATGACTATACTATAGGTCTCAAAAAATTATCAAAATTTTACCAGATTAAGCTGATAGTGTGTAGAACTCTGTGCTTTTTACAGATCTGAATTTGAAGATGTATTGAATCAAAATTAAATATTTGAATGATACTGACTCACTAAACCAGAACTGCTCTATCACAAAAATACAGAGGCTCAAAGATGAGCTTGTATCTCTGTGATATGAATTTAATGATTTTGATGTTGTTGGAAAAATATATGTGTTATATTTCCAATACATCATAAATCAAGTGAATTGGATTCCTGTGAATAGAGATATGAGACTTTTACCCAACCTCTATTTCAAGAAATCCGACTGTGCAACAAGTGTTTAGAAAGTGATTCGATCTTTTCTCAATTTTATCATAGGGTTAGATGACCATAAAATTCTTGCAAATTTGATATAATGTGGTATAATGTGGCCTAATGTGTGTGGATAAAGTGTGCCAAGTTTCAGTTTAAAAGGAGAAAGCATCAGGAAATTAAAATTACAGAAAGAAACATATGTAGAGATGCTAGAAATCCTGTTTTTGGTTTTTAGGAATATAATGATGCAAACTCATCAGAATTTAAATTACACCCACTCTACATTACGAATTAAAACTCACGCGAATTGAAATTACAGTCACTCTATGTTTCGAATTAAAACTCACGCGAATTGAAATGTATATATTAGCTTAAGCATAGAGGAGATTAGAAGTATAAAGTGATTATAGAATATATTGGGGTAGAATAGCCACCAAACACATGGAGTGCATGTGTGCAATAGTGAACATCCATAAATTGAAATGTAAAACAATTAAATCTAATAACTATTACAACGTGCGGGGAGACTGAGCTCCATTATTACAACCCCAATTTAATGAAATTTGAAGAGAAGAAGATGAATTAGAATTGAATTTGAAAGTACTTACACAAATTTGCAATGAGCCGGGGATTCAAGAGTGAATCCGACCCTTGAAGCTTCTTCTTCTTCCTTCTTCCACACCTCTCACCTATCTACCCTCTTCCCACACTTGGAAATCACGTCCCTCTAGGCTGGAGTCTTCCTTCTCTAACCTAGAACACAACCCCCAAAGTTTAGAGCCTCTCTCAAGCCTTCAAAGATGAGGAACTCGCCCTCCTCTTGGCCCTTTTTATAGGCCAAGGGGGCTGGTTCTAGGTGTTTCTTATGGGGCGAGTTGGAGCAGTTTTGTGATGGGTTTGATCCACTCCAAACAAGCTCCTTGTGGTCCCCCTTGCCTTGACTTTGACTAGTCCATGTTGCCGGTCTTTACAATCTTTAATGCAAAACATTTTGCTTTAGCTCCTTCAATTCAATCATAGTTGGCTTTTTATCCTTGATTTCAGCTCCACCTTGAGTTTAATTCAATACTGGCAGGTCTTCATTCTTGATCGGGTTCCATTCATCATTGCCTCGTCTTTGACTTGGCACGTTTTTGAACCTTTCCACTTGATGCTTTGCTCAAAAAGTTCAGCCTTGCTTTGGGCTTGTGTTTGCTTAATTGAACTTCATACACTTGGTTATTGGATTTGCATTGAATGTCCTCAATGTCATATCCTTTGGTAAAATTGGGCTTTATGAGGCCATGCATGGGCTTGAGCTTCATCCGATCATCTATTGAATTGGAGTGGGTTGGTGCTTCATTTCGGCTAGGTATTGGACTTGAATTGGCATTATGACCTTGTTCCAAGTCGAGTGCATTCTTGGCCCTTGCTTCATTTGTTTCTTGCATTTTGACTTGAACTCATTCTTGAGATTTAATGGCATTTGGACTTGATCTGGTTGGTCCAATCTTGGCTTGGAATGATCTTTATTGCATCATGATCTTGGTTTCATTGAGCTTATATTAGCCGGCCAAGACTTGCTTTGGTTTGATACTTTCTGCTTTCCGGGGATCAAGGCTCGAATTAGATCTTCGCTTGATTCGAAACTCATGGGCTGCTTTAACTCGAATTTAAAACCTTTAAAGTATTTTCTCAAAATATTAAACTTTAAAATTTGGAGTGTTTTTGAATTTAAAGGTTCATAAAGGTTTTAAACTGGTTTTTGGAAATTTAGGGGTTTTTGAAAAGATTTGAAATTTTTTGGATGTTTACAGACACGATTGTATTTATATCCAAAAACCTGATTACATTTTGTGGTTGTATTCCAACATCTGAGTCCCTCGTTGTAACTACAATTGCAACTAGATTTGTAACTAATTCCACAATATATGGGGTGGCCACATGGATTCTTTGGTTCCATTCCGAACTGTCTTGAGTCACGATTGTATTTAAATCCAAAAACCTGACTACATTTTCCGGTCGTATTCCAACATCTGGGTCCCTCGTTATAACTACAACTACAACTCGATTTGTAACTAATTCCACAGTATATGGGGTGGCCACATGGATTCTTTGGTTCCATTCCGAACTGCCTTGAGTCACGATTGTATTTAAATCCAAAAGCCCAATTACATTTTCCGGTTGTATTCCAACATCTGGGTCCCTCGTTGTAACTACAACTGCAACTCGATTTGTAACTAATTCCATGGTATATGGGGTGGCCACATGGATTCTTTGGCTCCATTCCGAACTGTATTGAGTCATGATTGTATTTAAATCCAAAAACCCGATTACATTTTGTGGTTGTATTCCAACATCTGGGCCTTCTTCTGCTGCTCTGGGTTGTACATTCTCGCTTAATTTGGACATAATATGTGCATACCAGCTCAACTTCTTCTCCATCTTCCATTGGTGCCATACTGACTTTTTCAAGATAGTATCTATATACTTTCGGCTTTTCTTTACTTGACTGCATATCTACCTCGACGCTTTTGTATAATCCTGTGGCGATTCACTTGCTTGATTTCGGCTACTGTCGACCTTCGGGTTTGTTGCCGTCGAGCTTTTTTAGGTATGCCTGCAACGAAAGATCAATGTACGTGGTTTTCTTTTTGGTTTAGAGGTTTCCACACATCATATTTTTCATGGGAAGGTATTCAAATTTTTTTTGTGTCTATATTTGTATACACTGCTCTGTATTTATAGAGCAGCGCGTGCTCATGCCTTTCCTGGTTTGTCCCACTAGGCTTTTCTCTTCAGGAGCCCCTTTATCCGGATAGTTATCGTGAAATCCGATAACAATCCGACGATTATGATTTTATTGCCGTTATGACCATTTTCTCTATAACCGTGAACACGGGTAATGGCTAGATGGCCAGTCCAACCGTTACCGTGCTGGGTTGCCAAGAATGACCACAACCTTACATCTTCCACTTGGCCATTCGAGCCAAGTGTACTAACATACTATTTTCCCTTCCACTTTTGCAAGGTTTACCTAGTAATGTCCTTCCATGATTGTTGCTGCAATTACTACCCGTTGTATGGTTATTTCTCTACACAACAATCAAACATATCTCAAACCCATGTTCACAATATGTTTTGAGAAAAGTTCCTCTGTTATGCCTTTAGTCAAGGGGTTTGCCAACATATCATTTGTTGGCATATATGAGATGGATATTTCCTTTCTCATAATCATATCATGAACATAGTGGTATTTAACCATTATATGCTTGCTTTTTGAGAAATTAGTTCTACTCTTGATAAGAGTAATTGCTGTGTTGTTATCACAGTAAATGACAACTGGGTTGTCGGTTATTTCCAACTTCAAATGACGTATGAAGTGGCTTATCAAGAAAGCACTCATTGTAGCCATACAATAAGCCACATACTTAGCTTCCTGTGTATGCAATGCTATACAACCTTGTTTCTTACGTGTCCAAGAAATAACACTACCTCCAAATAAGAATATTTGCCTCGAGGTAGATTTGTTGTCATCTTTGCTCCCAGCAAAGTCAGCATCTGAGCCTCCTACCACTTTTAGTTCATCTGCTTGAAAACATAATTTCAAGTCTCATGTTCCTTTTAGATATCTTAAAATCCTTTTTACAACTATCCAATGCTGCAATCTAGGATTACTTTGATATCTGCTCACAAGTCCAATAAAAAAGCTGATATCAGGTCTTGTACATAACATAGCATGCATCAAGCTACCCACAACTTGTGAATAATGAACGTTAGGCTTATCATCTCATTCACCGGGACAATCAGCCTTAGTTTAACCCCTTTTGCAACGGGTGTAACAATAGACTTGCATTCACCCATTTTGTAACAACAGCCTTATCATCAACATTTACAAAAGATGTTCATACCAGAAATGAAGATGTGAGATGGATGAGTGGTCACACAAGGAAAAACCGTATACATGTTATTAGAAACATATTTGGAGTAACACTAATAGTGGATAACAACAACAACAAACAACAACTAAGCCTTTTCCCATACTAGACGGGGTCGGCTACATGGATTCTTTGTTTCCACAGATCCCTATCTTGTGCCATGTTAGCAGTTAACTCCCAATAAGCTAGATCGTTCTTTATTGTTTCTTTCCAACACTTTTGTGGTCGTCCTCTACCTCTTTTAATACTTTCCAAATTTAGTTTTTCTAACCTTCTTACAGGTTCTTCCTTTGATCTTCTTTCTATATGTCCAAACCATCTTAAACGATGTTCTCTCATTTTATCCTCTATTGGTAACACTCCTACTTTGTTTCTAATAACCTCATTATGTATAATGTCTTTTCTTATATGATCACTCATCCATCTTAACATCTTCATTTCTGTCACAAACATCTTTTGTACATGTTGATGATTAACTGCCCAACACTCAGAACCATAAAACATGGCAGGCCTAATTGCTGCTCTATAATATTTACTTTTTAATTTTAATGGTATCTTCTTATCACAAAGAATACCTGATGTTCATCTCCATTTTAACCAACCAGCCTTAATTCTATGTGTAACATCTCCATCAATTCTTCCATCACTCTGAAAAATTAACCCTAGGTATTTAAAACTTTCCTTTTGGGGAATGCAATGTGTGCCAATTTTAATTTCTATGCCCTCTGAAGTAACCAAATGATCAAAGTTACATTCCATATGTTTCTCTCCATAGTTCCAATTTTCTATTAACTTTTTCCTTAGACTCCTCCACTAATACAATGTTACCTGCAAATAACATACACCAAGGTACTTCATCTTGAATATATTTTGTTAACTTATCCATCACCATTATAAATAAGTATGGACTTAAAGTTGATCCTTGATGTAACCCAATATTAACTTCAAAGAAGTCTATCGTTCCTTCATGAGTCCTCACATATGTTTTTGCATCATTACACATGTCTCTTATAAGGTTAATATATGTCAATGGGATACCTCTTTTTTCCAAAGTTCTCCAAAGAACCCCTCTCGATACCCTATCATAAGCTTTTTCTAGATCAATAAATATCATGTGAAGGTCTTTCTTTTTTGCTCTAAAATGTTCCATAAGACGTCTTAAAAGGTGAATCGCTTCAATAGTAGATCTGCCTGGCATGAATCCAAATTGGTTCTCTGTTGTACTTGATATTTGTCTTAACCTACGTTCGATAATTCTTTCCTATAATTTCATAGTATGACTCACTAACTTAATACCTCGATAATTCACACAATTTTGAATGTCTCTCTTGTTCTTATATTTGGGTATAAGTGTACTTGCTCTCCATTCTTGGGGCATCTTTTGGTTTTTTCATATTTCATTAAATAGTCTTGTGAGCCAAGTGATTCCTATTTCTCCTAGTATTTTCCAAACTTCTATAGGAATATTATCTGGTCCTACCGATTTACCACCCTTCATATGTTTAAGAGCCTCTTTGACTTCATTCTTTTGAATACATCTGTAGAAATTGTGGTTTATATACTTTTTTGACTTGGCTAAATCTCCTAAACTAATACTAACATCTTTATTTTCATTAAAAAGATTATAAAATAGTTTTTCCATCTATTTCTTATATCATCATTTGCCATTAGAATTTTTCATCCTCGTCTTTTATGCATCTAACATAATTAAGATCTTTAGTTTTCTTATCCCTAGCCCTAGCTATTCTAAAATTATCTCTTTCACCCTCTTTTGAGTAGAGATTTTTTATATAAGTCCTCCCAAATCTTAACTTTTGCTTCACTAACTGTCTTTTTCGCTTCCTTCTTTGCTTTCTTATAAGCTTCTAAAGTTTCACTAGTTTTCTTAGCATAATGTAATTTGTAACATGCTCTCTTTGCCTTGATTTTATTTTGTACTACTTCACTCCACCACCAAGCTTCTTTTTGTGCCGCTACACCTCCTTTAGATACCCCTAACACATCTTTCACCACTTTCTTAATATGTATAGGCATATTGTTCCACACATCACAGGGTGTGCCAACATAATTCCAAACATCTCCTTGAAGGACTTTCTGATTAAATATATCTTCTTTCTCACTTTTGAGGTTCCACTATTTAGTCCGAATAACTCGATGCACTCTTTTCTTCTTTGTCCATTTTTTTATTTGTAAATCCATAAGTAAAAGTCTATGTTGGGTGGTTAAGCTTTCTCCTGAAATTACCTTACAATCTTTACAACACACTCTATCATTTTTTCTACAAATAAAGTAATCAATTTGTGTTTGTGATAAGCCACTCTTATAAGTAATTAAATGTTCATCTCATTTTTTGAAGATTGTATTGGCTATAAAAAGATCAAATGCCATAGCAAAATTTAAAATCTCCCTACCTTCCTCGTTTATATCCCCAAAACCAAAGTTTCCATGAATCCCTTGATATCCTAATGCCTCTTTACCGACATGTCCATTTAAATATCCTCCTAAACAAATCATTTCCCTTTGTAGAATCTTTTGAAATACCTTATCTAACTCTTCTCAAAAAACTGTCTTTATACTATCTTCTAGTCCAATTTGGGATGCGTAAGCACAAACTATATTTAAAACATCTGCTCCTAACACTAATTTTAACGTCATGATTCGGTCACCATATCGTTGTATGTCTACTACACTATCATTTAAATCTTTATTTATGATAATACCAACTCCGTTTCGAGCCTTTTCTTTACCTGAGTACCATAATTTAAAACTTCTATCCTCTATCTCCTTTGCTTTTTCTCCAACCCATTTTGTCTCTTGTAAACATAGAATATGAATCTTTCTCCGAATCATAGTATCTACCACCTCCATTAGCTTACCAAATAATGTTCCGATATTCCAAGAACCAATACAAATCTTATTTTCTAGGACTAGCTTCCTTACCCCCACATCCATTCATAATCAAAATGCGGAGACCCTCTCTGAAAATTTTTCACTATATTCAGGCGACAATGTAGCGTAGAAATGATATTCGTAGAAAATCTTGTCAATGAAGACCTAATTAATTCCCTTATACCTATATGGATTCACATCAAATGCAATAGAGAAGAATAATTATAAATAAACTTTGTAATATTTTTACATGCATCTATAATCCCTCTTATTTCATCCATTGTACTCAAATTTTCAAGCATTAAGTCTATGCAATGTGCAACACGGAGAGTCCATACTAAGGATGGATGATTTGCCTCAAGTATCTTACTAGCTACTCTAAAATTTGCAATATTATCAGTAATGAATTGAATAATATTTAAAAAACTTATTTCCTTAACACCTTTCTTGAAATAGGAAGTAAATTATCTTCAGTTTTAATAATATGGGATAAGTCATATGATTTCAAAAATAGTGTCCCATTGATACAATAGATTAGAAAGTTCACCAAAGACCTACACTGAGCATCTGTCCAACCATCAGCCATAATAGAACATTCCGTATCCTTCAATGACTTCTTAAATTCAGAACTTAATGCATTAACAATATCAATCCATTTCTACAATAATGTGCTCCTCAAAGTATGATAAGTAGGGACTCTACAAACCGAATCTATATTGGCAATAACATCCGCCATACTTTAAAAGAAAATAAGTTTGCAACATTGAAAGGGAGACAATCTTCATAAAAAAAATTCAGCACACTTCAAATCTACTTTCTGAATTATTTTCTTTAAAGCCACAACTGATCTAATGTCTGACTGAGTTCCAAGAGTCATACATGGAGGAAAAATGAAGACATCCCACTACCTGTAGCTCCTCCTCTGGTATCCCTTGTAAGCATCGAGTGAGTAAGAGATCTTGTAGTGGAACAAGAGCCAACTCTACTATTACTACTACCAAAACCTATACTTTTTTCCTTTTCTCGCATTCTCCTCGCTCTTTAGCCATCTCTTCTTCCATTTCAGCTATACCATGGAATTCATCATCATACATCCCTTTAGAAGTATCTTCAAATGGTTGAGATATATCTCAACCACTTATTTATGCTCTTTCTCTTATCCTTAATATTTTCTTCTCGTTCAAAGCCTCTAATACCTTTTTAATCTCGTACTTTACTGTTTCGATAATTCAAGGACATGCACTAGCATCCTTCTTAGTTACCGCAAGGTGGTGTTTCAGACAAGAAATACTACCATGCTTTACTGTATTGCAAAACATGCACTTGTTCACAAGCCTATTCGCTTCATACATCGGAGTGCAATATTTTTATACCGTATCGACTCGATCGAAAGCCATTAATATAAGAGTAGACAATCAAAAAGAAGAAAAAGACTTTTTATAGGTTAAGAATCATGAAATCTATAAAATCCTAAAATTTTTGTGAAAAATCAGGTAGAATGCAAACATAAAGATGTATGCAATAGATTTGATAAAAACCCTAAAGATAGAGAGTTGGATTGGGTAAAATACTTTAGAATCTTATGAATAAAGCATAAAATCAACAAGAACAAGTATAAGAAGAGGATATGAGAGCAAGGAAATGACGTCAAAAAGGGTTTTGAAAGAAGCTTAAATGATTTCCGCAACTTCGAATTTTCAGAATTTGTAGCCGAAAAATCAACATTGACTAGTACGATATAGGATAGGGTGTATCGTACAATATGATACAATACAATACAACCCCATATCGTGCGATATGATAGTACACCATAAATCTCTTATTGTGATATATGTACTTATATCGTACCATATACTCATATGATAATCGATAAAATCGTATCATATCGTACAATATAATTTTTATAACATTGGTTAAAATTGAATGTCTAGGAAGGTTGCCACTTATTGGCTACGAACATCCTAGCTTGCTGAATTCTGATCATATTCCTCATGTTTAAAGAAAAAATAAAATGGGTTAACACAAGTATAATAATTCTCTTAAATCATGAAAATTACCTTTTAAAAATTTGTATAAGCTAAGTGGGTCCACCAAACCCTAGTTTCAACATAAGCTACCAAGTTACGCCTTTTTAAACTAAACTATCAATAAGTCTAAGCCAAGATGGTGAAATCATAATCTTCTAAATGTGAGCTTTAAAGGATAGTAAAAGAACAAAAAGATGTACAAAATACTTCTTGTTTACACTTAATACTACGTTTGATAATGTTGTTGATAACAAAGATCTATGATTTCTCAAGTACAAGTTCATTTTATTTATAAAATATTAAATTTTTTGATGTCACACTTACTCTAGTTTGAATATTATATATATAATATTGTATATCATAGTCGTGTACTCGCACCCAATATTTTTGAAATTTGTCTTATCTTCCACTCGCACTCCGTAGCGACCCCTTATTCGTCATTCAGGGCCGACATATTCATGCCCATGTTCTTAGAAACGGTCTTTGTGCTTTGATTTGTTTTGCGTGGGAGATGCATGCTAAATGTTTGATTAAATGATTGACAGAGATGTGGGTTTATGGGGTTGCATGGTACGTGCTGTGTAGTGATTATGGGGAGGCTTTGAAGGCATGCAGGTTACTATGGGGGATTTTGCATGGGAGATGCACGCAAGTGTTCGATGAAATGCATTCACCCCAACCCCGATGGTTTGCCGGGACTGTCCTCGTGGGGACCCATGGGGATGCGGGGATACTTTGGTCCCCGTTGTGGGGACGGGGATTAAATTCTTAAATGGGGACAGGGATGGGCACCTTGATCCGTGTCCATACGCTGCCTCATGAACATCCCTACCTCAAATGCTCACCATAGTCACAATTTCCTCAAAAACAGTTAGTTGAGAAACTTGACATCAATCATTGTCGAGAATTGTTTGTTTATTGATGGCTATTTATTATCGAAAGCGTTCTTTCCTGACATTTCCATTTTGTTGTTAGTAAAATTAGCTACAAGGTCTTTTAATAACTATCATCTTCTTTAATCAGGATAGAGGAAGCGCAATGTGCCATGTTGAATGCTGAACAGTTGTGTGTAAGTGCCATACATATTTCTAATCCGGGTGTCAAGCTCCCTCCCTCTTGGAAATCTTGAGGAATCTCTAATGCTAGAGATAATCAACAGGATGGATGTTTCACTGCTGATTCAGATGCCTTCCTTTTCGGTCAGAGATATTTATCTAGGTATGCATCTATGATTAGGTTTGCAATCCAAGTTTACACATGTGCATGTGCTTTCATCTTTGTAATGTAGTTCCTTTTGTTCTCCGTCAACTAATTACTTTACTTATTTTCTTTGTCAGGTGAAGGTGGCTATGTAATTTGTTACGAAATGACAGACATATACAGGAAACTTGGATTTTGAAGGAATTCACTGGTGAGAAGCTTCCCTGTCTAAAAGCAACTGTTTTTTTGTAACTCATAATTTTAGTTTTTTATTAGAAGTTTTTGGGAATGTTATTAAACTAAATCCTATCATACGATATAACACAATTTTACCACGTATGGGTACTTGAAGAGATACCTAAATTGCAATATACAGTATATAGGTTTGTATTGCATTCTATCATATGATACAACTCCCATACAATATGACATATTCCTGGATCGTAAGATATGGCATTGATTTCTTTGGACATGTCATGCACGGTGGCGTTTAGCCATGTGAGATGTCTAGCTGGAACCGGGATGAACGTGTAGCCTTGCTCTATTGTGCCTCCACAAGTGAAGGTGCAGATGCTAAAAAACATAGAGGATATGCAAGTGAAAAGAGAGAACATTGAGCACTTGGAGGACCACAAGGACCAGGAGTAGCTACTGGAGGAGCACAATAAGAAGAATAAAGAAAATAACTATTTTTATGTTTATTTATTTTGAAGTTGGAAACTCTGCGCATGTAAGGGATCACCCTTGCATGGCCGGTCCCAAGCCCAAATAAAGGAGGAGGATTGTGTTACGCTTTCGACAGTTAGCGTAAAACTTTGTCAGATTTTTATACATTGTATTACACAAATTATGAGCATTGCGTTGGGGCGTCCCTTCTTAGCGACACGCTGCAGAGCCCGATTGCTGTGAAAAGTAAGCAAGAACCACTACATTTTTGCTTGGATATAGTGAATCAATTGCAGAGAGGGTTCCCACATCATGGACGGATGTGGGTAAAGAAGTTAGTCTCGCTACATTAATGCCCGAATGTAGTGAATAAATTACAGAGAGGGTCTCCACATTTTCAATATGGACAGATACGAGGGGTAAGGAAGCTAGTACTAGATAATAAGATTCGTATTGGTTCTTGAAATATCAGAACATTGTCTGGTAAACTAATGGAGGGGGTAGATACTATGATTTGGAGAAAGATTCATATTCTATGTTTATAAGAGACAAAGTAGGTTGGAGAGAAAGCAAAAGATATTAAAGATACAGGTTTTAAATTATGGTACTCAAGTAAGGAAAAGGCTCGAAAACGGAGTTGGTATTATCATAAATAAAGATTTAAAGGATAGTGTAGTAGACATACAACGATATAGTGACCGAATCATAACATTAAAATTAGTGTTAGGAGTAGAGGTTTTTAATATAGTTCATGCTTACGCACCCCAAGTAGGACTACAAAAATGATATATCGGTAAAGAGGCATTAGGATATCAAGGTATTCATGGAAACTTTGGTTTTGGGGATATAAACGAGGAAGGTAGGGAGATTTTAAATTTTTCTATGGCATTTGATCTCTTTATAGTCAATACAATCTTCAAAAAACGAGATGAACATTTAATTACTTATAAGAGTAGCTTATCACAAACACAAATTGATTACTTTATTTGTAGAAAAAAGATAGAGTGTGTTGTAAAAATTACATGGTAATTCCAATAGAAATCTTAACCACCCAATGTCGACTTTTAGTTATGAATTTACAAATAAAAAAATGGACAAAGAAGAAAAGAGTGCATTGAACTATTTGGACTAAATGGTGGAACCTCAAAAGCGAGAAAGAAGATATATTTAAACAGAAAGTCCTTCAAGGATATGCTTGAAATTATGTTGGTACACCTTGTCATATATGGAACAATATGATTATATATATTAGGAAAGTGGCGAAACATGTGTTAGGTGAATCTAAGGGAGGTGTACCGGCACAAAAAAAGCTTGGTGGAGTGAAGTAGTGCAAAATAAAATCAACGCAAAGAGGGCATATTACAAATTACATTATGCTAAGAAAACTGGTAAAACTTTAGAGGCTTATAAGAAAGCAAAGAAGCGAAAAAGGCCTTTAGTGAAACAAAAGCTAAAATTTGGGAGGATTTATATAAAAAACTCAAGTCAAAAGAGGGTAAAACAGATATTTTTTGGATAGCTAGGACTAGAGATAAGAAAACTAAAGATCTTAATTTTGTTAGATGCATCAAAGATGATGATGAAAAAATTCTAGTGGCAAATGATGATATAAAAAATAGATGAAAAAACTATTTTTATAAGCTTTTTAATAAAAATAAAGATGCTAGTATTAGCTTTGGAGAGTTAACCAAATCAGAAAAGTATATAAACCACAATTTTTACCGACGTATTCAAAAGAATGAAGTCAAAGAGACTCTTAAACATATTAAGGGAGGTAAATCGGTAGGACGAGACAATATTCATATAGAAGTTTGGAAAATCCTAGGAGAAACAAGAATCACTTAGCTCATAAGACTATTTAATGAAATATGGAGAAACCAAAAGATGCTCAAGGAATGGAGAGCGAGTACACTTATACCCGTATATAAGAACAAGGGAGACATTCAAAATTGTGCGAATTATCGGAGTATCAAGTTAATGATCCATACTATAAAATTGTGAGAAAGAATTATCAAATGTAGGTTAAGACAAATATCGAGTATAACATAGAACCAATTTGGATTAATATCAGGCATATCCACTATTGAAGCGATTCACCTTTTGAGATGTCTTATAAAACATTTTAGAGTAAAAAAGAAAGACCTTCACATGATATTTATTGATCTAAAAAAAGCGTATGATAGGGTACCGAGTGAGGTTCTTTAGAGAACCTTAGAAAAAAGAGGTATCCCATTGACATACATAAACCTTATAAGAGACATGTATGATGGTGCAAAAACATGTGTGAGGATTCATGAAGGAATGAAAGACTTCTTTGAAGTTAATATTGGGTTACATCAAGGATCAACTTTAAGTTCATACTTATTTATAATGGTGATTGATGAGTTAACAAAACATATTCAAGATGAAGTACCTTGGCGTATGTTATTTCCTGATGACATTGTGTTAGTGGAGGAGTCTAAGGAAAAAGTTAATAGAAAATTGGAACTATGGAGAGAAACATTAGAAAATAAAGGCTTCCGACTTAGTAGAACAAAGACAAAATATATGGAATGTAAGTTTGATCATTTGGTTAATACATAGGATATAGAAATTAAAATTGGCACATATTGCATCCCTTAAAAGGAAAGTTTTAAATACATAGGGTCAATTTTTGAGAGTGATGGAAGAATTGATGAAGATGTTACGCATAGCATTAATGCTGGTTGGTTAAAATAGAGAGGAGCATCATGTATTCTTTTAGATAAGAATATATGAACAATTAGATCTGTCATGTTTTATGGTTCTAAGTGTTGGGCAATTAATCATCAACATGTATAAAAGAGATCAGTGATAGAAATGAAGATGTTGAGAAGGATGTGTGGTCATACAAGAAAAGACTGTATACATAATGAGGTTATTAGAAACAAATTCGGAGTGACACCAATAGAGGATAAAATGAGAGAATATCGTTTAAGATGGTTTGGACATATAGAAAGAAGATCAAAAGAAGAACCTATAAGAAGGTATGAAAAATTAGATTTTGAAAGTATTAAAAGAGGTGGAGGACGACCACAAAAGTGTTGGAAAGAAACAATAAAGAATGATCTAACTTATTGTGAGTTAACTGCTAAGATGACACATGATAGGGCTCTATGGAAACAAAGAATCCATATAGCCGACACCATCTAGTATGGGAAAAGGAGTAGTTGTTGTTGTGGTTGAATACGTGGAAAGACAACCAAAGGAAGCTGTTGTAAGATGTATGAGAAATTAGATGTGAAAATGGTAAAAGAGGAAGAGGAAGAGGAAGATCATAAAAGTATGATAAAGAAACAATAAAGAATGATCTAGCTTATGTTTAGTTAACTGTTAGCATGGCACGTGATGAAGCTCTATAGAAACAAAGAATCTACGTAGCCGACCCCATCTTGTATGGGAAAAGGCTTAGTTGTTGTTGTATTTATTTTGAAGTTGGAAATTGTGAGAACATATGATTCTCTTGATTTGTAATAGTTTATAACTTCAGTGTAGTTTTTCTTAAGCTCATTTTATTAAGATAGTGTTATATTTTATGTATGCTGTGATTAATGACATTTTGCGTGTTACAAAATTGTTTGGTGATTTTTCTAAGAAACAAATACAGTGTACCGCACCATAATGCAGTAGGCACATGCGTACTGATGGCTTGAGCGGCACAAGCTTGGATACGCTATTTACAACATTGGCTTTTAGAGATGGATGCTGTCCTCCAACTATATCTTTTATCATATTCTTGCCAAAAGACTATTCAAATGTAACTGATGATTTAAAACAACAGTGTCGTAAAAATAAAGGTCTGTGTTGCTGCACTTCAGTTTAGAGTCCTCAATTTGTTCTGTAGAAAGATGTATCAACAAATGATAAGTGTTTTTGTTGGTCAATGGAAGTAAATTCCTTAGAACTTCAGCATAGGCATGTTTTAGGAATTCAGTATGGACGCTAGTGCTTCAATGATGAAATAGTGATGACTACGAGAAGATTGGCAAAATAAAAGTTTTCATTGAAATTCAAGAATTTGTTCCACGATTTGAAAAATTATTATCATGCCAATCTCATTTTCACTTTTTTACTTAGTAGAAAGCTTTTGAAAATTCAAGACAAACAAGAGCATTGTGTCGTTACATTTTCTTTCTTGAAATAACTATTAATAGTCTTTTGCAGAGTTGTAATATTTCATTAAGAAAAAAAGAGATATATAATGCAACAAATATACCTATGGATTGAGTGTACATGTTCGATGGTGCACATGTATAGGTGGAAGCATGTTTGGGTCCTCAATGCTGTTTTTCTCTCATGATTGCCATAGTTGCTATGGCCTTTATTGATGCCTAACTTGGGCTTCTTAGTTCTTATGCTTCTTTTACCTATTTTTCTGGTAATTGGAAACCTTTGGTTGACCATTTATGAATCCTAATATGGCATTGTGCTTATTTAAATGCAAGATTGCTCTAGCGCTTCTTCTTGGTGGGGACTATTCTCAGAAGGTTCACGGAGTAGGCCAGGTAATCAAGCTATGATACAAGGACATATATGAATGTTCTATGCTGTGCAAGATGCACATGCTGATGCACTTAACGGAGTTTACTGAGTTTCAAAATAAAAATCTTCCTTGATAGAGATGGTCGTGTGACATAGTTGAAAACAAGAAAGTACATAGGAGTAGACATGGCCGGTTCAGAACCGGAATAAATTGGCTTAGAAACCATAATTGTAACCGAGGACCTTCTGATTCTGTTACGGTTCATCTATTTCAAAAACTGTCCCAAAACCAGAATCATAACTAGCTATTTCAAACCATTATTTATTAAATACATATAATATTTTTGACATTTATATGAATTGGTTGTTGATTTAATGATAGACTTGTCTTTATTGAAATACGTTGGAGGTTCAACCCATGCGGTTTACATTTTGTGCTTTCAAACCTATATATGTTAGTTATATATACTAGTGTTACCAGTATTGCGAGAAACCGTGATACGATACAGGAACCTGTATCGCAGATGAAAGAGTATCGGCTTGTATCACACGATACGTGTGATACACTATATTTCTTTTAAAACAATAAAAAGCGACAATTTTTTCTTGATTCCAGAGAGGAACTACATACACAGAACAACCAAGTTCAAGTTAGCATAGAAGACTGACGACATCAGGATGGTAGGCAGTGATATGCAATGGAGAGATAAGACAAACATCCAAAATGCACAACATATTGATAACAAAGAAATTAACATAATTCACTAATGGAAATTACACAAAATAATACTTAACCCTACGGATAATGTCCCTATATCACTTTGTGCACTAACATATTAACTATATTAGAGTACAAATCATTTGATAGGTTTTTTTTCAAGAATAAAAGGGCAATTTACTTCATTAATAAGAACCATAAAAATAAGAAGTTTTAAAAGTTGTCAAGAATGAAAAAGACAATTTACTTTAATAACTTACCAATTATGACCCCGTCTACATTCATAACTTACCAATTATGACCATGTCCAGCATTAGTTACCAATTATGACCACATCCTTCATTAGTAGGTTACACAACACAACTATCTTACCTTAAAAGGTGACCTCTAAAGAATAACAATAAGAACCATAAAAAAAACAGTTTCTAAAGTTTTCAAGAATTAAACATGCAATTTGTTTAATAACTTACCAATTATAACAACATTCAGCATTGATACCACGAATCGAGAAACTAATCTAACTTAGAAGAGTTCTTGATTTTTACTATTTTTTATTTTAAAAATATTTTTAATTTTTTACTAAACATTGTAATATATTACTTAAATGCTTTATATATTGAAAATTGAATGGTGATTGATGAATATTTACTCAATTTATGAATTATATAAATTGTTCAGAATTATAGTGATTTTTTCTTTTTTTTAAAAAATTTGTAGTATTAAAAATAATACAATGCAATATGATACGTATCATGGACCAAAATGATACATGATACGATACGATATGAACAATACTAATATACACAATTTGTGATAGTTTCCAATAAGAAGAGTTTGATATGACTCATTGGTATAACCCTTCTTACTTCAACAATGTGCCGATGGTTTTAATAACAATGTGCCAAGGGTTTTGTTGATTTGACCCTCCAAAATATATTTTATTCATTAGAAAACAGAAGAATACAAGAGGAAATGAAGAAGGGTGCAAGTCGGCACCCCTTAGTTGCCGTCACCTGCTGCCCACGTTTTTTCACACTCTCTAACCCTAATGACAACATTTTAAATACTACTAATCTAACTTGAAAGACTAAAATACCCTTAATTAGTAACAAATAGGATTCGGGTCCCAATCTGATCCATTGGGATCCAAACCGTACATAACTCACACTAATTATATAGAACTGAACATAAAGACATTACACGACACAACCTAGACTCTAAACATTCTGTCAACATGCTCTTCACAACACGCCCCCTTAAGTTGACTCCTGAAGACTTGTAATTTTCAACTGTGAGAGTACTTTCTGAAGGTCATTGATTGATGATGATTTGGTAAAAATGTCTGCCAATTGATCATCTGAGCGAACATAAACTAGATTGAAAATTCCTTTGGAAATCTTTTCTCTGATAAACTGACAGTCAATCTCATTGTGCTTTATCCTTTCATGGAAGACTGGATTCTATGCTATTTGCAAGGTAGCTTTATTGTCTGTAAAGAATGTAATCAGAGAGTTTTTTTTAAATCCAATTTCTTTTAGGAGTGAGATAATCCATTGTCCCTCATACATACCTAGAGCAATAGCTCGGTATTTTGCACTGGACCGGGCTACCACAGACTGTTTCTTGCTTTTCTAGGATACAATATTTCCTCTTACACGTATTACATAGCCTGATGTTGACTTCCGATCAGTCTTCGAACCTACCCAATCAACATCGGAGTAAATTTCTATATCTAAAGTTAGGTGTGGAGTATATAGCAAGCCATACATGATAGATGATTTCAAATATTGAATGATATGGAAAACTGTATTCATATGATGTTTAGAAGGACTGTGCATCCACCTACTTGCATATCCAACTGCAAAGCTAATATATGGTCTTGTGATCGTTACATATATCAGTTTTCCTACTAATCTCTGGTATTTTCCAAAATCTTCATAGGATTCTGCAAGCTCGAAATTATCACCCTTAGGGATTTCCATAGGAATGGAGTATATTCGACAATCTTCCATTTTCGTTTCCTTCAGTAGGTCTAGGATATATTTTTTCTGGCTTAAGAATAATCCATTCTCTTTATGAATTACTTCTATTCCCAAAAAATAATGTAAGCTTCCTAAATCTTTTAGATCAAATAATGTATGGAGCCTTTTCTTTAGATAGGTTATACCTTAAGCATCATCCCCTGTAATGATAATGTCATCTACATATACCAGTAATATAATAGTCTTCTGATCTCGTTTGATGAAGAGTGTGTGATCACTGACACATTGCTTAAAACCCAGCTTCATGATTCCATTACTAAATTTTTCAAACCAGGCCAGTGGAGATTGCTTTAACCCATAAAGTGATTTCTTTAACTTACAAACCTTGTTATGCTTCTTTTCCATTGTATACTCGGGAGGTAAATCCATATAAATGTCTTCTAGAAGATCACCCTGAAGGAATGTATTCTTAACATCTAACTGTCATAATTGTCATCTTTTATTTACTGCCAAACTCAAAATAATCCTGATAGTGTTCATCTTTGTACCAGGAGCAAATGTTTCTATATAGTCTATACCAAAAGACTGGCTGTACCCTTTAGCTATTAGTCTAGCTTTATATCTTTCTATATTGCCATCAGCCTTATACTTTATAGAAAATACCCATTTACATCCCACTATTTTCCGTCCTTCGGGTAGATCTGTTAGTTTCCACGTGTTATTCCTTATAAGGACTGCAATTTCTTCTTCCATTGCTATTTTCTACTCTGAATGTTGTCTTGCTTCTTCGTAGGTTTTTGGTATGAGAGTAGAATCTGCATTCATAATAAACACCTGATATTCTTTGGGATAATTAGAGTAAGATATCATTTTTTTTAAGGAATATTTTACTTTTTTCCGTTTTTCTTTTCTGATAGCAATAAGTAAGTCATCCAACTCATCATTAGAATGCTGAGAGACTTCCTGAATCTGATGTGGAATTGATTCTGGGACGAAATTATGATCGGTAGTGATTGATAGCTGATGAGCAACAACCTTCCTCTCCCCTCTGGTATACACTTGTATATTTTCTGCATGAGAAAATAACATCTCTTCCTCTCCTTCATCATATGTACGATGTACTTCTACTAGTGGAAGTATCATGACATAAGGCATCTCCATAGATGAATGATCAACTTCTGATGAATCATAAAATGAAGTATCTTCATGAAAAGTGACATCCATTATAACATATAGCTTTCTTCTTAGTGGATCATAGCATTTATAACCTTTTTGGGTAGACGAGTATCCCAAAAAAATACATTTAATCGCTCTAGCATCTGACTTATCCCTCAATCTATGATGAACATATACAAAACAAGTACAACCAAACACCCTTGGGAGCAAATGAAATTGTTTCTAAGAGGGACACAATAAATAAAATGAAGTATCTCAATGGAGTACACTGTTGGGCATTCAATTTATCAGGAAGACTGCAGTTAAAACCGCTTCACCCCAATAGTATTTAGGAGCATTACATCCAATGAGAAGTGTCCTTGCAACTTCTAATATATGTCTATTCTTTCTCTCTACAACCCCATTTTGTTGAGGAGAATGAGCACATGAAGTCTGATGCAAGATTCCCTGTGCTAGAAAGTATGAATTAAGGGATTGAGACATAAACTCATCCCATTATCATTGCGGAAAACTCTTATAACTCTCTGAAATTGAGTATATACAAATTGACAGTATATTGGAAGAATATTTTTCACTTCATCTTTGGTTTTCATAAGATATATCATTGTGAATCTAGTGCAATTATCAATAAAGGAAACAAAATACTTATATCCATGCACAGATATAGTAGAGGAAGGGCCCCAAATATCCGAATAAACAATCTCAAAAGGAATAACAAATCTGTCTTCACTTAAAGGAAAAGAAACACGATGGTGCTTAGACTTTTGGCAAGTCTCATAATTTAAATTCAAATTATTACAATCCTTAAATTTTGGCAGTAACATTCTCAACTTAGATAATGGTAAATGTCCCAATCTTTGATGCCATATGTCCTCTTTCTATTCCCTGGTGATCACAATTAATTGCAGTGTTGCTCCTTTATGATCCTCACAGAAATATAAGCCTCTTCTTACACTACCCTGTCTAAAGATCCTTTCCATCTGTATCTCATGAAAGTAACACCCAGTAGAATCAAATATTATACTACATTTTTTATCTTTAGTCATAGCAAACACAGATAATAAGTTGACTGAGATATTTGGAACAGGACATTCTTTAAGATACCAAATGAAGTAGTAATACTTCATTTTCCAGCTATGGGAGTATAGGAACTATCTGTGAGTTTAATATTAATGTTGTCTTGAGACAATTCATAATTATAAAAAAACTCTCTTCGACTGACCATATGATCTATCGCACCTGAATCAATAACCCAAATACGTGAATAAGAAAAACCAATATTACCCTAAGTCAGGAAAGAAAAAGGATATGCCATGTCCTGAGAATCACTATGAGATGATATAGACGTAGATTGAGAATTAGTTAGCCTGGCTTTAAGGAGTTCAATTTCTTTCTTCATATCTGCTAATGAGGCCGTACTATCATCATTCCTTGGTTTCTCTGTCTGATCATTGCTGAAGTAAGCTCTGTTGGATCGATTCTGATTCTTAAACTGAGTAGGTACTCCAACTAATTTTCAATATATTTCTCTCGTATAGCGTGATTTTCCACAATGTGAATAGATTAACTTATCCTTGTCTTTAGAAGTGGTCCCATAACCTCCAATCTCCCTAGAAAAGGTGGGAGTAAATGTACCTCTTCCTATGAATGTTGAAGTTTCTAATATATTCACTTTGGTTTCCTTTTCTAGCTACTTTCTGTCCTCTTCATGAAGTAGGAGAGAATATACTGTACTCAATGGTGAGAGTTCTTCTCTACTAAGAATATTGTTCTTAACAGCCTCATACTTAGAAGAAATTCTCTATAGAATATCAAATACTTTTCGCTCTTCAAATTCTTCATTGCGCTCAAGTGTGTAGCTCTAGCATTTGGTTTTGGAGTAGAATTGTAATTCCTCCCACGGACCTCTGAGTTCTGCATAGTACTCACTGATAGTTCTTCCTCCCTATCTGTACTTCCTAATCTTTTCTATAAGATCATACTTCTTTGTAATATTTTTTCTCTAGGCATAAATCTCCTGTACTGTTAACCATATCTCTCTAGCTGTTTTCAAGAATATAAAGGTACTACCAATGGAAGGTGTTATAGACTGAATCAACCAAGCACTCACAAGTGTATTTTCTTTTCTCTATCTAGAATAAAGAGGATCTGTACTTGAAGTTTGAGTTACTTTACCTGTTATGTAATCCCAACGCCCTCTGACCATAATTGCCAGTTCAATTGAATGAGTCCACTGGAGATAATTTTTTCTATCTAATTTCAGATTGGTTATCTAGAACCCTTCATTTTTATCTATAGAATACTGTTTATTTGTATCACCCATATTGGTTCTTTCCATGAATATTTCCAGGGTAATCCTTTTTTTTTTAATCAACTACAATTTAAATTAAATACACTTGAAACATGATCAAATCAGCTGTGTGTATGAAATATACCAAGGGATTGAAATACCCTAGGAATCTGCTTCTCACTTCAAGAACCCGTGAACCCTAAGTTACTTGTGCATAACTCTCTGTTATGTACTTCATAAAATCGTGAAACACAACATGAAGAAGAAACAGAATACCGATGTAATCCACAAAATCACTAATATAATTTGCACTTCATCGATTCCTTAATCTCAATATGAAATATGCAAATCACGGTATCTTCAATCCAATGGATAGAATCCCCTCTTTTTATGGATTCTTTCTATGATCATTAAAATAGAAGAAAATATTCAACCAAACAATCAAATAGACTTACAATTTTGGTTGAATCCACTTAATCGGCATGAGAACACTTCATGATGACTGAAACTTCATGATTAGGCTCTGATACTATGTTGATTTAACCCTCCAAAATATATTTTATTCATCATAAAATAGAAGAATACAAGAAGAAATGAAGAAGGGTGCAAGTCGGCACCCCTTGGCTGCCGCCACGTGCTGCCCACATTTTTTCACACTCCCTAACCCTAATAACAACATTTTAAATACTACTAATCTAACTTGAAAGACTAAAAATGCCCCTAATTAGTAACTAATAGGATTTGGGTCCCAATGGATCAAAATCTGATCCATTGTGATCCAAACCGTACATAACTCACACTAATTACACAGACCTTAATATAAAGACATTACACGACACAATCTAGACTCTAAATATTCTGTCAACTTGCTCTTCACAACATGTTTGAATTCTATTTGCTACTGAATAAATGGTTCAAGAACTGTAACTGGACCCGGCCTCTAGCCGGTTCAGTTACGGTTCTAGGTTTTGAGAAACCCAGAACCGGACATGTCTACATAGGAGATTCCATTTTCTGTTGCTGTTTTGGTATGAATAACTATCAGTGTCGTTGGTACCTCATATTCTGTTTGCCATTTGAGAAAAGTAATTAAATAACAAAACAAATAAAAGAAAGGGATGTCTTTATAAATGAGAATGAACTTTATCTTGATTTCATGCTCCAATCACAAATGGTATCCATATTCAGCTAAACATCATTTCGTTTGACATGCACACTTGATTGCTCTTCAGCTAGTGGTGAATTGAAACTTTCCTGCTAACACTAGTCACCAATTTGGGTTTTGTTCATTTTAGTTCCTTAGGATCATATCTTGTTGCTTTGCTGTGTTTAACTTTTGAATCAAATGTTTCGTGTGGAAAAACTGGCTCCTAGATGTTTTCCGATGTATCATGATAGCTATGCAAACAAAGCATGTGGTCCCTTATTTTAATTTCTTTGTTTATTTGTGAACTGATTTCTGTAATATAGGAATCATCATGTCAGCTTGTACGATCAATAGGAGAACAAATCATCTTGAGAAAGATCACTTTTGAGGGTTTAAAATTTGCAAGGAAGAAAGGTAACAAAATCCTAGATAAGTCTATGCTTCCGAACATTACTATGGAGAATGGGAAGAATCACAACAAAACCAGTCTTGGTGAGTGGGTCTGGGTGGGTACTGCAAACACCCCAAATCTTCTATATTTCAAAAATTCTAAAAAAAAAACACAAAAAACTCGTTTGAGCCAAAACGACAGCCTGTTTTAAAATGTGAAAACAGGTACAAAAGGCAAAAGGAAACCCTAGGCCAGAAGAGGATTCCAACCCAGAGCTTCAAAAGCCACTCCCTGATAAAAAACAAGAGAAAGCAGAGCCCATTTGAAGAAAAGCCAAAAACAGTGAAAATCAAGCAAAATGGAGTTCAGAATGGCGAGATGGAGTCCGGACAACAAAGTTGGGGAAAACCCAGCAACAGACGGAGCGCTGATGAAGCTAGTGCCCGCACAGATCGTTCGCCTCGAGAAGCCAAGAAGGACTATCCGAAGAAATTTTGATTTGGATCTGGACCATAAATATCCATATCCAAATCCATGTAATGAATAGTGTTTGGATTTGGGCCAATCCAAATAGTATTTGGGTCGATCCAAATAGTGTTTGGATTTGGATTGGATACGGATCTCAAAATATCCGAGATCCATGATCCAAATCCAAATAGTACTTGGATTTGGGTTTGGATCCAAATCTCAAACCCAAACCCAAATCCAAGACCCACCTCAAATGTCTATAAATAGAGGTGAGGGGGTCCATGTAAAGGGTTCATGCAAATGCTTGAGAGGAGAGAGAGAGAATGATAAACCTAGCCATTTGGGCTCATGAGTGAAGTGGGCTTGAGCCATGTTGGCCAAGGCTAGATCAAAGGGGCTGCACCAACTTGAGCCTAGCTGCACCAAGAGGTGGACCGCGGGCATGGAAGTGGGCTGGACCAATTGGAGGTGGTTGGACCTAGTGGGCTGCACCTAAGGTAAGCCTCAACTAAACCTAGCCCTTCTCTCTACCCTTCTAAACCTAACCCATATGAATCCACCTACACCTAACTATACACAATAAACCACCACAAGTAAGTCCAGCCAAGTGCTGGCCGAACTCCACAAAACCCCCCTCAACCGAACCCCATCTCACCACCAACCAACCTCCCTTAGTCGCCTCCCCCACCACCGGCTGCAAGCTGGCCGAACCCACCTACTTCACCGCCTCAGCCATCCACCGAACCCAGCCTAGCCGACCTGCCCTTAACCACCCAACTCCACCTACACCTCACCTACTTCACCGCCTCAGCCATCCACTGAACCAGCCTAGCCGGCCTCCCTCCTTGACCTGCACCGACTAGCCTACCACCACCTAAAACCGCCACCCTCAACCTGCCTTTAACCGAACCCCACTTCGCCACCATCCATCGCCCCAAACCAAACCCAATGGCCTGCTCCTTTGCAGGCCATTCTCTTTAAAAAACCCACGGCCTACTGGTGCAGGTCGTGCCTCATCCAAACCCAGCCAGGGCCTGCCACTCGGCAGGCCCTCTCCCTACAAGCCCACGGCCTGCTAGTGCAGGTCGGGCTTCCCCTCCTTTACCAAGGGCAGGGCCTGCCACTCGGCAGGCCACCTCTCCCTAGGAATCCCACGGCCTCCTAGTGCAGGCCGTGTCCCTTCCTTCACCCCCAAGCCCACAGCCTGCTGTGCAGGCCGTGTATCATCCCCACTATAAGAGCCCTCGGCTTGCCACAAAGCAGTCCGTTTCCTTGGGCCACCTACCTCTGGCCGTGACTCCACCTAGCAAGGCCGAGCCCTAGCTCAGCCCTGGCCGACCTGCCTTGGCCTTGACCGACTGAACCTAACCTAGTTAGGGTTTCCCCTAAAACCCAACTCGAGCCACCTTGGCTTGAGTCATCCTAAGGCAGCCCCCTGCAAGGCCAAAGTCTGGGCTGCACCAAGACAGCCCGAGTTGCCCCAAGCTCCCCTAGAACCCAACTCGAGCCACCTTGGCTCGAGTCATCCTAAACCAGGCCCATACAAAGCCGACTCAAACACCTCTCCCAAGTCCTCAAAGGTTCTTAAACACCTCCAAGCTAGCCGGTTCCACTTCCATGTGATCCGAGCTCCACAAGAAAGGCGTACGCATCCTAGACACACCCCACATAGTGGGCTAGGTGAGTTGTAAGTCATTCCATTTGGTGTTTTATTAAATTTTGATACGGGGTTGTAGTAAAGGAGCTTTGTCTCCCCCCGATTGTAATAACTTGGTTTGGCACACCAACACACACGTGCACTTGAGCCTTTCCGCTCTTAGTTGCACACACATGGGCTTTGACAGCCCCTAAGATATAGTTGTATATATATATTCAGCTGCGTGGGTTTTAACTTAAGTCATGGGTGTTGTCTTTCAATTCTACACTCACACACATTGAGCTTTCGTTCTTACTCCCAAGACCCTAGTAAGGGCCATATTGCAATTCTATTTGGGTTTTACATTACAAGTCGTGTGAGTTGTCTTTACATATACACACAACACCCACGCACACATTGGCGACCTTTGGGCCTATATATATTATAAGTATTTCCCTTCCGCTATGTCTTTAAGATTTGGGTTTTAAGGTTCAGCTTAGTGAGTAGTCTTTCCATATATACACGACACACACTTACACAATTGAGCCTTTCCGCTCTTAAGATATAGCCATATTTCCCTTTTGCAATTTCCCTTAAGCATTATCTTTCAATTTCGGGTTTTCCCAGGGTCGTCCAACCCTTGTAAAATCAAAATCACCCAAGTGCATGGTTTTCAAAAGGTTTTAAAACACTTCTTGATTCAAAATATATTTTGAGTTAAATTTGTTTCAAAACGAAGTCTCTAAGCGTACAGACTGACCCTTGCGCATCGGTGCAAGAAGGTCTGCGACGTAAAGATCCCGCTTGCCTACAATCGCCTTCAAAAAGTCAGATTATTTCAAAAAACATACTTTGCTAGTTAAAGTAAACTAGTTGGTATGCCCATAAAGCGAAGTAGATTACGAAAAGGTTTGCTTCAGGCCTAAAAACTAGAAGTGAGAATTTTCGGTGTCTACAGGTACCCCCCCCATATGCATTTCAAGAACAATATTTCATTTAAGTTTTATTTCTGAAATATGTACATGTTGCTTTCTGCCTTTATATTTATTCAGCTCTTATTTATTAAGTAGAAAGTCATTTCCCAAATCAAGAATCAGAAACATCAAGAAGTGCAAGAATTTCATGTGGGAACTGGTCGTTTAAAATTTGTTAGGTCGATTGTGGAACAAAAGCTGGACTTGATCAATGTATATGACTCTATTTCCTTTCAAATTTAAGAAAAAGAAACTTTTTTTCATTAGAGGATGAAAGATGAAGGGTAAAGGGAAAAAAAAGAAGAAATAGGAAAAAGAAGGAAACAAAAATCAAGAAGAAAGCTGAGGAAGTAGAAGAAGAAGAAAACACCAACCCAGCATCGACAACCATGGTAGTCCTTCACATCGCATGATAATGCACCCCAAAGTTTTATGGAAACTCCATATTTCTCGTGTCTTATGATTAGGAGTCAGGACCCAAATCGCTTCTTTGCATTTGTTGCCTTGAACTCGTTTCTAGAGGCATCTATAGCAGAAATTCTGTCCTCTTCCTTGACTCAAAGGATGACGCTTTTTTGGCTCTCTTTTAAGAATTGGAGGTTCTACAACTTTTACGTCATTAGTGTTAGTCTGGAAACTTTCATATTGAGCGCATGTCTGTGGTTATGGACAGATACTAGAAATGAATGAGGGCTTGTGGGATGTAATTAATGCATATTTGAGGCCAAAATGTCACTCCAAATATTCAGTGGAGTTTGGTTCAAAGGCAGTGGTTTCTGAAGGCATTTGTTAATTGTTCATGTCACTAGAGCTTGCTGATGGTTGAATTCACTATCCAATCTACTATAGGGTGCTTGGGAAACAGCCTTTTCAACGTGGTCAACTTCAGCAAATATGTGCTGAGGCCTTTGGTTGGCTTCCTGATAAAATCATAAAACAGGTTCTCTCTCTCTCTCTCTATTGTGTGTGTCTGCTGTTTCCAATGTTTTCTGGGAGAAATTACAATTTTAGGACCATGGGATTTGAAAAATTGACATGATCATTGGTATTTTGTAATTTTTTCCCGGAAAAACACTCTACTCAGGTCCTATTTTGTTCAGTTTACTGTGCAAGTCTGGATTTCCTCTTTTCTCAGTTCACTGCAAAGGTTTGAAACTTTGCCAGATGCATCGTCTCAAATAATTCTTGAGATGTATCACGCTGACAACTGTCAAATGCAATGAGGTCGCTCCAGTACTTGTCATAGATGCTAACACTCTTGAATTGTCAATTGCAATCATCTATGTCAGTGTGTGTTGTCTTATTTGGTAGTTTTATCATTTGATAGGAACTTTATTCACTCGTCTGTTATGGATTGCTCGCTTCACTTACAGATGAGTATATCCTTCCTAAGGTTGCTGAAACAGATCTTAGGAGACTTGCAAACTTGTGAGCAATTTCTTTTGGTCTGGGGATTCAAGTCCCAATACCAAAGGTGATCCTTATTAATTTGAAAAATTTTGTGTGACGCTATGTGATCATGCTTTACAAGAATGTGTGCACCACAATATAAATATTTACTGTTGTCTTCCAGCAGTGACCTATTGATTTCCTCATTTGCAGTCACCAGATTCCTATCATGTTGATTCCATATTAAATCATAAAAAAGTCAACAGCATTGAGTGTTTCATGGTTTCTTGGAAAGGAGATCCAAGAATTAAACCATCTGTAGTTCCAGCTGATGTGCTGAAAAGGTATATATGCATTCTTTCCCAGAAATTGATAGACTGAATTTGTTAGGGTTCTTGAATTTTTATTCATTTAACTTGGTATAAAATGACGAGAAAATAAAACCCATAGTACATGACACTAGTGCTGAAAGTAGGGAGACAACTTAATGATCTGGAACTTGGGACCCAGTGTGAAGGTGTGGGAAAAAAATAATGAAGCTCATGTCATTGATCTTTTACCCCCTTCTCCTCCTATTTGTATGCGAAATCAGCTCACCTGCAAATCTAATCTTCCACAGATTGATGTAATTGATCTTAGTGAGTCATATGACGAGGCACCATCAGACTACCAAAGGGTGCCAGAGAGTTGAGGGTCTTTCTGACCAGTATCAAGGACGATCCCTCACGATGAGTGTGTAATGTAAATGTACTATTAATCCATCTCTTTCTTTTCCAATTCAGATTCACTGCTGTGTGTGTGTGTGTGTGTGAGAGAGAGAGAGAGAGAGAGAGAGAGAGAGAGAGAGAGAGAGAGAGACTATTTACATTTTCTGTCAGTATAATAGGTGGGCTTCTATTAAGATTTCATAAAAGGTCTTGGTTTCTTTGGGTTGTATACATCCCAAAAGCGTAAGTAGGAGATCGTTAGGGCATTGAGCACAATCCCATCAAACAGGTGAAGTTGAGGGATCAGCACTTTGCATAGCGAGTGATACACTGGCTAAGGGGCGACTCACAAGTTGAAGGTCATGAGTTCAACACCCAGACCATGCCTCTGGCTCCAGTCTTGCTTTAGTATCAAATGGAAAGGGTTTCAGCACCTAAGTGGACATGATGTCTCCTCCCCTTTAATTAATCATGGTTGGAGGCAATTACTAGATTAATATGCAGCCGAGGTAGGTTTAGAGAAATAGCAGCTGTTTTCAGATTAAGATAAGTGAATGCTTATGACAATTAAATGCCGCTCTGAGTTCCTTAAGAATGATGATGTACAGCACCTTTACCAACAAAATCTAGTTGTTAAAATTTCATTTTCCAGTCAAGTTAGAACTGGGTGCACTATTCTGATGCTCCCAACTTTTTGTTGCTGGGTTGTTGAAGTTCCTTTCTGCCTGGTTTGTCCTGACTGTTGAGTAATTTTGTTTCCTTGGTGTCAAAAGCAATGCTATATCTTATCCAAATCCAAACTGTTTAAATCGCTAGAATGTTTGATTTATTCCCTTCGGCATAAGTCACAACAATGGTCTGGATGGTTTTGGGTAACTGGCAAGTTTCAAACTGATGGTTCTAGTTTTATTAAATAGCTAGAAAGACATTTATTGTCGCCAATATAGGTTACAACAATGACCAGTTTGGTTTTGGGTAAACTGGCAAGTTTCAAACCGATAGTTCTGGTTTTATTTGTTAATTTGGTAAAACATATGTGGGATTATAAAACCGAAAAAACTTGGAATTGCTGTTTGGGACTCGGTTCTGGTTGGGTTCCTCGATAGGTGGAACAAGAACCTAACCATAGAGTTTCCTTGTTCGAGTTCCTCCGATTTTGGTTTTGAATGGTATACATCCTGTTTTGGATCGGATCCAAACTAGTCACTAAAAAGAATGGCAATGGAGCAGGGTGAGGTGGGTTTTCGCCTCACCTGCACCTGCCTTGCACTAGGACCTTGCTATTAGATTCCATTTTGCCCGCCCTACACCTACTTTTGTACAACTCTCTCTATACAGCCACATTCCACTTCAACCTATACAAGTAATTATTAAAAAAAGGTTTATGTTATACATCTTACATAAAAGAAATAAAACCTATTTTATAATATTCTATATTATAAAATTAAAAGTGGTTATATATAATATATACATCTAAATATATATATAATATACAGACATATATTTTATATAAACACGTTCACATATATATATATATATATATATATATATATATATATATATATATGTGGCATGAGTTCACCTTAAACCCTACCCCAACCAGCACTGCAGCACGGCAGTCGTTTTCCCTTTGAAGAACCCGCCCGAGGCAGGGACGGGGCAGCGTAGGTACCCGCTGGGCGGTAGAGATTACCATTCCTGGCACACCAACAGTCGATTAACGGGTCGGGTTTATATGCCTAGCAAAAGGCTCAAATTGTGAGGATCCGGACATGGAACCGATCAAATCTTCAGCACGAGAAGGTGGGCCCCACGCAAAGGCGCCCTCCACCTTGCGTTTGAGGTATCCGTGAAATCCCGAACTGCTCTGCTGCTCTGCCCCTTGGTTCCTCCCTCTCTTCTCTTTCTCCCTCTTGAAAATGGCAGCCGTTCTGGAGGTGTTTCCCGTGATTTGCCCATCTGCAGGTCGGAGATCCCCGGCCTCAGGTACGGTCGCCGCTCAGTCCCTGGTTTACGGCAGTCGGAAACAGATAGCGGTCCCAAGGACGCGGGGGCTTCGGATGGTGGCTCGTCCGGTTAGGGTTTCCCATTCAATAGGCTCTGGAAGCCGGAGGGCAACTGGAACAGTGGTCTCCGAACTTTCGGACACCGCGAGGCAAGGTTGGGCATTTCTAGAATTGGGGTCGGTACACTTACACATACACACTCACTCGCTCGATCATTATCCGTTCCTGGTCGAGAGATTTTCTTGCAGTGATGCGTATTGATGACATTCAAGGGAGCTTGCATGCTATACATTTCACTTGATATTCATTGTCTTAGAGAATGCATGCTGATTTCAAGGGCTTAGTTTTATTAATGCTGCTATGGTAGTGAATGCAAGCTGAGTTGTTCTAAATTTTGTTATAGTTAATTTCTAGCTACGCATTCTGTGGATGATGGTTCCTGTTTCTACGTTGAAGAAATATTCTTGCAGGATTTTGTTGCTTCCCGATATATTTATCAAGGCGCATACTAGTTTTAGAAAACGTGCATAATTTCCAGTATGAGTAATTATGTAGATGGATATGCAGTTTCAAGATATTGTAATATGGATTTATTGAAATTTTCTTCATTGATTGTTTTGGGAGTACCAATTCTTTACCTTTAATTGCTATTCTTTCAGAGCATGCGGGATATTAGTTTCCTTTTGATTTCTTTAGAAATTTTACTTTTCACTGCTCATTTGTTATCGTTTATTGGACTGAATTGCACGAGTATGCTCTTCTTTGTGTTCAAAGGTTCACTCGTTTCTGCTCTTTGCTATCTTCAAGATTTAGTTTTGCGATGTTTAGAACAGATTGGATCTATCATCCATGTTATGCTGATACTTCTAATAGGGTGTTAGACAGTATTGTACAGATCCTATGTTGTTTGTCTCCACAGTTACAATACATATGATGCATTTCGTTATGTATTTTAAATGTCATTTTTTTAAAGATATAATAAATCTAAAGAATTGCGCCAAAAATTGCAAAAGATCCCAAGAATCAAAGGAAGAAACTAGAACTAGAAGTATCCATTGGCTAACAATTAACCGTAAAAATAGCGCACCAAATGCAAAGAATGTTAAGTTGGGCAGCAAGTATGAACCTGACTTAACAACTGAATCCGAACTTGACTTGGAACGCTTGGATCTAGGTTGGGTTTTCTGCGAACCTCGGGTTATGTGCAGCTCCAGAACCCCACGTGATTATGAACATTTGTATATTTATAGTATACTGCACCTAGCTTAGATACCTAATATAATTTTCTTACTTTCCTCAATCTGTTTTCTTACATTTTCTGTCTTTTTTAGAGCTTCTTTACTGATTCTTTTCCTAATTCTATTTCTTTTGTTTTTTTAACATTATTTCATATAAAAGGTTCTTTAGTTTCAAATTTCAATTGGTCCAAGTTAGATTGGCTAAACCTAATCTCCCTGGGTTAGTCTTTTGCACAATGACCTGGAAAAACATTGGGTTGGGTATGGTTCATCTCGTTCCCAACCAAAACCAACCCATGGACCCAGCTTGCTACCCTTAATAATGAGTTAAAGAATGTGCCTGACATGAATCATGATAAGTTGATAAGTTTGTAGGTAATAAACAAACCGTACTCAATCTTAATAAGATAGACAACCAAGAATAAGCTAATAGCTAATTGAACCAAATATTAACATTGACAGACAAAGGAGACATGAATAATTTTATGAACATTAAGGAGTACTACGCTAAACTAAAGTCTAACATAATATAGAATCTGAATATTTACGTGGAATACATTATGCAATTTACAGTTACAAGTTAAAATATGTTCATTACAACTATAAATCAGCCATGAAAACATTTAGGATAAGGATAAGCACCAACATAGTCCTCCTTTCCATCATTGCCTCTCTAGCTTGTCCCTTTGATTTCCTTTCTCATCCTTCAACACCAAACTCAATGGCATCATTATCATCATTTTTAAGTTGTTACACACCTTCTAAGTTAATCCAGGCAACATTTTTCTTTCTTAGCACATTAGGTGGCTCTTCAATGATCCATGGCTCAAAGATGTCGAAGAACTTAAGGTTGATTAGATCATAGAGTATATTTAATACTATTAAAGTTTAAAATTAAAAGCTTTAAAAGCTATCTCAAGTAGGCATGCATTGTAATGTGGGACATTAAGTCATTCGGTCTTCTTTGCTCCAAAATTTTGTGCTCCTCTTATATGGATTTGCTTAACTTTATTCTACGTTTTTTTTTCTCAATGAGTTGTCTGGCCAAGAACCCTGACTGTAAAAGGTCTTAGATGCGAGTAATCACTTCCAAAATTATTTGATCAAACACAGGGGTGCCCTCCGACTGAGCTAACTATTTTGTGATTGAAACTGCTCATCTCGAGGTACATGTGGAGGGAGAGACGTGCCACACTTTGGTTTGTCTCCCTCCAGAGCATTTGTTCCATCCAACTATTAGGGGCCTTGGGTCTCCTTAGCTTGAACAAATTGGTCTTGGATATACATGCATAGGTTAAATGACTCAAGATCAGTGTTGTCCGTACGATACGGTGCGATACATACGATACGGGACCTGTATCGCAGGTGCGGGTGTATCGCACCGTATCGTGCGATACGGCCCACGATACGATACAGGGCCCGTATCACAGGTGCGGGCGTATCGCACCGTATCGCCTTGGGACCCGCCCGAGCGCGGGTTTCCTCTCCTTTTGGATTCCTCAAGCTCTCTAAGAGTCGGTTTTCGCCTCCTTGGTCTTCAAAGCTCTAAAATCGTGCCCTACGGTGTCCGTCCAAGCCTCCAAACTCGGATTTAGGTATATTTTGAATGTTTTTTCTATTTTTTCCTTTTATATTTGTTGTTTTTTTGTTATTTCATTTTTTTTGAATGACAAAATATGAAGTTATTAAGTGTTTGTATACGATTTTTATTGCATTCATTAAGTGGGAGACACTCGATTTAAGTGTTATTTGAAGATTGGGGGATTTACGAAGTGCTTTTATTTTCAGGTTTTTGTTTGAATTAAAGTACAAAATTGAGATGGCAGGAAGGGGTGGTAGAGACTCTTATTCAAAGTCTGATGATCCGGCATGGCAGTGGGGTATACCAGTTGAGGGTTCAAGGTTAAAAATCAGATGTTTATTTTGTGAAAAGGCGGTTAGTGGTGTAATTTCAAGGTTGAAACACCACCTAGCAGGAACCAGGAAAGAAGTTGCACCATGCACAGGCAGAGTTAGAAGTGTGCCAGAAGGTATTAAATGGCAATGCTTGCAGATGATTGAGAGCATACAAGAAAGGAGACAACAAAAGGATGATTTCCAGATGTGTGAAGAAGCTGATGATGCTACTGCCACTGGAGTTGGATTCACTGATAGTTTTCCTTCAGATGTTAGAATAGATATTGGTAGTAGCAGTTCGCGAGCACCTAGCAGGGGAAAGAGGGTTGCAGCTGAAGACTTTGGAGGTGGCAGAAGAGGAAGTTCAGGAAGGAGTAGAGGAAGAGCTTGTTCTTCTAGCATACATTCGTTCTTTCCTCCTTCCACTACACCTGGTGCTTAGTCAGGAATTCGTGCTGCTATGGCTTCAGAACAACTGCATGATCAAGTAGACCTTGCAGTGGGCATATGGTTTTATGATGTATGCATTTCATTTAATGCAGCAAAAAGTTTTTATTTTCAAGCAATGACAGATGCAATTGCTAACATTGGTCCAGGATACAGGATGTCCTCTTATTAGAAGTGAGGGAAGATATTAGATCAGACCGTCATTGAAGTGCAACAATATTGTTCGACTTTGAGACAATCGTGGAAGGAAATAGGATGCACTATCATGGCAGATGGATGGACCGATAGGAGAGGAAGGACATTGCTAAACTTTCTTGTATATTGTCCTAAAGGACTCATGTTTTTGAGATCTCTAGATATGTTAGAGGAGAGGCACACTGTAGAGATCCTACGAGAGGAATTTGATAAGGTTATACAGGAGGTTGGGCTAGAAAATGTAGTCCAATTGATTACAGATAATGCAGCTAACTACAAAGCAGCTAGGAAGGAGTTAGCTGATATTTATGAGACTTTCTACTGGACACCATGTGCAACCCATTGTTTAGATCTCATCCTCGAGGACATTGGTGAGATTGATGAAATAAAGGCAGCAACTGAGTGTTGCCAAGATATTACAAAATTCATTTACAACCATGCATTTATTTTGTGTATGACGAGGAAATACATAGAAGGTACAGAGCTTCTTTGCACAGCTGCAACTCGGTTCGCAACAAACTTCTTATCTGTACAGAGTATTGTGAGACAGAAGCAAGCTTTAAAGAGAATGTTCTCTTCAGATGAGTGGCAACAATTTGCATAGTTGCCTCAAAACAGAAGGAACAGAAAGTTGAATGAGATTGCAGAAACGATTTTTAGAAGTTCATTTTGGAATGCATGTATCAGATTATTGAAAATTACTTGTCCTTTAGTGAAAGTTTTGAGATTGGCTGACAGCGAGGAGAAACCATCTATGGGCTACCTTTATGAAGCCATGGACATGGCAAAAGAAGCAATCAGAAATAACTTTAATGGAAAAAAGAGAGATTATGTGCCCGTGTGGAAAATAATTGATAGTAGATGGAATAAACAATTGCATCAGCCTATTCATGCAGCAACCTACTATCTAAACCCATCATTGAGGTACTCAACAACCTTCAAAAGGGACAGTGAGGTTAATCGAGGAATCATTGAATGCATCGACAGATTAGTCCCTGATGAGAGCATAGTAGATGCGATACATCGAGAGATAGAAATATATGATAATGCTCTTCACTTGATGGGTTTGCCTGTTGCAATTCACAACCGCAGTATGATGCGTCAAGGTAAATTGTTTATTTTCATATTTAAGTTTCATCTTACATTACTGTGGATTATGTCTAGAATGTTTGTCTTTTTCTACAGATGTTTGGTGGAACAGGTTTGGAACTGATTCTCCAAACCTTAAAGATTTTGCAGTGAGAGTCTTAAGCCAAACCTGTAGTGCAACAGGTTGTGAAAGAAATTGGAGTGTTTTTGAACACATCCATACAAAGAAGCGCAACAGGTTGGAACACAAAAAACTAAATGATTTAGTTTATATTCGTTGTAACATGCCCCTTCGTGAAAGGTAATGTATTACTTTAAATTTTTTAATTCAATATAGTTTAACTTCAGTCTTCAATTGTTAATATTATTTACTAATTGTTTATCTTTGTTTGTTGTAGGCAATTAAAAAAAGTAAATAGAGAAGAAAGTCACTTTGATCCAATAAGTTTGGATAATTTTGATATATTAGAAGATTGGGTTATGGAAGACACTGAAGAAAATGCCCTCCTAACTGAAGAAGACGTTGCTTGGATTAATTTAGAAGGAGCGCAACAACAATATCAAGGAGATGAAGAATTTGATTTTCAAGAAGAAGGTGTCGCTGATGATGATGATGAGGATCTGCAACAAGAGAAGATGAAGATTATTTAGTTGATGATCCTGATTACAATTTGTAAAATGTAACTGTGTCTTGTAATGTGTATTTCATTTTTTGAATTCAAAATATGTAAATTGAGATGCAATTGTTCAATGTTGAATGCTCAATCTGTACTAAACTCACAGAATATGAATTTAAAGCAATTATCAGATTTTTCCTGAAATTTTCTTGAACTTTTTTGATTTTTTTCGGATTTTTATTGATTTTTAATTAATTTTTGTATTATTTTAATATTAAAGTATGATACGATACGATTCGATATGCCCGTATCGTGGAGCCCAGCGATACACGATACGATACGCGTCAGACAACACCACTCAAGATAGTGGGAAGTGTTTGAGTGACACGACAAACGGAAAGGGGGACAATAACGGAAGACTTTGGAAGAAAAATATATATTTATTTCTTATTCATTCTTTTAAATGCCTTCTTCTGTCTTTAATTTTTCAGAACCTTGTGAGTTTGTGACTATGACTGTAGGCTTTAGGATGGCTCCATAAACACAAAATCTATCACTTGTAAGGAAAGAGTTGGATTGAAATCTGCTTCCTGTTTTACTCTATGAGAAGATTGCGGAGCACATAAACATGCCCTTGTAGTGCGATAGTATATGTTTGTTGAATTAGTGTGATTACAGTATGTTTATTTTAAGCTTCTATATGTTCTTGTTCTACTAAAGTTAGCACACTGTTCTCTTACACTGCATTTTTGTCCACTAAGATCAACTTTTTCTTTTCCCATAATGTTTGCTGAAGTACAGTTAATAGGAACTAAAATGCTGTGAACAAACTATGACTGCAACAATAAGAATGATGTTTTGGAAAATATTAGTAAGTTAGTGGCTTTAGTTGTACTGCATCTTTACTGCAGCGTCTTTCTTTTTATTGTTTTCAACCTTTATCCCATTTGTTTTTCCAACCTTTTACATTTGAGGCTCTTACTTTCCACAAATTAGAGGTACTAGTGGAGATACAAACTTGAATCTCATCTTTTTGAATTGCTCGCTTGCTCAATGCCAGGTGCTCTCCATGCACACTATGACTTCCAGTTCCATCTCTCCGCTTCTCCATTTTGTTCATGTTTCAAAGTAAATTTGCAGATATACAGCTGAAATGGAGACAGGGTGGATATAGTCAGTTTTCAACTCTATTCTGAATCATAGATTGGTTTCTCTCATATATTGATTAGACTCTCCCTTTCTTATGTGTGTCTATTATATATTGATTAGACACTTCCTCTCTTATGTGCGTTTGTGTGTGCGTGTGATGTCTGTCTGTGTCTGTGTGACAGTAAAAGCTCGATCCCTTAATCTCGTTTAGCTAGAGATGGCTCGTGGCACCATTCCAGTTGTTGACTTTGAACATAAATATGCAGCTTATTCATACCGATACTTCTAATTTTTTTTGGAGCACATCTTGTAATTAGTTTTGTTCCGACCAAGTGGCCACACTTGTTTTGGGGTTCACTTTTCTAATTATTTTTCTCTTGCAACTTTTCCCAGTTCTTATAAATATTGAAATGGTGTTTGTATGAAATCAATTCCAATATGTAGCTTGAAATTTAACACAACTTTTCTGGATCCAGTTCCACCTGTCAATGAAGGAACATGGCAGTCACTTGTGATTGAAGAGGAGCGGCCTGTACTTGTAGAGTTTTGGGCACCATGGTGTGGACCGTGTCGAATGATCGACCCAGTTATAGGTGAGTTGGCACTCCAGTATGCTGGCAAGTTAAAGTTCTATAAGCTGAACACAGATGAGAGCCCTAAAATAGCAACCCAGTATGGGATCCGCAGCATCCCTACTGTGATGATCTTCAAAGGTGGGGAGAAGAAAGAAGCGATTATCGGTGCTGTTCCAAAGACTACTCTTTCGGCATCTATTGAGAGGTTCCTGCCTTAATTGTTCATGATCCATCTTTTTTATCAATAAAAACCTTGCCATGTTACCTGCTTTTATGTTTATTTTAATTTTTAGGCAACTGCCCTCATATAACAATACTGTATGTATGCTTCAGGCTGTAAATTTATGTTCTTTTATATTACCATCTTATCATCAATTCCCGATTTCCATCTTTTATTTCCTATCAAATTTAGTATCTTAGGTTTACTAAATATCTTCACTGCCTTGCCTCTCTTTTAAGCTTAGAAGGCGGTGTGACGATGTTTTAAGTGAATTTAGTGTGCTCAGGTAGGGAAGGAAATTGCCCAAAGTATTTCTTCATTTGTTTATGCAATCGAGTACTCTTGTTTGGGTTTTCTTGAGAATCCTATGAAGAATCCATTTGCTTTTCAACCATCAATGTCGAGTTCCGATATCAAGAGATCGGAACTCTTAATTCTTCAAGCTTGAGAGGACAGTCCATCATTTTCTTGATCTACACTGGAACCCAGGCTTAGAACATACTAGATCATTATCCAAGTTGCAATGCGATCAGGCTAAGACAAAGAACCTGAACCTAATTTGAAACCCATCGAACTCATAGCAAAACCAGATGAAGCCCAACTGGAACTTAGCCTACTGCTGCCATTTACTTTGAAGTCGAATAACTCGCCCTTGTTGAGGAGCTTCGAAGTTTGGACATCTGCTTTGAGTGGGTTTGCCATCACTGATCAAGAAATGCAAGTGTTGAATTTGTTGTTCCAATTTTTTACTGCGTTATCGAGTATGATTCAGTCCTTGGCTGTTTTAGATGAACGCATTCTCAAGGAGAAGCCTCGAGACATAAGTTGTTACTCGAACCCTACTTTGTTTGATAGAGAAGAAAGGACAAGTAGCTATTGGCTCTCTTGACAAGGGTCTCTACTTAAAGGGACCTTCAAGTTGAAAGATGAGGAGTTCAATATTGGCCTTCGGGATTCTTTAAGCCCCATCTTGCCAATTCAAAAGGAAAAGGAAAACCAAGAAGCAAGATAAGGGAGGAACTAAATTTATCCAGTAATTTTCATGGCTTCTCAAAACTGGAGTTCTGGTAACTAAAAATGTTTGCATCAGGTGGCCCACTCAAAAGCACCTTCAAAATGAAAGTTCAACAGTTTGATATCCTGGGCATGCTTATCTGGTAGGCGTCTTCCTTGCTAATAATAGAAGAAATGGAGAACTTTCAGAAGTTACACCAAAGGATTTTCTACTTTTTACTCAAGGAAAATTTTGAGTACTTACCAACTATGATGCTTAGACAGTCATTTCAACATAGAATGAACGGTATCTTAAGCATCAAAGGGATATATATAGGATCTTACAATTGACACCTGAATACTTGTGCTCATTCTTTCTTTTGGGGGTACAAGGATCATTTTGAAAGTTATACGTGTTTGAAGAATATAAAGAATACCCTTATTACATCCATTTCTCCCAAACATAAAGGTGGACATGAGTATGAATGTAACCGAGGTTCCAAGATACTATAAATAGGAAAATAGGAAAACATGATCCTACACATATTTAATATTTAATATGACTATTCATGCTTATTCATTGCGTTTTGGTGATGTGTATAATTTAAAATTTAAAAAAAAAATTATTATACTCATGCTTTTGGAAAACATGAACGAACTTCAATAGTGGTGGACTATATATATATATATATATATATATATATATATATATAGATATATATATATATATATATATATATATATATATATATATATATATATATATATATATATATATATATATATATATATAGAGAGAGAGAGAGAGAGAGAGAGAGAGAGAGAGAGAGAGAGAGAGAGAGAGAGAGAGAAGTTGGTATATACTAGTACCCTTAGGTGCTAGCAAATTCAAACAAATCTCAAATATCTATGTTGAGATTTGAAATTTCAAAAGCAAAATTATACATGTGAATAAAGTGTACCTGTAAAAGTACACATGTAGTTTTTATTTTATAGATTAAAATCTTAATGATCCATCACTCAAGATCAATGGTTGAGATTTGTTTGGATTTAATAGCATTAAAGAATACTAGAATATATCACTTTATATATATATATATATATTTATGATTGCATGTATGCATCTAAGGGTGTGAAAGTAAATTCACCTGTTCCATTGGCGGAACCAAAGAACTACAAGGTATAACCTGAACCAGGACTCTTTATGCTAGCCGCATATGAAGGTCATGAGTAGAATATAGGAGCCGGGACCTCTTGTAAGGGGTCAGCCAAGCCGCATGTCAAAGAAAAAAGTTAACAATGTTTCTGTTTCCTTTACTTGGGATAGGCTTGCCGGGGTAGCTCATCACAAATTGAGGACCTAAGCGGAAACAGTCTTACTACTTTACATTGAAGTTTTAAAATTTAAAGAACATATATATTTTAAATTTAATTCTTCTATCTTTCTGAGATGAATTCGTTTTTAATTAAACTTTTATAATCAAGTTTTTCTAATATTTCTTTCAAAGGATAATATGGTTAACCCATTCAATCCTGACTGATATATTGTTGATTTCAAATAAGATCTTATTAATTTTAATTTTGAAAAACTTCTTTCAGTGTATAAAGTATAAATATTTTATTTGGAACCTACACTTTTATTCAGTAAGATTTTTTTGAGGCCTAAAAAAAGTTGTAGGCTTAAAGCGGTTGCTTTAATGGCTTTATCCACAAACCGTACCTACAGGCTTCCCAAGCCTCTTTTGGTTTTTAGATGTCAAAGTGACCTTCACGAAGCAGGTGACGGGTGCAGCCCAGCAGGACCCTTGTGGTTTATGTCGTAGACTGACGACTGACGGCCAATGGACTGATTGCCCGTGACATGGATTGGAGGCAACAACAGGGAGGGCCAATCAAGACGTCGGTTTGAGGGCCGGAGGGAACAAAAGTTTCCGATGTAAAGACTTTGGAGGATTGCTTGCAATATATATGTCGGTTTATTACTTGACAATTTAGGGGACTTCAATTAGGGTGAAATTTTATAAATATGCAGTCTCTTGAAAAACATCGTTAGGCTATTCTCTTCTTTTAAGTTAGGGTTAGGACAAACTTGTACACTCGTGTCCTCAACTCCTGACTCTTCTTAGGGGATGTTTGATTACAGGGCATGATCCTATGTAACTAGAACTATAGGCCGAATTCGCCTCGGAATCATACTTTGAGCCTCGACACTCTTAAGAATGGCCACTAAAACTGGGCGGACAGTGACAGTTCTGTAGCTTGGCCTCCTAATCAAACATCCCCTTATAGAGCCAAGTACAAGCAATTGCTATATGTAACACCAAAAAGAAAAAAGAGATTTGAAGCATACTCGCATCTGAGCCAATAGTTAGTTTGGTGAACATTTCTTGGGCTGGCCAGGTATGATGAACATTTTTTCCCCTTCAGACAATTTCTTTCGATCTCACACCCTCTCTCTCAATCTTTTTTATAACCCCACACGCACACCCATCCCGTGGGAGTTGAGCTCCCCACCAGCAGCAATGGTGCCAAAGAGCCCTGCCGCCGTTGAGGTAACGCTGTGGGTGCTGTCTTCTTTTTTAAAAGTATAATGGTAGCCTATTTCTTTATGTCACCTCCTATGCAGGTTTCCTCTACCTTTTTTAATACTTTCCAAATTTAGTTTTTCTAACCTTCTTACAGGTTCTTCTTTTGATCTTCTTTCTATATGTCCAAATCATCTTAAACGATGTTCTCTCATTTTATCCTCTATTGGTGTCACTCCTAATTTGTTTCTAATAACCTCATTATGTATACGGTCTTTTTTTGTATGACCACTCATCCATCTCAACATCTTCATTTCTGTCACAGACATCTTTCGTACATGTTGATGATTAACTGCCCAACACTCAGAACCATAAAACATGGTAGGCCTAATTGCTGCTCTATAATATTTACCTTTTAACTTTAATGGTATCTTCTTATCACAAAGAATGCCTGATGCTCCTCTCTATTTTAACCAACCAGCATTAATTCTATGCGTAACATCTCCATCGATTCTTCCATCACTCTGAAAAATTGACCCTAGGTATTTAAAACTTTCCTTTTGGGTAACACAATGTGTGTCAATTTTAATTTCTATGTCCTCTGAAGTAACCAAATGATCAAACTTACATTCCATATAATCTATCTTTGTTCTACTAAGTCGGAGGCCTTTGCTTTATAATGCTTCTCTCCATAGTTCCAATTTTCTATTAACTTTTTCCTTAGACTCCTCCACTAATACAATGTCATTTGCAAATAACATACACCAAGGTACATCATCTTGAATATGTTTTGTTAACTCATCCATTACCATTATAAATAAGTATGGACTTAAAGTTGATCCTTGATGTAACCCAATATTAACTTCAACGAAGTCTGTCGTTCCTTCATGAGTCCTCACACATGTTTTTGCACCATCATACATGTCTCCTATAAGGTTAACATATGTTAATGAGATACCTCTTTTTTTCAAAGTTCTCCAAAGAACCTCCCTCGGTACCCTATTATAAGTTTTTTCTAGATCAATAAATATCATGTGAAGGTCTTTCTTTTTTGCTCTAAAATATTCCATAAGACGTCTCAAAAGGTGAATCACTTCAATAGTAGATCTGCCTGGCATAAATCCAAATTGGTTCTCTGTTGTACTTGATACTTGTCTTAACCTACGTTCGATAATTCTTTCCCATAATTTCATAGTATAACTCATTAACTTATACCTCGATAATTCGCACAATTTTGAATGTTTCCCTTGTTCTTATATATGGGTATAAGTGTACTTGCTCTCCATTCCTCGGGCATCTTTTGGTTTTTTCATATTTCATTAAATAGTCTTGTGAGCCAAGTGATTCCTATTTCTCCTAGTATTTTCCAAACTTCTATAGGAATATTATCTGGTCCTACCGATTTACCACCCTTCATATGTTTAAGAGCTTCTTTGACTTCATTCTTTTGAATACGTCAGTATAAATTATGGTTTATATACTTTTCTGATTTGGCTAACTCTCCTAAACTAATACTAACATCTTTATTTTCATTAAAGAGCTTATAAAAATAGTTTTTCCATATATTTCTTATATCATCATTTGCCACTACAATTTTTTCATCCTCATCTTTTATGCATCCAACGTAATTAAGATCTTTAGTTTTCTTATCTCTAGCCCTAGCTATCCTAAAAATATCTCTTTCACCCTCTTTTGAGATGAGTTTTTTATATAAGTCATCACAAATCTTAGCTTTTGCTTCACTAACGGCCTTTTTCGCTTCCTTCTTTGCTTTCTTATAAGCTTCTAAAGTTTCACTAGTTTTCTTTGCATAATGTAATTTGTAACGTGCCCTTTTTGCCTTGATTTTATTTTGTACTACTTCACTCCACCACCAAGCTTCTTTTTGTGCCGGTACACCTCCCTTAGATACCCCTAACACATCTTTCGCCACTTTCCTAATATGTATAGCCATATTGTTCCACATATTACATGGTGTGCCAACATAATTCCAAACATCTCCTTGAAGGACTTTCTGTTTAAATATATCTTCTTTCTCGCTTTTGAGGTTCCACCATTTAGTCCGAATAGCTCGATGCACTCTTTTCTTCTTTGTCCATTTTTTTATTTGTAAATCCATAACTAAAAGTCGATGTTGGGTGGTTAAGCTTTCTCCTGGAATTACCTTACAATCTTTACAACACGCTCTATCTTTTTTTTTACAAATAAAGTAATCAATTTGTGTTTGTGATAAGCCACTCTTATAAGTAATTAAATGTTCATCTCATTTTTTGAAGATTGTATTGACTATAAAGAGATCAAATGACATAGCAAAATTTAAAATCTCTCTACCTTCCTCGTTTATATCCCCAAAACCAAAGTTTCCATAAATCTCTTGATATCCTAATGCCTTTTTACCGACATGTCCATTTAAATCTCCTCCTAAACAAATCATCTCCCTTTGTGGAATATTTTGAAATACCGTATCTAACTCTTCCCAAAAAACTGTCTTTATACTATCTTCTAGTCCTACTTGGGTGCGTAAGCACAAACTATATTCAAAACCTCTGCTCCGAACACTAATTTCAACGTCATGATTCGGTCACCATATCGTTGTATGTCTACTACACTCTCCTTTAAATCTTTATTTATGATAATACCAACTCCGTTTCGAGCCTTTTCTTTACCTGAGTACCATAATTTAAAACCTATATCCTCTATCTCCTTTGCTTTTTCTCCAACCCATTTTGTCTCTTGGAAACATAGAATATGAATCTTTCTCCGAATCATAGTATCTGCCATCTCCATTAGCTTACCCGATAATGTTCCGATATTCCAAGAACCAATACGAATCTTATTATCTAGGACTAGCTTCCTTACCCCCCGCATCCGTTCATTAAATACAATTAAGAATCCGACGATACGTCGAGGAAGAGACATTCTCATCAGACCATTCAATTATGCTGAGTAAGAGCCACTCACATCCCTATGTTGATGAAAAGTTTGTGATTCAAATGAATATGATGACTGTGGGGGCTAACAACTGTAACACTTATCCTGACCAATGGGTACAAAAGGATATATGGTCGTTATGAACTTCTTACATATCTTGAATTTGTTTAGAACAACCCACCTTTTGGCTCTATCCTACCCACTTGTTTTTATCTTTTCATTCCTGTAAATGTGATAAATAAGTGTTGTCATGAGAAACAGAGAAGGCACATGCCCAAACACGTTTTCCTTTTCAAAACGCACACCATCGAGAGAGAGAATCAACTCAAATCGTAGGAAACTAGGAGAAAAAGAAAAGAAGTGAAATTTTTACTTGGTGAAACGAACCTTATTTATTGGTGATAATCTCGAAGAAACTGCATTTATAGTTAGTTTCTTGTGTGCTGCTAACATTTAATTTCGATTCTGAAACAAAGAATCTCCTACTAAGTACTGGTTAGCCTCATTATTCTACAACATTAAGCAACAACATGCTCATCACAGTCAAATAGTGAAGCCAACTAATGAGGTAATGCCGTTTATTCACTATAGCTGCAGAAAACTGTTGAAGTCAACTAGTGAGGCAGGTGCGTGACATCAACCTGATAACTCATTAGCCAGTGCCGAAGATAGATCTAAATAGCTTGGTGTCCAACAGATTCAGATTCAAATCCTCACATAAATATGCATTGTGCATCTGATCTAATTATTAAGTTTTGGTGGTTCTCTGACCCAAACAGATCCATACCAAGCTTATGGTTTAACGTGTACAGTAAGTAGTAAGTGATGAAAAAAGCCCACGAAAAATTAGGAACAAAGTTTACAAGATTTCAGCACCATCGAACTTCAACATCAATGAGCACAAGATCGCCAAATTAGTTTGAATATAATAAGTTTCCAATCGTGTCTGGGTAATATCTGAAGGATTGCTTGATATTTTACAAAGTCAAAACGTGTTACTCTAGATTTGTAACGGACAGGGTCACTGTCTCACTGTCATGTCACATATAATATTGTCTTTGTTCCCATTCTACCCACAATCAGCCATACCTAAATATTTAGCGATTCCTTCCGTCTCTCATTACCCATAACTTCTTGATGCTCTTCTGGCGGATTTCAATCATTAGCAGTATTTTTCAAAGCCATGAGAGTCGTTCTGGCTCCATTGGCGTTCTTGGTACTGCTCTTTCTTCTCGGTGGCGTCACAAGAAACTACACAATCTGCAGGAAACTAGCTGTTAGTGAAGATACAAACCAGCCGAAGAAAATGGTCTTGCTGCCGAAGTCACTCCCACTTTCATATACCAGTAGAAAAAGCTTGAATAGAAGGCATGAAGTTTCCAAAAAATTGGTGCCAGCGGGGCCAAATCCACTTCACAATTGATGTGTATTCTTATCAAAGATGTCTGAAGAATTTCGGTATCAATTACGTTGAAATGGTCACGCTGAAGAAGGTATGCAAGTGACGACCTATTTTACAAGCGTCTAACATGGGATTGTGTTTCGGGATTTGAACTCATATGGTTCTTATGATCTTTAATTAACATCAATATCTAAGTTGCTCAGAAGGGATCTGATTGATGTTAAATATTTTTGTGCGTGCGTGTGTGTGTGTGAGAGAGAGTAGTTGCAGACACATATAACAAGGGGTGCAGTGTCAGTCGTGATCTTTCTGTTATTTCTGCCCTGTTATTAGGCTCCTCTGATTTGCAAACGCTATCACTACTTAACTAGTATTGTAAATGTCGTTGTCAATGAAAAGAAACGATTGAAGTTCTTGACATACATATTCGACTTTCTCTCTCCTTTTTTTCGAGTCTTATATTGGTTCACACGCAAAAGTTTAGTGTATGCAGGTGTCTTCCTGCATGTGTGTGTGTTTTCATATCGACTAATTAAGAAATGTGCAAATGATAGCATTGCAATCAAGAGAAAGTAAATAGGAATAAGGAGAGAGATTCATTTCACTTCAAAGCAGCCGAATCGGTTAATTATCAAGCACGAACAAAATAATCGCAATTTTGCAGGGTTGACCAATGTCGATTGTTCTTATGCCAGACAAAACATCAAGAAAACCCTCTAATAATGTGGAAGACCATAAAGCATGATGGGCACAAAGTGCTATGCTACTGTATTTTTCGGAGGGAAGTATTATTACATTTTACCGGTAATCGTAAGATTTGTAGCTGTTAGACAAATGCTGCCTAACCGGCCATGCATTAAACCAAAACAACAGCATAGCAAGAAATAGAACCATATTCGAATGGGGAAGATCCTACAAGATTGATAATGAATAAACAAGCAAAGGCACATGTACTATCTGTTCTCTTGCGATAGACCCATATAAATGACTGAACCCGGTAAGCTAGGGGAGGATGTTAGAAGATAAAGAGCATGTTAGATAACTTTAATCCTCGTTCTCAAGAAAAAACAAGAATGAATAATCCTCGTTCTCAAGAAAAAACAAGAATGAATAAAGCATCAACGATGGAATGAATCCTCATGAATCTGACTGAAAGTATCTCAGTTGCCGATGGGATTACATAAACACTCGATGTATTTAAGAAGATTAAAAGACTACATTACATCTATTTCAAAGGAAAGCAAAAGAAAAAGACAAACAAACTATACACACGTCTATTTATAGGCTTTCACATAAATGACAAATAACTTATCGAGCTTTTTAGATGTAATTCTCATAACTCCCCACTTCTTTATACATACCACTCTTTTTGCGGTTTTACTAATTAGGTATGTCAATTGATCCCATGATCTGTAAAATCAACTCAGGTACATAAGCTTGTCTTCACATGCTTGACATCATATTCCTTCTTGAGCCTTCACGAGTCATATGCCCCTTCCATTAAGACTCTCTACCTTCAACCATGTATCCTCATACATTTTATAGTATAAATATATACCCACTACGACTCCATATCCCTAGTCATCAAGGGTATGAGTAATAATCATGATAATTTCATGTGAGAAAAACAAACACATTTGTTTATCAAGCGTGATTTCCAAGATTTTGTTTATTCAATGTTAGGATCTATGAATGCAACATATTCTCTTTGAGTTCTCTTGCTTATCGTAAACTCGAATAACTTTCACTAGAATTCCTTATTTTCCTACTCTCATGGCTTCTCCGTCAAATGTTGTGCTTCTTTCGACCATTGAATCTACACTCATCTTCTGTGACTTCTATATTGAGAAATTACCTTTTAATCAAAATGAATTTTACTATGGTTTTGGTATTACATCACCTTCTTTTGTGAAACCAAAGTTAATGATGAGTACACATGGTATATTTATGCTATTATGTTTGACATCAAACTATCACTCATCCCCTTCTTTGTGGCTATGGTCTACCATTTAACCAATTCTGCTCTTGAAACCCTTTAGAATGACAATCCTAACCATCTTTTAGGGGTCCATTATGGTTTCTTCAATTTTGGATTCATCTATATTTCTCTAAGTTCGAGTTTTTATACCTTCCTCTCTGATACATTATAGTAGCTATACTAGGACATGCTTTAAGTCTTATCCCTTTAACCTCTCTTTACAGCTACCAAGATATTTTTCCTTCCATCATATTTTTGTGCCACTGATTCTAGTTCAACTATTGAATTCAAAGAATATACCTATATAACTAGATTATCAAGAATCTTTTTTTTCTCGGTTCTTATTATGTCCTGCCCCTCGGTCACCCAGTTTAATTCAATTACCGTTCAACCATATTACAAATATTACCTATCGTGCCAGTTAGGTTTCCATCAAGGCCTACTAGATATTAGTGAGCTCTTGCTCGAGGATCATCAACAATAAAAACTTGTCTTCCTACTCTCCAATTCTTATCCTTCTCTTTGAGAGACCCATTAATTTTCTTCTTGGTGGACAACCATATGTATAGAGATGACTAAAGTCTCGTTTGATGACTATAAATCAAAACTTATAGACTATATGATGAATCCAACTACTTATAATAATCTCAAATCCCATTGTAAGCATCCATCGGGACACCCTAGACTCCTTCAGGCCCTTCCAATTCATCATCTTCTTCCTCCTCTTCATGAAAAAGGGAATGTGCCCCTTCTAGTAGAGCTATTGGGAGCAAGACTCAACCTAGAATGATGAACTAATCATCATATCCTATCATAATTGAGGATTTGATAGATGACTTTCTAGGCTCCACACACGCAACTACCGAGGAGGGACTAACTTGCTCTCTTAAACTACATAACAACCCATCTTGAAAACATCCAAGCAAGAAATAATGAATTCTAGTGCATCTTCTATAATATTGGATGAGTATTCTTCCATCACCCTTTTGGAGATCATAACTTTTATAATTGGGCAACTTAACACAAGACCCTTCTCTCTCCTTTCCATTCTTAATGAAGTTAGTCATGATTTATACATTATACAAACCCTTTGAAAGATACAAATATTCCTTTTGAGTTGAAAATATTAATTAAAGAGGCTTTGATATTTTCATCAAAATCAGTAAACATTTTGACACCAATTAGAACCACTTGAATCACAATTCAAGCCTAGCTTGCTTCTATTGGTGAGCATCAAGGTCACATATGCTCCTTCTCTAGGAAGGTTGTTGATACTAGAGAACTCCATCACAAAATTTAATGGAAGTATCCTCATGTAACTCAAAAATAAAGACTCGATTTTCTAGGTCAAGATTTTATCTATCAAAGAGTAACTCGAGACCCTTTATCCGCACCACAAGGAATTACAAGCTGAAGCTTCTTGGGTGTGGTCCGATCTCAACTCTTTACAATCTTAAGTAGCCACTACTCGTGATGTGAAAGTTTTAACTTCTCAGGAGTTGGCTTGAGAATCATAGGAGTTACATGCTTTGCTTTCCATTCACGAAGCTCCCAAGAAGGATGCCCGATCCGATGCTCCTAATAATAGTAATCTTGAGGGGTGTTGAGAAAATTTTAGGGCAGTTTTGTAATGGATGTTGTGTAGGTTACATAGGCTACACGTGCGAGCCGAGGATATCATCATGATGATCTTGTCATCATTTCTGGTCATTAATGATAGATATAAAATGTCTAATCTTCTTTGTATGTGTAATTTGATCTTTTACGTTCTTGCACCTACTTTTCATTCCTATAATGAATCTATTGAGATTGGAAAATACATTATCCCATGTCACCACCTTGTTAAGCCCATTGCCACTTCAAATTCTAAACCCAATCAATACAACTTGACATCGACGAGACATGGTTTCTTCTACTATAATATAAAACGTGATCAAGGGTCCTATTCTCTCACTTATTTCTCTTTATAAAATTCTTAACCTTACCCCTGCACCCAAGCTTTCTCATGCTCAAGGCTTCGAGCAATTCTACTATCTCTAGAATCCTGACTTCGGGTTACATGACTGACTTTGACTATTCTCTCCTCGGTGCTACTATGTCTGCTATAAAAGGCCTTAGAATTGTGGAAGAGGTGGTCAACCTGAAAACCATTCCACTCTACAAAAAGTGGTTCCGATATGATAATTTTCTCAAAGTCCTTCGCTCATGACTGAGTCCTTCCAAAGAATACATCCAATGGTTGGATGGAGTGAGCCAGCGTACACCACTAATAGCTGCAGGTGATAAAATTTTGACATTATACAATTGTCCCGAGTCATCTTCCCTACTGACCTCAATCTTCTTTTTAACTTCTTATATTTTTGGTCTACCAAACTCAATTATTTTATTCTCAAATCGAATATGATAGGCCTCACTCTCTTAGATATTCATGCTATCATTGGACTCCCCTTTCACTAGTTTTGAAATCCATTCTTTTGGTTCTTCTTCTTCTCGGTTTTTCTTTATTTTCAAAAACATTTGATCCAAGGATTTTAGAAGAGAATGCACAAGGAGAGGTAACTCATAATAAACATGTGATCTTTATTTTGTTTTGCATGTGCAAGTTCATCATCTTCCTCAATGGCATAGCAATCACCAACAAATATCATGTCATTGTTGAGGCCCTGTTTTCTCATCATCCTTTCAATTTTTTTCCTTTTTCATGAGTACCCTTTTTAGTTGTATTCGATTTTTCATTTCTCAACTAGCAAACTAAAAACATCCAACATTGCTGCTGGCCCATGGTGGTTTTTTTAGTGTTGGATATACCTTTGGTTTCCTCATCTACATCCTCTTACTCTCACGAGCCACCAACTTACTAACTTTAAATGAGCAAATTCCTTTTTGGTAGAGTTTTGTTGAAACTCCATTCTCAAACTTGGGCACTATCAATCTACCTCGATAGACTATTCCACCTGAAATTTGAAAAGAACTCTCATTTTTATCCATTGAGTCGTGGAAAATACGTGACTCAATAGATATTGAAAAGGTACCCAATCCCGCATGACTCAATAGATATTGAAAATGTACCCAACTCTACTTAGATCTCTTTAGTAGAGTGACAATAATTCCTGTGTTCTCTGAATTTGCTGAACAAGGTTGACATGCCATCTTTCTCCACCAAACAAACCATGTCCCAGAGACATTACCCTCAATGCATAGCCCATTTATTCGGGTTTGTTCAGAAAATTCTCAACCCCACTTATCTGACTAAGAGACTAGCAAGTGACATAGCAATGTCAAATTCAATGGAAGGATAAGCTTTCTTTGGTAGCATTTTTGTGTTTACTTTTCTTTTATTCGCTTTAACCATATTATCCAAAGGTGGGCGACTCTCCTTCTTGCACTAAGGGTGTTCGTATGGTCGATGGGGACATAAATTGCCTCTTGATTGGGTGTAGCAAGTGTCATGGTTGAGGCAGAAGTTTGGGGTTCTTGGTGCATCTTATAAGAAGGAGAGCCGTGTTTCCACTCCATCTTGGGTAATGGTTACTATAGCTCCAACCTTGGAAATCCCACCAAAATGACTCTTCTTGAGGAACCTGAACATGTTGCTCAAATCGAAGTTCCTATTGTTTTAAGACTCGAGGGAGCCCTCATGCTTGTTTCAATCAACACTCAGTAGCCTTACTTGAACACCTCATCAACAACAACTACTTCAGGACCAAAATCCACTCCTATGGAGGGTGCCATCGATATTCCTTTAAGGGATACTCCAATAAATATAGATATGCAAAGCGATGACATTGTGCTCATAGGAGAAGTAGCGCCTCCACCACCCTCATGAATGGAGATAGATATAGAGTTCATTCAACGTGTTCTTATTAAGAATTTTAGGAAAGGGCAAGATCCCCAAGGTACTCTTTCTTTTGTGAAGCATCAATGAATGTTTGATCTTTGTTCACAATTGAGCCATCTTTCACAATAATAAGTTAAATCAAGAATATCTCCTACCAACATTGGTCTTAACCTTATAATTTATGGGATAATGTAGATAAAGTCAAGAAGCTCATGAATGTGTTGACCATCTCATATGCAACTTTTTTTTTTTCTCTCTCTCTCGAAGTCATATCTCTCCTATCATATCTAGCCTCCCTCAGTGATCATTTGACTTTATGCTATCAAGAACTAATAGCCACAACTGGAGCTTATGAGAAGAGCAACAAAGAGTATGTGAACTCAAAGAAGCCTAACTCGAGTCCCTCTCAAGGAGACAAGCACAAGAAGAATCATTGGTGGCTAAGAACCTTAGAGCTTGAGAACGAGAATATGAAGAGTATTGGATGACTGCATTCCAAGGTGAGTTGGCTTGGTTGGGGACCTTAAATGCCTTTGATAAGGCATTTACCTTAGGATGAATACAACAACAACCTTTTCCCATACTAGACAGGGTCGTCTACATGGATTCTTTGTTTCCACAGAACCGTATCATGTGTTATGCTAGCAATTAACATATAATAAGTTAGATCATTCTTTATTGTTTCTTTCCAATACTTTTGTGGTCGTCCTCTGCCTCTTTTAATACTTTCAAATCTAGTTTTTCATATCTTCTTACAGGTTCTTCTTTTGATCTTCTTTCTATATATCCAAACCACCTTAAACGATATTCTCTCATTTTATCCTCTATTGGTGCCACACATAATTTATTTCTAATAACCCCATTATGTATACGGTCTTTTCTTGTATGACCACACATCCATCTCAACATCTTCATTTCTGTCATAGACATCTTTTGTATATATTGATGATTAACTACCCAACACTAAGAACCATAAAACATGGGAGGTCTAATTGCTGCTCTATAATATTTACCTTTTAACTTTAATGGTATCTTTTTATCACAAAGAATACCGGATGTTGCTCTCCATTTTAACCAACCAACATTAATTCTATGTGTAACATCTCCATCAATTCTTTCATCACTCTGAAAAATTGATCATAGGTATTTAAAACTTTCCTTTTGGGGGATGCAATGTGTGTCAGTTTTAATTTCTATGTCCTCTGAAGTAACCAAATGATCAAACTTACATTCCATATATTTTGTCTTTCTTCTACTAAGTCGGAAGCCTTTACTTTCTAATGTTTCTCTCCATAGTTCCAATTTTCTATTAACTTTTTCCTTAGACTCCTCCACTAACACAATGTCATCTGTAAATAATATACAACACGGTACTTCATCTTAAGTATGTTTTGTTAACTCATCATTCACCATTATCAATTACGTTAGGATGAATAATCTTCTTTTATTCTCAAACCAAAAGATAATATAGTCATTGATGAACTTGATCACTTCATCTTAGATCACTACCTTAAGATTTTGGGTAGATCTTTTCTATTAAGTCTACGACCCAACCTCAGAATGGCCATGGTTTGACAATTGAGTGAAGTTCTATTGCAGGTGCTTTTTACAACAGACTAAAATGTTGGCATTCTTAATAACTTTTTTCATAATTGATGTGATCTTGATGCATAGTTTGTCAATAATACCCATATTGATATACCAACCACTTTATTTTATGTTTTGACTGATAAACCCCACAAATTCCTTCATGAACTTCAATTATTACCGTTTGAGCTTATACAACTGTCTATCCAACAAAGTATATCTTAATGCCCTACATCAAATATTAATATCCAAGCATTACAAGGGTTGATTCAAATATTTTACTAATGAATCCCTCTATTCATGAGGTTCCTATGCCTCTTGAATCAAGGATATCACTGCCTGAAATCCATATACTGCTTTATAACCCAAAACAATCTCAGGTAAATTATTCTCCACCTGGTTTTCATCTCTAGGAATGTACAACAATTTTACTTTGAGGAATGTTTCCAACAAACCTTTTGCATATTGATAAGGGCTGCAAATTCGAGTTGAGACATTGGTAATTAAAATTAATTGAGTTAGCATGACTTGAGAGTCACCATAAATCTCTATATTTCTTGACAAACAATGGATGCCAAACTTAAGCTATAAATCAAAGCATAGTATTCAACTTCATTATTAGGAAGGCCTTGCTCCAAAGACATCGAGAACATACCTACATTCTCATTTGGAAAAATAGTACAACAACAACTAAGCCTTTTCCCATACTAGATGGGGTTAGCAACATAGATTTTTTGTTTCCACATAGCCCTATCATGTGCCATGCTAACAATTAACTCAATATAAACTAGGTCATTCTTTATAGTTTCTTTCCAACATTTTTGTGGTCGTCCTCTTCCTCTTTAAACTTCTTTATAGGACAAACACTAATTCCATACCTCGATTACACCTTGAGCCATCGAACATAACTGATCAAGGTCGTTCAAATATCATATTGTGCACCATTTCTAAAGGGTCAATAACCTCGATACACATAAAATGTGTCAAGAAATTAGTCAATACTTGACCCTTCACTGCTTTGAGAGGGCAATGTTTCATGTCGAAAGGGCAATTTGATTGCCCACTTACTAGTTTGTCTTAAAGAGCTAGGAAACTAAGTAGATAACAAAGATATCAATTTTGTTTATCACTTGTACTTCAGTTGCAAGAAGATAAAGTTCTAACTCTATATAGGAATGATATAAAGCCAAACAAATCTTTTCAATTGGAGAATATCAAGATTCTACATTGGTGAGTAATTGACTAAAATAGAAAATAACATGCCCAGTGTTGTCTTTGACATCTTACACCAGGAGGGCACCAATGAAATTTTTTTTTATAGTGGCTACAATTTCAATAGTATTCCATAAATAAGGAGCACCAACACAGGTGGTTTTGCTAAATATTCTTTGATCCTCTCGAATGTCAATTGTTGCTTTGTTCCCTAAACGAAGTCGTCCATCACTTTTAACTTCAACAATGTTGTTAAAAAAGCCATTTTGCCTGTAGCATTATCAACAAAACATCACAAATAAATGTCTGCCTGGTTAAACCCATAATTCCTTCCTTGTCTTGAGTGATCGAGGATCAATGATGGCTCTAGCCTTGTTCGGGTCGACTTCGATCCCTCAATTATGTACTTGGAAACCTATGAATTGTCGAGGAAAAATTGTAAAATGACACTTATTAGGATTCAATTTTAAGCATTGCTTCTGCATACTCTAAAAATCCTTCCAAAGGTTGAACAATTTTTGTTTGAAACTTTCAGATTTGGCTACAATATCATTAATGTATATCTCAATGTTTTTCTCAATTAAATCATGAAAGATACAATTCATCACTAGTTGATATGTGGTACCAACATTCTTAAGTCCAAAAGGCATCACTACCCAACCATAAATCCGAATGCCCCTGGGCACTAGAACTCCCGTCTTATGCATATCCTCAAGATTTACCTTAATTTGGTTATATCCTGAGGTGTTGTCAATGAATGATAAAATCCCTCGGTAGTTTTACATCGATCAACATATTACCCATTGGCATGATATATTGATCCTTAAGACTAACGAAGTTAAGATTTTGATAATCAATGCATACCGATAATTTATCATTTTTCTTAATAACAAGAATAATATTAGACAATCAATCTACGTACCTGATTGTTATGATGAACATGGCTTCCAAAGGACGTTGTATCTCTTGTTTGATTGTCGAAAGCATATTGGGGTCGAATTTTCTCATCAATTGTCTATGTGGTTCCATCCTTACTTTTGACAGAATAGTAAACTTAACCAACTCTTGAGTTAAACCATGCATTTCATTATACTCCTAGGCAAAGCAATCCTTATTCTACTAAAGCAATTAGACCAATCGTGATTGATTCTCATTGAGCATCACCTTTGTTAGTCTCACTATTTTTTCTGCAGTTAAATTCACATCAATCAGAGGGTCTATTGAGATGAAACTTGGTTCATCCTTCTAGTTAAGACAATTCAATTCTCCACCTCCTATGATAGGTGGCGGAATCACGAGAATGAGGTAATTTTTGACTTGCCCCCGAGTTGTTTAATATATGTCCTCCAAAGTCTCTATTCAATATAAGATGCCTCCAATCATAGAAAACAATCTTGAATAACTTGAGGCTTATTATCCATGAGTCACTTTAGGTAATAGCCATAAATCGCCCAAGGCAAAAGTAAAATAATAGGTGGTCAACTAACATGAAGAAATTTCTTCAAAGGCTTTAGGCTTTACAATTGTACTTACCCATGACAAACAAAATAATGCCTTAGAGGCCTTAACATCAACTGCCAAAGGATCTTCTTCGGTATCGACGACCTCGACTTTTTTATCAATCCAACACATTAGCTTCTAATGTAGTGTTGAGGGAGAATAATAATTTGAATGTATCTAATCCCTACCGAGTAGTAGTGAAATAACCCAAATTAGCATAAATCATGAAAAAAGGGATAGGTCAAGTTATTGAGCCAACCTTTACCTTAACAACTATTACTCCTATAATTATTGAGGTTTCCATTGAAATTTGACATCTTGAGGTTCGATGAAATTAAATCAGCAGGCGTACTTTCTATCTATTGTAATTACTCAACATTACATTTAATACAACACTATCATCTATGAACACCTATTTTAAAAAGCAACCATTCACGTCTGCAATAATGTATAATGGTTGTTAATATCTTTAAGCAACATTTAATAGTCTCTAAAATATCAGCAAAATGTGAACATCAATGACCAAAGTTGTCCAATTGAGTTTATTTGTCAAAAACTCATCTTTTAGAATCAATTGTATTTCCTTCAGGAGGAAAACTTGTCATGAAAACAATAATCATGCCTTCTAAAAAATGCAGTGTCTCCAAAATCATTGTCGAAATCTTAATCAAATATATGTCTCATCCGAGAAATGATCCTCCTCTTAGACAACTCCTTCCTAGTCGGCACATGCAATCTTTTGATAACTTCAGGTGACAATGAACCAAGTGAATTCATAATAATCGTTATAGATCCCAAAAATTCACATGGATACAACTAGTCTACAAAGCATGTTGTATCCCAAAGTTTGTAATAGATACTTTGGATTCCTTCATCTCTCTTTCTTGTGTCTGGACCTCTTCCTTTGGTTCCTCAATTTCGTTTGCATAATCCACCATGTATACACAAAGTCCTTGCCACAAGGTGGTTAAATCCTCAATTCTCCATTTCGTGTCCACTTCCTTGAGATTATATAAGGCCAACTAATCTTTCCTCTATTCAACAAGAATCACTTCTAGCTCTTCGGGTAGAAAATACAACTGCCCTTCAAACTCAGTGTCCTCTCAATCTATTGTTGGATCACCCACCCCAGTAGGGTTCCTTATCAAAGGATCACATGAATATGAATCCCTCACTCTCATTAGAGGTCTATCAATCTCAGAGGGTTGAAAATTTTGTTCCTATCTTTAGGGATGGTCAGGTTCCGACTCCTTGTCAAAATCAACAACTACTTGAGAGTAATGATTCACTTGGTGTTTCTCATGATCATCAGTAAGCTCATTATGTTCCAACTGCTTTTTATGTTAGGCCCTTCTTCATTGAGCATGTTGCTTTTGAGTATGAGTAGTCAACGAACGACTAAACAAGAATTGGCTGGACGATCGAGAATTCTCTAGCCATTCCTCCACTATCAATAAACTGGTTCAAGGCTTGACCATCAAACTTAGAAGAGAGAATATTTCTACCCCACAAAATATCTACCCCATAAAATATCTAGTACTTAGACTTCGACTGCTCGAGATGAGCATTGATAATGCTAATGAAACATCAAGCTTCATATGCCTCTTTTGTCCGAAGATACACCATGGTCAGGAACTATGGGTTGTCATTCCCATTGATTTGGGACATTCTTTTGATGATAGAATTAACGATTTGGTATTGGATGAAACCTCACATTTTGTCATGGTTTCACTTGATGATTCCATTGGAGATGTCCCCGAGCTTGGTATTTGGGATAGTTTGGTAAATGAATTAGTTTGAAAAAATCACGTTCATCTGTAACCTCCACTTTCACACCAAACACCTTGTGTTTTGTTCTTGTTCAATTAAGAGGCATGAATGATGATGATCAACTCCCTTCACTTAGAGTGAATCAAATTTGTTGACTAAGTTCTATTGTAATGGTGCAAAATGACAATATAGAACCATCTTGTACTACAACAGATATAGGTAGGAACATATTTGCATCATTCTCTAGTTTCTTATCTTAAAACTTTAGATGTCCATACTTGATAGCTTGCTATATGATTGGGCGAAACTTGACACATTGGTTAATACCATGAAAGGTCAGGTTGTGTCACTTGCAGGATCGTGACATCTTCTTGAGCCCATCTTGAGATGGTATTGATTGTTTTTTCGGCAAACAAATTTTTGATCCTTAAGAAGCAAATCAAAGATCTGATCAATTTTCAAAATATCGAAAGCTGATTTTTTTCTTATCAGCTTTCCTTTTTTCTTTTTTTTTGTTTCGGGACCAAAGAGCATTGCAAACATAAGGAGGTGTCTTGGTTAACTAAGCAACCATGACTTCGGTCAAATCAAACTTATTATCTTGCATCATACCTTCAAAGCTAGAAATTAAAGCTTGTCATTGATTATGCTTTGAGACTTTTTGCTTATTGCTTGATGCATCTGAGGTGTTGAGGATGTATTTGATCTATACCATTCAATTAGCTAACTGAACTAATGTTGGAAAAAAATGTCCAATGAAGCCATTCTTAATCTTTATGCGTAGACAATTCCATGCCAATGCCACATATCAGGCTTCAATGAACTATGTCTAGCAACGTGTGAGCAACTCATAGAGTTTTTGGAAAAAGGCCTTCATAATTTTCCTAGTTTTTTTGGTAAAAATTCATTAAATCTATAAATATTGGCTGATGTTGGATCTTTTTATAATTCTTGAAAAATACCTTTTGTATCTCAATCCAAGTTTAGATGAACACAGGTTTTAGAGAGGTGTACCAAGCATAAGATTGGTCGGTAATGAAAGAGATGAAAATGTTAAGTTTATGCATTTCGCTGTCACACATAAATCTATGCACTCGAGAGTGAAATGAGCCAAATGCTCTCCTTGATATTTGCCATCTTGTCTTGAGAAGGTGGTAACTTAGCTTTAAAACCTCTTAGGCTTGGCACAAGCTATTGATCCAATCAGGATACGCTTATGATCTACTTTGATATTTGGAGTCTGTAGCTCTATTCCAACAATGTTTTAGACCAAGTTGATAACCTATCTTGATTCATCAAGACATCTTCTATCTCTAGCGGTGGATTCACCATCTGATTGCTGGAAACAAATCGACGGTTTACATGTACAAACGGTGCCTTAGGCGACTAGAATGCACTCACTGATGTTAATATACCATATTCGATGAGAGAATATAAGGCCTAAAGTTTGGTGGCTGTATTGATGGTGGAATACCCACTCTTGTTTGAGCTACCATAAAGCTCAAAGCTCCTGAAGAGACCGAGGGATGAAGTCTAGGGTATATACTCGCGGTATTTGATAAGCACCCAACATATTGGAGAGTAGGTAACATATAATTGGGTAGTCACAACTGCTTGAAATGATAAGATTAGAATAAAAAATTTAGGTGATTACCGAACAATGTTGACTCACCCATAGTGAGGTCCTCGATCCATGAAAACCCTAAGTTCTAACTCTATGTATAGGTGCCGTACGTCGACACTTACTGATATGGTGTTTGAGCAACAACTTCTTCTCTTTGTTTCTCTACAAGCAAATCATGATCTCAAATGGTAGCCAATTGATTAACGATCATCGTTGGCATGGTTTCTATCATTTGACTGAACAAAGTTTAGTTACTAATTGACAATCGAAGATGCTAAGAAATATCACCTTTATTCAATTATACATGAGGCATAGCTGACACTATCTCTTTATGATGATATGAGGGATGTTTGACTCAATCGTTTGAGACTAGCAGTCGAGTGCCATACACTGGGGATGATGTCGGATGACTAGCATTTGTGCTATAGGATAAACTTGATCAGACCGAGTCTGCATATACTGTGCAACCCGATAAAGAATCATGTGCATCCCACTGAGCATACCAAAGATGTGTTTCCGTCTGAAGTGACAGAACATAGTAAGCTGGAGAAGGATGCTAGAAGATAAAGGGCATACTAGAGAACTCTAACCCTCATTCTGAAAAGGAAAACAAGAATGTATAAAGTATCTGGTGATAGAATGGGTTCTCGAGAATTCAACTATGCATATCTCGATTACTGGAAGGGTTGCATAGGCACTTGATATGCTTAGGAAGATGAAAAGACTATATTATGTCTACTCCAAGGAAAATTAAAAAGAAGAAGGAAAGACGAACTTTATCATTGATTCTCCCTTTCTTTGATTACACATGTCTATTTATAGGCTTTTATAAAAACAATAAATAATGTGTCAAGTTTTTTGGATGTAATTCTCAATAACTCCCCACTTTCCTATACATGCCACTCTTTTTGTCACTGCATCAATTGAGTATGCCAATTGAACTCATGATCCATAAGATCAGCTTGGGTACATAGGCTTGTCTTTGCATGCTCGATGCCACCTTTCTCGAGCCTTCACAAATACACATCTCTTCCATTTCAAAATTCTCTACCTTCATATCCTCGTACATTTTATGGTGTCAATACCGCACATACCATATCAAACAAATTAAAACAAAAGAATCGATTCCTACCCCTAAGCATAACTCCTCAAACCGCCTTTGTCTCCAACCACAATCCCCAACCATGGATTTCTCTAGTCTATCCATGAGAATTAACTTCACTGTATGAGAGAGAGAGAGAGAGAGAGAGAGAGAGAGAGAGAGAGAGAGAGAGAGAGAGAGAGAGAGAGAGAGAGAGAGAGAGAGAGAGAGAGAGAGAGAGATGGCTCCCAGGACTGAGGTGGTGAGTTTGATTCAGGGGGTCTGAATGCAGTGTGTGCATGTTTATCGTTAGGCTTCGGCCTCCCGTTGTAACCAAAAGAAAAAGGGGCATTCAGTAGGACGACAAGTCTTCATCCTTATCTTCTTTTATGGAGAATTAGTACAAGCAGAAATGAAATATGCAGTAAATTCAACCTTTACAGGTTCTTAATTGGTTTTCCTTTTCAACACTCATCGCCATAAGTTTCGTTAAGCCATGCATAATTCTGAAAATGCACTCCTCAAGGTGAGCTAGAGCTCATTCATTTGCCAAAAGATTATTACAAAAGAAAGGGGGCTGTAATTCACCATGAATTTCTTGGGCTCTAAGTTCCTTTGGACAGCTAGCATCATTTCTTCATCTCCTTGATAGCTGACTCTTATCTTGGCATGCATCTCACTAATCATTGAGGTTTGTGCTCACTGATGACTTAGGTGCTTCTTTTGTACTTGATTTTCCCCACAGCTGGACATCACAATGGAAGCTTATGGAGAAAGCTTCTTCATCACCAAGATGAGTGTTTGCTTCTTCACATTCAATGTAGTTCACTTATCTTACTGCTCTAATTTTGTGTGAGAAGAGCCCTTGATCTATTCTGGACTCTTTCGCTCAATGACTCTTTCGCTCCGGTTTCAGTATACGCAAAGAACCAGTGGAATAAATGCAAAGGCTAGAACAATCTAGGAATGAACGGAAATTCAAAAGTTGTGGAAAATCAATACAGCACTAAACTTTTGAATTTAGAACTAAGGCTTCTAAGGGTTTGTATATAATGAAAAACTTTCTAAAAAATAGGTTTCTCAAAAATATCAAGACTTTATCTTCGGCACAGTGGCATACACACTCTTAAATTCAAAGGTCGTGGTTCAAGTTCAAGTGTTCACATATTAGTTTCTAATTTTGATGCAAATTTTAAATATAATACTAAATAAAATTAAATAACATTTAATTAATAAAATAGTATTCATTAAATGAATAATCTTGAATATAATATTTAAATTTGAATCAATAATATTAAATTAATATAATCATAGTATTAAAATGACAATATTGCTAATGAAAATATTACAAGATACAATTAGTTTCATCACTAATATGTAACGTTAATTCAAATGATATATTTTGATTGATTAATGAATAAATATAGTCAAATATTATTATTTTAATTAAAAATTTAATTTAATGATATTAACTTTAATGTAAATAATTTAAATATTAATCACTAAGCATAATTTTATAATTTAATTATTAAATAATAAATATAACAATTAGTTGTTGTTGCTAGCAAATACCATTATTTTTACATTTTTGAATCTTCCAAATCATTCTTGCAAGAGATCTGTGGACCTTTTTTTATGATCATTCTGATAAAAAGATTCATTCTCTTCATAAAAAAAGAGGAAGTAGAACCAAAGACTTCTTTTAGGATTCATCCCTAGCTAGAGTTGAATACCTCATTCAAGAGTGTATTTTTATCTAATCGGAAGAATCAATAAAAAAGACAAATCCTTATGATACACCAAATCTAGCTCAATTATTGATAGAGTGAATAAATCTATTATTTCTTAAAATCTCTCTTCTAATTCAAAATCATAGTATAAATATATATATCTCTCATATTTCTACTCATGGAATAGGATAAAATAACACAAAAATAAATTTTTATTCAAAAACAAAATCTTATTAGAACTGTCACTTTATAGGGAGATAGAAAAGGATGAAGAGAATAGAAAGAAAGAGAGGTTGCAAACACTCTAGAACTTTATTGTAAGCATCCATACCTGACTTAATGAGTAGCTCTTTTTGAGGGCAGTGTTTTCTTCTCTTCTAAGGCCACAAGGTTATCAGAAACCTCGACAAGGACTTTTATCTCATCATATTTGCATCAAGGCTTATGAAAAAATGGAGGTTTGTTGGCATCAGAAGACCAACACAAAGACGCAACCAACCTCAATTCTTGAGCAATGACAACATATTTATTCCCTTGTGAACCAAAAAGATAATGCTTCTTGGGACAAAAATAAAGCATTTGCCTGACTCATTGAAGTGTTATCTTGAGTCCAAATGCTAAGTGAAGGATTGCCCTCGATTAACTAAGATATCTGAACTCGAGTGCCAACTTTGTATCCTCTATAGTTGTCAGCATAAAGATCGGGTGAGGTATTCGAGGAGCTATGTGGTATTTTCTTGGCAGCAAGAACACGAGGAATACACTCGCCTCAACACTACTTGGGTCATCGGCCTTCAGAAATATTGGGTGCGAATGAAGTTGGGCATTTTGAGGATACTCGTGCCATTTGTTACACTAGACCTCTCACCATTTTTTCTCTTAATAAGGTTTCTGTTCTCCATTTGTCATCTAACACATAAATTTTAGCATTCTCCTCATTAAATGTATTTATTCTTTTTACCTTGTCTATTTTCCTACTCCAAGGTTTCAATTATTTGAGGCCTGGACTAAAGAAAGAAGCCTTCACGGAGGAAGAGTAACAAACTACCATTAGCTTACAAACCCTCTCTATATGTAGATATTTGGTACTTGTCTAATAAGATATTTGATAGGTTGTTGAAGATGTGACCCACATATATATAATTGTTATTGTCTCACTTTTATCATTTGTGGCCTTCTTGAAGGTTCTTATTCTCCTTCTTTTCTCTTATGGTCTTGGTGCACTGAGAATATACACAACATTTAAAGTGGTAATAAAGAATTGCATCTTTTTTTGTCATAATAAAAAGTTATCATCATCAAATTTATCCAATTTAATGAAACTGGACGTCATTTCTCGAAGGGAAATAACCACCTTGACCAAATAAATCTAAAGATTGTTGGAGTAAAGCTTCTTGTAGATGGCACAGTTCTTGAGTGCTTGGCACCCGAAAGATCAAATTTAACACTCTAAAAAAGAAGGTTAGGATAATGTTATTCTTTGAGGTGTGATAAACACTAACCTTAAAGTTTACTTACTGTCACTAATATCAAATAATCAGATGAAATGGACCCTCACAATTACCTTTAGGATACAATGAAGACCCTTAGTTCACCTTACATTATTGCAATCGAGTCTTAGAGAAACCAATAAAGCAAATATTATAACATTACAAATCCAATTAGTACTATAATAGAACTTATAAACGATCTTGAAAAAACTAAGTATGAAAGAATACACAATATGGGAGAAAAATTTGCATCACCATTATATATACATAATGTAACTTATGTTATGCTACTAATGAGCATAACCAACAACTCAAGAAGGTGGATCTTAATCTCATAACATGACTGATAAATTAGCATAAGTTACAACTACTATAAAGTGCTACTAATGAGTATAATTATCACTCAAGTAATTGACCCTTAATGTCAGCTACAACATGACTGATAAATGCTCCCTCAGCATTACACTTTGAAAATCACCCAATACATTGCTCCCTTAGCGATACATACATGTTAAAAAGTTTGTGGATTAATGGCTTTTGCATTCGTATTGGGGATTTTAGCTAAAGGAGAATCAAACCCATCTATAGTAGGCCGATCGACTGCTAAGGATCTAAGTTCTTCCTTTAATTTTAGCTTTAATGGAAACGAAGAGCGTAAGCAAGCCATCTACATGGAGATGAGAATGTTTGATGCGTGATTGAGTGTTCGGTATGCTTATAGTTGGCCAATCTCCAAACAAAGGTACACTTTGTTAATAAATATTTTCAAGTTGAAATAGTTCATATTGAGCCAACACGTTCGGAGGCTACATATCTTTGATTTCTTATTTTCTACTATTATTTGTGGAGACTTCTATAGTCGGACAAGGCATAGGAATATTGTAGATTCAATGCGGATCTTGAGAATAACGAGATTCAAAACAATAATCTGACCCAAACCACCAACCCAACCCAAAGCTGAAATGCAAATAAACAATCCTTTAGGAGAGCATCAGAAATTGGTAACCAGTACCCAATCGGATCCACAGCTGGGACACTGGGTAAAGCAGTAATCCACCATAAGCTATGGTAGTTCATTTGTATTTTGGGTTTGGGTCGGGTCGGATCGGTGGGTTGGTTTTGGGTAGGGGTAAGATGGTCGGTAGTTTAGGTTTATGGTTTGGGTAGCGGAAAGTAGTGTGGTTGGGTTTGGGTTCCCTATTTAATGTGGGTGTCGTGTTGCTGGGTTGTTGGATTGTCGGTGTGGGGTTGCCAGGGCAGGGTGTGAGGTTCACATACGCACATACTACTATTGCCTAAAATTCACCACCGTCAAATCCTCCATTGTAAAACGTCTCAAAATCAGAACCGTAAATAAGTAGCTTATAAAATGCTTTTATGATGGAAAGCGCTAGACATAGAGACTTGCAACCCACTCCTATTGAAGCGGAGACTGTGTCACCAGCTTGCACCAGGGCACTCATCAACAAGTTGTGGATTGTGGTTGAGTATATGCTCTATGCAACAAATGGTCCACCAAAGAACTCAAGCTCAGCTTACACCGATAGTGCTTGAGGCGAGGTTGGATTTGTTGGCTAATGAACATCAAAATGTATTCATCCATTATTGTTGAACAATGTACATTGTATCAGCTAGCACATATACATCCTCTTCCATCAAAGGCCGATGCTAAATGGGTAAGAGATCACTTGTTTTCATGCCATGGTATACCTTATGGATGAACTACGTAAGTGTTATGAGGAATGTCGTACCCCATCAACTTTGTGAGGTTGTCTAAAGGTAGAAGTATATTATGGAAGGCTTGTCAAATGTATTGGTTGATGTCAAAGCTTGGCATTAGCAAGATGTCAAGTTTGGATACTTTTTGTTATCAAAGCTTGATAGGGTGTCAAGCTTCAATGCTATTTTGTGAATAGCATGATGAATGGTGATGTCATTTGTGAATTGGGAAAACCGAGATCGTGGGGAAAGATCGGAACTAGCTGAGTTTTCGGAATGGGTACGAAACTAGTTGAGCTTATGAATGGGTAGAGATATTATCTATCCTTTCCCTTTAGGGGCTTAAAGGGGTTCACGTTTAAGGAAAAACCAAATGATGATGATGAAATTACTTTTATTGATTGAGATTCTATTAAGAAAAGGAGTAATATATTACAACATTTTAATGATATAACAAAGCCTATTTTAGGTTCATCCTATGTCACATCAAATACATTTTGGATAGAAATCAATAATCTAATTGGGGTGATGTATGAGTGGAGTAAACATTGATGATTTGGAGTTTATTGGTATGAGGATGAAATAAAAGCTTGATAAATATTGGGGTGATTATAAGAAGATGAGAAAACTTATTTTTATCCCAATTATGCTTGATCTTCTATAAAAAATTGAAATTATGGTGTTTGATTTTTTATAATTTATGATAAAAAGATTGAAAAAATTATTTTCGGTAGTGAGAAAAACTTTCTTTAACTTGTGTGATGAATATATGTAAGAGTGCCCCAACCTGAAAGTATTAGTATCTCCCAATCAAGTTTCCACTCTATAGGTAATCTTGTGCCAAGTGAGTTGGCTTACGTGGGAACAAGATGGAAGCCCAGCGATGTACCTCTAAGAAAAAGTACCTAGAAAGCAAATTGGAAATGGATGGCTAAAAAAAAGAAAAACTGAGTTAGATATTTATTTAGGTAAGAAAATACAGAAGATAATGATAAATTTGACATTTTAAGATGGTTGATGATTAATTCAGAGATATTTCATGTTCTTGTATATATGGTTAGGGATATCTTGGTGGTTGACATATCTACGATAGCTTTCGAGTCTATATTTAGCACTAGAGGAAAGGTCCTTGATACATTCAGGAGCTCTTTAACTCTTAAGGTGAATGAATGCTTGATTTTGCCTAACATTAGCTATAAGGTGATGTTAGTTTGAATATGAAAGAAGAATTTAAAGATGTCAAAATTCTTGAAAAAGGCAAGACGTACTAACTATATATTTAAATGCATTTACCTTTTCTTGTTATGTGCTTGGTATAATTGAATTGTTTCTTGAAATAGTTTAGGTCTACAAGCTCTCAGTTTAGGAGGGAGTGGTAGCGATTAGTAGCAACATAGATTCATTAAGCAATTACATTCTAATATATCAATTGTTTATTCAATTAACCTTTTAATGATTAAATAATTTACCTTCTATGTAGGTAAAGTTGACTTAGATGAAGAATGAAGACGATGGGAAAACAAGTTAGATAAAGAAAAATGATGAAGAATGTCGGTTTACTTCATTCTCCTCTTGAAGAATTGTCTCTTTTCTCTTTATCGCTTTTTATGCTTCAATTTGAATTTATCTTCAAATGATACCATACTTTGTCGTGTTTTATGTAAGATTAACCAGCCCCAAGCACTAAAAGTATTTGATAGAAGCAACATGATTGCCTTTCCATTGTTTCTTCTTGGCTTTGCTTTGTCCTTTGGGCTATAATTTGAGGGCTTCTTTTATGAAGAATACTTTGCTTCAAACTGGATATTTGTTTTTATATTTCTCATTAATTTTGTTCTCCTTAAGAGTTAACTGAATATGTTAGAATTTTGACTTCTACTGTGGTTTGGGAAGTCATTGATCTATGTTACCGCTTATCAATTTCTGAATGTCACATAAATTACCTTCTTGCTATATATTTGCGAATGGATGTTATATGCCGATTATGTTTGCTTAGATACCGCTGTTTGCTTCGATTAATTGTGATACATATTCTCAGAGTTAGCACATTTTTTATGAATTATATATCTTAGATTGCCAGTAGCTGAAACAACATACAGAACGAATTTTACTGGTAGGAGATAAGCTTTTCACATGGCATGGTTTACGTACTTTCTGATGTTTGAGCTGCTGCTAATACTTTCTATGGTCTGAAAGCCTTGTTGCTGACCATGTAATGCTCTTTGGTGGCGATGGATCAGTGTCTTTTGTTCTCCATTCTTATAATGACCGATGTCACTGTTTTCGCTTGTTCGTTGCAGTGGTCATTCAATGTTTCGTCTTCCATACACTATGAATTGGTGGTGTAGGGTTTCGTCATTTCTAGCTTCAAAACTCATGAAATTCAGTCTACACTATGAATTAAGTTATTCAATGTCATGTGCTTCAGTACTATTAGCGTAAGCATGAGTTTCAGAACTGTAGTTTATTTCATGGTGCATTATATTATTAATATACTATTTCTCTTTCTCATTAATTAAAGAAGTAAGAAGAAAATCGTTTTATTAAATAAACTACAAAGAAATTTTGGGAATTCGTCCTACAAAATGCATAATTTTCTAGCACCATCGAGAGAATAAATTCAGGTAAATTGGACTGGTCCTTATTTGGAAAATCCGCCTGAGTGACTGAAAGCATCTTCCGATGGCATTCACCGGCACAAGCCCACCCACTGTTAATACCTACTGTGGTGTGAAGATGAGCAAGACAATCTTTTAAGAAGGCGGCGGTCCTTCCATGAAATTTCATAGAAGGTACAAACCTTTCTGGAATTCCTAATTCATATCGTTCTGTACAACTTCCAACGGGAGATCCTTTTTGCCGTTATCTTTCATTGAGCAGGGCGCAAATTCAACATTGGCTCCTTGTTGGTTTGTATAAAATCTCTTAAGCTGATTGATTTTCCCTCTGCCTATGAAAACTCAACTCAAGTAAAGCATAATAAAGTTTGCGTAAATCAATCTTCGAGAAGCATTTTAACATCTCAAAACCTAGTATCACAACTAGCTAGGGGGTTAACTAACAAGTTGAAGGTCATGAGTTTGATACCCTGAGCGTGCTTTTAACTTCAGCAAATCCATTATATTGATACCCTGAGCATGCTTTTAACTTCAGCAAATCCATTATACCCTCCCCCCCCTCCCCCGCCCCCCGCAAAACAAAATCTGAAACATAGTAATACTTAATCAAGCCAACGAATATTTGATAGGGTTTATTCAGGAGTTGTGATAAAATAACAATAATGATTATGCTCCATCTAGAGATTGAAAGAACATAATCGGAAGTGAACTTGTATATATGAGGCTATTACCGGCTATGACGGATTGCTACGATTGTCGGAGTTTGTAGTAGAAACTGTCATAGAAAAAAGGGAGAAGAAAGAGAGGGTGATTGTATACAGTTTCCCACAAACAGGTTACACAAGGAAGATTTCATATTCTTTTTTCTCTATCATTTCTACTGTATTTTTGTATAGTATTTATAGACAACTTCATATTCCTGGTTTTCATGTCTGGGCTTTCTATTACAAGTTGTTTTGTGTCTATAATGTTTGTAATGTTTTTGTGTTAATCTTATATAACATTACCATTTATTTTATTCTGATATAACATTTTATAGCCTGAGAATTACCATTTTTCTGTTACATCTCCCACTTGGCCATTCGAGTTTTACCTCCCACTTTTGTAGGGTTTTCCAAGTTATGTCATATATGATTGTTATTTCAATATTTACCTATTGTATGGTTTCTTACATATATAACATTCAAACATATCTCAAACCCATGTATGTAATATGTTTTGAGAAAAGATTTTTCATTATGTCTTTTGTCAAGGGATCTTTCAACATATCATCACTTGGCATATATGAGATGAATATTTCCTTTCTCATGAGCATATCATGAACATAATGATATTTAACTATTATATGTTTGCTTTTGGAGTTATCAGTAACAGTCTTAATCAGAGTAATTGTTGCATTATTGTCATAATAAATGACAACCGACTCGTTGGCTATATCCAGCTTCAAATCGTGTATGAAGCAACTTACCAAACGACACTTGTTGCAACCAGCTTCCTATGTATGCAATGCTACAAAACTCTATTTCTTGCATGCCTAAGAAACAACTCTACTTCTAAATAAAAATATTTGTTTCGAGGTTGATTTTCTATCATCTTTGCTCCTAGCAAAGTCAGCATCTGAGTTTTCTACCACTTTTAGTTCATGTGCTTCAAAACATCATTTTAAATCTTTGTTCCCTTAAGATATCTTAAAATTCTTTTCACACCTATCCAATATTTTCATCCATGATTACTTTGATATCTACTCATGTAGACATAAAATTTTTACTCTGAAGTTTATAAAGAAACTTGAAATGAAAGTTTTCATACCTACGCTTGCGCGAGCGTGCCAGCTAGTTCAAAACTAGCAAATATTTTAAAAAATTTAGACTTCTAGGCGATTGTAAGCAAGCGGGATCTTTTCACTCAAACCTTCTTGAACCGATGCTCAAGGGTCAGTATTGAGCACTTAGAAACTTTAATTTTACAGCAAATGTAACTCCATTCCACGTGAACAAGTGTTTTTGAAATGTAATTGAGTTTTGTACCTTGATTCAATACTTGAAATGCACAAGCTTCTCAAAAACAAAGAATCCTATTTTCAGAGCTTGTCTCTAAAATGGATTTGAATAGGTTTCAGGTCTCCAAAAATCTTTAAATTTTTTCTAAACTAAGCTGGTAGTATGGAGAGCCTATAGCCTTTTACAAATCTGAATTCTGAGAAGTATTGAATCAGAATTGAATATTTGAATTGGACTAACTCATTAACTCGGAACAGTTCTATTTTAGAAATATAGAGACTCAAAGATGAGCTTGTATCTCTCAATCTAGAACACGGATTTTGATGATTTTGATGTTGCTGGAAAGCTATGGGTGTTAGATTTTTAATGCATCAAAAATCAACTTGATTGGATTCCTGTGAATAGAGATATGAGACTTTTACCCAACCTTTGTTTAAGAAAATCCGACTGTGTAACAGAAGTGCAGAAACTGAGCTGGTATTTATCCAATTTTATTACATGGCTACATGATCCTAAAATTCTCAAAAATTTTATTTCTAATACCTGGGTGTTGCATAGAGTGTTTCTAAATTTTTAGCTCATTTGGATCATGAAGTAAAGAATTAAAAATACATCAATGAAAGATGCAGATGCAGAAAATAATTTTCAGACTTTTATAAAGAATACATGCAAATGCAAACTCACACCAAAGCAAATTGCAACAACCCTTAACTCCGAATTGAAATTGCTGAAATGTAAAGGAATTGAAATTATTGTATAGCTTATACATAGAAGGGATTAGAAGTATAGAGGGTACATAGCATATAGGAAGGAAGAAACATTAAATCAAACACTTAGAGTACGTGTGTGTGCATCATGTTTCATCTATCCAATGAAATTTGCAGCAAATCCTAACTTATTACATCTTGGGGGGAGATGAAACTCCATTATTACAACCCCATTTAATGAATCAAATTAAGAGAATTTAAATTGGGATTGAGTAAAAGAAGTCTTACACGGTTTTGGAATCCAATCAAACCGAACTTCAAGAATGAAGTCGGCCAAGCCTTGGACGTCTTCCTTCAAGCTCCCACAATCTCCCCTAACTTCCCTCTTCTTCTTCACCCTCTAATGGATGTCCCTCCTTGCTGGAAATTTTTGCTCCTAGCCTAGCACATACTCTTCTTTTAGTCAGCCTCTCTCCCCACTCTTTCCAAGATGATTCCCAGTTGGCCCTCACGCCCCCCCTGGCCCCTTTTTATAGGCTAAGGGGAGCTGGTTCTAGCCCCTTCTATGAGGTGGGTTGGACCAGCTTTTTGTTGGGTCTTAAACCAATTTGGTCCAGTCATATGTGATCCCCTTGGTGGTGAGTTGGACCAGCCCTATATAGGCTGGTTCTACTTGGATCGGCCTTGATCTTGGTTCCACCAAATGCTCCAATTTGACTTGACCGGCCAATGCTATGCTTCTTGGCCTTGATGAACTTACAACTTGATATTTCTTAAGCTTGATCGGTTTGAATTCAACTTGACATGGGCTTACCCACTTGATGTTTGGCTTGTATTGAATCAAACTCCCTATATTCGGTCCTTGAATTGGAACTTGATGGCTTGAGATTTCGTTGACCAACTCGACCTTGTCTTGAATGTGCACTTGCTGAAGTCGACTTTGATTCCTTCGAGTCCTTGACTTGAATTGGATGGATTCTTGATTTGATTCAACTCCATATTTGATGTTAAGTCCATTCGGCTTGAGCTTCGTTCTTGAAATATCATGGAATTTGGCCTTAATCTGTTCGATATAGTCTGGATTTGAATCTGAACCTGAATCGAGGTTCTTTGTATGCTTCGAAAACTCAGGGGCTATTTTAACTCGAATTTAAAACCTTTAAAGTATTTATCCAAATGTTTAAACTTTTGAAGTTTGGGGTGTTTTTGAATTTAAAGGTTCATAAAGATTTTAAATTGGTTTTTGAAAATTTAGGAGTTTTTGAAAATATTTGAAATTTTTTGGGTGTTTACAACTCACAATACCAATAACGAAGCTGATATTAGGTCTTGTACATAGCATATCATATATTAAGCATCCCATAGCTTGTGCATAAGGAACATTAGCCTTATCGTCTCATTCACTAAGACAATCAACCTTACTTAATTTAACCCCTTTTGCAATGGGTATAAATGCAGACTTGCATTCACCCATTTAAAACTTTTTGAGGATACAATCGATATATCTCCCCTAACTTGGGCATAGAAATTTAGATTTTCTATCTCGAAAAATCTTTATACCTAGGATGTAGGATGTTTCCTTATATCCTTCATTTCAAACCTTGAGTTTAACCATGACTTATTTTGACAATCATCTCATTATCATTACCAGTCAATAATATATCATCTATATATAATGATAAGATGAAAAAGTGTCTCCCACTGTTCGAAACATATAAACAGTGGTCAAGTTCATTAGCCACAAACCCAAGATCAATAATGGCATTTTGAAAAGTCAAATACCATTGACGAGATGACTGTTTAAGGTCATATAGGGATTTTTTTAACCTATATACTTTATCTTCTTGCCTTTTAACTCTGTATTCTTTGGGTTGCTGTATATATATGATTTCATCTAAATCTCTATTTAGGAAAGTAATTTTTATATCTAAGTGATGTAAGTCCAAATCATAATATGTTGATATCACAGAATTATTCTTGTGGATGCAAATTTTGTAATAGGGGAATATGTCTCAACATAATCTATCATCTGTTTTTACGAAAAAACCTTTGTAACTAACCTTACTTTAAACTTGAAAGTTGTTCCATCGACTTTATATTTTTTTGAGAACACATTTACAACCTATAACTTTCTTTCTTTTAAGCTGATCAACCAATTCACAGACTTGGTTTTTCTCAATAGATTCAATTTATTTATCTATGGTTATCTTGTTAGGGACAAACCTCACTTCAAAACCTTTCTTAACCAAGACAGGAACCGAGAACAAATTGTACCTTATAGTTGATACAATTAATACATCAATTAGAACGATCGGTGTGTCTTGTACATAAATCCTAAAGGACCCTACACTAAAGACACCTGAGAAGTGTTATTTCCCATATATACCTTATATTTCTCTAGTTTATATTCCTTTAGGTCTATAACCCTTCTTTGCTCTTTGAGATATGTCTTGTTACTTCAGAGTCGATCCACCAACTAGATATTGGGGGATCAATGTAGATGTATTCTGAAACCACACAAATTATGTCCTACTTCTCCTATTGACCATACTATTGGGTGTTTTCACCACTAGCCTTCTTGTTACAACAATCTCTCTTATAGGGCCTCATCTTTCCGCAATTGAAGCACTTGACCCGAAAAAGAGTTTTCTATGATTTCTTAAAAGTTTGACAACTTTTCTTATTATTCTTGCCAAACTTTTTATTTGATTTATTCCTTTTCTGCTTTTGTCTAGAGCTTGTTACAATTTCTTCTTGAGCTACTAATATCCTTATTATTTCTATTTATGTGCTCTTGTTCAATTGTTAGTTTGAGGGGTAACTCAGAAATATTTGTTTCACCTCCTAATTTTAAGGTCGTGACAACTATATTCCATGAAGAGAAAAAAAAAATGAGTCATCCTCGTGGATATGCAAATATCAACTATCCTAAATAGTCCCTTGTCATTACCAACATTTGGTTTACATATTATACTACAATATCTCCTCCTTTCATTTTGTAGGAGTTGTATTTTTGCAGTAGTAACTGAACATGTAGTTTAGCTGAAATGTCGTATTTA